>JANBXA010000740.1:3970000-4570000 GCA_030556225.1 Cricetiscus sungorus | reverse complement strand
TTTCCCCCTTTGCTGAACAACCTGCCATGAAATGTGTGTTCTGTGGTTCTAGCCACACTGCCAGGCAGAGTGCCCACCATCAGCTTCTCCACCGGGTTTGACTGCTCAGAGCCCAATGGCTCCGTCTAGAAGCAATAGGTGTTTGTCCTATAGGCACCAGACAGAGGCTCGAAGCTCCCCAAGTCCCTCATCCACTTACTCCTTACAGGCCCTTTGTGACCTTTGCCATTGGTTGTTTCTTCATCAAACTTCGGATTGTTGAGCAAATTGTGGACTCCAAGGACAGCTGAAAACACAGACAACAAAGACAAGCGCTAAGTTTTGAAACACATATCAGGATGGCCACGTCAATTTGCACCTTGAAGAACAACTCTTTACATAGCACAAAGTCTCCAGCCCCCCTTTCCTGGCACAGTGTGTGTGTGTGTGTCTGTGTGTGTGTGTGTGTGTGTGTGTGTGTGTACGTGTACAGCATTCAATAAACTTACTGCTAAAATCTCCCAAGACCATCTGTAACTCTACATGCCTCTGTGTGTTTAAACATGCAGGATCCTTTGGGAGCTGAGAAACAACTGTGCATCCACATATTCCAACTACTGAAACACTGCTAGGTCTTATCTGACAATTTGACACAACCTTAAGTCACCTGGAAAGTGTCTTAATGAGGAATTATCTAGATTACTCCAGCTGGCAGTCATGGCTGGGATTGGGGGGGGTGTCTTGATCATTGTGTATGTAGAAAGATCTAGCCCCCCCCATGAGCAGCTGGACCTTGAATTGGGCGAGAGAGAAGCAAGCCAGCTGCATACAAGTGGCAGCATCTCTTTGCTCTTATTTCTCTTTGCTCTTGGCTGTGGGTGTGATGTGACTGGGGACTCACGTTATGACTCCCCTCAATGATGGACTGCAACCTTGAAATGTAAGCCAAATACATCCTTTCCACCCCCTGGATTGCTTGGATGTTTTATCATAACAAGAGAAATGAAACTAGAATATTCCCCTAGTTAAGTAGACTCAGCTGTTTTTTGTTGATGTTATTTTGTTCTCAGGGTCTTGCCTTATTGCCTTAGATAGTCTGGAACTCACTCACTCCTAGGCTAGGCTGATCTCAAACCCAATGTGATCCTCCTGCTTCTGTTCTCAAATGCTGTGATTATGGATAGGTGCCACCATACCCACCTCCATTTAGTTTTCTTATCTGTAAAACGAAAATAAAAATAGGTGGAATTCAATCTAAGGAGTTTGTTTTGCTTAAAGTCTCACTTTGTAACCCAGTCTAGCCTGGAACTCTTCACACAGACCAGGCTGGCCTATGCTCACATAGACTATGCTGGCAGTAATCCTGCTTCTGCCTCCTGAGTGTTGAGATTAACACTGTACCAACAAGCCTGACTGAGTCTAAGGTTTTTAAAGATCTGATGTGTGTAGATGTATGTCTCTACCCAGCCCTGCAAAAGCAGAAAAACTGTAGTACGCTTTCAGTAGTGAAAGGCGTTTCCTTTCTTTGCCTTTGGGAAAGAAGAGAAGGGCTATCAGGAACAACAGGTCAGCTGAACACAACACGTTCTCAGTCCCTGCTGGTATATCGGAACTGGCACCAGGAGTCAGGCATTCAGGGAGCAACAGCATGGGTAGGGTGGTGCTGGGCAAGTTGAGACAGATTTCCCCTCTAGTGAAATTACGGGGGAGAGGCACCGGCCCTTGAGATCCTGATTAGGTCTTGTATAAGCTACACTTTAGAAGGGAGGCAGACAGCATGGTACAAAGAGGGTAAGCCAGAAAGGACAGGAGTTAGAAGTGGGTGTGTGATGGCACACAGCTGTACTTGAGAAGCAAAAAGAATCCAGGAGGTCAGCGTGGGGCTATATAGAGAGTTCAAGAGTTCAAGGCCAGCCTGGACAGCCTACACTACATAGTAAGACCCTGTTTTGACAGAACAAGGGCTGGGGCTATAGCTCAATGGTCTAGCATGTCCAAGGCCCCTGCCTGGTTCAATCCTTTGCACTGCAAAGGGAGTAACAACAACAATCATGGAGTTAAGGGGGGTGGGGGTGGGGAGCTGGAGCATGCTGAGTTTGAACCCTGACTGCCACACCCTAACTGTGTGATCTGGGAAGTCACTGAATGCCCGCGGAGTCTGCCTCCTCATTAACCCCAACTGATTGTTAAGTTGATTAATGGCTAGGTTAGTAAAGCACACTCAGGGTTTTCTGTGAGCATGTTTCCTCACAGAGGATTCACTAAGGGGACAGCCTTACTCTGAATGTGCCTGGCACCACCCCATGAGGGGAAGAAAGGAGAAAAGGAAGAAAAAGCCATTGGAACACTTTTCAAGTGCGTGCCTTTCCACGTGCTGCCTTCCGCACGGCACGCAATATTTTCATCCTCATCTCCCCTGCACTTCACTTGCTGTGAGCCTTTCCACTCACAGGTTATTTTCAGTATTCTAGAAAGAGCCACCTGAGAGAAGATGCTTCGTGTTTTCCATCCCCAGAGAAAGCTTTCCGGAGTTCTTAAGGAGTGTCTGAGCAGGGAGGGAGCTGAGTCAGGGGAAACAAAGCAGTCTCTATCTGCATAATCTCCCTGGATTTATTATATGGACTCAGAAGATTGCTTTTTCTCATTCTCCTTTCTCAGGTGTTCCTGGGAGTCCCACCCTGCATTCTTTCTTTGGGCAATTCCAGTAAAACTTGTGAGGCAACCCTTGGGAAAAGCATTAACTATGGAGGGATCTCCATAGTAACCACAGGACCAAAATGCCCAGTCAATGTAAAATACCTTCCTCACCAGGTGACTCAGGTGCTACAGAGACCTCTGGCGGACATACGGACATGTGAACCTGATGTCACCTACTCATATCATCAGAGGTGGATGGAGATGGCAGCCATATTAGAATAAGACAGAGCAGGCACCTCTCCCCCTTCCTCCCCCTTCCCTGGACAGGAAAGTGATTTCTACAAACATCTTATAGTGGAATAAAAATCTGTGTTCTGGGGGGCTGGGAAGAAGTTACATTGATAAACAACCTCTCTTGAAAGCACAAGCACTCGGGTTAGCAGCTCAGAACTTGCTTAGAACGCAGGTGTGGTGGTGTGCACCTATGATCCCAGTGCTGGGGAAGGAGAGTCAGGCAGGGCTTTGGGCTCAACAAGTAAAGGCCCTTGCCACCTTACAGCACAAGCTGGATGGCCTGAGTTTGAGCCTGAGATCCCACATTGAAGATGAAAGAGGGAACCAGCTCCATGAAGCTGTCCTCTGAACTCTACGTACATACTGAGACTAGCCGTGACTCCTTGATCCTCTTGCATCCACTTCCTGAGTGTTGGGATTAAGAACACACCACACACACACACATACACACACACATACACACACACACACACACACACACACACACACACACACACACACACCTAGCTCTTGTTCTCTATATATTTTTTCAAGTCAGGGTCTCACTATGTAGCCCATGCTACTGTAGAAATTAACTATATTGCTTACCCATCCACATCACACTATTTTTGTTTGTGTTGTGTTTCTTTTGATTAAGGACTTAATTTGGAAATTAATTTGCTTTCCATTTCTTTTGTATTATTTGAGCTCCTTATAGCTGGTAGTTTGATTGCTAATGACCGCCATTGATTCACTTGTTTGCGTTCCTGGTCCTGAGATGGTGGAACTGTTTGGGAAGGGTTAGGAGGTGTGGCCTTGTCAGAAAAGGTCTGTCACTGGGATAGGCTTTGAAGTCTCAAAAGACTCATCCCCAGTGTGCTGTCCCTCTGCCTCCTGCTTTTGGATCAAGACGAGAATGTTCAGCTGTCCCTGCTGCCATGTTTTTGCTTCACCATCATAGACTGAAGCCAAAGCTCAATTAAACACTTTCTTTTACAAGTTGCCTTGGTCGTGGTGTTTTTGTCACAGCAACAGAAAAGTAACTGATACATTCTACAGGTAAAATCAATTAATATAACAATCCTGTTATCATTGCCATGTTTTGGGTTGTTAAGGAAACTAGAAGGCTAGCTGACGTCCTGGCACAAATCAGCTTGTAATGGCAATCATGAGGGAGACCAAGAGCTCCACAGAAATGTGACCATTTGGCCATCTGTTGATGGCATGCACCTATAATCCCCGTACTCAGGAAGAAGAGGCAGGCAGATCTGAGTTAGAGGTCAGTTTTGGTTTACAGAGCAAGATCTAGGACAGTCGGGAATATACTAGGCCACTATATTAAAAAACAAAAACAAAATCAACCAAACAAAAAGAAACGTGACCATGAAACGTGTGAAGTCCATTAAGTGCATTTTAATGTGGGCATTCCTGGGAAAGCATATGGGCACGGGCATATTTTTTATTCATTTTTAATCTCTAATTTTGTTTTTATTTATTTATTTATTTATTTATTTATTTATTTATTTATTTATTTATTTTTGAGACAGGCTCTCAATTCTGTTGTCCTCGGTGGGCTCAAACTCACAATATTCCTCCTGTCTCAGTTTTTGTTTTTTTTTTTTTTTGTTTTTTTTTTTTTTTTTTTTTTGAGAAAGGGTTTCTCTGAGTAGCTTCGGAGCCTGTCCTGAAACTGGCTCTGTAGACCAGGCTGGCCTCAAACTCATGGAGAGCCACCTGCCTCTGCCTCCCGAGCGCTGGGATTAAAGGCATGTGCCACCACTGCCCACTATCTCAGCCTTTAGAGTGCTAGTGCTACCATGTCAGGCATGGGTCACCCTACCTAGCTCTCAATTTTATTTCTTTTAAGCTCTCAATTCTATTTCATATCCATTCTCCTCCATTTATCACAGGAGTCCTGTAGGATGGGCATCATCTGAACAACAGAGTGGGTTAAAACATGGCTTACTCAGCCACAGAATCCAGTCTTGGTAGGACAGGGCTGCTGCCAGCCTGGCAGTATAAGTACTCAGCAGCTATCAGAAGCTCCGAGGTTTGCACCAGGGGACTGAGTGTATGGCTGGAGGTCACAAGCCAGCCCCTACAACTAACCTGCAAGATCGTAGAGTTCAGTGTCGGACGCGCTGGCCAAGGCTTCTTCCAGTTCTGGGTCCAGAGTTACTTTCTCTTCTTTCGGAGCTTCTACAGGCTTTTCTTTGGGGATAAACACTCTCCCTTTAAATTAGAACAAAAGCAAAGATGATTGTGCTATATTGCCTCATGGGTAGGGCTAACAGACTGAACAAAAAATGCAATGTTGGTGTGAAAGGCCAGGATTGATGGGTGGTGGTGGCACACCAGCACTCTGGAGGCAGAGGCACGCAGATCTCTGAGTTCAAGGCCAGCCTGGTCTATAGAGCGAGTTCCAGGACAGTCAGTACTGTTAGAGAAACCCTGTCTGGAAAAAGCAAACAACAATAAAACAAACAAACCAAAAACCTCGTATCATTGAGCTATTCTGTGTCATTTGAGGTTCCTAGACTGCTGGGATGGAGCTTAGCCTGTGGGATAAGAGGAATCCTGCCTCTTATTACACAGAATTCTCCTACACGCTCAGCAGTTAAGCTTCTTCCTAATGGTTAGTATTGTCAACTTGACAGAATCTAGAAAAGACAAGTCTCTGGGCATGCTTATGAGGGAGTTTCTAGACTGGGTTAATTAAGAAGACCCACCCTAAATGGGGGTAGTTCCAATCTGTGGGCTGAGACTCTGGCAAAGGAGAATTGGAGCTCAGCACCAACATCCATCTCTCTGATTCCGCCCTGGGGATGCAAAGTGAGCCTCCGTCTTAGGCTTCCATAGCCATGCCTTCTCTGCCACAGTGGGCTACACTCTTGAACTGTGAGCCAAGATAGACCCATCATTCCTTAAGGGCTTTTGTCAGATATTTTGTCACAGCAAGGACAGAGTCACTAATCTACCAGCCATTTCCCAAGCTACAGGAAGTGATTGTATGTATCTTTCATACTCAGATAGCCCTAGCCTATCCTAACCCCATCATTTTAAGCCTCCTGCAGATGAACCTGGATCCAGGGAGTAATTTGCCAAAGCTACTCCTCTCTTTAGAGAAGAAAGGACAAAAGCTTTCCCCTTAGTGTCCAGTCATTATCTAACACAGGATTTGGGGGCGATTTTATTGGGGTTATTTTACAATTTAGTTTATGCTTGTCACAATTTGGTAAGTCCAACAGCAACTGTGTTACCATAGAAACAGCTCATACTCCACAGTAACCCACGTGTGCTTACCTGACTCATCACTCATCAGCTCTTCTTAATTTCCTTCTCAGTGGCACGTGACCCATCAGAGGTACACAGCACAGAGGGAGGGACAGGGATGACTCATGCTTAGTGCTTTTTTTTTCCCCCTTGCCACTGAGCACAGGCTTAAAAACTACCTTACTAGAGCTCAGAGGAAGGAGTACCTACCTCCTCCATGTCACCCTGTTTCACTGGGGGGTTCTCAGGCTGATACAGAGACCACACAACCATCAAAGTAAACAGAAAAATGATGAACTTTGTTGCAGCAGGGCTATGAAAGCAACGCCCAGGTGCCACGTAGGAAAAAGAAGTAATTACAGAGACAGGTCAGGAAAATGTGGGATCCTAGCATTTAAGACAAGAGTTCCTAATTTTTTTTTTTTAAATGGGGATCTGGGTCAGAGAGAACAGAGAAAATTAACTTAGACAAGTTTGGGAAGATGAACAAAGACACGGGCTGAGGCTTAGCAAGGAAAGGAGAGCTGCAACTAAGAGGCAGTGTGGGAGGCTAGACCCAAACTGAGGTTGCTGCAAGAATTTGGGACATCATGTAGGAAGCATGCCTGAAGTTCCAGCATTGGAGAGAGGTGAAGTCAGGAACAGCATGAATCAGGAATCTATTTAGGGTAGTTTTGGAGCCTCTTTAGGAAGAGGGAGCCTCTTTAGGGCAAAAGGGGAGGGGGAAGGGAGGAAAGGAGAAAGAAGGGAGGAGAGGGGAGAGAGAGAGAAGAAAGGGGAGGAGGGAAGAGGGGAGGGTTCTAGTGTGGACTTGTTCCTGATAGCTTGCCCAGTTACATCCTGTGTTTCTTATACTAGATGGCAAGCCTCTTGAGGGCAGATCAAGGTCTTATATACCAGTGGGTCCAGGCTCTGCCATAGAGTTCTGCACCAGGAAGGTTCTCAGCAAATATGAGATGAATGAGTGACAGACAGGCTTTTCATCATAGCATCTAAGGTTAGGGAGTGAGGCTGTAACCATTGTAGACAGAGTAGAAAGGCACAGAAGGCTGAGGGAAACACCATTGCCTGTGCAGTTCATTCCGGTAGGGCACTACTTTACATTTTTAAAGCTTTTCCTGGAAACTTTGACAATCTTTTCCAGCAGAATTAATTTCAGAGCCATTACATCCCATGTATTCATTTAATTAATCACATATCTTGCCATACTTTTCTTTCTTTTAAACTAATCAACTTTAATTTTGAGAATAGAGTTAGGCTCATATCCAAATTAAGCAGAAAATTCTCATGTATTACCACCACCCCCAACCTCCCCACTAACATCCCACACTATAGTGTGGACATTTGTGACAACCAATGAACCCACAAAGAGCCATCATTATCATCACTCTTGAGCACTAATTTACCTTAGGGTTCATTCTGGGTGTTGTGTCTACCAACCAGTGTTCTAGAATACCATGTGTAGTTTGAAAGCTTATCTCCTATTCCCAAGTCAGCTCCTTTGATTGACACGCCATAAAAGGTTAAGGGCAGTTTGTCCTAAGAGGTGCGTGCAGTCTATGGGCCTTACCTTTCTTTTCTCTTGTGAAGGGTACAAAGTCCTCCCTGTCTTTCTGTTCCAAAGCCTCCTTCTCCAGGTACATGAGGAGGTGCTCTCTGTCAAATGGGCCAGTGGCTGCTTTCTGGGTCTGGTCTTTCTGTCGGAATCCAGCCGGTAGCATTGCACTCTGATAAAGACAGATAAGAGATGAAAAGAAGACTGTGCTGGGCAGGGTTTGTTATTTCTTTACCCCTTTGCACTTGCTGTAAGAGGGAATGCATGTGGCTGATGGCTGGGGTCTCTAGGACAGCTCTCAGGACATGCTTTTCTAAACTCCTTTGCTAAGGGAGGAAACCCAACCAGCTCAAGGGGCACAGCAGCCTCTGGACTTTCTGCAGCTGCCTGCTAGACTGTGGAGGGAAAAGGTCTTTCTGTGGCCATCATGATTAGGTTTGGTCAGGTATGCACACACAAAGGCTCCTAAGTCAGGAGTCAGGATGGCTACACTCACTTCTAATTTGTTTCCTCCAGACATAACCGAGAGGTAAGGGAATATTATGGTATATATTGATATCTGCCCAAGTAAGATTCATTGATTTGTGTCCTTGAGACACAGTTTCATGTAGCCCTGGCTGGCCTCAAAGTGGGGTGAGCCTTGACTCCTGAGCCCTCCTGCCTCTATTTCCTGAGTGCTGAGATTAAGAACAAGCATCGACATGTTCAGCTCTTGTTCTAGTTTTTCCCCCCCCAATAAAGTCTTACCACATAGCATTGGCTATTCTGCAACTCACTATGTAGCCCAGGCTAGCCTTGAACTCTCAGATATCCACCTGCCTCTACCTCCCAAGTATTGGGATTAAAGGAATATGCCGCTGTGCCTGGTTTTATTTTAGATTTTTAAATCAAGGTTTCACTTTGTAGCCTATGCCACCTTAGAACTCACTACATTAGCTGTGCAGTGGTGGCACACACCTTTAATCCTAGCACTGGGGAGGCAGAGGCAGGTGGATCTCTGAGAATTCAAGGCTAGCCTGGTCTACAGAGCAAGTTCCAGGACAGGCTCCAAAGCTACACAGAGAAACCTTGTCCTCACAATCTTCCTCAGACTCCCAAGTGTTGGGATGATAGACATGTGGGATTATGCCTGCCTGCTCTAATTAAGCCCCAAGATTCCTTCCTTATATGTATGAAACTATTGTACTTAAATTAAAAAATTTAAATATCCAAAGTACCTGGTAGAGCAGAATGTCATATGAATAGTTTTATTTACTTACAACTTTATAGTTAAATCACTATTTTGGATGCCTCCAATTTTAAGTTTAAGATAAGGTCATCATTGTTGAAGAAAATACATGCTAAAGAAATACTATAATGAACTACCGAGCTTTTTAAGAACCCACAGAAACATCCAAAAACTTCTCAAATTTACTTGGTGTTATGAGGATAATTGTCTACACATTGTCATATAATTTCAAGTTATTTGAACAAAATAATACCAGTTGTGGTAGCACATGTACTCCCAATAGTTTGTAGGTAGAGATAGAACAATCAGAAATTCAAGGTTATTCTTGCAAACATGCTGAGTTTGAAGCCAGTCCCTGCTACTCAAGATGCTAGCTCAGAAAAGCAAAACAAAAAACCAAGAAGAGAAAAAAATTTGATAAAAAGCCAGCTATGGTGTTGCATATAGGAGGGCAGCTTGGGCTACATACTAAGTTCTGGGCCAGCCTTAGCTACATAGTGAGACTCCAGACTCCATCTTAAAAAACAAAATAAAAACCAACCAACCAACCAACCAAACAAACAAACAAAAAACACAAAAGAAATTCCTGGTTGGTTGTGGAGTTACATAGATTTAATTCCAGCACTTAGGAGGCAGAGAAGGGTAGATCTCTATGAGTTTGAGGCTAACCTGGGCTACATAGTGAGATCTGCCTTAAATAAAAAGAAAGGCTGGCTAGTGTGGTGGCTCAGGCCTGTAATTCCAACACTTGGAGGGGGGGGTGGTGGGAGGTAAAGACAGAAGGGATGCAAGGTCATCCTCAGCTATGTGGTGAGACTGCAGCCCAGCTAGGCTACAAGACCCTGTCTCCAGACACAAAAAGCGCCTGGGGCTGTAGCTTAGTTGGTGGAGTGCTTGCTTCACTTGCACAAATTCCTGGGTGAAAGCCCTAACACTATAAAATATCAGTAATCCCAGCACTAGGAGGTGGAGGCAGGAAGCAGGGGGCAGGTGTAAGGTCATCATCAGCCACATAATGAGTAAATCCTGGAGTAGATGAGACCCTATTTCACAAGACAAAAACAATGATAGAAAACAAAACCAAAAGAAACTGCACTACAGAGTTGTTTTCAACAGCACCTCGGACATCATTGATCAGTGTGGGATCCCGTGTACATCACTCTCAAAAGTGTGTCTTCTATTTATGAAGAGGAGCTAAGACCATTTCCCCCAGGACTCTTGGGTCCAACAAAGGATCTGACACTTGGAAAAGTGTAAGGTTTGTTCTGGTCGCTCCCCCAAGTCCCACGCTAAGCCAGACTGTCCTTTCCCAATGGAAAATGCTTTTCATCATTGACAGTGAACTAGTTTTTGAGAAACACTGTGTAGTGGTCCTGGAGCTCGCCATACACTTGTAAAAGAGGCTCAGCAGCCGTGGGGAAGAACCCAGAATTCCTCACTGGGGCTTCAGGCACTTCCTTCGGCAATTGTTGTCCCCTTTTCTCCCTGCTCCTATTAAGCACCCCACTCCAGTTCCATGCCACAAACCTCGGGATCTAGGTCATCTAGAACATTTTCCAACTGTTTCAGTTCCTCTTCGGAGAGCTTGCCAAGAAGCTCGTCCTCATCGATGTTCTTGTATTTCTCCAGCTCCTTCTGAAAGGGGAGAGCCATGGCTGCGCAGATAGACCTCTGTCATGCACTTTGAAGTGGGCCAGCTTCCCGGGGCTTCACACTACCACTGTAAAAAGAACAAAACTGTCATCTCCTTACTGCCAACTGTAAAATCAGTAATAGACATTGCTACGCTGGCGATGGGTTCCACTGCACTGACAATAAATCCGAAGGGGCAGCGTTACTTCATTCCCAGAGCAGAGTACAATCTGAGGCATTTTTCACACACACAGCATTATTTCAATTATTTTTCCCTTTAGGGCAGCCCTGTAAGGAAGCCTGCAAGGTACCACCGTTCGATTTTATAGACTATGACCGAGCTGTAGCTATGAGCTGTGTGTCTGGCTTCTGGTTGCCAGGGTAGTGAGTGCTTTTCCATTCTACTACAAGGCCTCTCTCGATGCTTTCCATTGAAAAACAGTGAAGAACAATGACTAATTGTATGGCAGTTGTGAGCGGCACACTTGTGCCCTTTCAGGCTAGAGAGTGCTGAGGAGAACACAGCGGGATTCATTCAGGGAAGGGGTTAGAAGATCGGTGTGAGGACACATTGTCCTATCACTCTGTGCAACCAAACCAAGAGACATTTGTTCGCAAGCCCTGGCCACACATAGTTATTCTCTCCACTTCTCTTTTTCCTTCGTGATTAATTTCTGTTTTTGAAAATGATGTCTTTGAGAGCATTTTAATAGTATGTTTTATTATTTGAGGGCTCCTGCTTTTGAATAATGTCTTTTGATCACTCTCATCCACTAGTACAACCCTTCAACTCTTTCTAGTGCCTTGTACCCCCATCTCGTTCTGGCTGTCATGTCTACTTCTTATTTTGGTTGTTACTGTTGCTGTAGCCATTCTCCATTAAAACATCCCCCTTTAGTCCCCCACCACTCTGAAATGCTTCGTTTTTAAACTTTCACACCAAATGCAAGGTTTACTCAGTCCCTTGCAGAAAATTCTACAGATCTCCCCAAGCAAGGCGACTTTGCATTCAGTCCAGCCAGTTCTTCCAAGATAGTGAATGTTAGCTGTATTCCAGCCATTGCCAATGTCTAGAAAAGCTCCCCCAGGAAGATTGTAGCTCAACGAGACAGACACACAAATGGCAACAATAGCATGAAATACGTGTTATAATAACGTCTGAAGTAGGTCGAAAACCACTAAAGGGGAGGTTTGAGAGTCACTCAAAACAGAGATTGTCATTGGTCCTTGAAGGAAGAGGTCACAAGGAGGTCATGGATGCATAAAGAACCATCTAGGATAGAGTAGGGCACAAGCAGAGACTCAGGACAGGAAAACACGTGATGGGTTGGGGTGGCTAGGAGGGGGATTTGTGGAGTGTGAAAAATGAGACGTCCTTGAAGGGGCTTCTTTCTGGGCTACACTAAGGGACCTGGATCTTACCAATGAGCTACATTCCCAACCCCTAAATTGAGGGAAGGGATTTGGATTGTCTGAGTGGGCACAATTTACCCCAAAGTACTAAGGTGATGGGAGGGACAGGAGCAAAAGGTCAGAATATCATGATTTTTGACTTTGAAGATGCAGGAAAGGCCATGAGAAGAGGAATATGGGACTCTGGAAGTCATGTCCCATGCAACAACACATTTGTAGTGTTTAGACAACTGAATTTACTCTTTGTCACAACAATACAGAAACTAATATACTCTCTCCCCAATCTCATCTCCAGGGTAACTGTTCTAGAATAGTCTGTTCATCCTTCCATTTCAGTTCTCCACTCTGCTCTGTGCCCCAGGAATACTGTCTCCTTAGACTGCACCTGGGCTTCTGTCCTTTCTGGCTTCTGTTTGACCAACAGGAGGCAACCAGTGGCAAAGGAGAGGGTATAGTGGCATGGGAGGAGGGTGAGTGGGGAGAGGGTGTTTTGGAAGACCACGTCACCCCACAGTCACCTTCTTTTGCTAGGTTTGGGCCTTGGGATGGTAAAGGGTCTCTGCTATGACTCTTGCCAGATTTCTGCCTTGTTGTTTCTCTAAGGCTTCCTACATCCCTGTAAATAGCCTCTTTATCGAAACCCTCTCCAGTTATTTGGTCTGAGCCCACCCTCTGTTTCTTGTCGGGAAGTTGGCAGATGTGGCACCATTACTTGGAATGTCCCTTTCTCTCTCTGCTCTGTTTCTGAGGCCTGGCTAAGATCCCAAGCTCTGCAGGACCATGGACTTGAGAGTGAGGGAGGCCTCTGGCCGTTCAGCCCAGCTCTGGCTCTCATTACTCCCCTCTTAGTCTCTTTTCAAACTTTCTTTTCCTCTGCCTTGAATCCTGGTACTCTTCAAAGTTTTGCCTTAGAAATTATTTTCTCCTCCTTCACTAAGGGTGCTTGCTTACCTTGAAATTTCAATTATTTTAATTTTTCCTTTTTTAAATTTGAAAATTTAATTATTATCCATATCCTGCTGACTATAAAATCTGTATCTGAATCCTAGATTTTGTCTCTGAGGATGAGATCTGAGTTATCTAACCAAAAATCCTCCCTTGGCTAGAGTCTTAAAATCTTCCCTCGGGCCCTGGAAATCTGTCAGAAGAGCTCCCACCTGCCCATTCCACCTCTAGAATTTCAAGAAGTTGTTTCAGAAACCAGGGTGCCATTCTTGACATTTTCCCTTTGTCTCCCTTCTACCTACTAATCACCAAATCCTGTCCTTACAGAATGATGAGGAGAGCTCACCTACTTCTCCATCCATGCCCACGCCCAGCCCTTCTTATAATCCTACAAACCCTGGTTATAGCGATCTCTGGGGCTTTATTTTAGTCTTTTAAAATCCTTCTCATCGCCCCAGAGATAAAATTCAAATTCACACTCTGGCCTCTGTGGTTCCATCCTCCTCTTCCTACACTGCATTCCCAACATCCCGTTGGACCACTTCCAATTCCTGGCTCATTTATGGTCCCTTTGCTCAAGCACTAAGAACCCCAACTCGAAGCCCACCCCTGCTGACTCTACCAGACTACCTTCCAGTCTCAGTGTGAGCTTTATTTCTTCCACAAATCACACTCCTTCCACTGCAATTTGGCTTCGGCACAATTGCTTGCTAATCTTGGCGAGGGTGGGCTTTGAGTTATTCATTTAACATTCATCACTCATTATCTTTCACACGTGTTACTATACAGTTCTCTCTCCAAATACCACCCCCCCCAGAAAACAGGCAACATTTTCTAATTCTCAGGGTTTCTCAGGCTCAGGCATATTCACGCAACAAATGACTATGGAAAGCCTACATTGCTGACACACAGCAGTGCACAAGTCAGATGGCTCTGAGTGCTGAGTCCATAATGCAAGGGAAAGAGCATTACGTAGTAATTTAACCACCAACAGCGTCTGTCAAAGCAAACCACATTATATAGCAAGGTGCCAGGGGGTCTCAGGGCCAGAGGAGAAGGAACGTTCTATCTGTCTGAGTGCAACACTGACCTGAAGATTCAAGGACGACCTAGTTGTTACTGTTACTATGGTGGAGTTTTTATTTGTTTGTCTGTTTGTTTGAGGCAGGGTCTCACACTATAGCCTAGGCTAGCCTGGAATTCACTGTTTAGCCTAGGGCTGGTCTCAAACCTATTGCAATCCTTCTTTTCTTCAGTTTCTCGGGTGTCATGACTATAGGCAGATATGACCAAACTCAGTTTATCATCATCACTATTATTGTTATCTACTTTGAGACATAGGCAGGAGGAGGACTGACAAGTTTGAGGGCAGCCTGGTCTCAAAAGCAAAGCAAGCCAAACAAAAACCCTAAAACAAATATAGGTGTTGCTGTCAAAGAACACAGCCTTCTCATAGCTTCCATAAAGTCAAATCCCCGATTTCCCAGCGCTTGGTGGGGTGGGCCTGCTTACCCCGCCCAGGCCCTGCTGGGTTCACAGTTGTTTCCCCTCCTGGGAGTGATGAGACAGTGGAAAATTTGCAAAGCCCTGCCACAGGCTTGCCTCCAGCGGGGTGTCTGTCCCATGGCAAACGTTCAACAGGCAACAGGATACTAATGCACACAGCGGACTGGAGCAGGGGCCTCCGAGGCTCCCAGGAGCCCAGGTGGGCAAACACAGAGCCTACCGGCAAAATGGAAAATAGGCGTGGCAGTAAGCCTCGGAAACGTCTCTTCCTGTTACCCAGAAGCACAAGCCTTGGGAAGGAAAGTTAAGAGCATGGCTTTCTGTGCTTCTTTTCCCACTATCTTGTTGATTTAACTATGCTGTCAAAGAGGAAAATCAGATAAACACGAAGGGCCCAGCCTTTCTCTCTCTCTCTACACAAAGACAGGCCAAACCCCAGACTGCTGCTGCTGACTTATGACTTACATCTGAATCAGTAAATGATGCTAATCTTCATTTCTTTAATATGCCTTCATCATACTTGAGATTTGCAGAAGAGTCAAACCACATTTTCTAAAATTAATAAACAGAACAACATGAGTTCATCAGAGCAGCTTAACAACAAAGTGTGTACTGGTCCTGCATACCTAATTCATCTCTATTTTTTTTTCTGGGTTGAGATGAGATTGGATCTCTCTCTCTCTCTCTCTCTCTCTCTCTCTCTCTCTCTCTCTCTCTCTCTCTCTATATATATATATATATATAAATATATATATATATGTGTGTGTGTGTGTGTGTGTGTGTGTGTGTGTGTGTGTGTGTGTATCCTTGGCCAGCCTTTGGAATTCACTATGTAGATCAAGTGGACCTCAAACTCATAGAGATCCACCTGCCTCTGCCTCCAGAGTGCTGGGATTAAAGGCACGTGCCACCTCACCTAGTCTTTAATTCAGCTCTAGATGCTGGGCAAATATAAAGAGGTAATAATTATAGCCTGTGTTTTGAAACCTAGCCATTTGAAGACAGGCCAGCAAAAACTATCCAGAAGCCAGGCATGGAGGTTCAGGCCTGAAATCCCAGCATTCAGAGGTGGAGGCTGGCAGATCAGGAGTTCGAGCCTAGACTCAGACTCAGACACACAGTGAGTTGAAGAACAACCTGTGCTACACGAGACTCTGTCTTTCTCTGAGAAATAACTATCAGAGAATGAAAGACACAGAACACAAGATAGGGAAATTTTCTGGCAAAAAGTTACAGCAAGACATAGGGGCTAAGCAGGCTGACAGGGCAGGGAGGACCTGATCTTACTAGATTCACAGCGTTTCTAGCAGAGAATATTTGTTCTTATTTTGTAATTTTATAGCACAAAAACTGTCAGACTTTTTTCCAGCTTTCAAACAGTTCCATTTTATAACAACGGACCCACAATAGAGAGCTTCTTTCTAGCTTGGAAAGCACAGAAGGCCTTGTAGAATTGGCCAAGAGGTTAAAGCAATGGATTCAAAAAGAAGATTAAAAACATGACCTTTGAAGGTAACCAGCCTAGAGTCTCATGATGCAGACATACGTGACACTGATGACCTGTCCTCTGCAAAATAGGCAAAGAACAGTGCAGCCTCACATTGCTTCTCCACAGGGCAGTCAGTATTCAGAGAAATGCATCATCAGGTATTGTACTCATATTATACGCCATACATAGTGTTACAGGTAACTACAAGGAATCAGGTGATGTAATCCATAGGATCCCTGTCACATATGACACCACCAATGACTGAGATGTCATCACATGACTGTATTTATCTCGTGAGGTGCAGATGACAATTGGGGCATTATTGCATGGTGAGGTATGGTGCCTTGTGGTGATACAGGGACCAGGCAGAACAGAAACTCAGTCTTTAGCGCCTAGTGTCCACAAGGTCTCATAGCTAATTCTCTTGTCTTCGGTCTGAGAGCAGTAGTCCTCTTTTGGAAGTATTCTTGTCCTTGCTTTCCTTATTAAGATTAAATACAGAGAAGCAGTATCACACCAGCATTTGAATTAGCACTATCAAGTAGAGCAAGCCTCCAAGGTTATAGGGGCAGACCAGACTGATGTAGACTTGGACCTGGGCAGTAGCTAAGACTTCCCAGCTGGGGCAGAAACTCTTTCATATGGATGTCTTACGGCCTTCCTATGCTGCCTCCTGCTTTCTAATTTTCTTGGTGAATCCTCTGTCCTGGTGCTGCCTGCCCCTCTTGGTTAGGCCCTATTTTCTAAAGAGTTCCCATTTCTTTTTGCTATTGTGCCCCCCTTCTCCCTATTGAGACATGGGTTCAGAGCTCACTGTGAACCTTTTATTGGCTAGACCTGGTGATTACATGGGGTGAAACACCATGCCTCACTGAATTCCCATTTCTAGACTTGTATCTGTCTCTTTGCCTTGTATTTTGGCCTTTCTGGTTTTTAACTGCCTACTGCTGGTGTTACTATTGTATTTTTTATTATCATAAATATTAATTCAGTTTTTAATTAGTGTATGGGTATTTTTGCCTGCATGTATATTTGTGGGCCATGTGTGGTATGGTATAAGAGGACACAGGAAGGTGTTGGATCCTCTGTAAATGAGGTTACACTTGTTAGCTGCTATGTGGGTACTGGAGAGCTAACCCAGGTTCTCTGTTAAGAACAGAAAGTGCTCTTTACTGCTGAGCCATTTCTCCAGTCCTATCACCACCACCACCACCATCATCATGGGGGGGGGCGGCAGGGAGAGTGTGTCGTGTAGCTCTTGCTGGACTTGAACGTCTGAATCTCTTGCTTCACTTCCCAAATGCTGAGATTACAGGTGTGTGCCTCCAGCCCCGGTATATGCTGGTTTGGTATATTCCTCATCCTGCCACTGGGAATCTAAAGACTTCTAACTTCCTGACACCACGGCTTCCTGTTTTTGTCCTCTGATTCATCTGTTTTCCTGGCTTCTGCCTGCCCTTGTGGTCTTTGATATACCTGTCTCTGTCCTTTTCTTTGGCACAGATCAACTACGTTTTGATTTATGCCTCATTATGACTTGTGGGTGCTGCGTGCAACTCGACTCACGATTGCTTACAAATTGACTCAGGACAATAGGTAGGCCATGAAATAACTGGTGTGCAATGACACTGCCAATCAGAATGGCTGTCTATAAACAAGGGTGCTGTCTGTCACCATCCACATTGCCTACATGATAGCCATGCTCTTGAGACTGGAGTCCTCCAAGTGCTCTGATGAGGGCCCTCTTGGTTCTTCCTTGGTGCTGGTGCCTCCAAAGTTACATATAATCAAGTGCTGCTTCAGAGACAGGGTTTCTCTGCGTAACCCTGGCTGTCCTGGAACTCACATTGTAGACCAGGCTGGCCTTAATCTTACAGAGATCCGCCTACCTCTGCCTCCTGAATGCTGGGATTAAAGGCATGTGCCACCATTCCCAGCACTCTAATTGATTTTTTGGTATACTAAAAATAAAAACTATTGATAATAAAAAAAAACTAATCAGAAGAGTTTCTAGGAAAAAACAATAGAAATTAAAGTTAGGAAAATAGATCGGGGTTAAATGATCCATGAAAACTAGAAATTGAAATTTGAATTCTATCCTGCTAGGTAATTAGAAACACAAATGTCAATACTTATGATCTATACATTTACTTATGAGGGTGTTCTGGCCACCTACTCAGTAATACATTGAAGGCAGAATTTCCCACAGTTGGCTCTAGTCAATGCTAGCTAGTTTTTTTTTTTAAATATCCATATATATAGTATATTTATAACATATGATGTACATATATAACATAAATATTTAGCTTGTAAAATATTATATACCATATTCTACAGATTCAAGAACCATAACCCATGAAAAGCTCTGACCTCAAAGAGTAAACCAGCTTTCCTGGATTAACTGATTAGGTAGTTTCTTTTTCTTATAACACTAACAACATTCTAAACGTTTAGAAGCACAACTGCTGAAAGACTCACAGAACACACACATGTGTATCATGACAGACACATATCCAAGTAAATGTGTATGTTTTAAATTATCATTTTCACACACACATGAGAGCTTAATCTGGAACAAAAGGGGTCTGCATCAAAGATTAAATGCAGTATCTTATTTATTATTTATTTTTAAGTTTAGGCAGGGCCTCTCACCCTGTAGCCTACACTGGTCTGGAATTCACTATGTAGACCAGGCTAGCCTGGAACTCACTCACTATGTAGACCAGGCTAGCCTAGAACTCCCTTACTATGTAGACCAGGCTAGCATGGAACTCTTGATGAGCCTCCCATCTCTGCCTCCTGAGTGCTAGGATTCGGGGCATGAGCCATCACAGCTGGTGGTGTCTTAAGAGTTGATTCTGTTTTTTGAGTTTGTAATAGGAAGTCTTCTGCATGTGCCTTCTAGAAATTTCTCTGAACTAGATATAGTCCGTAAGTTCATATAACCTTTTACATGTGATTGACACACAAAAGGAGTAAAAGGGAATTCCATCATTCATGTTTTGTCAGAAAACTAGACTAGGTTGGGCGTTGGTGGTACACACGTTTAATCCCAGCACTTGGGAGGCAGAGGCAGGTGGATCTTGTGAGTTCGAGGCCAGCCTGATTTACAGTGTTAGTTCCAGGACAGGCTCCAAAGCTATACAGAGAAACCCTGCCTCAACCCCCCCCCCCCCCCACCCCCCGCAAGAAAACTAGACCAAATATTTCACCAGCATTTTCTCAACCCAAAGTAAAATGAAGGAGCATTTTCATTGGAGATACTAGTATGTTCTCCAACTTCCTTACATACTATCACAGACCTCAGGTGAAAAGGGAAAATGAGCTACCATTCAATCCTAGCTAGAATTTACTTTCTCAGATTTCCTTACATACTGTCACAGATCTCAGCTGTGGAAAGGAAAAAAGACAGCTGGTGCTGGTAGAGTGTACCAATCACCCAGCTACTCAGGAAGCTGAGGCAGAAGGACCATGAGTTAAAGGCTTGTTGTGACCCAGACTCAAGTATAAAACAAAAGAAGGACAAGGCTGGTGTGGTAGCGCACATCTTTAATCCCAGCACTGGGGAGGCAGAGGCAGGTGGATCTCTGAGTTTGAGGCTAGCCAGGTCTACAGAATGAGTTCCAGGTCAACCAGGGCTACACAGAGAAATCCTGATTCAAAAAACAAACATCACCACCGCCACAAATGGAAAACAAACAAATAATGAAGGCCGAGGATGTGGCTCAGTGGTAGAGTGCTTACCAAGCATGCACCGGCCTCATTTCAATCCCATACAAGTGGAGAGATCTTTCAGGGTAGTTCCGAGCCAGGGCGACAATTATTGAGGGCTGGGAATTATTAACACAGTTGGACCCACTAATAACAGTGAACTCCACATCTGCTACTTTAATCAACTGCAGGTCAAATTATTAAAAAAATATGAGGGCTGAAGATATGGGCCAAAGGTAGGCTGTTTTGTGAGGAAACGCTGAGTTTGTTCCTAGAGCAATCTCTACTGTGTATATCTTTTTCTTGTCTTTTTTTTTTCAATTTTTTGAGACAAGGTTTCTCTGTGTAGCTCTGTAGACTAGGCTGGCCTCGAACTCACAGAGTTTCCCCTGCCTCTGCTTCCAGGGTGCTGGGATTAAAGACCTGTGTCCCCACCACCCAGCTAGGTATAAGTAATTTAAAGAGGTTTTAAATATCTAGGGAGAATACATTTAGTTACATGTAAATACTATGATATTTTGTAAAAAGGATTTGAAATCTGCGGATAGTGGGGGTGTGTGGTTTTCTATGACAAATTTCCCATGGGTACCAAGTATTTGGTGATACTTTGGGTTAGAGCTAGGGGATTTGTCTCTTAAGTATACATAATCAATAGTAGCTAAGAAAAACCAAAGTAAGTGAGTTTTCCTGACTCTGGAAACATTAACATCTCTGGGAAGATTTATGTCTTGCCTGGGATTTTGGAGTTAAGAACTTCCTGTTAGATTCACTAGAGCAGTCTACCAATAACTATGTAGTACTCTACAACCCTTTCTATTTGTTTGCTTAATTTTAAAAATTCACCTCCAATTTCTTATTTAAAAAGTTCAATCCTACAAAAGAGTGGCGCAAAATCCAGCCATACATTGCTCTTCGCGACCCACTAGCCCTCATCACTGTCTTTTTGCTGTGCTCCTGAACAGGCTCTACCACCACAGACTGCTCGCCCCTGAACCTGCTGTGTGTGTTGTATATGCCAGCGTGCTTTGCCTCCAAAATCCTAAGCTTTCATAGGGTCAGAAGGTGCTTTGTATGCTGCTGGGGAAGAAGAATCACCCATAGATTACCCAAACAGTGAACCTGAATGCTTTAATACTGACTGGCCAGGCAAAGTGTGCTTACAGGTACAATGGTGGCATGAAGGTTATAGGGGCAACCAACCAGTTTCTGACTGAATCTGAGGCCTGCTCCACAGGAGGGAATTCATGCCAGAAGAAAGACCAGGCTTGGGAGGTTATAGACCATGTGTGTGTTGTGTGTGTGGTGTGTGTGTGTGTGTGTGTGTGTGTGTGTGTGTGTGTGTGTGTGTGTGTAAGGGAACCTACTATTGATGTTTTGCTAAATGGACACATCATCAAACTGTCTTCTAAATACTTACTGCTATGGCCAAACATTAGTGCTGCTCTCAACTTTGGCCAGAGAAGATTCTTCAGCAGTGGGCAGCAGTTGATGCAGAGACTCATAAATGATCAAAGTACTGAGAAGAAGTGACCATTGAGTGCTCATTCCTAAACGGAACATCTGTACCAACCACCTCAAAGCTCAGGGAGCATCACTTAAGGGAGTGGAAAGAATGTCAGAGCCAGAGGATGGGGAGTCGTGCAGCAAAATACTGTCTTCTAGACGTGACACAGCTGTTGCACTCATGAACTCACACCTTCAGATCAAGCCAGCACGACCATCCAACTTTGGACTTGCATTGTTGCCACCATTTCCAAAGGCATGAAGGTGGGAAGGAGATGTACTGGGGGTTAAGGAGGGATAGATAGGCTCAAGATACATTGTGTCAAGAAAGTAAAGGTATTTTTAAAAAAGATTTAAAATAAAAAAAAATCAGAACAATCTCCTATATACTACACTACCTCTGCACTTAAGAACAGTAATGCCACGTTGTCCATATTCAGATATCTTGAACATCTCCAAAATATCTCTATTTACTTATTTTGGATGCAAGTTTGAGACAGGCTCTCACTATTATGTTGTTCAAGCTGGCCTGGAACTCACTATGTAGACCAGGCTGGCTGGCCTCAAACTCACAGACACCTACCAGCTGGCATTAAGGCAGGCACCACCACGTCCTGACCCCCAAATGATCTTTTGCAGGTATTGTTTTCTTGTCTAGAAATCAAAGCCCACCCACACACACCGATCTATAGTCATGTATTGCCATCTATGATAGCTGTCCCCCTACCCCTGCATCATCTTGTCTGGAATAATACATGGGTGTGATTTTTTATTAGATTAGGAGACTCTCCAGAGGTATCACCATGACCTTTGGGGCTTGATGGAAACTTCCTAATCTCTGCATTGTAAAGACACGTACACCCTGAGCAAGGCACTCCGAAATAATGTGCAACTCCTGCTCTCACCCTTCTTTCACAGTACCAGTTGATGGTTAGGTAAGTGTTGGTACAGTGCCTCTCTCAATCCTTCTATTGTGCATTCAATTTTTATACAATAACCCATCAGTACCATTCTCTCTTTCCTCACTGTATATCCTCTCTGGTTATTTCTTGTTAGAGACTCCTCCCCCACCCTCTTGCAGAGCACATACATTTGACAGCTCGGGCCCAGCCCTAGGGAGCCACCGACCTTTATCAGCTGATCGCACTGCCTTCTGCAAACAAAACCACCACACTGTGTTCTGCCAATTTATGTTAACATAAAAACCAAAAACCTTTGTTATAATTATTGAGCTATACTGAAGAGAATAGAAGGAATCAGGTAAAAACAAACTAACAAACAAACACCTTGATTAACTAAGCTCTGAAAAATCTTCCTGCTTCCTTAGGGAAAACCGTTCTGTCCCCATCAAGCTTTCCTTAAAGTACTAAACATTCTTGCCATTTCAGCTCCTCGATACAAGTATCTAGGAAGAAAAAGGTTCAGAAACCATTTCACCAAATACCTCATTTTTACACGGAGAATGCAGCTCAGAGAGACGTCTGGCCCAGGATCCCTCAGCTACTCAGTGGTGGAGCTGCTACAGAAACCATGCTTGTAATACCTCCTCTGATGTTCTTTTTTCTCCTTTCCCAAGCGCATGGTGAATCAGATATTTAATAAGAGCCGGAGAAGCGGCGGTGTTCTCGGCCTCTTTACTGTAATTTGCATTTTAGCCACATCACCTTCCCACCTCCTGACATTTTAAAATAAAAATTCCCCAACCAAGCCTTTCATTATTATTTTAAAGCGACTTTTTTTTTTTTTTTTTTTTTCTTTTCTTTTGCAGGTCAATAGGTTATTAAGGCAAGGAAGACCCGGGAAGGCACGAATCAGCATGATTTTAACCAGGAAGAATAAGAAAAAAAGATTCCCTGGGACCTGCAAAGGGCGGCTTTCTGAAGGCTGAAGCGTACTGTGTGACAGCTCCGGGGACCTCAGGAAAGAAGCCGACCGGAGTCCTCCCTTCCCAGCCTCCTGCTCTGATGAGGCCGCGAGATGCTCGGGACTCCAGGAATTTATCACACGTTCACAGCAGAGGAGAAAATGGGAAACAAAGCCCAACCTGGAAAACCCCAGCTCCGCAGCTCCTGGCGACCGGAGACCGCGCCCTCTCTGCATCTGCGCGTGGAGTGCGGTGCTGAGGGGGCTGTGGGGCTGCAGAGCACTATGCAGCCGGTACCCACACGCATCCCTGGCAGCCCCGCGCCATCCCCGCCTCCCCGTGCACCCGCCACCCGGGTGCAAGCTGCTGCGGACTGCGCTTGGCCGCGTGCCACGCCATGGAGCATCATCCCGCGGACACGCAGGGTGCGGCGGCCGCTAAGCTTTGGACCCGGGCGCTGCAGACAGGCTGCTCCACCAGCCCCCTTCCGCCCTAGGTTCTCACCCTTGCTTGCGTCCATCCTGTAGCGAAAGGTGCTGACCAGCAAGCAGCCTTAGAGCCCCTACTGCGCGGGGTCTGACTAGCAGGGGCGGCGCCGTGGCCCCGGTCTAGAACTGCGATCAACAGGCGGCTCCGGGCCGGGCGCGGCGCTGGGGAGCGCCTGCAGCGGGGCAGCCTGGGAAGCGTAGTTTCGGCGGTGCCCGGTGGCCACGCGGAGGCAGGACCCCTGGCCGGGCCGCTGCTGGGTCTCCCTACGATGCGCTGGCCTCTCAGGGTCCTCCCTAGTGTCTGCAGCTTTATGCGCGAGCGCGCAGCGGGGCAGGTGGAGCCTGGGCTGGGGGGGGGGGGGGCTGTGTAGGCTCAATGGAGATGCTCGCGGTGGGTAGTAGAGGATTGGCAAGATTGTGGACAAGTGAGCATCTTTCTGTGCAGTCTTGTGAAGGCCTGCTTTGGGCCAGGCTCAGGAACAGACCAGGCCTGATGTAGGATTTACTGGCTGGGTATGGGTGTGGGAGAGACTAAATGGGTTAATTGCTTAGGGAAGAGGAGGGGAAAGCTAGCTGAGGTTTAGGGAGTTTTGGTTTGAGTGTTGGACCTACATGCTGGCTTCACAAGATAAGACCCTGGGGCACATGCCTTGAGACTCAGGATGCTCATCAGTAAAATGTTTACTGCTTAAAGATACGAGGTTGGAGTCAATGACCACAAGTATGTCTGTACTACAAACACACATGGAACAGATTGTTTCGTGCCAGGCGGTGGTGGCACACGCCGTTAGTCCCAGCACTCGGGAGGCAGAGGCAGGAGGATCTCTGTGAGTTCAAGGCCCAGATTGGTCTACAGAGCTAGTTCCAGGATGCTAGTTACACAGAGAAACCCTGTCTCGAAACAAACAAACAACAACAACAAAAGATTGTTTCATTACGGCTACAGGAGATGGTTTTGGGATGCAGTCTCCTGACAGGAAAGCCCTACAAAAAGAGCTATGCAAAAGATAGCTGCGGCTCATTGGGCAGACATTAAAACTCCCGAGTTTATTACTGTGCATTTTTTAGTTGTTTCACGCTCTTCCCTGAATATGTATGTGCTGGAATGCTCTTTTCTCTCTGCCCAGTTCCTAGGAACCACAGATTATTATCTTGTTTCTGAAGCATGAAAGTGGGATGGGATGAACCCTGGTTATGGGAGTACATAGTATATGGTTTCCTTCCACAACTTATTCTTGAGGATGAGCAGAAACTTATTATATAGCTTAAGCTAGTCTTGAACTCAAAGTCCTCCTGATTTTGTTTCCTGAGGCTTGGGATTACAGGCATGTACCCCACCCCACCCTCCACACACACACAATAGAGGCATTTTCTAATCTGACTAGGTCTCTCTCCTTTTGTCTTGTTGTTGGGTTCTTTGAGAATAACCTTTGCTAGGGTGCTTGACCTTTACATCTGTGTTGAAGTTTTTTTTGTTTTTTGTTTTTTTTTTCCAAGTTGCTCCATGCAGTATTTCAGTGTACGGTGGGATTTGTGTTTAGAAACATAGTGTAGGAACATGAACCAAAGAGATAGATACTGCAGGGCTGATGGAATTCTCAACACACAAAGGACGCATGAAAGTGAATTCTGATGAAAGCTGTCTGGAGTGAGGTATGCAATAGTCATGTGGGTTTTTTTTTTTTGTTTTTTTTTTTTTAATTCTATAGTTGAAAATAATAACAGCAACTTCACATTTGTGTGGAAGTAGGCTCTCCTATTCCTGAGTTTGTTTTATTTTTGAAACAGCCTGGTGAGATGGGCAGAGGGAGTTTTTTTAATCCATTCAGAGTCATTCAAGGCTGAGAGGTAGGAGAACCTACTCAGGCCTGTCCAGCTTAGCCTGTCATTAAGGACATCTTCTCCCTGGTCACACTGGCATTTCCCTTTGTATATTTAAAAAACAGGGGTGGCTAGAGATATGGCTCAGCCATTACCAGAAGAGTATCCAGAGAATACAAGTTCAGTTCCCAGCACCTACAAGAGACAGACCACAACAGCTTGTGACTCCAATTTTGGATATCCCATGCCCTTTCATGGCTTCCTAGGGCATCCTCACACATGTAACATAAACATTAAAAACAACTCAGAAAATAAAGCTGGTCTCTTAAGGCTCTGGAACCTAGGGTGGTAAACACTGGTTTACCATGTCTGTGGAGGGACTTCAGTGTTCCCACCATCAGTTCTAACCCTGCACCTCTTGTCAGAATGAAAAGGAATAAAATGAAATGGAAGGTGTGGCCAAACCAGCTTAAATAATGTTCTCAAATTTTCTTCTGCATTTATTATGCCAAGTGTCCTGTTTAACAGATGGGATGTCTGACATGTCCATGTTGTACATTCTTTACAAATCATAGCCTTTTACTAAATAAAAATGGGGCTGTTTACAGATCAAATCAACAGTTTTATTAGAGAAAGGTGGTGTAGGCATAAACTAAAGTCAGTGAAGCATCTTTGTTCAGATTGGAGGTCTGAGTAACACAGGTACCTGGTCACAGACTGTCTTCTTCTGTGTCTGTCTCGTGGTCCTCCACAAAGAAATGGATGCATGTGATCATTACTTCAGAAGCAGTCTGTGAAATGAAACAGACACAGAAGTGATTTCTTACACTGTAGTCATACTTGGCAGCCCAAGCAGAGATAGAGAGCTATGTGTGGGCTCTGGAAAGATGTTGAAAACACATTAAAGATGTCTGGGGGAAAAAAAAAAAAAGGAACATCTTCTACTCAACCTCTGTCTGTCCTGTGGGGGATTAGAAGCGAGTAGATGTCAATGGATATACAAACTTGAATTTCCTGTTTTTAAATATTACAATCAATAAGCTAGCCATGGTGAGGTACACCTAGCACTTATAATTCCAGTGCTTGGAAGATGGAAGCAGGCAGATCACAAGTTCAAGGTTATCCTTAGCTACATAGTAAGTTTAAGGTCATCTGGGCCACAGGGACCTTGTCTTAGAACAAACAAACATTAACAAGAAGCTGGGCAGTGTAGCAGGTTTTTCCTTTTGGGCCACCAGCCAGCAGCCAAACCGTGACACAGAGACTTATTATTAGTTCTGAATGCTCAACCTTAGCTTATTTTAATCTGCTTCTCTTTATCTGTGTTTTGCCTTTGGCCTGTTTACTTTTCTTTCTGTATATCTTACTTTCCTGTTGTCTCCATGTCTGCCTGGTGGCTGCCTGGCTTCTGGCCCTGGGTGGGTCCCTCTCTCCCTCATTCTCTCCTCCTTCTGCTCTCTTGAGCCTACGCATTTCCTCCTACTTATTTTCTCTGCTTGTCAGCCCTTCCTATCTCTCTCCTGCCTAGCTATTGGCCGTTTAGCTTTTTATTAAACCAACCAGGGGCCTTAGGCAGGCAAGGTAAAAACAAATGCAACACAGCTTTACATAATTAAACAAATGTAGCATAAACAAATGTAACACACCTTCACATGTTTAAAGTACCATTCTTCAACATAAACAATTGTAACGCATCTTTACATGGTTAAAATAATAGTCCACAACAAGGCCCAGTAGATCAATTCTGTAATTCTATCACTTGGTAGTTGATGCAGGCGGATTGGTGAGAAATTAAGGCTAATCTGGGCTACACAGTAAAGTGCAAGATAGCCTGGGTTACAATGTGAGATGCTAGTTCAAAAATCAAATACCAGCTGGGTGTGGTGGCACATACCCTTAATCCCACTACTCAGGAGGCAGAGATAGGAGGGTATCTGTGAGTTCAAGGCCAGCCTATTCTACATAGTGAGCTACCAGAAAGCTAGGGCTACATAGCCAGGCCCTGACTCAAACAAACAAACAAACAAACAAACAAACAAACAAATAAACAAAACAAATAGTGGATGTGATGGTACATACCTTTATTTTGAGCACTTGGGAGGTGGAGGCAGGAGGGTCAGGTATTCAGGTCAGGTATTAATGGGAAGATAGTGCTAGTTCCAGTCTTTGCTGTTCTTCAAATCTAATGTCCATGTTATTATTCTTCAAAGAAGAAAGGACACGACCATACCTATGACTTAACTTGAATCTGCCAGCATTTCTAGACCACAGTTAAAAAGATTTTTTTTTTAAAGACAAGGTCTTACATAGCTCAGTCTGGCCTCCATCTTGGTATCTAGCTGTAGGTGATCTTGAACATAATCTTACTTCAACCTTTCAAGTTCTGGTATCACAGGCCTGTATTGCCATGTTAGTTTTGCCTTTAAACTCCAGCTGGCTCTATGTGTGTATATGTGCAGGAGCTCATGCACATATCTGTATGTGTATGTGAAGACCAAAGATCAGCCTTGGGTGTCATTCCTCAGGTGTCATCTATCCATCCATCTATCTTTTTTTTTTTTCTCCTTTCTTTCTTGAAACAGGTTCTCTCTTTTGGGGCTGGGGCTGGTCAGTGATCCCCTGTTTCTGCCTTCCCAGCCCTGGGGTTCCAGGTACTCACTGCCACAGCCATCATTTTTCCTGGGTGCTGGGGATCCAGGTCAGACCCTCATGCCTGTGCAGCAGCAACTCCCCGGAGCCTCCATTGCTTTTGGGACTGTGAGGACAGAGAATCAAAGCAGAACTGCTGGACTGCAGATCGTCTGCTGCAGCCTCTTCGTGCAATCGAAGGAGCTGACACACTGCAGAAAATGCCAGACATCAGAAAGTTAAAACGTGCTGGTTACAAGGAAGTGTTTTAATTGTTTATGAAGGGACCTGCAGCACACCCCAGTGGGAGCAGGTAGCAGTGTGCTGGTTGCCTGTTTCACATTCATTTTACTTTCTCCTCCTCTTCCTTCTTTGTTCTGTTTCTTGTCTCCCCCCCTCCCCAGACAATATTTCTCTGTATAGTCATGGCTGTCCTGCAACTCACTCTGTTGAGCAGGCTGACCTTGAACTCACAGAAATCTACCTGCCCCTGCCTCCCTAGTGCTGGGGTTAAATTTGTGCACCACCACCACCTGGCTCTCTCATGTTCTTCTTTACATTGGAATCTATCCATCAGGGAAGGGTATCCTAATACCATCTCAGGGGTATACTCCTAACACTATCATGGCTGGAAGAACAGAACCCTCTCCCCCAGAAATATGACATTAGGATTAAGCACATGACTTATTCTGGCCAGAGACACCAGAGGCATGATCTTCTGAAGAAACCTCATTTTTGCCCTTTATTATTCTTCGATAATTTTATGCATGTATATACATCCCTAACTCCTTTCTTCTACTTCTCCTAGATACTTCCCAACCTGTCCCCCCTCATTATTATGTACCCTCCCACATTGAATCCAATTAGTGCTGCATTCTGAAACACTGACTGAATTTGTTTGCTTGATCTCGCAGGAAATAATAACTACAGTGGGTTCATGAGAACAACAGCCATGTCCAGAAGACAGGACTTTACAGCACTCTCCCCTACTCCCTGGCTCTTAACATTGCTCCTGTCTTCTTCCCTGTGTCAAGGAACTTCTTGCCCTTAAACAGAGATGCACAGAGAAACATGCAGTCATTCATGACAGAAGTTGTTCCATGGGCTATGTGGCTTGAAATTGGAGTGCCCATCTTATAACTTCAGAGGTTCCAGATGAAGGACAAACCTACACTGATGATATCCAAATGAAGAGATAGAATCGACTGGGATCTGCAATGCTGTTGTTGAGTCAATAAATCAATCAGCCTGGGTGTTGCCCTGCTTCGAGCTTTCTGGCTGTGTGAGATAATAAATATCCTTACTGTTTAGTCCATTTGAGAGGGGATTTTCTATTACTTGGAGCTGAAAGCATCCTAAGTGTTCTTTAGATGGACTGAAAGACTACTTCCTAGAGTCTTAAAACAACCAACCATCACAAGCCTCAGGCAAATGGATGCGAGGGGACGTTATCACACAGTGGATAACAATATCAATTTTTAACATCCACAGATCCAAGTTTTAGCTCAGGTATTTACTGGCGAATTAACTGTAGTCAAAATTCCTTAACTTCTTTAAACTCTGTGTTCTTCATCTCAATAGGGATAATAATATGAACCATATGGGGTTGTTCTTAGGAAGATGGTATGAGATCACTAGTTTCAAGAATGCTACAAAGTATGCAGCCATGAGTGCGGGCTACAAGAGCAACAGCACACTGATGACAGATGGATTAAGTCATATTTATAGCAGGATTGGCAGCAAGTATTTAAAATGGAGTCACTGTATAATAGTGAACATGTTAAATGACCCCACTATAATTCCACTGGCAGAATCCAGAATGCAGCAAGCTACATGCCTAACATTGCAGCATTTCTTTATGTAGCAAGCTATATGAAGGAAGGAAAGCTTGAAGATATGTAGAAATTCAATAGATAACCAATTAGAACGTGTAGATATTGCTTTGAACAAAACAGCTATTAAAATGTTACAGCAGTATCTGGCCATGTGGTACACACCTGTAATCTCAGTGTCTGGGAGGTGGAAGCAGGAGAACCAGGAAAGCAAGGTCATCCTCAACTACAGAGCAAGTTCAAGGCAAGACTGGGAGTGCTGCACACACACACACACACACACACACACACACACACACACACATACACACACACGAGACAACTGGGGAAAATGTAACCCTGGGCTGGGGATGTAGAGTGCTTCCATAGCATGTATACCACCCAGGGTTACAACCCCAGCACTGAGATGCAAACACATATTTGATGATATTAAGGTATTATTTAAATATTAGGGGTGGTAATAATAGTATCATAATCATACTTTTTAGAATCCTTATCGTTTGGAGTAATAAACAATATTACAGATGAAATAATTTTTGGGGTTTGCTCTTAATCGAGTGTGTGTGTGTGTGTGTGTTTGTGTGTGTGTGCGCGCACGCGCGCGTGCGCGTGCCGGCACACACATAGGAGCAAAGTATAGGTATAGATGAAATGGGTTTGTCTGTGAGTTGATTAATTGTTGAAACCTTTCCTGATAAATAGTGTTTTCTGGTTTACTATGCTTTGTTCTAAAATGATCTCAAATAGGCCAGACTATCCTCCAACTCATTATATAGCTGAAGCTGGCCTTGGACTGCTAATACACCTGTTTCACCTCCCAAGTGCTAGGATTACAGATGTAAACTGTCATGCCCAGCATTTTTATTTATTTATTTTTTTGTTCCACTATTCATCTCCACTTATATCGGCCTGAAGTTTTCTTTTTGTGTCTCTGACTGGTTTCAGCATTGGGATAACGTTAGCTTTATAGAATGATGCTAACGTTTTCTTGTCTTCTGTCCTTTAAAAATGCTTGTGAAAGCATGGTATTAATTTTTCTCTAAATGCTTGGTAGAATTTGTTGGTTAAGCTATTTGGATCTTGGTAGAGTTGTTTTGTTTCTGAGAAAGGATCTCACTATGTAGCCCAGGCTAGCCTCAGATTTATAATTCCGACTCAATACTCACGTCCTAGGATTCTTCTTCTTCTTCTTCTTTTTTTTTGTCTTTACTTTGCAGTCCAGAATGGATTCTGACATGCAGTCTTTCAGCCTCAGTTCTTTCAAGGGCTTAGATTATAGGCACACACCACTAGGCTTTGGATTTTCTTTCTTAGGAGTTTTAAAATGCCTACATTACTCTTTCTATTTTTCTTTTCCTCTCTTTCTCCCTTTCTTCCTTTCCTTTTTTTTTTTTTTTTTTTTTTTTTTTGGAGACAGGATATTGTGTATCCCAGACTGGCCTGGAAACTCACTGAAGCTGTCTTTGAATTGAATACCTCATCCTCCTGTCTCTATCTTTCAAGTGCTAGGGTGATGAGAATCACAGCCTTGCCCAGCTGGATTATATACCTTTTCCTGGGTTAGTGCCATTAGTTTGTGTCTAGTTATCTAATTTATTGGCATAGTTGTTTACAATATGTCATCATTATTTCTTTTATTTCAATATGGTAAGTATTAATGTTCTTTTATTCCCAATTTTAAGCACTTCAATGTGACTTCTTTCTCCCATGTAAAAGTTGATGAGTTTTGTTCATCTATCAAAGAACTATCTTTTGGTTTTGTTGATTTGCCCATATTTTTCTAATCTGTTTCATTTAGTTTTACTCTAACATTTTTAGATTAATTGTGATTTCAGGGTGACTTCCTCCACACATTGAGGGAGAAATTATATCAGTTTTTGTGCACGCCCAACCTCGACCAGCAAGGAAGATGCAACTCCGGGAAGATCTTCTTCATGCAGTTTTAATCAGGATCCTTGAACATGCTTCTTCTGACCCGCAGGACTCTGGGGGACCCCTGCACAGGCTTAAATACCCTTGTGCTAACCAACCCCAGTGAGCTACGTGGACCCTGAAAGATAGGCTACTCTAACGCAGAAGCAGACAGGCTGAACAGATTTAACCAAATAAGGGCTTGTTTACGCCAGAGAGCGCTCACCCTTGGGGAGGTGGAAGGTGGAAGCCAGCACCATCTTTAAGGTGTGGCACTTCACAGCTCTCTACAAGTTTTATACAATCTGTAATAGGAAGCTGAAGCTGCCACAATACTTGATTTCATCCTGTGAGGCCAACATTGCCTTAATTCCAAACCAAAGACATTATAACAAAAGAGAATCACAGGCAAGTATCTCCCATAGGTACAAATACAAAAATCCTACAAACTATTAGTGAATTGGATTAAACCATACATAAAATGAATCATATGCCATAATTAAGTGGCTCAACACTCAGAAAGTAGTTTAACTGATCACATCAACAGAAGAAAGGAGAAGAAGAAGAAGGAGAAGAAGAAGAAGAAGAAGAAGAAGAAGAAGAAGAAGAAGAAGAAGAAGAAGAAGAAGGAGAAGAAGAAAGCTAACCATATCTGTTAGTATTCAGGCATCTGTACTGGCCTGTCCTAGGGGTTCTGACAGGATATGCCCTCAGCTGCAGCCAAGAGCACCACCTGTGCAATTCATTGTGTTCCTTTTTAAAATGGCCCTGCCACCTTCCCTCTTCCTGTCTCTCTTTCTTTTTCTTCCTCTCTCTGTCTGTACCCACCCCTTTCCTCTCTCCTGCTGCTTTTGTGCTGGTCTCGCCCCTCCCATTTCCCCTCTTTATGATCCCTTCCCCCCAAAAAAAACCCTCTGCTTGAACCCTGTTGCAAAAGAATATAGGTAACATAGCACAATGGTGAGAAACTATGTTTGCCCCTGGCTGCATAAACAAGGCAAGGATCTCCTCCCCCAATATTCCTAATCAACATCACAGTGCTAGCTGATGATGGAACTGGGCATGGATGGAGAGGTTGAGGTAGGGTGGGGTCAGAAGCAAGAGGGTTTCCTCAAAGTTCAGGCTAAAATTCTAAACAGGGGCTGCCCCAACTTGTCAGTGCAGCTGTGGATGCAAAATGGTGCTGAGGCTCCAGAAGTCAGTCAGTGTTTCACAGAGCCAAACACAGAGCCTCACCATAGGTCTAGGTGCTCCTATACGAGTTCAACTCTATGACCACACATCAACCTGGACGTAACAGTTCACAGTTGCCGAAAATTGGAAGCAACAGAGGGGTCTTTCAGCCACTGAACACAGAAACAAATCATTGTTAAATGGTGGGAGGAAATGGGCTGCAAGATTGCAAGTGTGTGTGTGTGTACACTTGAGGTGTATGTTTGTTTGTAGTATACCAGTGCTGAAGCAAACACTGGAGGCCAGGGGACAACTTTACAGAATCAATTCTATTCTTTCCCTTTATATGGTCTCAGGGGAAAGGACTCAGGTTCTTAGCTGTGTGCAGTGTAAGGCTTACAGCTGGGGGTGACAAGTATTGCAGCTCTGACAGGAAATACTCAATGCCTGTGTAACAGCTCGGAGGGGAGGTTTTCTCTATGTTAACTGTTACAGCTCTAAAGGGAAAGGTATTCCAGAAGTTCAGATCACTCTAGAATTAGTCTGTCATATTCCTCTAAAGCCTCTAATGTCAATTGCTATTGCATAGAATTTAGAGGCTAATTATAGTCCTGACATTTTTATGATATTGAGTCTTCTTCATCAGGAACACAGCATAGCTTGTTTTTCTTGTGTGTGTGTGTGTGTGTGTGTGTGTGTGTGTGTGTGTGTATTTTACCACCCCCCATTCATATGTTGAAATTCTAACCTTCCTGGCCAAGAAAAAAGCAAAACAAACAAACAAACAAAAAAAAACAAAAAACAAACAAAACAAAACAAAAACAAAAAACAAACAAAAAAACCCTATTGTGGGTGATTAAATTGAAAGAGCAAAACACTGAACACTTGTGAATGGGTTAGTGTCCTTATAAAACAGACCCAAGGGTGCTCATTGTCACTTTCCAACAGGTAAGAATACAACAGGAAGGTACTGTCTATGAACAAGGACACAAGCTCACCAGATACTGGATATGCCTCCTCCCCCGTCTTGGACTTCTCAAGTCCTAGAATTGTGAAGAATGAACTCCTGCTGTTTATAAGCTATACAGTATGTTATTTTGTCAGCACAATCCCAAGGAACTAAGACCAACACTAACAAAAGAATCTTAGAAAACACCATTAAGCCAATCTTTTGAAAAAAAAAATTATTTATTTTGTTTTATTGAGACAGAGTCTCTCTCACTATATAATTGATATAGATCTGGAACTTGTTTTATAGATCAGTCTAGCTTCAAACTCCAAGCAATATTCTCTCTCTCTTTTCAAAAAAGATGTATTTATTTTATGTATACCAGTGCTCTGTCTGCATGTATGCCTTTGTGACAGAAGAGGGCATCATCAGATCCCACTATAGATGGTTATGAGCCACCATGTGGTTGCTGGGAATTGAACTTGGGATCTCTGGGAGAGCAACCAGTGTTCTTAACTGCTGAGCCATCTCTCCAGCCCCAAAGTAATGTTCTTGCTTCTGCCTTCTAAGTGCTTGGTTAAAGAGTGTGTCATGGTGCCCAGTCCATTGACCCAAATCTTGATGAATGCTTCCTGGTTTGAACAGTTCTATTGTAGCTATTATTGGTGTTGCTTATAATTGTTTCAGAATTGCCTGTTCTGTTAGTCATTTTCCTGCCACCATGACAAAATGCCTGAGGTAATCAGCCTAAAATGTGGAAAGTTAGTTTTAGTTTACAACTTCAGAGGCCTCATTCTATACTCAGTGGGCCTTGTTGTTTTTCTTGTAACAGAGATATATCACAGCAAGGAGTGCGTGCTAAACCAATTCAGACCTTAGTATTTCCTACTGTACTTCAGCTACACATTTGTTTGTTTGTTTGTTTGTTTGTTTGTTTGTTCCAGAGCTAGGGTCAAACCCAGGGCCTGGCAAGCACTCTACCACTGAGCTAAATCCCCAATCCCTTTCTGTTACAAGTAATGTGTATTTTTTATTCTACTGAAGTAGGTACTGCTTGAGCTTAAAAAAAAAAAAAAAGGAAAGAACCAGTTATGATTCCTAGGAGCATACAGCTGGTGGAGGAGATAAGGTAAATACACAAATGTTTCAAACAAAACACAGGGAGTCTAAAACAGAACAAGATGTACAAACCACCCTGGAGGTTCAGAGGCTAAACAAGAACAACTGGGCAGGCTTGGGCTAGGGACAACTTGGGGAGAATCTGAAAAACAAAATATCCCATGCAGAATACATCATTTAATTCTAATATGCTGCCTAAGAGCACTGAGAATGTACTATTTGTAAAAAGGACCTTAAAGATTTAAGAAATCTGGGCACAGTGGATCGTAGCATTTACTGTGCCTAAGGCTGGAGGATCACTTAAGTTCAGTAGCTCTAGACTAGCTTTGGCAACATAATGAGACTCAGACAACAAACACAAATAAACAAATTGGATGTGGTGAGACATGCCTGTAATCCCAGTACTTTGGAGGCTGAGGTAGAAAGATTGTTGAGTTTAGGGCCGGCCTGACCTACATGGGCCAGTCTTGAAAATATAGGAAGACCTAGTCTCAGAAAAATCCCCCAAATTCTGGGGTTGGAGATGAAGCTCATTTGGTAGAATGCTTGGCTGGGCTCAATGCACAGCCAAACCATTTGTGATGGTACAAGCCTAAAAATCCCAGTACATAGGAAGTGGAGGCAGGAGAATCAAGAGACCCAGGCAAGCCTGGGCAATATGAGACCTTTTCTCAAAAACAAACTGATCCAGCTAAAGAGATGGCTCAGCAGTCAAGAGAGAATGTTCATCCAGAAGATATGAATTTGTTTCTCAGCTCCTACATTGGGTAGCTCATAACCACCTGAATCCCAGCTCCAGGGGGATGACATCCTTTTCTGGCTTCCATAAGCCCCTGAATGCACATGGAGCACACATGTGTGCATGCAAGCATACACACACACACACACACACACACACACCTCATACACGAAAATAAATCTAAATGAATTGTAGATGGGGTAGATGCTAAAAGTAAAAACAACCGACTTGGGCACTAATGTGGGTTTATGACATTGCTATTCTCCAGGAGCAACCGAAGGAGCTCGAATGGTGATATGGGGACCACTATTCCTCTTCCATCTTCTCGTGTGTCTTGAGTTGTTTTCTTTGCTCTGTCAGCACAGCAACATACCAGAACTTTAGACAACAAATACTCTCCTCATCTACCCGGGGCACTGAGAGTCTAGCGGGGAGGGAGTGTCTCTCAGGCAGAAGGGTCTACTTAATTATGTTCTGCACAAGGGCTCTGGAGTCAGCATCGAGGAGAGGGTGCTGAGATGGAGACGATTGACAAGAGACTTAGGTGGTTTAATGATAACATCAGGGAGTTATGATTTCAGGGTGTCATAGAGGAAGCCAGTAACAGAGACACAGATAGCAAATTCCAAGCAGTGTGCCAGGAGAATGAACCATAGCTGTTGGTTCTTAAGACAGCCTAGGTCTAAAATTGGGCACTGGTTGGCAAAGAGGGTCAGTCAGTGGCTACCCAGCGGGCCTAAGAAGTAACCAGAAAGAATTGGTGTACTTGGGTATTTTAGGTCAGTGAAGGCACTTGCTTTGCATGCACAAGACTGGGGTCAATCCCTAGTACCAAGCAAATGTGTGTGTGTGTGTGTGTGTGTTGTGATGGTGTCAGGAGAAATGTAACCCCTCCCAGCCCCCCCCCCCCCGCCCACCACCGTGAAGAGGGACCTGTAGAAGCTGTGTTCAGTGATCTTAAGGTTTCCTTCCACCCACCAAGGCTTTGATGTCATGAAGGGGGTACCACTGAGCAAGGTGGCCCAGTTGCAAAATCAGTAGAGCAAGCAAAACTTGGTGGGGGTCTACTGTGTGGCCAGCAAAGGCTGTATCCGGGCTCTTTCTAGTCGGTACGGTTCTGAGAGCCACCTGAGTCCAAGGACACCTGCATGGGCCTCTCTTGGCCAACAGGCCTCAGTGCCCTCCGGCTTCCGCAGGGCCTTCTCCCGCAGGACCCGCACCCTGCGGCGGAACTTTTGCTCCCTTTCCCCTTCCCCGGCGCACGGGAAGCGCTGGTGCCGGGGAAAGCGGGCCTCAGAGGGCGGCGCACACCATGCGGGTCCCGCAGCTCCCCGCCTCGGCCTCGCGCCTGCCGCCCCCGCGGCACGGCCGCAGCCCCAGTGAGGAGGAAGAGGCGGAGGAGGAGGCGCCGCCCCCTTGGCGAGCTCGGCGCCCTGGCGGCCTTGGCAGGACCCATGGCGGATCTCTCGCCTGCGCCGGCCCCGCGGGAAGGCGGCCCCCGTGCGTACCGGCCCTCGGCGCCCTCCCCGCCGCCGCGCTCTCGCTCCGGCTCGGAGCCCGACGAGGCCGAGCTGTCGCTGAGCCTGGCCCGCACCAAGACCCGCTCGTACGGCAGCACGGCCAGCGTGCGGGCGCCGCTGGGCGCCGGCGTCATCGAGCGCCATGTGGAGCACCGGGTCCGCGCCGGTGACACGCTGCAGGGCATCGCGCTCAAGTACGGAGTCACGGTGAGCAAGCAGAGCGCGCCTCCGCGGCCCGGGCCTGCGGCCTCCGGGCGGGGTTGGGGATGGGAGCGGAGGGTGGGGAGCAGGCCGTGCGTCTCCGCACCGCATCCCGGCGCGCGCTGCTGCAACCGCTGCTCCTGCTGCTGCTGCGAATAGGGGTAGCCACCAGGACTTCCCGACCAGCTAGTGTGTGCCGTTCCCAGTGCCCTTGCCAGTCTCAGACCGTGTCTGTCGTGTGAGAGACACTAAGGAGGTCCGCGTTTTGTCACAGCCATGTTTACCGGTTTAGCTACCCAGAGCTCACTACATATTTACTCAAAGCCAAACCGATGTGAATTCTGCGCTGTGTAAACAAGCTGTGATGAGTCAGGATGTTCAGTTCTTCCCTGGGCTGGTTCTGGTTCTATTGATTCTGCGTCTTTATTTAGAAGTGAAATTACACCCCCGGGCTCATTGGCAACCCTGAATGTGACACCTGTCGCTAAACAGCAGCCAGGAACTGTGGTGTAGGTGAGCTAGAGGGCTGGGTTTTACAAATTTATAAGGGCTTGAGTCTTAGGTATATTGCATTACACCTCAGGGAAGATCATGGAAACCTGAGGGAACAAATTGTTTCATTAAAATTACTTATAATCAGCTGTGAGCTGTGTGGCAGCTTTTTTACCTTGGAACCCAGTATCCGTTTTCAGGGATCCTTCCTGAAGCTTCGTGGGCAGCAATTGGAAGAAAGATGATCTTGCCTGCATCTTTAGAGTAACTATTTTGCATATTTAACCAGGTATTTGTTTACCAGCAAGTCTTTCTATCATTTAAGCGTTCTCAGAGCACGATCACCATATTTTGAGATTCTTCTTGGCAGTTCTAATATATATCTAAAGCGGCTTTCATGCACATCATTGGTGTCTGGTTTGGGTCAGAGCCATTGAAAAGTAGAACTGAGAAATCTCAGTGGCTGCTCTTTGCTTAGTACCCACTGTGTGCCAGGCATCACATTTGCCCATTTTAATTTTTAGGAAAAAGATTCATTTATTTTTATGTATATGAGTGTTTTACCTACATGCATGTATGTGCATCATCCATGTGCTTGGCTCCTACAGAGGCCAGAAGAGGGTGTCAGATAATCTGGAAATGGAGTTACAGAGGGTTGTAAACCATCATGTGTGTGTACTGGGAATTGAACCCTGGTTCTCTGGAAGAGCAGCTCTTAGGACCACCTCTCCAGCCTCTTTTTGTTTTCATATTGACCTTATTTAACTTGGTTTTCATAAGAAGACTAGGGGAAGCCAGGCATTGGTGGTGCATGCCTTTAATCCCAGCACTTGGGAGGCAGAGGCAGGTGGATCTCTGTGAGTTTGAGGTCAGCCTAGTCTACAAAGCTACACAGAGAAATCCTGTCTTAAAAACAAAACAAAAGCCTAGGGAGATAGATATGGTTCATCTTCTTACAGATGAGAAGATAGATAAGAGGTCTGGTATTTCCAAGCTTGAATTAACACTGGGGTAAAGTATTTTTCTTTGCTCTAGATATTACTTCTGATCTACATTCTTAGCAAGAGCTCTCAAGCATCCTGCACACGGAAGAAGGGAGGTCATTTTGTCTGGTTTCTGTGGGTCTTAGCGACTAGGCTAGTATGTGTACACTTAGGAACCTGCGATGCCTAAATGGGTCATATTTCCTGTGGTCTCTTCTCATGACAATTTTTCTGTGACCTATGGTCTTCTAATTGCTTGCATCTGCTAAACACCTGCGTAGGTCAAATGCCTTTTCACCTGTGATTTGTCTAATGTAGGTCCTGTTACTTTTAACCTTATTACCCTTTCCCACTAAAATATAAAGCAGAGTTTCGTTACTTTTGTAAAGACTTCTGATTTTATATTTTCCAAAATGTTATTTTATGTGCAGGGGTGTTTTGCCTTCGTGGATATCTGTGTACCACATGCATGCCTGGTGCCTGTGGAGGCCAGAAAAGGGCCTTGTGTCCATTTGGGACTGGAGTCACAACCTGTTGTGAGCCACCACAAGGGTGCTGGGAATAAAAACCTAGTCCAGGGTAGAGCAGTCAGTCTCTCCAGCCCCAGCTTTTGGTTCTAATGTGTTAGAGTCAGGCATAATGAATTAGGTATTCTGTCTATAGTTACAAGAAGTCTATAATGTGATTTCTCAACCTCAGCACTATTGTTAATGTTTTTAATTTTTATTTATTTATTTATCTCAAGTCAGGGTCTCACATAGCCCAGAATGACCTTAAACTCCAGAATGTCCTTGAACATTCTGGATCCTCTCGCTTTCACCTGCTATAGTACAGGTGTGCATCACTATGCTGAAGTCTATTGATATAGATGGGAAGACTTCATGTTTCAGGAGGCTGTCCTGTGCATTGTAGGATATTTAGCAGCACCTCTATTCTATGCTTTACCTACTAGGTACTAACCCTCCGGCTCTCATCCATATACATTGCTAGATGTTCTCTTAAAGGCAGACTCGCCTTTGTTTTCCCCCTCCCCCTCTTTGAGACAGGGTTTCTCTGTATAGCCTGGACTTTTCTGGAACTTGCTTTGTAGACCAGGCTGGCCTGAAACTCACAGAGATCCACCTGCCTCTGCCTCCCGAGTGCTGGGGTTAAAGGTGCGCACATCTACCCACCTGGCTTCTTTATTCTTATTTCATTACTTTGAGATCTGAATTCAAGCTGATGAAATTGTTTTGGAGATGCTTCTATTGGTTATACAGAACCAGGGAAAAGTGATAATATTTATCTTAAGCTGGGTGTATTGGTATATACCCGTAAGACCAGTAGCCCTTGGGGAGGCTGCGGCTAGAAGGTTGCGGCATAGTAAGACAATACAAACAAATAAAACCATCAACCAACCCACCAAACAAGTAAAAAAAAAAAAAAAAAAAAAAAACCAAAACCAAAAACAAAAACCCCAAAAACTTATCCATAATGGCCAAGTGTTATTCTTAATTTATTTATTTTTGGTTTTATGAAATAGGTCTCTCTGTGGAGCCCTAGCAGTCCAAGAACTCATTCTGTAGACCAGGCTGGCCTTGGACTCAGAGATCCCCCAGACTCTGCCTCCTGAGTACTTGGATTAAAGGCATGCGCCACCACTGCCCAGCTATAGGTCAATCTGATATGAGACATTTTCTCTACCGAGAGACCCTTTTCTCAATGATTCTAGCTTGTGTCAAGTTGATATAAAACTAACCAACACGGGTAGGTTTTGTTTTGAGACAAGGTTTCCTTGTGTAATCCTAGTCTGACCTTGCATTTATAATCCCTCCTCAGGCTCTGGAGTATTGTATGTGCTACCAGGCCTGTCTAGGAAGGATCATTCTGGCTGCGGCTTTGATAATGGACTATCTGGACCTGGGCCAAGGATAGGATGAAGGCTTTTGCAGTGATGCAGATGAGCTACAGCAGTAACTTGGACCAGAGCAGTGAAGAAGGGGAGATATGGTGAGAAGTGGCTGGCTAGGTTCTGGGTGATCTGTTGATAGGCTGTCAAGTGTACCTAAACTGTAGTCCAGGGCCAGAAGCAAACCAGCTATGAATGTGACTTATTGTAAAGTTATAAACTTAGTTTATTATTATGGAGTTGTTTTTGGGAAACTCGATTGCATGGTTCTTGAGTATGAAATTTATTGATACAGCATAAATCATAATGTCAAAAAGTTGTACATGTTTGCATGTTCATTTTTAAAAAAACATATTTAAGAATATGAGTGCTCTATCTGCACATACAACTTTATGCCAGAAGAGGGCATCAGATCCCACTATAGATGCTTGTGAGCCACCATGTGGGAGCTGGGAATTGAACTCAGGACTTTTGGAAGAGTGGCCTGTGCTCTTCCATCTTTAGTCCCCTATATGTTCTTCTTATTTGTTTACTGTTTCTCTTGAGTATATTTGACCTAGATAGTTGCCTGGAGACCTAGGAGGCCTGTCTGTAAAGAAGGAGGATTGTATTTGAGAACTGAGCCAGGTTGATTGGGCCCATCTTCCTGCAGTGAGTTATGACGTTCCCACAGTCTCCTTTATTCAGTGAGTCACTAATAACTCATACTCGTTATCTCTTCCTTTACTCGTATTGAACCTGGGTTATTTGAGGCCTGTGTTAGACACCAGGGCTACATGATCAAATGTTCTCTCTTTCTGGCACCTGATGGGGTCCTCCGCATGCCCTATGGACTCAGTCCACAGAGAGTTTGACTGGGATGAGATTGTCACCCCAGGAGTTAAGCAGGCTCTGGAAGGTAGGATCCTGGGTTGGGACTAAGTGAAGACAGCACCCTGCTAAAGATGTGAGCTGCCAGAATTGATTGAAGTGGTTCTGGAGAGATGGCCCAGTGGTGAAGAACACTTGTTGCTCTTGCAGAGGACCCGGGTCTGGTTGTTAAAACACAGATGATGATCACAGCCATCTCTATCCAGTTCAAGGGTATCTGTTACCTTCTTCTGACCTCCTTGGGCACCAGGCATGTACATGGTGCATATATATACACATGCAGGCAGTACACATAAAATAAATAAATATAAAGTGGTATTTACTCCTCTGGGTTGGGAGAGAGGTATGACATGCACCTCGGGGTGTGGGTGGAGGCCAGAGTTCAGTTATAGGAGTCAGTTTTTTCCATCATGTGGATCCCAGAGACCCATTTTAGGACATCTGACTTGGTGGCAAGTGCTTTGACTACTGGGCAATCTTGTAGGCCTTTCTTTTTTTGTTTCTTTTGACACAAGATTTCAGGCAGCCCAAGTGATCCTTGAAGTCGCTGTAAAGCCCACAGTGGCCTTGACCTCCTGACCCTTCTGCCTCCATTTCAGTGCTTGGAGTTATAGGCATGTGCCACTCCACAGGAAAGACGGGTTCTGTCTCCCAGCTGCAGCTGCTGGTGTATGCTGTTAGTGTGTGCTGCCCCCTCCTGCTGTTGTGGGTCTGACACTCCCTTACACACAGGTTGGCCATGTCTACTACAGTTTGAGGAAGTGGTTCTGGGAAACTGAAACCATTTGGGTCTGGTTGAGAAAACCATTAACTGCTGTTCAAACATCAGACATAAACTTGCTTGGGCTGGAATGTCCTTGTTTCTACGGAGACATTCAGGCTCCTTCGTTCGTTCAGGTTCTTGATTTAGCTTTGTCTTATTTCTAGCATCCTGGCCTCTCCCTGTTGTATCTAAGCCTCTGGGGGAAACTGGTCAGAGCTCTCTCTAAGTTGCCACTTAGAAAATTTTTTATTTAGAAACATTGTAAAAACTAGGCCACAGCTTAGAAACAACAAATAGGAATGGAGGCAGAAAAGGAGATTTATTTGCATATCTCCTCCTCCCTCTTCTTTGGCAGAGTCTAGAACTCTGTATCAGAGAAATGCTTAGTCTGATCTGCCTTTTTCTGCCACCTGAGTGCTGGGGTAATAGGCCACTGTGCCTAGCTTCACAGTCAGGTTTAGCCCCAGGTCATCTTTCTCACCTAGTTAGCTGCTCTGTTTTGGAGGAGGAGCCCTGGGAATTAGACTTAACTGTGTGGTAGAGGTTGTTGACTGTCACGGTGTCTGTCACCTAGAGTGAAAGGGATGGCAAGGTAACCTGTAATTTGGGGTTTTAATAGTTTTCATGTATTTTTTCCCCCTCAAACATTGTCACTGAGGTATAATTACAGAACACAAAATTCACCCTGCCTTAAACGCACAATCCAGTGATGTTTAATAAGTTTACAATTGTGGAGTCGTTGTCACTGTTCAATTTCAGGAAGTTCCTTCACCCAGAAGATAGCTCCAGACCCGTTTTACTCATCATCATTCAGTTTCAGGAGGTGGATAATGTACCTTCTGACACATATTTACCTTTAGGGCATTTCCTGTAAGTGGATTTCATATACCCGTTTGAGAATGTGGAAGGAAAAACAAACTACTTTCCCTGACAAGAGCACATGGCTATGGGAAGGGTCTGGTTACCACCAACACCCAGAATGGAACACATCACAGATATGGGGCACATCAGAAATAATTACTTAGCATTTCAGTCTGTTTTCGGTAAAAATAATGATAAAATGAAAGTTATATATGTGAATGAGATTATTCTACAAGCTAAGCCCAGCAACCCCTTTGGAGATAACTTTTGGGGCTAAGTCTTGTGAATTCTCTCCAGTGTAAATGTCCCTTCCCAAAATGGATTTATGGGAGAATCGTCTCAATGATGACCGCACGTGTTCTGCTGTATTTTGCCCCGAAAGGTTCTTGTTTGACTTCTGCAGTCTGATTCTCGGGTACTAGGCTGGGTTTGTTGGATCATGTTGCTCACCCCTGGCTAGGAAAGGATGAAAATGTTCTGTTGCTAAACCTCCCTGAGAAACAGAGACTTGTTCTGTGTCACCTTGAAAGGTCACACTTTCTGTTCTCAGGATTGAATGGCTATGAGGAGGAGCAGAGGCCAGTGGAAAAGAGATGTCCAGTTCTTCCTTGGATGGATCATTGTGGTCTTACTTTCTTGTGAGGTGAAATTTCCAGACCTGTGTTCAGATGGAAATAGAAAGCATTCCTCACAAGATTAGAACATCCTCTGTGGCCTGAATTATCCAGTTACATCTACCGCCGCTGTGCATGTCCCTCATGACTCCCGAGTAGTTGATTTTTGTTTCTTGTTTGTAACTGAGTGGTCTTTAACTACAATTAGGTCACACATCTCCCTTCTTTCATCCTCCAGAGGCTACCTTTTTTGCTTTGTTTTGTCCTGTTGGATTTTTAAGACAGGGTCTCATGTATCCTAGGCTAGCCTCACACTCAACTGTGGTTTTTGGAGCTGGCGTGGGCCTGAACTTCCAATCCTTTTGCCTCCACCTCCCGAGTGCTGAAGTTACAGATACACGTGTCTTGGGATTACAGACATGTGTCGCCATGCCTAGTACAAGCATTGCTGGAGACTGAACCTGGGACCTCAAGCATGCGAACAGAAACTCTACCAGCATATCTCCCACCCCGTTCTCACTTTTCTTTTGAGACAGTTTCCCTGTGTATTGTGGTTAGCCTCGACCTCACTGTGTGTGTTTGTAGCCCAGAGCTAGCTAGCCTTGGAGTTGCAGGGTTCCATCATCCTTGGCCTCCCAGCACTGAGAGTATAGGTTTGTGTCACCATGACTGCTCCAAGCAAGGGCTTCTTAGCACATTTGAAGGAAACTCCAGCTTCAACACTTGATCTTAGCCAAAAGGCATGAAGCATTGAATTCCTCCTATGTTTTTGCCATGACCGGAAGCTTATTGTTCCTCAGCTGTGCCACAGTTTCTCTGCAGTGTGACTGGTGCTCTTTGCATGTCTGGCTCCATCCTTTGACTTAGGCAACAGTATCTGGAGATGCTGCTGTTGGTACAAGCCATTGCTCATCAAGAATACAATCAAGACCATTACTTTCTGAAAACCCTTTTCTTTTTTATCTCCTTTTTTATTAGTGATGTTAGTGGTACAAAACAGTGGGTGCCATATGACATTTTCATGCATTCATGCATTGTATTCCTGGCCCCTCTCCTGTCCTTTCTCCCCTCTTCTCTTTTTTTTTGTGTCTGCTTTCCACATGGAGTTTCTGAGTCTGGCTTATTTCTCTTTACATGAGGACCTCTCAAGTTCCATCTATTTTCCTGCACATGCCATGATTTGCTTTTTTCCTGATGATTGAATAGAACTCCATAGTGTATAAATACCGCATTTCTTTATCCTAGCCATTCATCTGTTGATGGCCCCTTACACCAATTGCATAACTTGGCTATTGTGAGTTCTGCCACACCACACATGGGAGTGCAGGAATTTCTGTTGTTTGGACTTGATTTCTTTGTATGTACTTGAATGCTACAGCTGGGTCATGTGATAGTTATATTTTAAAAACTTCTTGTCAGATTATGTTACCCAGTGAGTCTATTTACATGGAGACATTTAATTTTTAATAGTAATAATAATGATTATTATTGTGTTGTGCATGGACGCACAGGCCAGCACCTATGTGGGGTCAGAGGACAACACTGTGGAGTCATTTCTCTTCTCTTCTTCTGCCTTTTACATGGGTTCCGGGTTCTTATTCAGGCCTCCAGGTTTCCACAGCAAGTGACTTTCTTTACTCACCGAGCTATGCCCCCAGTCCCATGTTGTCTTTATAGATGCCTACCGTGAATAAGATAAAACTTTTAATGACAGAGAATTCTTCTTACCCTCCTCCCATCTCTTGAACTAAACATGCATTTATCTATTTAAAATTTACCTTTGGAAATTTTATCGATTGTAACTTTATGTGTATGGTGTTTTACTTTTTGTATGTTTGTGCAAGCGCCACGTGCATTCAGAGTCCACAGAGGCCAGAAGAGTATTTTGAGCCCCCTGGAACTGGAGTTAGCAGCCATGTCAGTACCCTGGTACTCTGGAAAAGCAGCCCATGCTCTTAACCACTGAGCCATCTCCAGTCCTGAATATGTTTTTAGACTAAAATAAAGATTCTGGGGGCCCTTCTAGAGGACCTGAGTTCTAGTTCCATTGTCTTCAACAGGTGGCTCACAACTACATGTAGCTACAGTTTCAGGAGATCCCATACCTCTGGCTCCTTTGAGCAAGCCCCCCCCCCTTACTTTTAAAAAGTAAAGGAAGAAAAAGAAAGATTTGTGTGTGTGTGTGTGTGTGTGTGTGTGTGTGTGTGTGTTTTGAGACAGGGTTTTTCTGGGCAGCCTTGGCTGTCCTGGAACTCGATCTGTAGACCAGGCTGGTCTTGAACTCACAGAGATCCGCCAGCCTCTGTCTCCTGAGTGTTGGGATCAAAGGTGTGAGCCACCACTGCCCAACAGATTTGTTTTTAATTAGCAGACAACATAAAAACAAAACACCAAGTCAGATTTTAAAAAGCGGGTTTATTTCCACTCATGGAAATGAAAGGTCTGAGATACCCTCGATTCAGACTGTGATCCACCTGCCTACCTCCAAGGTGGCAATGGCATCAGTGTCCACCTGGTGGCAGGGTGACCGGCAGTGGCTCCAGCCCTTCTCTGCCCTGCAGGAAAGAGCGAACATTGCCCCCAACAGAGTCAGTGAGTGCCATCCTTCTAGGATGGAAGTGTTGTGTGATGTTGCAGGGGTGGGAGTGACTCACGCGTTCTCCATGCTGTTCTGGAGGAATATGCCTTTGGAAGCTTGTACGCCAAGGGAGATGGGAGGAGCTGGACATTAGGGACCCACAAGTGTGTGTACTGGAATATACCTAAGTCTCCATGGGCAAAGTTTTCAAGGTATTAATTCTCTCAAATCTGACCCTGTGTTAACTAGAGGTACTTGGGATATTTAGATTTTTTTTTCCTTTCATTTTTTATTTTCTTTATCTTTTCCCCTCCCTCCCTCTCTCCCTTCCTCCCACGCCCCCCCTACCATCCTCCCATCCCACCCCCCCTCACTCCACAGGGAGGGTGATGCATTCCAGGAGGGGCCGACAAAATCTGTCAAGTCTTTTGGAGTAGGGACTAGGCTCTCCCTCCTGCCTCTAGGTTAAGGGAGTATCCCTCTATGGGGAATGTGCTCCCAAAGTCTTTCTATTTGGTTTTTGTTTGTTTGTTTTCTATTTTGCTTATTTTTTGGTTTGAAATATTTTTATGATACATAATGAACAGGAAAAATAAAAAAGCAGAATTACTAGTATATATAGCTAATGAGATTACTACTATAAACTAAAATACTGTTCCTGAAAGATGGGTTTCTCTCTAGCCCTGGCTGCCCTGGAATTTTGTAGACCAGGCTGACTTCTAACTCACAGAAATGCCTGCCTCTGCCTGTGGAGTGCTGGGATTCAAGTCATGGGTCCCCACTACAAGGTTTGTTCTTGACTTTTAACAAATAATAGTTATGAACTGGGAAAGAATTGTAGTAATTAATTTTGAGGGAAGAAAGTTTCTAATTGGTATTATATCTTCTCATGTAAATTCTAATAGTTAAATTCTATTATTGTTTCTACCATGATGTGATGTCTTGAAAATATAATCTTTTTTTATGAAATCATTTTTTTATTAATAATATAATTAAAATTTTTTACATGTGGATTTCAGTTTCCCCTCCCTCCCTTCCTTCCTTCCTCCCTCCCTTCCTCCCTCTTCCTTACCCTCTTTCCCTTGTGACATGCACCCTGGCCACCCTCCCCTCCCATTCCCCCACCCCAATTCCACTTGTAGGGCTATGCTATCCAGGTTGGGTCATATAAATCTGTCAAGTCATTTGAAGTAGTGACTAGGACTTCTCTCCTGTCTCCAGGTTAAGGGGGTTTCCCTCCATGAGGGATGTGTCTGCAAGGTCCTTTTGTGTACCAGGAATACATCCTGTTTCTACTGTCTGAGGTCCCCCAGACTGCTCAGTCCTTCTAGCTGAGACCCATATTCAGGGGGTCTGAGTCAGTGCCTTGCTGGGTTCCTAGCCATCAGTCTGGGAGGCCCAAGCTCCTCCTTGTTCAGGTCAGCTGTCTTTGTGAGTTTCTGCAACCTGGTCTTGTCTCCTCTCTTTGCATCTGGTTTCTAGTTCGACTCAGTGTTTAGTTATGGGTGTTTGCTTCTGTTTCCAACAGGTACTAGATGAGGGCTCCATGATGGTGGATAATTTAGTTGATGATCTCACTATCAGGGAAGGGCATTTATGGTAGCCTTTCCATGGTTGCTCGAATTATTAGTTGGAGTTGGACTTGTAGTTCTCTAGACCTTTCTTTAGGTTCAGTTTTCTCTTCAAACCAATAATGGCTCCCTCTTTTATGTTCCCCCCCTCTCACCCTGACTCTATCTAGTTGCACGTGTTTTCCTCTCCTTCTCCTTCTCTTTCTCCTGGTTCTCTCTCCATTCACTGCCCCCCCCCATTTCCCATGTGCTGGGATATTTAGATTTTAATTTTCATCTCTAAAATGATCCTACCAACCATAGTCTCTCTTTTACACCTTTGCCATCTCCCAGAAACCAGACCACCACTTATTAAGAAAAGGAGAGGGTGGGGCTTGGTGTTGCACACTTTAAATCCCAGCACCCAGGAAATAAAGATAGGGACCTCTGTGAGTTCAACACCAGCCTAATCTACATAGTGAATCCAGGGCCAATAATTTCCAAGGTTATGTAGTGGGACTGAGTCACACAGCTGGTCTCACATGTACAGGTGATGATGATGATGAAGAAAAGAGACAGCTTCCTGTGGTGGGACTGTTTTCATGGCTTCTCCTTTTAAGAAAGCGGGAAAGGCTGTTGAAGTGGCACATGCTCATGCTTCTAGCACTCAGTAGGGGCAGGAGGACTGCAGTCAGTTTAAGGAGAGCTGGGGCTATACAGAGAAACCCTGTTACAAAAACAAACAAACAAAAACAGGAGGGATGGGGCCCATTTATTTGACTTTTTTTTTTTTTTTAAACTCAAAATTAGCTTAGAAGCTTCCAAAATTTGACTCCATCAATTTGAGTCAGACAGAAATCCCAGATCAGGCATCTATGTCGCTGTATGTGCTTTTTAAACCAGTCATCTCATTTTTCCTGAATTTCTTCAGGTATACATGGATAGTTTGAATAGAGGGTAGATAGCTGGATAGGCACACGCACATACATACATAAGTACATGTATGCATAGATGTTAATAAAGTACCTAGTAGTGGGTGACAATATTTTTCATTAATCTCTCTATACACACACACACACACACACACACACACACACACGCACGCACACATGCACGCACGCACGCACGCACGCACGCACGCACGCTATCTGTAAACATGTCTCTATATATGTCTATATATTAATATAAATTCATTTAATCCTTGCAGCCCCATTGTCATAGATGGTGCCTGTTACAAGTGTGTGAGGCAGGTCACACATGCAGTTCAAATTGGCAGAGAAAGATTTGAACCAAGCCAGTCAGGCTGTTTTGCAGTCTCGCCACACTTGTCTTTCACCTGAAAGTGTTGTGTGTAAGTGAACTGCTACAGTGTCAGTGAGGTCCCAGTCCTGGTGCAAGTTCCTAGTCTAGCATGGGGAAATACAGACACACCACAGCAGAGGAGGTAGCAAGAGATGCTCTCAGCCAGGCTGAGAGCCAATCCATGTGAGCCCTGTCTGTGTTCACCAGTGCTGTGCACTGAGGCCACTAACTTTCTTCCATCCTCTCCTTTGTAAAGAGACCTAGATTGTAGTGCCAATGTGAGGGTTATGAGAGAGAGTCTCCTAGTCTCTCATAGCATCCTAGTCTCCATCTCACCCCTTTCTCACCTGTGTGGGTTGGGGAAGGTTCCCATAGGCTGTGAGAGTCAGAGGTAATAAAAACCTGCACCCAGCTCTTCACCTGCCACCCATGTATGCATGCTCTCGGGGAACCCTGTTTCCCTATTTGTAAAGGGAGGGTAAATGAATGGAATGACACACTATCTGTAAAGTGTTCCCTGTCTCCTTTTTTAATTTTTTAAATTTGGGCCTCAGGTCCTAATTCTTTAAGGCTCATTTGAAGTCAAAATGATCAAAACTAGAGCCCACCTTTTTTGAGAGGTTCTTCTCTATGGTTTAGCCCCAGCCTATGACATTCTTTGACATTCTGCTCAGACACATGTCTCTACCACCTCCTGGGTCTATTAATTTACCAGAGATACACAGGGATCCCTCTGCAAATAAGGTTGTATCAATAGAAAGACTTAAAAAAATATATAAATAACAGAAATGTTCAAATAAGAGTTAAATTAGTGCTAAAGGGGCTGGAGAGATGGCTTATCAGTTAACAGCACTGGCTGCTCTTTCAGAGGACCTGGGTTTGATTCCCAGTACCCATATGGTGACTCACAACCTTTTGTAGTGGTAGTTTTTACAAGTTCTCATGCCCTCTTCTTCCTTCCAGGGGAACTGCACGCATGTAATACACATACATATCCACAGGCAAAACACTCATACACACAAAATAATAAAATAATAAAAAAGTATTTTAAATAAAAACAAATAAGTGATAAAATTCTACATCTTTATGCTTTGGTGATTAAAGATGCCTTATAGAGGAAATAATATTTAAAAGCTGCCTATAAAGGGCAGGGGATGTAGCTCAGTTGGTAGAGTGTTTGCCTAGCATTCATGAAGCCCCAGATTTTATTTCCAGAAACATATAAACCAGATATGGTGTCACATAAAGTCAGCATGAAGGAGGTGGGGACAGAATCAGATGTTCAGAGTCATGCTCAGCTGCATAGTGATTTGAAGGCCAACCTGGGTGGCATAAGATCATTTTCAAACAATCTAACAACTCCCAAGGGGAGTGAGCAACCAAAGAAACAACAAAAAGTTCCTAACAAAACAAACAAATAAATCTTGTATAGGAGGAAAAGACTTTTAGCAACTGGGGAGAGGGGAGGGAAGAACCCAACCAAAGAAACAACAACAACAAAAACCAAATCTTCGTGTGTAGGAGGAAATGACTTGTGTGTTATTTTTGAAATAACAGTTTTCTGCAGAGAGAAAGACCCTTGAAATCAGGAAAAGCTTTTTGCCTTGGAGTTTTTATTGCTGTGGGAAACACCATGATCAGCAGCAACTTGGTGGGGGCAGGGTCTATTTCAATTTACCCTCCATCATCAGAAGAAGGCAGGCCAGGAACTTAAGACAGGAACCTGGAGGCAGGAACTGATCCAGAACTCATGGAGGAGTGCTTCAGACTGGCTTGTCCCTCATAGCTTCCTCTGCTTGCTCTTTCTTCTGTCAAACAGAACCACCTGCCCAGGGGTGGCACTACCTGTGGTGTATTACCCTGTAGGCACTGCAACCCACATCAGTCACTGAAAAGAAAATGCACTCCAGGTTGTTTACGGAAAATTCTTATGGAAGCTTGTTCTCAATTGAGAATTCATCTTCTCAAATGACTCTAGCTCATGTCAAGTTGCCATGAAACTAGCCAGCACAGCATTGCACACGATTGTCATGAATATGTACATGTTTTTAATGATTTCAACTCTGGGACTTGATTGCATGTAACTCTGTTTCTTTCTTTTTGTGTATGTTTTAGATGGAACAGATTAAACGAGCCAACAAACTGTTTACCAATGACTGTATATTTCTGAAGAAAACCTTGAGCATCCCAATTCTATCAGAGAAGCCTTTTACCTTTAATGGACTTAACTCCATTGAGTCTCCAGAAAAAGAAACTGTTGACAGCAGTTTTTGTCATGAAGAGGAGACTGTGGTGGCTGGGGAAGAACTGCCTCCCCCCAGCCCTCAGGACCCAGACCCCAAACCTGTGCAGCCTGAGGAAGTGTCTGCCAGAGATTTCCTGCAGAGACTTGACTTACAGATTAAGCTATCAACAGAGGCAGCCAGGAAACTCAAAGAAGAGAACAGGTGAATGTTCCTGGGAAAGGTGTCAGAGTCTGGATCAATGGTCTTTGCATGTTCTTGTTTTAAAATCTGTCTTCATTGTAGTGTGTGTGTGTGTGTGTGTGTGTGTGTGTGTGTGTGTGTGTGAAGTGCACATGTGTGCAGGTATGTGTGTGCACAGGAGTGTGGTAGTCAGAGATCAACTTTGGGTGTCATGTTTTTGTTTTGTTTTGTTTTGTTTTGTTTTGTTTTGTTTTGTTTTGAGACAGGGTTTCTTTGTTGTAGCTTTGGCTGTCCTGGAACTTACTTTGTAGACTAGGCTGTCCTCGAACTCACAGAGATCCACCTGCCTCTGCCTCCCTGAATGCTGGGGTCAAAGGTGAGTACCACCACCACCCACCTGGACGTTATTTTTCTACTCTGTATTTTTGAGACCAAGTCTTTTGGAACTGGATAAGTAGGCTAGGTTAGCTGTATGGGGAATCCCCCTGGCCCTGGCCTCATCAACACTGGGATTACTATGAATTTGCTACCATACCTGGTGTTTTCTTCGTGTTCTAGGGATTGAACTCAGGTTCTGATGCTTGTCAGCAGGCACTTTATGGACAGCCATCTATCTCCTTGGCCCTAGAAAGGCATCTTTAATCTATGAAATCTAAGTGGCTGTGTCTGTTGCCCTGACTCTGTCACTGTTATTTAGCATAAAAAGTTTCCTTCTTTGCTTAATGTTACTGTTCAGCTAGCAGTGTGAGATAGCAACTGGAAGTAGAAACAGCTCATGACACCTTCAAGGGAAGCAGTAAAATACGGATTCTTCTAACACTTGTCAAGACACTGCTGCTGTTTACCAGGATCCTCCAAGATTACTTGTGAGCATTTGAAACTTGACCCTAGGGCAAACCTTTGTATAATTGGTGTCCTTCTTCCTGTATGAAGGGCATGAGTTACTTTTCCTTTTTTTCTTGTTATTTATTTATTCATTTATTTGTAAGCAAAATTGATACCAAGATTCAACCACTGTCTTTTTTAAAATGATTAATACATTGATTTCTTGGTCCTTTTAAAAAACTAATTTCTGTTTTATAATATATATCACTTGTCATATAGGACTCAAATTCTTTTTACTTTTATTTATTCATTTATGTTTGAATAAATACAATGTCTCAGTGTAGTTCAGCTGGCCCCAATTCTTGACAGTCCTCAGCTGCAGCCTTCCAACTGGCATGAGCCACTGCCCCTGTCTTTTTAAATCCTCTCGAGAAAGAAGAGGAATATAGACAACAAGTAGAATATCTTTAATACATTCATATTATGTAAGTAAATGCTTCTGTTTATTTTAATAACCGAGTGTCCCTTAGAAGGAGGGAGGAAGGTTCACCTGAACAAGAATGACCCTCACCTGGCTTCCAAGGCACATGTAGTATTTTGCCAGTCTATTTCTGCTCTTCTTTGGCAAATGGATAGTAAGTCATAGGTCTGTGTTTTTTAATACAGCTGTAAACACTGATTTCTGCTCTGTTTCTATTTTTCAGGGATGAAGAAAGCCCCTATGCTGCTTCCCTTTATCATAGTTAGTGACTAGCGGACATTATTGTAACCCAGATCAAGAAATGGCTGGACCCTAAAGAATGCACTGGCTGGGGCTTTAGAAGCAACGCCGCTTCTGGACCCCCATAGTGCGCATCTTCGAGCCACAGTTTCGTAGACCAACTGCAGATGCACTGAAGGGATCATTTCCTCTGGCTTCCTATAGTTAAGTCTTACCGTGGCATGATAGCAAACCTGTACTCTCGAGCCTGTCACTTTTGTAGGTGGTGGTAGTTTTAGACTGGCTTTTGTAGCTGCAAAAAGCATCAAAGACTTTATATATTTAAGCCAAAAGCAATGCTCATTTCCTGATGAGATCCTAAATCTATGAAAAACATGGTGGCTGTAAAGTGATAATGCATTTGCTGTGTGTTTATAACTCAAGTCTATAATATATATTTCAGTATCACATATTCTGTACCAAATTTTGTCTGCTATTTTGTAAAAGTAAAATACAGATGTCTGGATGAGAAAAATAAACTATGTTTTCACATAGGAGCCTTCATTTCTTTATTTTTTTTCAAAATGGGGAAATAAAGTTGATTTTGTTTTGTTTGATTTTTGTTCAAGAGATAGGTGGTTTTTTGTTTGTTTGTTTTTTTTGTTGTTGTTCAGAAGATAGGGATTCATGTGCTCCAGGCTGACCTTGGGCTCCTTATGTGTCTGAGGATGACCTTGAACTCCTCTCCTTCCAAGTCCTGGGACAACTACACCAGTATGAGACACACGGAATTCTGGTTAGATTTTATCTCTGTGCCACTTCAAACGTGTTTTGCTTTACAGTGTATCGCCCCTGCCCATTTGAATTAAAAGTTAAGTTCTTTTTCATTTAATTCATCTTTCCTTTATGACATATGTAGGTTATGGCAGCGAATTTTAAGCTATGTACCATTCACAACTGATAGATTTTTAGTCTTGACATCTACTCAGTTACAAGTTTAAATACGTTTAACAAGGTTAAATGAGTCTCTATGCTTCCACAGAAACTTCCCGTAGTCGCCCCTCCCCAACACCCCCTGGAGGCCTGATGTCTGTGGAGTGAAAGGGACTTGTTCCCTGCTTTTGTTGTCCCCTTTCTTCTCTGTCACTTTGTTTTCCTCCCTGTTTTGTCCCTTTGTCTTTTGCTCATCAGGAGCGGATGCCTGGGCTATTAGTGCAGTACCAGGTCACTGTCATTGTTAGTTTTCAGTTGCTGTGCTAAGACACTACGGCCAAGACAACTTCTAGAAAAAAAGAGACTTTGGGGCTTACAGTTTGAGATGGTGCGTCCATGACCATTATGATGGGAAACATGGCAACACAGGCAGGCAAGCATGGTACCTAACCAGTGCTGAGAGCTTACAGGTTGACCCACAGTCATGAGGCAGAGAGAACTAACTGGGAATAGCCCTGGCTTCTGAAACCTCAGCACCCTCCCCTAGTGAGACACAGCTCCTCCATTAAGGCCTCACCTCCCTAATCCTGCCCAAACAGTTCCACCATCTGGTGCCCACATATATGAACCTCTGGGGACCATTCTCATTCAGACCACCACAATCACAGACCCAGCCTTGGGAGGGCTAGTAGGGTGATAGGGAGTTTTTGTCTTGCTGATACGTTTGCGTCTCACTTTACATAATCCCTTGTGTCTTGTTCTCTGTTTCTCATAGCACCCTTGAAATAGGGTGCTCTCTCTCTCTCTCTCTCTCTCTCTCTCTCTCTCTCTCTCTCTCTCTCTCTCTCTCTGGTGTGTGTGTGTGTATGTGTGTGTGTATGTGTGTGCTCGTGCACATGCATGCATGCCCAGAAGTTGACATCAGATGTCTTCCTCTATCTCCATTTTATTTATTGACTTGTGCTCTCTCCCTGAACCTGGAACTCACCAATTTCAGCTAATCTAGCTATCAGGTTTGCACATGAGGCCATCTTCCAGTTCAGAATTGGGGTATTCTCTTGAGAGTGCTTTGCTGTTTTGTTTGTTTGTTGTTGTTGTTGTTACTTAAGGTGTGGAGGTTTAATTGGAAAGGGAGATAACAAGGAGAACAGAAGAGGCCCAAGCAAGCTACTGTGGCCATAGTAATAATAAAAATATAGTTATGTTCAGCAGAAAAGTATTTAACTCGGCAGAGATTGATCATATCACAGAGAGCTAGTTTGAAATTATGACCGTAGGCTCAAATATATATTTCTCAAGTGGTTTTTTTTTTTCCTGTCAGTAATTTTCTATCTAAAATGTCTCTTCAAGCTTTTAGTAATTTTGTAGGCACAGTTTAACTGTACTGGACTAGAGGGAATTTTTTGTTCATTTGCTTTGTCAGGATGGTGTTATCTATCCTAGGCTGATTTAGAATTTACTATGTAGCAGCCCTGCTTGGCCTCAACTGCTCAGCTTCCTGAGGTATGCCGCACCAAACCTGGAATTGGAAGTTGCTAATGGTCCCAGGCAGCCTTCAATTCCCAGTCCTGCCTCACTCTCTCTGGGATTGCAGCCTTTCGTCACCACAGCTCGCCATTTGTTTGTTTTTCTTCCATAACAGGGTCTTGCTGTGTAGCTCTGTCTTGCGTCAGATGTGAGTTCCTCCTGCTTCTGCCTCATGGACAGAGTACTGAAGCGCCAGGGCATGGCATCACTGTAGACAGGGCCTAGTTTTTTTCAAACCTGACTTCTCCCCAGTGTCGCCACCTGTTGATCCCATGAACTTGAGCTTATCCAGTGCCCGAGATCCCTATACGAAAGAATGCTCTTGTTTATAAAATACAGTCATGTGTGCTCCTTTTGTCTCCGTTACCAAGAGGCACTAATGAAAACAATAAAAGAAACTAATTTCTTACTTAAAAACATCCTGCATAGATACTTAGGGAGGGGGTGAGATGGTCCAGCCTGAACCGGTTTCCTATCTGAGGTAGAAGCAGGTGTGTGACATGGCCAAGGCAGAGTCAGTTGAGTTAACACGAATGATTCATTTAACAGTTTGAGTCACTGTGCTTTGGTAAATGCAGTTTAGGCAAAGGCGTTTTGAACTCTGTCTCCACACTCACCAGTGGCTGGGTACTGGCTTCCTAGAACACAAGGAGAGATTAGTTTGTGTTCCTGGCAGGCTTTGTATTTTGTTTGCCCTCCTAGCTCTCCAGGAAGAACTGTTTTCTGTGTATGAAAATCCAGTGTAGCGGTGAGTATGGGCATGGTCAGCATAGGTCCAGCAGGTCACCAGAAGCAAGGACAGCTAATTTACAAAGCCTGTTATGTTTACGGATCCAGGCAAGCATGTATAAACATATTTATGCAATTATTTTACACTGAGTAATGAATTGCCGTTTTTGACTTGGGAGTTCCAGCATCCCAAGAGGACCACTGGGCTCTGTGGTTGCTTTCAGCCTTGTGCTTGTGGTGATGGCAAACAAGTTGTGGGAACCTAAAGGTCATAACGTTTCCCTCCCAGTGATTTTTACCTCTCTTTCTGCCATGTTGCCTGGTTTTTGCCCTCTGGCAAGATAACTCGACTTGTGTCAAATCCAGTGTAGATGACTGGGATGGAGCATGAATGTTGACTTGGCTTTTGAACAGTGTGTGACCTCCTTTGGCTTCTTGACTATAAATATTCATCTCTATTGAGTGAGAAATAAGTTTCTGAAAACTCAAAAAAAGTAAGGAAAAGGAACATACGAGTGGGGAGTAAATTGTTGATAAATTCAGTGTGTGTGTGTGTGTGTGTGTGTGTGTGTGTGTTTGTGTGTATTTATGTAAGTCATTTATATGTTCATGTGTATGATTGTGTGCATGTATGTGTTCACATAGATGTGCATTTGTGTGTGTGTGTGTGTGTGTGTGTGTATCACTGAGGATTAAATCCAGGTGTGTGTGTGTTTGTGTGTATTTATGTAAGTCATATGTTCATGTGTATGATTGTGTGCATGTATGTGTTCACATAGATGTGCATTTGTGTGTGTGTGTCACTGAGGATTAAATCCAGGTGTGTGTGTGTGTGTGTGTGTATACCCATTTTCAACCTCCTTTCTGTGTCATTGTGTCTAGCAGAGAGTTGATTAAAAAGGGCAGCCAAAAGAGCTGGTGTTTTGTTGTCTGTGTATGGGGAACAGGGAAGAGACTGAAAGGAGAGCAGCTGGGAGGGGCTAGAGCAGTCTCAGTCTGTGGGTGTTGACCTCTTTGGGGGTCAAATGACCCTTTCACAGGGCTTGCCAAAGACCAGTAGGAAAGCATATATTTACGTTATGATTTATAACAGTAGCAAAATTGCAGTCATGAAGTAGCATCAGAAATAATTTTATGGTTGGAGGGTCACCACCACATGACGAACTGTATTAAAGGGCCAAAGCATTAGGAAGACTGAAAACCACTGGGCTAGAGGGAGGAAAATGAGGGAGGAAAATACTATAATTCTATTTCAATTGAAACCGTTCTTTAAAAATAGAAGCTGCTGTTTCTCAGAGCATCAAGGCTATGAAGAAATGTGGGTTTATTTCAATGCCCAACAGATAACCGCTAGTGGAAACATCATGTAACAAACATCCAAGGTGCTCAGGTGTCCAGCATGCCTTGAAACAGGACTTCTCAGATCTTCAGGAAGCTTAAGACAGGGGAAGAAGGTTCAGATTTATGTTCAACCCATTAGAGGCTTTTCCAGAGCAGCACATCTCTGAGCATAAAGTGTAAATCCAAGAGGAAATACGGATGCTATATACAAAAACCTCAGCAGATGTACACTTTTCATAACGTATTTATGGCAAGAGAGCTCTATTTTACCCATTTCTAAGGGGTTAACTACTATAAATTCAGCACATTCTAATGCTCCTGGGCCAGTAAATCTTTTAACTGCCAAATTAGTTTTGAAGCTATATTGTTTTTGCTGGGACAGTTGAGAGGCTCAGGCTGCCTGCCGTCTTCACAGGCTGCTGTAGATACGCTTGATGGCTTTGGCTTCTTCCTTATCGAGGATGCCTTTCTCCACATAAGCGTCAGCTTGCTGGTTGATAAAGTCTCTCATCTTTGAAAGGTCATAGTCTAGAAAATATTAGTACAGTATTGTGAGCAAAGATCAGCAAAAAGGAAAACCCAACACAGTGTTTATCATCAAAATACATTTTGTGTACCAAGTGAATTTCTAGCCTTGACTGTCACAATGGAGGACATGATGTTTGGGCCATTTAAAGTGCTGTTTAAAGTGTTTTTGGGGCCAGGCATTGGTGGTGCACCCCTTTAATCCCAGCACTCGGAGGCAGAGGCAGAAGGATCCCTGTGAGTTCGAGACCAGCCTGGTCTACAAGAGCTAGTTCCAGAGTTCCAGGACAGGTTCCAAAGCTACACAGAGAAACCCTGTCTCAAAAAAAAAAAAAAAAAAAAAAAAAGTGTTTTTTGGGTACTATATTATCTCTCTTCTACAACCCAGGGAAATATACCATCCCACTTGACCAAGAAGGAAAACAGGATTGAAGACCAGGGCTTTGCAAATTTTAATGTGTATGCAGTGCCTGGGGCTCTTGGAGAATTGCAAATTCACACTCAGGTCTGGGGAGAGGACCCAGTCTTTGCATTTAAACAAGTCCTGGAAGGTGTTGCTGCTGAATCAGGAATGGACCCAAACCTCCTGCTTTTTTACATGTGTAGCAAAATTATGCTTAAAACAGCTCTTCCAACCTCCAGCTCTTAGGAAATATAGCCTGAACTTGTGATTCCAACTTACACCCTTGTTGGAATTTGATTTGTTTGTTTTTCCAAGAATTTTTGTGATTATTTCATGGCTGTCTGAATTGTGTACATGCAGCAAAAAGTCAAACCTTTCCTATTTCCTATGTCCATTTCTAAAAATCTAGGCAAACCATCAAACCATGCCCCCAAAATAAAGAGGTCTCCAAGGAAGACCATGCTATTGGCCAGCTTGGCTACCTGAGGCCCTGTTTTGATAAACAGAAACCAAGCTGGGTGGTGGTGGTGCATGCCTTTAGTCCCAGTACTGGGAAGGCAGAGACAGGTGGATCTCAGCTCAAGGCTAGCCTGGTCTACAAGAGCTAGTTCTAGGACAGCCTCCAAAGCTACACAGAGAAACCCCTGTCTCCAAAACAAAACAAAACAAAACAAAACAAAACAAAACAAAAAAACCAAAAACAAACAAACAAACAAAAAAACAAAAGCCAAGGACAATAAATGTCCCTCAGAAGCTCATATTCAACACTTGGTTCCCAGTTGGTGGCACTTAGATTGATCACCCAACTCTTAGGAGATATAGCCTTGTTAGAGGGAGTTCGTCACTGCGGGTAGGCTTTGGGTGTTGGTAGCCTTGTCCTATGTGTGGCTCTTACTCATTCCTACCTTCTGTGAATTGATAAAACGTGCTTAGCCTGTTTCCTGCTTTAGCTATCTGCTGCCACACATCTCTTGCCATGTGAACTCTTTCTCTGGGGCTGGAAGCTCAAATCAGTTCCTTCTGTTAGCTACATTTGGTCATGGTATTTCAACATGACAACAGAAAGTAAACACTACAAAGTTATATAAAGTTTTGTCATCATCCTCATAACTCCTCCACGCCGATTTTCCTTTTTTGTGTTTTAGAGGGAGAATCAGGTCATCCAGGCCCCCTGACAGACAGGGAAACAGCAGAGAGGCTGAAGGTCAGAACTCAGTAAGTTGCTTTGTCTACACAGCTGCAGTCATGGCATGACCCTAGCACCTAGACCTCCATAGGCATTGAGAGTCACCCCACACATGACAAGCAGAACTCACTGTTTACTGCCTTACTTCTTGGCAGCAAAAGAAAGCAGGTGAGATAACACTCTCTCTGGGAAGTTTTCTCACAGCCTCTCCCCTCCTCAAACTCATGGTTTGAAGCTACACTGGGGTGGTCACTCGGCAATGGGAGTGGATGGGAACAGCAGGGCGCTGGCTGTGACCGGAAGGCAGATGCAAACGTCAAGGAGAAGTGCCATAAACACTTCAAATCCGTGTGTCTGCAGTTGCACCTGCTTTCCAATGCAGTCTGATACATGAGGGATTTCTTTGATACTAAGAAACATTTTAACTTTTTGAGTTTCTGAAGTCCTTGATTGGCTTTAGTGATACAGGAAATGATGCATTTTAAAACAATGCCAGAGTTGATGAAATACTGTTTGTGTAAGTTGTTTTATATGTGTCCACATGTATATGCATGTGTGTGGAAACATCTGTGTGGGTGTACATATGTGTGTGCATGTGGAGGCCAGAGGTTGATGCTGGCTAGCCTCTTTCTGTCTTTCTGTCTGTCTTTTGAATGATCACTTCCTTTGTCCTTTATTTATTCACTTGTTTGTCTGTCTTGTGGTACTGGTGACTAAATCCGGGGCCTTCTATATGCCAAAAGCTAGCACTAAGCTATATTCCCAGCTATTTTGTTGTTGTTTGTTTTGAGACAGGGTCACACAGGACTGGTAGCCAGGACTGGTCTTAAACTCACTATGTAGCGTAATCTGGCCTTGAACTCATGGCGATCCCCTTGCCTCAGACTCCCAAGCGCTGGGATGACGGGTTGTGAGCTCCCATACCAGACTCAGTGCATCACCAGACGCATCAAGAAGTTGCATGGAGTGACTGGTCTGTACTGGGTTTGTGTTTGTTGCATTTATGATGTTGCACGATGGCAAAGTCCCCTAATAGCACACTTGTCATATTCCGAGTGGCACACAGACACTTGGGAGATTGCCTGTGATCTGAGTGATTCCAAAGTGTGAGAAGCATCCGAAGTTTAAGTGAATTTGCTCTGCAGCTGCACTGGCTGGACACCTGGAATCACTCTGGGCTGCTCACCCTCCTCACAGCCCATGAGCTTCTCCTCTTCATTCCCTCTGCTTGCTTACATTTCTGCCTCATCTCTTCTTGCCTCGTGTTTCTGCTCCAGATCTTGGCCTCTAGCTCTCCAGGGCCTTATTTTCAATCTGTAACCACACAACTGCTGACTGCTTTTCTTTTAAAAACAAATTAGGTTCTAATTCAGGTTTGACTAAAACTATCCTTCTCTGTGGAGCTTAAGAACCTTCCTGGCCTGCCTGCCTCCTCCTGGCTGCTGCCCCTCTCCACAGACATGCAGATTCCCGGGGAAATACAGCTCCAGTTCCTGGAACACAGCAGTCTCCTTGTCCACTTAATAGTTGTACCTATCACTTTTTCCTCCTTAGGAGATTCTTCCTTTCTGCAGCCCTTTCCCCAACTGTCTGTGTTACCAAGATCACCCACCCTATTCTCTATGCTGCTATGCCTGAGGAAGACAATGCTGACATGCTGAGTAGGTCCAACCAACCAGGGCATGATGGGGTAAATTCTCTCTCTCTCTCTCTCTCTCTCTCTCTCTCTCTCTCTCTCTCTCTCTCTCTCTCTCTCTCTCTCCCTCTCCCTCTCCCTCTCTCCCTCCCTCCCTCCCTCCCTCCCTCCCTCCCTCCCTCCCTCCCTCCCTCTCTCCCTCTCCTCCCTCTCTCTCTCTCTCTCTCTCTCTCTCTCTCTCTCTCTCTCTCTCTCTCTCTCTCTCTCTCTCTCTCTGTGGTTCTTGTCCTGCGCATTTCTGGAACTCTGAACAGGGTCTGGTTCTTAAGTTTGTTTTATGTAAGTGAGGGACTGCTATTGTGACCACAGAATATACCCAATATGTACTCAGAAAATACCCATTTAAAATACTCTAAGAGCCAGGTGAGGTGTCTCACACCTGTCATTCCAGCACTGAGGAGGCTGAGGCAGGGGATTGTTATGATTTTCATAACATCCTGGTATATAGAGTGAGACCCTGTCTCAAAACAGACAAATGAAAACAAATAACAATGATAATGATAAACCTTGAAGAAAGCTGGGGGCAGGTAAGACAGGATAGGCAAAATGGCAATATCTGATCCCTATTCAAGAAGGGTGCTGGAAACATGGGGATATTATATTCACTTTGTCTTTACTTGATATTTTTAACAATAAAATAAAAAAGAAAATGCTTTGAAAAACTGATTTAATAAAAAAGAAGTGAGGTTTCATATCATAACACAATAGAAATATACATTCCAAACCTATAGTCAACCTTATACTAAATAGAGACCCCCCCAAAAACATTTCTTCTATTATCTATAGTGAGATAAGGTGAACATTCTGTCCACTTCCCCCCCCCCCCCCAGAGACAGGATTTCTCTGTGTAACTTTAGAGCCTGTCCTAGAACTTGCTCTGTAAACCAGGCTGGCCTTGAACTCTCAGAGATCCACCTGCCTCTGCATTCTGAATGATGGGACTTAAGGCAAGTGCCCCCACCACATGGCTCACTTTTATTCAATATAGTGTTTAAAGTCATAGTTTGAATAATAAATCAGGATAAAGAAAGAAAAACTACAAAAATAGAAAAGATAGAAGTGAAATTATCCCTATTTCATCAGAAGACATGATCCTGCATCGAAAAGACCTTAAATACTCCAATGTCACTTCAGCAAAGTAGCAGGGTACAAGATCATCATGCAAAAAGCAGCAAACTTTCTGTAAAATAATAAAAAACTTACTGAGAAAGAAATTAGAAAAATATCCCAATTCATAACAGCATCAAAAGACCAATGAGGCAAAAGCCACCAAGTGAGCATGGGGGCTCACACCTTCAACGTCAGCGCTGCAAAGGCAGAGCAAGCAGGTCTCTAAGTTCAAGGGCAGCCTGGTCTACATGGTTTCAGGTCAGCCACGGACACTTTACCTATCCAAGGAAGTGAAAGAAATCAGGTGGAAGATGTTTCATGCTCATGGCCTGGAAGAATTACTATTTTGAAAATGACTATATTACCCAGAGTTACAGTCAAAGTAATCTCCATCAGATTCCAATGGCGTTCTTCACAGATCTAGAGAAAAATCTTAAACCTCATGGGGAAACTCAAAAGACCCTGAATAACAAGCTGAAAGACCAATGCTGGAAGTGTAACACCTGACCTCAAATTATACTGCAGGGCCATACTAACAAACACAGTGTGGGGCCAGTACAAAAAGAGAGATGTAGACAGATAGAATAGAATAGAGGACCAGATATAAATCCCACCTAACTTTTGACAAAGGCATCCAAAATGTACATTGGGGAATAGATAACCTCTTCAACAAATAGTGGTGAAAACGCTGGATTTCCACAGAAGAATGAAATTACAAGTACACCTCTAATCTTGCACAAACATCAATTCAGAATGATAGAAGATCTTTTTCTAAAACAACAACATCAAAAACAACTTTTACTGTAAGTATTTTATGTGTGTGGCCGTTTTGCCTGCATGTAGGTCTGTGCCGTTGGAGGTCACTGGATCCTCTGGGATGCAGTTATAGACAGTTGGGAGCTGGCATTGGGGTGCTAGGAATTGAACCTGGGTCCTCTGCAAGAGCAGCAAGTACTCTTAATTACTGAATCACCTCTCTAGTCCCAGTTCAAGGATCTTAATGCAAGACCCAAAGCATTGAAACTGCCAGAGAAAAACAGCACAGGCATTTCCAGATATAGACATATGCAAGGACTTTCTGAAAGGATCCCAGTGCTACAGGAAACACCTCCAGGATATGACGGATGGGATAAAAAAGCTTATAGGAAGTAGTCAGCGAAGAGACAGAACAGAGGAAACCTTTGTCAATTACACACCAGACAGGAAGTTAATACCTAGACTATATAAAGAGCTACAAAAGCGAAACATCAAAGGTCTAAATCATGGTTGCTGGGGAGATGACTCAGTTGGTAAAAGGCTTCCATGCAAGCATGAGGACCTGAGTTCAGAGCTCCAGCGTCAAGTTGAAAAACTGGGTGTGGTAGAGCACATCTATAATTTCAGTGCTGGTTGGGGGGAGTAGAAATAGGCAGATTAATTCTTTTTTTTCACTATGTGGCTCTGGCTGATCAGGCTGACCTTGAGCTCACTGAGATCCACCTGTCTCTGCCTCTCAAATCCTGGGGCTAAAGTGAACACTACCATACCTGGCTAAAATAGGCAGATTCTTGAAGCTCACTGACCAGCCAGTCTTGCCAATGGCTAGCTTCAGGTCCAGTGAGTGACTCTCTCGAAAAATAATATCGAGGGCCAGGGAGATGGCTCAGCGGGTAAGGGTGCTTCTGACAAGCTTGACAACTTGAGTTTGATCCCCAGGATTACATGGTAGAAGGAGAGGACTGACTCCTGTAAGCTGTCCTCTGATCTCTAGAGACCTGCCATGGCATGCATGCATCCCCCTCCCCAAATGTAATAAAAAAATAAAATAAAATGCAATTGAGGAAGACACTTGATACAACCCTGCCCCCCCCATGTACACATATGTAAGTGCACCTACACAAATCAAAATCATCCAGTCAATAAATGGACAAATGGACGAAACAGGAAGGTTTTTGTTTTTGTTTTGTTTTGTTTTTGTAAGTGTTCAACTGTTTAGCTCTGGCTATCTGGGAACTCACTACTTAGACCAGGCTGGCCCTGAACTCACAGAGATCCAACCAGGCAATTCTTAAAAAGAAAAGCCCAAATGGCCAATGAATACTTGACAATTTGTTCCACATTCTTGGCTATCTCACCCCAGTCAGAGTGGCTAACAAGGAAAACAACAAATGTTGAGGATGCCGGGGAAGTGGGTTCTCTTGCATCGCTATGGAAACATGAGCTGCTGCATCACTGTGGAAATCAACACAGTGCTTTCTAAAAAAAACAAAACAAAACAAAACAAAACAAAAACCAACCAACCAAACAACAACAACAACAACAAACTGCAATAGAAGTCCTTTGAATATAAACCCAAATGGTATAGATGGGTCATGTGATGGTCCTAAGTCCTGCAAAAGGGTTATGTATACAGTCATGTTTACTGCTGCACCAGTCATGGCAGCTAAAAAGTATAATCAGCCTAGATGCTCATCAATAGATAAGCAGATAAAGAAATGTGGTTCTTATACATGATGACATTTTACTGAGCTGTAATGAAAAGTGAAATTATGAGAATTGCAGGAAAGTGAATGGAACTGAAGATAACTATGTTACGAGAAGTAAATCAGACCAGAAAGGTAAACATTATGCTGCTCTTCTTTTAGATGCAGATTCTTGATTTTAACTCTTGTGCATTTCTTGTGTGTGTGTGTGTGTGTGTGTGTGTGTGTGTGTGTGTGTGTGTGTTATGAAAATGCCCTAATAAAACCAGTGACTTGGGCTTGGTGTTGTATGGTGTCCCACACTTTTACTTTCAGAGCTAGGGATGCAGAAACAGGTGAAACTGTAAGTCTGAGGACAGCCTGGTCTACATAGAAAGTTACAGGCTAGCCAAGGGTATTCAGTGAGACCTTGTCTCAAAAACAAGCAAACAAAATTATTCTCCTGTATGACAACAAAATAACCCCCCAAAACAAACAAACAAACAAACAACACAAAAACCAAACAAACAAAAAAGCTGAAAGAGAAGTGTGTGTGTGTGTGTGGGAAGTGTGTGTGTGTGTGTGTGTGTGTGTGTGTGTGTGTGTGTGTGTGGCATATCGCCCTTGACAGCTTAGAGTCTGAGTTTGAGAGACTTTAACTCAGTCAGTTTGACTTTATGGATTACAGCATAGAAAGAACCCTGGGAAAGGGGTGAAGTTTGTGATGTGCAGCCACAGTAAGCCCCTACCTTCTTTGTTTCCTTTTTTGTTGTGTTTCTTCAACCATTCGATGTTTTTTCTAATGGCTTCCAAATAGGCTTCTGTTTTCCCTGGAAAAGGCAGGAGAGTTAGATCAAACATAAAACTGCACCATATCTCTTCTTCAAGGGTTCAGCAATGTTCAAACCATGTTACCTGAACTTGTAGAGCAATTGGTGCATGGATTAACAGCTATGTAGTGTTCGTGTTTCCATACATGTGTGCTCATGTGTAGGGAGTTTTCTTTCTCCTCTCTCTCTCTCTCTCTCTCTCTCTCTCTCTCTCTCTCTCTCTCTCTCTCTTTTCTTTTGAGACAGGGCTTCTCTGTGTGACAGCCTTGGCTGTCCTGGAACACACTCTGTAGACCTAGTTGGCCTCGTAATCACAGAGATAGATCCACCTGCCCCTGACTCCTGCATGCTGGGACTAAAGGCGTGTACCACCACCTCCTGCTGTGTAGGAAGTTTTCAAAGAGAACACTTGAGGGTAAGATTCCAGACACAGACCATGTTGGTAAGTGTCAAGGATGGTTAGTGACACCACACATAAATTTAGTTCAATGTCTGCTTAGGTTTTTAAAAAAAAGATTTATCTTATTTTTAATTGTGTGCATTCGTATGTATCTGTGTGCAGGTATGTGCATGTGTGAATTCAGGTAGATGTACATGGAGTCCAGAAGAGGGCATCAGATTCCCTGAGGCTGGACTTACAGGCAGTTCTGAGTCATCTGACATGGGTGCTAGGAACTGAACTCGGGTTCTCTGTGAGAGCACTATGTGCTCTTAACCGTTGGGCCATCTCCCAGTCTCTGCTTAGACATTTCGACTCCATTTTCCAGACAGATGGGTCCCCATGATTATTAGATTGGGTGATTTCAGGCTAGGGATGCCTCTTTCGAGGAGACGTCTGAAGTCTAGGGATGAATTAGAAGGGCAGATGTTTACCACCTCTATTTGTCGAGGATTCAAAATCTCTAGCTATATTAAGTTTCACACCTCTAAGCCAAGTTTTGAGAGGGTCTAGATCAATACTCAGATGAAAAGTGGGGTCAGGTCTTTGTTTTTTTCAGGGTGATGAAGTTCTGAACCAACTCTAATAAAACTCTTTCAGATATACCAATTTGCTGAATATAAAAGTATGTCTACAACTCTTGGCTGAGGTTTCCAGTCTAACAGAGCACTCGCTCTGGGATGCCGCTGGCATTGGTCTGGGAGTAGGTATTATTATCTTCAAAATGAGGAATCAGAAGTGCAGGGAAGCTGAATGTTTTGGCTAAGGCCAAAAAATTCTAGCACTGGAATCCGACCTGTGAGCAGCTTGGTCTCTCATACGAGCATCATCTGAAAGACTAGATCCCACCTTCAGACACAGACAATGATATAGCTTGTTCTACATGGAAGACATCGATCATCTTTCACCAGATGAATTCTCCATGTTCAAAGTGCGTGTAGCAAGACACCAGGTGGAGTCCCTTTCTCTCTTTCATCTAACAGTCTGTGGCCACTTAGCGTCCTGATGCCACTAGTGAGTGCACAGAGCCCTGTTGTCTGATCTTGCTGGGCCATGTGCTTACCATGTGCCAAAGGCTGTTCTTTGTGCCCCAATTGCATTCTCATCTACTCTTCTCCCTCAACAACGTTTTTTTTGAGGCAGCCCTATTATCATCACTTATTTCACATGTGAAGCTGAGTCACAGAGAGAGTAAGGCAACATGACATATAAATACAGCTAGTTAGTTGTGGAGCCAGGACTGAGTTTGGGGAATCTGTTGACAGTCCATGTGCAATGTATCACCTCCTTAAGATCTGCCAGAGTTCTAGATTCCACAGCCACATTTAAGAGGGCTCTCTGAAGAGGTTTCTTCCTGGCCCGAAGCCCACCCAGACTTCATTAGTATGATCTCATGCTATCAGGTTCCCAATGAAGTGCTGAGAAACTTCTATGGAAGAGGGATAGATGAACAATAAAAAGAGATTTGCCACAACTTTCAGCCCCTATTTACTGTCTTCACCTATGCAGGAGTGGCTTTGGTTTCAACGGCTTGTTTTTGTGAATGTCAGAGGATGGGGCTGGCAAGATGGCTCAGTGGGTTATAAACACTTGCTTCAAGAAACTGATGGCCTGAGTTCCATCCCGAGAACCCATGTGAAGTGGGAAGAAGAGAACGGGTGCTTGAAAATTCTTCTCTGATCTCCACAACATGCCCATACCCCCTCTCTCATAAATAAAAATGCATTTAAAGAAATTAAAGGGTCCGAACACATACAAAGCAATGTGCCTGGTTAGTGTTAATAGTCCAGTACAATCTACATGGACATTGTCACTGTTTGTTACTTGTTGGTGAACTGACCAACAGGATTTGGTAAATTCGCTTATTAATTTATTTGATACTACGTCTCTCCATGATTTCTGATTGTTCTGGAATATTCTACAAAGGCAAGGTTAGTCTCCAATTTGAAGCTATCCTCTTGCCTCTGCCTTCTCTGTATTGGGATTATGGTGTGAACCACCAAGTCTCCTTTTGTATTTAGTAATATAGTGATTACCATTTCAAAACAATTTACTTAGATGAGGCATTTTGAACAAGGAAAGAAATCTTTGTGCAGTTTAGGCTACTTCAAACTTAAGTTTTCTTGTAAAGAGCTTAAATCAAGTTAGCGACCTTCATATGATTTATTTTAATAAATAGATGACAATTTATCATTAGCATATTAGATAATTAGGATTTCTGAAACTTTTGAGTATCTTAATATATTTTTCTTTAAATAATTAGAAAAATAGTTGAAAGCATTCTTTTGAAAATCTAATCTTTGATATCATGTTGCATGGTCTAAATCTTTTGTGAGAAAAAAGAAAATTAATGCTTACTCACTATTTAAATACTACATTAAAAAGCTAATTTAGGCAGGTTAAAAATCTTTTGAGTGCCTGAGCATGCAATGTAGATCAGTTCAGATTGTTTGCCTCGCATGTGCAAAGTCTCAGGTTCTAGCCTCAGCATCACACAAACCAGGCTTGTTAATCTATGCCTGTAATCTTAGCACCTGGGAGGTACAAGCAGGAGGATCTAGAGTTCAAGGTCATCTTCAGCTACCTACTGAGTTCAAAACCAGCCTGGGGTATAAAAGATCCTGGTCTGGAGGGGATGGGAGCTCATAAATTTAATCCCGGCATTTGAGGCAGAGAAGCAGAGGGGCAGAGGGGCAGAGGGGCAGAGGGCAGAGGTAGGGGCAGAGGGGCAGAGGTATGGGCAGAGTTACAGTACAGGCAGAGTTAGAGGCAGAGGGTCCCCTGAATCTGAGGTCAGACTGGTCAACACGTTGAGTTTCAGGACTGACAGGGCTTCACAGTGAGACCCTCCCTTAATAAACACAGCACACATTCTTTACCTTCGTGCCTTCCCCATTTAAAGATTTATGACTTTTTATGTATATCATCTTTGCGCCCCTCTCATTTAATGATTTACTGTTTTTTATTTTATGTGTATTTTCTCCACGTATGTAAGTGAACTGTGGGCCTGGTGCTCCTAGAGGCCAAAAGAGGACACGGGATTAATTGGAACTGGAGTTACGTGATGGCTATGAACTGCCATGCGGGCGCCAGGAAGAGCAGCCAGCGCTCTGAGCCGCTGAGCCCCCACGCCTCTCTTTATTCACCTGTGATAACTGGACAGCTCTCAACTGATGGAAAATAAAACGACAGATAAGCACTTCAGCCTCCCTTGTCCTCAGGCATGTTCACACAGCCTCCTCAGTGTCTAAGTCTTTGTTGCCCACTGACAAACCCTGAAAATTAACACATCTCTAGGGGTAAGGAATCAAGCATCAGCCTCTGAAAAAATAACTCTGAGTAGATTCTAGAGTGTGGCAAAGTCTGGCAGCCAATGCCACTGGTACTCCACACATTTCCTGGGTATGGCTAAAAGCAGGGATGAAGTCAGGTGTCCTCTGCTCCTGGAGAGGGGCAGCTGGCTTTTATTTACATTTTCTCTTCCCTGAGCTGTAAAGCAAATCTTTTATTTATGCAGTGTGCTCTGAAAGCCCATGGGAGTCTACTTTGGAACGCTGGGCTATTTTTTCCAATTTATTTCAGCAGTCTTTGGAAAAAAATAGCTCATGGCTGAGGTAATATGGCATGAGCCTTGAAACACATGCTGAAGTGGATGGAAGACAGCCAGAGTCAGGATGCAGGCCTGCTTCTCTGGCTGTTCTGGTCCTCAGTGCTAGAAGAGAAATGGCCCTTCTTACACATGGCCTTGTTGACCCTGATATGATACCCTGACCTCTTCCTGTTCTGAACAAAAGTGTAGAAATCCATATGGTGAATCTACTGAGTACCACAGACCCTAAAGACATCAACGCTTCAAGAACATTTACAACACAAACAACAACAAAAAGACCCCCCCCTTCCCCGAAAAGAAAATGGGACAGCAAGGAATTACACTTGCTGTCAAGTCTAACGATCAGAGTTCCAGCCCCCAACCCACATGGTGGAAGGTGAGAACTGACTCCTGAAAATTATCCTTTGACCTCAATGTGCCTGCTATAGGGGGTGTGCTGCCCCCATCAAATAAAGAAATAAATGATAAAAACACAAATATTTATAAGACTCCTTTCATGTAATGTTTAAATTCATGTCAATTTTACATGACTACAGTTTTTAATTGCACATACCAAGGCAACTGGCATGAACACCAAGAAGGGTCACAAAGCCACTCATAGAGAACGTAAGTCAGTTGGTTGAGTTCATGCCTAGGATGCCTGAAGCCCGGGTTTGATCCCTAGCACCGCATGCTTTGCAATGGTGATGATGCATTACTATATTCCCAGCACTCAGGAGTTAAAGGTCATTCTTAGATAAGTATGGAGTCTGAGGCCAGCTAGGGATAGGCGAGATGCCATCGTGGGAAAAGAGAAGGAGGAGGGACTTGAGAGATGGCTCAGGGGTTAAGAGCACTGGCTGCTCTTCCAGGGGTCTTGAGTTCAATTCCCACAACCATCTATAATGGGATCTGGTGCTCTTTTCTGGCCTGCAGGCATACATGGATATTGTATTCATAATAAATAAATAAATCTTAAGGAAAAAGAAAGAAAGAAGGAGGATGAGGAATAAAGAGGGAAGAAAGCAAAGAAGAAAGGGGATGAGGAAGAATATTATTTCTCCACAGGTTCAGTATTTTAAATACCCATGAGATGCTGTTGTAAGCACTGGAAGGCCCTGGATTAGGAGTCAGAGGTCATGGGTTCAAGGCCCAGTTTTACTGTTCTCTGACCACCAGTTCTTACATTAGTCAATTCATTTCTTACATCTTGCTTTACTGGTTTGTTAATTAGGGGGTATATTCTGGAAAGGCAATTCATGCTTTTATGTAAGAGGAGACACTTCCTTTGATGTCCTTCAGCAATGTGGGTCAATAGAAACCTCCAGGGTTTGTCTGAGCTCCCATCTCACTTGCTGGCTCAAAGGAGAAGACCAGACTCTGTTGTTGCCAGTGTCTAACCGAGTGACTTGGGACTTGTATGGAATCATGTAATTGTCTGTTCTTATGTTGCTTAAGAAAGAGAATCTGGAGCCGGGCGTTGGTGGCACACACCTTTAGTCCCAGCACTTGGGAGGTAGAGGCAGGGTGATCTCTGTGAGTTCAAGACCAGACTGGTCTACCTAGATAGTTCCAGGACAGGCTCCAAAACAATGCAGAGAAACCCTAAAAAACCAAAACCAAAACAAACAAACAAACAAACAAAAGAATCTGAATGAGCTGTCAGTTTATAAATTAAATAGCCTGCCCTGTCTGGCTTCTATATAAGGGGTAGAAATGAGAAGATGTTCAGGTGAAAGCAACTTCAGAGACCACCTTTTCAAGCTAAATTCCATCATCTAGTTAGCAACATGGCAAACAGTGGCACTGGAATGAGCCTATGTGCTACAATGCTAATTACATCCCTTGAATGAGTTATCAAAAGATTTTCAAGGTGCTGGAGAGGTTTCCCAGTGGTTAAGAGCATTGGTTGTTCTTCCAGAGGACTCAGGTCCATTGCTTGCATCCAGATGGTGAATTACAACCATCTGTAAGTTTAGTTCCTGGTACTGGATGCCCTCTTCTGGCTTCTATGGGCACTGCACACACACACACACACACACACACACACACACACACACACACACAGACCCATAAGAATAAATCAATTAATTAAAAAAATATTTTCAGTGACTCACATACCAAGAGTAAGTAGACATCATCCAACTGGCAGAAAGAGCAGCACTTAGATAATGGAATGTTTTAAACAACATTCCTTTGTCTCTAGAGAAAAATTAAGTAAGTTTCTGGATATGGTTAGAATTAGAATAAGTTTTTCATTATTGGCATATTCCTAAATTTAGAAATAGCTATTGACTAATACAAATAACATTACCAGTCAAAAATCATCATGTAAAAATTACTATTAATTTGTGCCAGGTGTGGTGACTCAAATCTCTATTGGCATTGGGGAGGTAGAGACAAGAGGATCTGGAGTTCAAGGCCAGCTTCAGCTATGTTTTAAATTTAAGCTCAGTCTGGACTATCTGAGACCCTGTCTTAAAAAGCCAAAATAGGGGCTAGAGAGATGGCTCAGTGATTAAGAGCACTGGCTGTTCTTCCAGAGGATCCAGGTTCAATTCCCAGCACCCACACGGCAGCTCACAACTGTCTGTAATTCCAGTTCCAGGGGATCTGATACCTTCACACCAATACACATAAAATAAAGTTAAATAAATTACTTTTAAAAAATCCAAAATAAATAAATAAAAGATATGAACCCCAGTAGAAAGCAATAGTTTACATAGTCTAAATTATATTCAAAAGCAAAGCTAATTATTTTTCATTTCATTCACAAATTAAATGCGATTATTTTTGTGGAAAAAATAAAATTTGATTTAACATTTTAAGTTTTGTTTATGTGTGTCTGTGTGAAGGTATGCCATAAGTGTGCTCATGCCTGAGAGGGTCAGAAGAGGGCATTGGGTTCTCTGGAGCTGTAGTTAGGGTGATGGTGAGTCATTGATGTCAGTGCTGGGAATCAGACTCACCCCAAGTGCTCTTATTACAGAGTCAGTTCTCCAGACCCTGTACTGGATCTTCATGAAGCAAAATGCATGTAGACATTTTATAAAGTGAAGTGATATGAGCCTAGGATATTGTTGTTGCTACTATTAGTCCTATATATATTGTTCACAGGTCCAGCATCTGCTTGGCATGATTAAAAAATATTTACTGTGGTTGCATGGGACCATCACCTCTTACTCCAAAACCAAGAGATGCTCTGCAAACAAACATTCTTGCCAGTGTGTCCTGCTTACAATATTTCCTTAAATGCTATCAATTGGACCATTACCTTATTCTATGTTCTACTCTTCAGTTCCTCCAATTTTCTTTCCTGAGGAAAGCATGTATTCCACATGCCTGCTCACCGGGATGTATGTGTATGTGCATGGCATGTGCTTGCCTATGTAGAGAGTGGGAACTATCTCTGATAGGCATGGTGACTCAGGCCTTTAGTCCCCACACTCAGAAGGCTGAGCCAAGAGGATTGTTACAAATTCAAGGCCAGACTGGGCTACCTAGTGAGTTCCAAGCCAACCAGGGTTAAAGACTCTGTATTTAAAGAAATGGAAACAAGAGGAAAAGAAAAAGAAAAAAAAAAATAGAAACCCACCAGTCTTGATTTAAACCACATTCATGCATTTATTTTTTTACATACAGCCAATGGGTATTCTTCTATGGATTTTATAGCAGAAGCTGAATAGCCATTGAAGAATAGTGCAAACGAGTAAAACAAAGGTGAATGCTTAGTATTTTCAGGGTTAATTACATTTTTGTCCAGAAATGTTTGTTCTTAACTCATGTTCAGTTTGGTGTTTTCTAAACTATGTTAGACTTGTTTGTTCTTACCATAGAGTAATGTAGTCAAGGGCTATGTGGAGTAGGAAGCTAATTTTAACCCTAAATCTCTACCACCTTCCTAAAGATTCAGAAGAGGGAATACAAAGAGTAACACTAGTTGGGCAGAGTTTTGCACTCTTCTCCCTGCTTTACTATCAGATGGGAACCCCAGGAAGGGTGAGGTCTCTCACCAGCACCAGTCTGCAAATGCTGTTTTGCAGAGCAGATCTGGAATGTCCCCTGGGTTCAGGTTCAGGCACCATAGCTGGTTATGGAAGCTTTAATCAGGGGTGGAGTGGAGGATAGGGAGATGGGGGACCCACACACTCAATGGGGATGGTGGAACTCTAGCCTCTAACTTCTCTCCCTCCCATGAAGTAACGATTTTGTTCTGCCAGTGCCCTTCCTACCACAAGCCCAAAGCAACCAGACAAACAGATGATGGACAGGATCCTCTCAAACTGTGAGCCAAATCCCAACCTTTCTCTTTATGAGTGTTTTGTTATAGTGTGTTTTGTTATAGTGAGAGGAAGGTGACCAACACACACTCACATTCTACGTGGTCAGTATTCACCCTTTCTTTCACGCTCTACTTCCACTGTGTTTTCTTTAAAAATAGAAAAGCAGGGTATGTTACACCATTCCTGGGGATGCTTGCACAGCAATACAGGGTGTCATCTCAGCACTCAGCATGCTGCCTAAGCAGGTTAAAGGGATGACTTTGTGGTTGCTGTGCTCCTGGGGAATATGCCCTTTGCACATGAAGGAATAAGAGAAGGAAAACAGGGAGGGAGGGAAGAAACAGGATTCCTTGAAGAATTGGCTTCAAGTCCCGTGAAAATAAATTCTGGAGTGGATCTAGAATATCTTGTTAGCAGAAAGTAAAAACGGGGTACTAAAAAGACAACAGTGGAATAATAAGGGGTTCCTACTATGCCATTTTCCTCCATAAAATCATCACTAATTGACAAGAATGGAAAAACAATAGAAAATAGTATCAGTAAGTCATGGTGGCACAAGCCTTTAATCTCAGCAAAGGATAGGCTGAGGCATGTGGATCTTTGTGAATTTGAGGACAGTCTGGTCTATGTAGTAAGCTCCAGGCCAGCCAAGGCTACGTAGTTATATTCTGTCTCAACAAATTAAAAAAAATGTTAGCAAATATGGGGCCAATGAGATAGCTCAGTAGGTAAAGGCACTTCTGTCAAGCCTATGAGTTTGATCTTTGAATCTCACATGGTGGGAGGAGAGGAGAAGCTGTCCTATGATGACCCATGTGTGCTGTGATGTGTGTATGAATGCATGAGTGTTAGAGTTCATATACACATGCACGTGGGCACACACACAATAAATAAATAGTAAGTAAATAAATAAATGTAAAAAATGTTAAAGAGCTGTGGCATAAGCATGAGGGGCAGATAATCATATTATATCATAGCACGGCAAGAAGAAAGCAAAGCCCACCTACTTATTACCATGGAAAGTTATCCAGAGCCTATATAAGGACCCAGGGCTGTGTTCTCAGATGACAACTTAGCTGAGTGTCAGCTCCCCTCCCCTAGGAGAGACAAATGACCCACATCCACTCTCCTCTCTTCCTGAGGAATAAAATGTCCAGATGAACCTACATTGGTAAGACCTGGTGGGCTCTAATTACACCAAAGAGGTCAACTTTTCCTAGGGACAGAAAGGTAAAGCAGGTTCAAACATCTCTGCCTAGCTCCTGATAAAGACGCAATGTTTCAAATGAGGTGTCTTGAGACATAGGGATATAATTTTCCTAAGTCACAACTATGAAATTTGTTATAAAAGGGGCTCAAACTATGAGGAAACCACGGGACCCATATCCTGATCCAACCATGAGATTTAACAATTTAGAACCTACAGTATCATCAAGTCTTTTTCCTAGAGGGAGGGTAGTTTCTGGAAAAGCTTGTAAAATCCTAAGACGTGAATTTTGTAGGTCACAGATAACATCTATTTTTTTTAAAGGCAAATTGATTCATCAAATTTGTGATTACCAAGTTCTTAAAGGTATTTCCATGTTTCATCACTCCTTGAGTAAGGAGTTTGCCTTATTAAACCCATATACTTGAGCCACCTGGCTGATTAAGTGGTATTGTGGTTATTTAGAGAACTATGAAACAGCTTAAGGAAATATTGCTCATGCCTGTAATTCTAGCACACTGGAGGTTGAGGCAGGGGTGTTGTTATGAGTTTGAGGCCAATCTGGGTTATGCAGAAAGTTCTAGACCATTCTGTACTACCCTGTCTCAAAACACTAAGCCAAGCCAACCAAAACAAACTTTAAATCAGTATTACTATGATCAAAATGTGGAATAGTAAACTCAGTGAATCCTTTCTTTTCTAAATAAATAAAGTATTGCTCAATCAATTAGGATCATAAACTGAGCATTAAAAAATACATAAATGGCTGTGAATATTCCCTCAACCACGAATATCCCTTCCCAAACACAACAACGGACTAAAGAATGAAACCAACTTGCCATCCCAGAAGACTGTTATTCAAGAGAAGGTGCCACATGCTAATCTTAACTGACTGTACTGTGTGGGTTTGATGTTGGATCACCCCACTCTGTGAATCTTAACTAGGCAGATTGTGCTGTGGCGGGGCTTTATTTTGGACCACCCTCCTTGAGTGTTGAAGACTTCTGCTTCCCCACCTTCAATGCCAACCCAGAGCTGTTAGATCCATACCTTTGGCTTCATCTGTTTTTCCTCCTAGGTTGGCGTTATCATCTTTTGTAGAATCCTTCAGGGTTCCATATTCCTTTTCCATCTTGGCGGCTTCTTCCTTGGTGCTGTCTGTTTCTTCCTGACTCTTCTCTGAAGGTACTGTGATGAAATAGCACACTGCAGTTATAACACTGGCTCCTACACTCCTTAATTCTTAATGCAGAACAAACTTTATTGAAAAGACACAGCTTGAGGGCATGCTATAGATTTTGAACTGAAAGGGATCTCAGTGGGTTGTCTAATCCAACCCTGTGAAATGAAGCTTTTGGCGATATGAATTCTCTGCCATGACAGGCTATAAAGTAGCCAAAGTTACATGTGGTTAATCCTATGGTTGAATTTGAGATTTGAAAATGTTATGAAATCTTTAATGCTCTATTAATGTTTATTGAAGCTTATCAATTACCAGTAAAAACAGTCTTTTAACAGCTAGGAAAACTAACACCCACCACAGTTAAGTAAATCCTACCTGGGTAAAGCTTGCTTTTGCTGTCAGTAGTATTTTTTTCTAGTTTGTTCTTGGTCTGCAGAGCAATTGCTTCATCCAAGTTTTCTAGAAAACAGAGGAGAAGAAATATGATATTGAGCATCCCATATGTGCCGATCATGGGTGTGGACCACAACTCCTGTCTTAGATTTTATTTAATTTATTCATTTTTATTTTTAATTTCCTTTCAAGCAGAGTCTCGTTCTGCCCTAGGCTGACCTGAGACTTTCTTTGCAGCAAAGGCTGGCTTCCAACTCCTTTTGAAAATCCTCCTAACCCTAGTTTCCCTAGTGCTGGGATGTCAGGCTTGAGCCACCATGCCTGGCCAACTGGCTTGACGAGTCAGCACTTCATTTTAATGACTTGTCACTTAGTAGTGGTTAGTGGTTACCATATTGGGCACTTGGCTTCAGGTAGCAGCAGGAACAGCTGCTTACACAGAAGCCTTTGTAGTATGACAAAGCACAGAATTCCCAGGTCACACGATTGACATTGTTCCAAGCAATGTCTACTCACTGTTAGGGCAGTGGTTCTCAGCCTGCCAGCTGTGACCCACTTGGGTTTACATATTGCATATCCTACGCATCAGATATTTGTACATTACAATGTATAAGGGCTGAGGTTCTCATCCTATAGATCACGACCCCTTTGGGGTCAAACAACCCTTGCACAAGGGTGGCCCTAAGGCCATCGGAAAACACAGATATTTATATTACAATTCATTACCACAGTAGCAAAATTACAACGAAATAATTTTATGGTTGGGGTCACCACAACATGAGGAACAGCATTAGGATGCTGAGAACCACTGTGTTAGAGGAATAGAGTTGGTGGGACAGCACCAATTATAACACGAACACACTTCTTTTTAAGAAAAAAGAACCTAGGAATGCACACAGACAACACATCTGGAAGACTGTAAATCAAAATGTCATGAGGGGATTGGTATCGGGAGTGATTTTAACTTTCTTTCACCACCCCCTCTCTCTTTCTTTGCCTTAGGTGACTTTTTACAAGAAATATGCTCTTTTTGTAGTTAAAATAAAACTAGTAAGATTGTTTCTATGTAGAAAAACCGTGGGTTCCTGCTGGATAATTTTGGATCATGCTAATCAATGGTATTTCTTCATCTATTTGTTTCTCTTTGTTCTAGCAGCTAAGAGGCTAAGGTCACCTTGCCCTAAAGCACATGGGTGGTGAAACATATTCAGGGAAACAAAAGCCCTTAAAACATAGCAAACAATTGAGCACTTGCAATATGTAACTGAAAAGCCACATTTTATCTTTCTAAAAGATGTATTTATTTATATGCATGACTATTTTGCCTGAATGATTGTATGTGCATCATGTATGTGCTGGCTAGTTCAATGTCAACTTGACACCGCGAGAGTCATTTAAGAAGATAGGACCTCAATTGCAAAAATGTCCCCAAGAAACAGGCCTGTGGGCAAGCAAGTGGTGCATTTTCTTGACTAATGATTGACATGGAAGTGTCTGGATCTGAGCTAATGGTACTGGGTACTGTGAGAGAGCAGGCTGAGTAAGCCATGGCCTCTGCACAAGCCTCCAGGTTCCTGCCTTAAGTTCCTGCCATAGCTTCCCTCAGTGATGGAGTGTGCCCTGAGAATGATGTCATTCTTCATTTTACGGAGCTAGGAAGTGAAGCCTTTCAAAGAGCAGGGGCTCCCCAGCATAGCAGAGTGAGGCTCCTGCTTCCCTAGCCAGTACTCTTCCTGCTTGCCACACACTGTTCTCAGAGGGGAAAATCAAGATTTAATCCAGACGCCTAAAAAAAAAAAAGAAAAAGTTAATGAGTGAAATTGTAATAAAAATGCTCCCTGGAGATTATTTTAAAGGACTAATAAGATTTTATATAAAAAATGTGGAAGATTTTCTTCAAGCTGTAGTTATTAAGATGAAAAGTAGAAAATGTCTAATTAATTTTATTTGTATGCATCACTAAGCTGAGCAATTCTGTTACCCTGGAGATCTGGGTTGCTCTGGCATAAGTCACTGAATTAGTGAGGTGATTATTGCCAGATTCTTAATTGGTTTTGAACAATGAAAATGGCCATGGTAAAAATAAAGAAGAATCCTTACCAAGGTAGGAAACACCTTCCTCTGGAGATATTGTGCCATATTTGACCATCATTTTTACAAAATCAATCAATGTCTTCATGATAGTAATCAGCGTTTCTTTCTCTTTTGCTTCTTTTTCTGTGTTAAAAGAGCAAAATAAATAACTAAGAATTTTTATTTATATTACTTTATGTTTGCATGTGTGCTTGGCCTGCATGTATGTTTGTATACCACAGGCATGTAGCACCTGCAGAGGCCAGAAGACGGTGACAGATCCCCTGGCACTGGAGTTACAGATCACTGTGATCACAATGTAGGTACTGGAAATTGAACTTGGGTCCTCTGGAAAAGCAGTCCATGCTCTTAACTGCTGAGCTATCTCTCCTGCCTCCATGGGAAAAAATATAATTTAAAGACAACTAACAAAACTAATTTATTGCCAATTTATAAAGTAAAGCATAATCATTGAAATATCTCCCCCTCCACTTATAATGAATCCCACAAACATTTTACTAAAGAAAAACAAAACAAAACAAAACAAAACAAAAAAACAAAAAACAAAACAAAACAAAAAAACCCAAACAACAAAAACTAAGACACAGTTGGGAATATAGGAAAGTTTGTAGCTAAACAAAACTGCTCTTAAAAATGAGCACATTTTAACTTTCTCATCAGGCTTTGATTTTATCTGAAATGTTGTAGTAATAAAATAGACAGTAAAGAGATTGCTTCTGGGGCTGGGATTAGAGCGCAGTTGGTGCTATGCCTGACTAGTGTGTACAGCACTCTGAGGGTTACACTCCAGCACTGAAACACATGGTGACACATGCCTACAGTGCCAGCATTTGGGAACTGGAGGCAGGAGATTAAGAAGTTCAAGGTCATCCTTGGATACAGACTTTGAGGTAAGTCTGGGATATATGAGACATTGCCTGAAAACAAAAAACAAACCTGAAAGATAAAACAAATAAGTAACATTCCACACAGAGAAACTTAAAAAATACCATAAAATTAACAGGTTCTGAGTTAGGGAGATGAATTAGGGAGATCCTAAAAAAAAAAAAAAAAAAAAAAAAGAAAAATAAAGTGACAAATGACTATGGCTATCCTTGATCAAGGGTGCATCTGTATAATTAGCATTTGCTGATGCTCTTCACGGATGAGAAGTGACTCGCTAGGATGACACAGGCTCTGAGCTGGTCATTGGCCAACCAATGGGGCAAGATGGCTCAGAGTAGATCCTCCAGACACAGCCTTGCAGATTCAAGCAGAGAGGCCCATGCCATCTGGCCAGAGTCTGGTCCTGAAGGACAAACAGAATTCTCTGAGGCTGGAAGCACATTCTATGATCACTTTATGGAGCAAGCAGATTACAACTCTAGAAATTTTACACAGTTGTTCACTTGAGGGCTGCAACAAGCCAGGGAAAGCCATTGGGCCAGTGTGGGAGCATCTGCCTGAACAGTAACAGAAGAGCTTAAGGCTATCATCATTTGCAGATTAACCAGAAACAAACAGGAGCCAAATCCTACAGACAGCTCAGTACACATGTGACAGAAGAGACTGGGGAGGACTCGTTTAAAAAAAAAAAAACCAACAATTTCCCAAATGTGTTTGGACTCTGGACTTCCTTTCATCCAATGCTCATGTGAACTCACTGGAAAACCAAAGCAGAAAATGTCTAGTAAGCAATGTCTTGAATAACTTAGAGGTGAACAAATAAGGTTCCCACTAAGAGAGGAAAATGAAAGCTTTGCAAAAGATATAATACAATTGGCAGGATTTTCTCTTGACGCGTTGTGTTTGACAATGTGCCTAGAAAACACACTAGGTAAAACAAGCCAGACACAAAGGCAGATACAGCATTCTTTCAGTTCCAAACTTGAGGCTTCATTATCCATGGATTCAACTAACTGAGGTTCAAAAATACTAAAGAAAAAAATGTGGCTGCATTTTTACTGTGCATCGACAGGTCATTTTCTTACCACTATTCTCCAAGCAATACAGTATAACAACCATTTTTACAGCACTTCCGTTGTAAGTAATTCAGACGCGACTTAAAGTCTACGGGGTGACATGTGAAGATTATACGAAAATACTATCTCCCACCCAACTCTTCCCCTCACACCTTCTCTCTTTCTACCCCCTATGTATGTGTGTGTGTGTGTGTGTGTGTGTGTGTTAGTTACAGGTAATCAAACTCAAGCCTTGGACATGTTAGGCAAGCACTCTGCCTCTAAGCTTCATCTACAGTCTTTGTACCATTTTATATAAAGGACTTGAGCACACGTGGATTTTGGTATCTGGAAGAGGTCCTGATACCTCCTTTATGCCTATGGAAAGACAATTATATGTGGAATTTAAATAGCTAAGGTTATATAAGGTTATAGAAATAGAGAGTAGAATGTCATGGTCTAGGACTGGGTAAGGTAAAACTGGAAGATTCTGGTCAAAGGTATCAAGTTTCTGTTCTATAGTGTGAATAAGTCTGGCGTCTGTGCAGCTTGATCAATATGGCTGGCAATACTGGATTACATAGTTGAAATTTGCTAGGAGGCCATCTTTTCACAATAACAGGAATGAAAAAGAAGAAAGAGACAGTGGCAACTATATGTCTGGCCATGATGACTATTTCACAAAGTTGATGAGCACCAAAACACCATGTTTATAAGCTATTATGTATAATTGTGTGTGTGTGTGTGTGTGTGTGTGTGTGTGTGTGTGTGTGTGTGTGTGTGTGTGATAGGATCTTGCTATGTATATAAGGCTGGCCTCAAGCTCAAGATATAGACCAGGCTGGACTCATGCTCATGGTAATCCTACATCAGCATCCCAAGAACTAGGATTATAGGGGTGTACATATTAATTACACCTCAATAAAACAGAGAACAGAGCATTAGAGAATCCTGAAGGGCCAGAGAGATAGCACAGATGCTAAGAGCACTTGCTGCCAAGCCTGATGGCCTGAATCCCATCCCTAGAACCCATGCAGTAGAGAGAAAACACTGATTCTAGCAAATTGTCCTCCAATCTTCATACATGCGCTGTGGCACACATGCCCACACACAAAATGAATGAACAAATAAATAGAATTAAAAAGAAGGCTGATAACGAAAAGAGTGAAGGCTGAATAGGATCAGGGCAGGTTGGTGACTTATCTCCATATGTGACAGATTTGGGTGTCTGTACACAGCAGATGTTCCATAACTGTTTATTGAATAAATACATGAACTGTCTGTTAACAAGATTAAATGATCCAGAAACTCCACATTTCCTGATTACTTTTTCCATGAAGTACACTGCTTTTGGGAAAAAAAAAAGATGTGAAATGATTTTCCCAGCCAACAGTGTATGTCATAGAGAACTGCACTTGGGAACCACGAACAGGAAGAAAACCACCCACACATTTCCAAGAATTACTGTCTCATTTCCCTTCCTCACGGTCATAAAGCAGTGGTTTACCTGAATCGATGCTTGTCAGTAATGCATAGAAGTTGGGGAAATACTGAAGTTCCTCAAAGTCATCTTCACTGTGGGCATTAGTTCTCCTTTCCAAGCCATTCGACAAGGTCAAGGTGTTAGATACCGTTTCATCATTTTCTCTGTTAGTAAAGCCATCTTGAATTGTTGCTACGGGGGTCTTCAGTGAGGGGAAAACAACAATAGAAAGTAAACACCGTTTAGAACTGATGTAACTCCAGGCCAATTCTCTCCTTTATGGTGACCTTGAATGTGAAGTCTCAGGGTTCCTCCTTCACAAGATCCTGCAGGTTCTAGCTATGAGCTACCTTGAGAAAACATCTTGGTGTGGCTCAGGAGAGGCTAGACCGGGAGATTTCCATGGTTCTGCCTTGGGCAAGTTCCCCTCCATGAATCATTCATTGAGGAGAGAGTTCTGATTTACACAGTATACAGGGATGGGGTAGGGTGGACCAGAAGAGCTTTCAGACTGTCCATCAGTAACTGTACTTATGACATCTTGGCACTTCCAGGAGGCTTTTGTGTCTGGATGATACATAATATTTTTTCCCCTTCCCAGACCTGATTGTGGTGAAAGCTCATTTGCCATTCAGTAGACTAGACAGACACTAAGAGATTTTCTTGCTTTATTTTCTTTTTATTTCCCCAGCATCTGATCCATCAGTATCCTTACTGGCTCCACTTTCAAATCTTACAGTAATTTTTACATCTCTTTCTCCAGTAACCCATGTTAGTTCATTCAGCCCTTCAGCCCCCCACTTTCTAACGGGTACACCACTTATCTCAAATGTCTTCTCAATTCAGTATTTCATGCCCTGAGGACCCAGGTATCTTTCTAGCACTGTGATTGCTTAAAATCTACTACAAGGAGGCCAGAGACAAAGCTGGGTTGGTAAAAGTGCTTGCTTTATGAGCACAAGTGTCTAGGTTTGATCCCTAAACCCATACTAAACATAAAAGTTGAGCCCAGTGGCACACACTTGTAATCCTACCACTGGGAATGTGGAAATAGACAGATTTCTTTGGATTGATGACAGTAACTTATTTTGCCTGGTGAGTGAGTTTCAGGTCAGTGGGAGACCCTGTTACAGAGCACAAGGTAGATGGTGCCTGACAAATAGCACCTGAGGTTGTTCTCTGGCCTTTACATGCATGCATACCAACATGTACACATGCCTACATGTAAGGATACCCACATATATACATACACATGCAACTGTATACACACACCTACCTGCTATGGTTTGGATATGGCTTATACCTGTCAAAACTCATATTGAAATTTAAATTGCTGGGCTAGAGAGATGCTCAGTGATTAAGAACATTGGCTGTTCTTCCAGAGGACCTGGATTCAATTCCCAGCATCCACATGGCAGCTCACAGATGTCTATAACCCCAGTTCCAGGGGTCCAACACCCTCACACAGACATACATGCAGGCAAAACACCAATGCCATAAAATAAAAATAAATAAATTTAAAAAATTTAAACTGCCAATAAAAAGGTATGATAGTACTGAAGCCTGGTGGTGTGGTAGACACATAGAGCCAGAAAAGTAACTATACATCGACTTTCTTGAGAGACTGAAGCAGGACAGAAGACAAGGGCAATTCAGAGGATATGACAAGGGAAGGAAACTCTCACTCTGGGATCTACTCTGGCTTTCTGGATGACAGAGACAAGAAACTCCAACATAACTGATAAAGTCCAAATTGCCTACAGAGATAATGGCATATTAATGACTTCTCAAACAGGGGCATCAAAAGCAGCAAATGCTGTGTTTACTTAGGGTTAGAATTTTGTCAAATTAACACCCCTCTCTCATCTCTAAATCTAAACAATGCCATAAAACCACCAACTTACATATTTTATTTTTAAACTTCGCTTAATTGTAAGCTTGCTTTTTTTTAAATATTTATTTATTTGTATATGTATGTGTGTGTCTGTCCAGTCATGTGGGCGGAGGTCAGAGGACAACTTCAGACACCCTCCTTTCACCATATGGGCCACTAGGTCCCCGGGCTTGGCAGTAGGAGTCTTTATCTGCTGAGTCATCTTTTGGCCTCAGCTTGCTTAATCTTTTAAACATGAAAACTGCATCCTTTTTGCACCCTGACTTAAAAAGACACAAGGTCATAGATGCTTCGTGGTAAAGACATAAAAAGGTGACTGTCAGTCAGCTTGCAACCCATACCTTAGGTGTCTACTGTCTTTTTTCCCTATGATTTTCCCTTTACACAGTTAAATACATCTGCTAACTTTGTTTCATTCTTGCTTGTTCTGGGAATCTTTTCCGAGCTGTAGCCAAGGGCCTGGCTTTACCTGAGTGGAGTTCCTTGGGCTGCTGAAGGTTGTGCTAAGCTTTGTCTCTCCACTGTTGACAAGACTGGGTTAGCCACAGCAGCCTAGCTATTGTGTGTGTGAGAGAGTGAGTTGTTAAAAGGTGACCCACATCCCTCCCCCTCTTACACAAACATCTGCTTGTCCTTCCTCTTCCCCATCCCCATATAACAGGGTGAGCAACAGATGACCTCACCTGAAATTGACCAGAAATTGTCCCCATCCTGGGCTTTCTACCCTTCAAGCTATGAGAAAAACACATTTATTTTCCTTAAAAAAACAAAAACACCATTTATTTATTTTTATGTGTATGCACGTTTTGCTTGCATGTATGTCTGTGTACCAAGTAGATGCCTGGTAAAGGTGGAGGCCAGAAGAAGACATCAGATCCTCTGAGAATGGAGTTACAGAAGGTTGTGAGCCACTATGTGGTTGCTGGGAATTGAATGTGGTCTTCTGGAAGAGAAGCCAATGCTCTTAACTTATGAGCCATCTCTCCAGTCCCTATTTCTTTTCTCAATAAATCATCTCGTCCCAGGTATTCTTTTGTAGCAATGGGAAGTAGATGAAGGCAAAGCCCTGCAATATTTTTCCTTGGCTTTTACAGAGCCATCAGACTCCACGTTGGCTTTTGAGGCTGTCTATGGTCTGGGCTGGGTCTATGCCCCGGTCTCATAGCCACAAGTCCTTGTTTTAGTTGCCTGGATACTCCACACACGTGACCTCTCCTGTCTACAAGTTAATCCTATTTGACTTTTAGTTCTCAGCTCAGATTGCTTCCTTAGGGAAGCCTTCAAAAGAAGGCTAAGTGCAGAACAGGCGTCCTTTCTCAAAGCACTTGATGCAGCTACCATTAAAATGACCACTGTTTGAAGACAATCTCCATCTTCCACTGGAACTTAACCTTTGTGGGAGGAGAGATTGTATCTTTTTAAAATAGCACGGCATTCTTAGCACCACATTTAGTACTCTGAAAGAATATTTTATTTGCATTAGTGCATTTAGATGACATGAATAACAAGCCAAGCATATGGCCATTTTAGAAATGAATGAATGTAACAGGTGAAGGACTGTGAAAATCACAACTATTTTTGGTCAGACCTGTACATCTGTTCTTTTATGAATATGGAAAATTTGGTGGTTTGAATAGGAATGGACACCATAGGCTCATAGATTTGAATGCTTGCTCACCAGGGAGTGACTCTATTAGGAGGTGTGGCCTTAATAGAGTAGGCCAGAACCAATCATATTTTCTAGCCCTTCTAAAATAGTATCATGGCAGGGCCTGGTGGTATACATCTGTAATCCAAGCATTTGGGAACCTGGAAGGTGAAGGCAGAAGGATTTGTTCTAGAGTTCAAAGACAACCTGGGGTACACAGAAAGTTTCAAGGCCAGCTTGGAGACAAACACAAACAAAACACACACCAAAACAAAACTAAATCCACACAAACATTATCACATTGCATGTGATACCTATAGCCTAGAATTTAGAAGGTCAAAAGGCATATTTGCCACTGATTTGAGGCCAGCTTATGTATCATGTGAGGTCCAGCAAACAATCCCCTTCTGAGAAAACTCAAACCCAAAGCAAACAACATTTGCTGCATTCTATATAGCCTTGCTTTGTATTGCAGAGGTTGCTGGAGGTGTTAAAGAAGGAGCTTAAGGTCTGGGAACTCTGGTGGAGGAAAATCAAAAGCAAGACAAGAAATCTGACACTGTCCCATGCATCATTTCCCCCAGAATTATAAAGGGAACTGACGGAGGAGGAAAAGATCACAGTAGTTTTGTTGATTCCAAGAGGAAACGCAGAGAGGAGTCTAGGAAGAGGAAATAAGAATGAATGGCAAGCCCAGATGAAAGGTGATAGATAGACAGGCTTCTGAACCAATGCAAAGGAAAAGGGGCAGGTGGAAGAACACAGTCTAGAATAGAGGTGTGAGGCTGCTGGGCAGAGGACTGATCTATCCACTTCTCTTTGTGTGTATGTGCACATGCGTACACATGTACTGGGGGTAGATGATAACATTCATTGTAAATGGAAACTGAATACCAAAAAAGCTGTGGAGCATTGGCTTCAGCACATTGGGATGGTGTAAATACTTGTATCATATGATATATAATTCTCGTGTGCTAAAAATGTGACACTTCCCAAATATTCCTTGGCATCAGGTACAAAAGCATACATATACACATGCCCATGCCATGAACACATTCCTGACACACATATACATACCACTTTCTCTGGTATTTTTCCAGCCTGATACTCAGTCCTGCTTGTGGGTTTATCCAGGGCCTCCTCATAATTGTTGGCTTCTTTTGAAATCAGTTTTTGTAATGCCTCAGCTACTTCATCTTCTAGAGTATGTGCCTGACTTTCAGTGATCTGTTATAAAGAAACAAAGCATATATATGTATAACTTCTCTGCTCTTTTCCTGGGCATAAATAAACAAATAGACACCTGAACTCTAGTTGAATCACTTCTTGGCCTTTTGGCTAAGATAAAATGCAAACCCCAGATGGACATATAAGCACCATGCAATCTTCCAAAGTCCAAGCTTACACAGTCTTACTCAGCTATTACTCTTGTGAACTACATCAATGACCAGCATGGCACAATTAGCCTAAGTGTGCAATAGTGGCATGCATACCTTCACAGTAACCAACAGCTCTTGAATCAGACTTAAGATCTGCTCAACAAAAGTGAAACCATGCCTGGTGCTGGAAACCAAGCCAACTACTCAGTGCTAGTGAAGTCATGGATACTGGAGGAGGATCTATAACCTTTACTAAACCAACATAATCGCTAACAACAACCCAAATTTGTCCTTATGCACACATATAGGTGTAGTCTTTACTCCTAATCAAGGACACGTCTCTTTGCAACAGACAATCCTTCCTTATGCAGGCTGCGACAGTGACTGCCCGGCACTCTAGGAAGAAGTGGGCTATTCATGCAAGCCGTCAGTGCCACTTGCTAAAACCCTATGGGTGCTTCCTTAGAGAGACACCAGGAGGGATGCTGTTCTACAGATGCAGGTCACATGGTCAGTCACATGACCCTTGTGATTGCAAAGTAAGAACTTCAGTAAAACCTGCTTGGGCCGTGTAAGGGCTGAGCGGCCAAGTTGAGACCAGGGAAGATTCAATTGCTCAGAGTTCCTCAAACATACGCTGCCAGTCTCTGCTCGTGTTATTTCTGGTTTTGCCACACACATCCTCTGCCTCTGTTGGTTATATCCTGACTTCTCTTCTAAGCTCATTTCAAACACCTCTTCTTCTAAAGCTTTTCTTACTTCCAATTGACACACGCCATTCTCTGGCAAGCTGTGCAGTTCCTATGACTCTCAAACAGCTTGTGTGATGGGTGTGTGTGTGCCTATCTGGCTCTTCTGATAAACTCAAGAGAATCCTTTGGAGTCTAGTTCGAAGCAGGTGCCCCATATACATTCCACTACTTGGATTATGAAGCTTGACTTCATAGGACACTGCAGACTGTACTAAGAACCAAGTTTGCTCTCACACCATCAACTCACTAGGCCGAGATTCAGCAGTTTAGAAACAATCTTGTCAAACACTCCTCTGTCATTCTCTTCATAAATCCTGGTAGCAATTTTGTGGACAATGTCTTCAGCAGTTAAGGGAGTTCCATCCAGTTGATGAAGGCCGTCTGGGTCATCTAGACAGAGCAAGCACAGCTTCATATCATGGCGAGTATACACCTATTCTACACATCATATTTCAACCTATACATTTTGAAATACTTAAAAAAATTTTTATTATATATTTATTATTCGTCCTTTTAGAGATAGTATCCTATTGTGTCACCCAGGCTGGCTGGGAACTTTCAGCAATCCTCCGGCTTCTGCCTCTTGAGTTCTAAAATTACAGGCATGTATTGCCATGCCTGATGGCTAGAGTACCTTTGTGTAACAAAGCTTAATGTTAAAATTTAGTAACAATAATAAACTCCAATCTTCAAAAGACAGGGAACTTGTTTTATGAGCTTGGGATAATAGTATTAAAATATAGCAAGAGTTCTGCATAAACAACACACACATTTTGCAGAGAAGCCTTAGTTTCCTGGGAATTCATTTGGCAGTGTAATTTTAGACTAAAGCAAGGGACCATTCTGAGTGAGGAGAGAGGCTATGAGTGATGGTTTACTCCTGCAGTCCTACCACTTGGGAGACTGAGGCAAGGGGACTGCCATGAGTTTGAGGCTAGGCTGGGCTGCAGAGAGAGATCCCGTTTCAAGGAAGACAAACTCAAACTCTTAAAAAACAACAAGAATGACAATGGTGACAATGACAACAAATAATGTGAGGGAGGAAAGGGATGAGGGCAATGAAGCCTTGCTCCATCTACACATTGAACAGACCCAATTTACAAAGGGTGTCATTCTCCCCATCACATAGAGGCAGGTGGGGAAGGTCAGTGGTTTAGAGACCACTTTACAACTTTGGATCACTGTACAAAATGATAAGGGTATTGGGCTCTGTGCTTAGCTCATGAGTAGAGTGCTTGCCTACCATTTGTAAAGCCCTAAGTTAGAGTCCCAGTACTGAAAACAAAACAATTAAAACAAGTGAATATGAATAATAAGGATATCTATTTATTTGATTGCAATGGAGTTGTAAGGAGCAGATGAAATAAGATGTTTAATGCACCTTTTGAATCATACAGCAATGTATGGAAAAGTGTACTATTGTAATTGTGTATAATGGATTTAGATTTTTAAATAAAGGAATTGTGATTATATCCTGGAGAAAAATGGAAATTGAATTCCTTGCCATATATGTTATGAATAATGCTTTTTTTTTCTTTTGAGACAGGGCGTCATTGTGTAGGCTGGCTTTGAACTCACAGGGATCTGCTTGCTTCTGCCTCCAGAGTGCTGAGATTAAATGCATGTACCATTATGTCCCACACTATGCATATAATCTTTATTACTTTCCCTCAAAGGAAGGACACCTTATTTCCATCCCAACTCTGCTCTTTACTTCCAAGGCCCTGGGGGATTTGGTCAGGGAATTTTTCCCATGGCATGGCCTTTCTTCGACTGTGGGGATGGTGGCATCTGCAGGCTCAGGCAGACACCTTTTCCTGCCTTTGGACACAGGATTATTAAGATGAGTTGTGACTGTACACAAAGGCTGAGTCCTTGTTCAGCTGGGAGCCCTTTGAGGCCCAAGTGCCAGAGTGACAAGAGTCATAAAATTAGTTCCCCTCTTGTCTGTTTGGAAGTTGAGTTCTTCATCTATTTCTCAGGAGCACAGACTCCCTAGTCTGAATTTTCCATTTATGGGTTGCAAGTCAGGCACTGGGGACTAGTCTTCTGTCTAGGCAGAGGTGGAAGAATTCACTTCCCTCCCCACTTCTCCCCCAGGATCTGAGAAAGAAAGAATGTTGGCTGCCTGCTGAAGCTGGAAAATAACCCAGATGACTGTTTTTCAGCTCATTTACTTCCCAATGGGGAGAATGCTGGTAACTCAGAAGAAATGTCTTCCTCCTCTGCTGTGCTGCCGCTGCCTCTTTAGCCAGGAACTCAGCTTTCCCACAGTGGAACTTAGCGAGCTGCAGTAAAAAGTGAAGCACTTGGCCACTGCCCTTGCTGTCCATCAGGCTCCCCGAAGCTCTTTGAAAATGAGAAGAATATCTCATGGTGATTTCCCAGCTGTGCACAAAGGAGTGCTTTATGCTCTCAGTATCAAACCCCAGAAAGCAGCCAGCACGGATTCAAATTTTAAACCTTTCGGCAGCGACACTGTTCTATACAGTGCCCTGTCGTTATCTACCCTGTTATATCTTGTATCCCTAGTATCTCATTGAATACCTAGAATCCATTTCTCCAGTAAAATTAAAGGCTTAGTATGTGCCAGACACCAGAGGTAGAGTGGTGGCTGCATCTAGCATCTCATTTAACACTTGGAATTAATTTCTTCAGTCAAATTGAGTTTGTCTTAATGTCTGCACACTGGTGAAGTGATGATTGGGTTCAGCATGATCCCTAGACGCACAGAGCTGACTATCTAGTTCATAGCCTGCAATGTAGGAATTATATGATAAATTTCTCCTATGGAACACACAGAGGAACCTAAAGCATAAACACACAAAGAGAAACTGGCAAGAATTTTGGATTTGGAGCTTCCTTAAATACAGTCTTGGGTCTGAAGACCCAGCCTGCCAAAGATGCTCTCCCTCACTCTGCCTCCTGGGGTGGAGCCTGTGCATCTCTGATTTTCTATTCTATTCGGATCCCTCAGTGGGTTCAGACTCCCTGGCTTTTTGGCTCCAGGATTTGCAGATTCTGAAAGGAAACTAGACATTCACCCATAAAACATTCTCTCTAAGACCCCTGACTCAGTCTCCCTAGGATCTCAAGTAAAGTTAAAGTAAATCCTGGGATAAGCCCAAAACCATGAGAACCAGCCCTACCTATGAGCTGGCAGTGAAACAAATAATTTCAAAAATAGCCACGAAAGTTAGTGTTCAAGCCACAAACAAATCCATGTCTTTGCTGGTGCCAAAAACCAATGTGACTAATCAAGTCAAACACACATAATATTCTTTTTTTATTTTATTAAATCAAATGTTCTATTCAACCAGAGTGATTAAATTGATTTTTTTAAAATGCAGTTTTGCCCAGTGTCTACTTGCTTTTGGTCCACATACCTTAGGCTAAAATGTAGAATTCAAAAAATTCCCCAAGTAGCAAAACATAAATCATTACCTCTATCCACTCAACACATATAATACACTTTAAAACTCCCTTCAGGCTATGATGTTTGGTGAAAATCTCATTTAATTGGGAGTCCTCCCTAACTTTGTAGTCAGCATATTTCTCTCATTGCCATGAAACAAAATAAGGACAGAGAAAGAAGAAAGCCTGTATTCACTTCTAAACACTCATCTGCAGAATTGAAAATACTGTCACTTCCTCAAGGCCTACTTACGTCAGTGCACTTATTCCCTCACACATTCATTCATTTCTTCACTTATTTATAGAACCATACAATGAATTAATGACTATTCAGGCACGGGCCTAGAGTGTCTCTGCTCTTATGAGCTTTTTAGTGTCACATTGGATAAAGACAATCACAAGTCTTTACAGTTACAACTGTAGAAGTTTAGACTACAAGAAGTACATCAAAGGCAAGGGGCTGAGTGTCTATCAGATCACGCATGCTAGATGCAGCCAGACGTGTTTGACAGTAACTATGAAGACAGGGACCATATGAAGGATTTTGGTTTTGGTCCTAAGAGAAATGAAAATCTACTAGAAGAGATTTATGGGAAATAAAGAAGGCATGCTCTGCTTATCACCTATAATCTCAGCACAGGAACCTCATGATCCAGGGTAGCCTGCAAGGTCTTGGCAAACAAAACAAAACAAAAACCAAAATAACTCCAAGAAAACAAACAAACAAACAAACAAAAGACAAAAAAACCAAACAAAAGAAAAAACAAACAAACACCAAAACAAAACAAAAACGTAATGGCATGCTGGTCATGGTGGCACATGTTTGCAATCCCAGCAGTCTGAAAACTGAGGCAGGAGGATCATGAGTTTAAGATCAGCTTACACGATACAGGAAATACTGTCTGAAAAGAAAAAAAAAAAATCTCAAGGGCTCTGTGGCTATAGCTCATACTGAACACTCCTTACAATGAATGGCATGCATGCACTTCGATATTGTAGAATTGTAAATTAAAAAGTCTACTCCTGCTGTCACACCATGAATAGGTTGAAAAAAGCTGGAGTGGCTGCTAGGAGACCTTAAAAAATATTTTATAGTTCAAATGAACATGATTGGGTATTGGGTAAGGATAGCTGTGATTGGGAATAGTGGCTTTTTGTTTGTTTGTTTGGTTTTGTTTGTAAAAACATGGGTGATACTTGGGGAGCAAAGTGATTAAGTTTTGGAAGATTAGGGTTGAACAGGTGAGAAAACAATTAAGAGAAATAGTTCATCTCTAGATTTCTGTCATGAAGGAAAAACAGGATACATAGCAAAAAGGGACAGATCTTTTGAATGGGACCTGTGAGGAGGAAAGAGGTCATGAGTTAACTCTGGCATACATTTAGTTTTCTGTGCACCTGAAATTTCCAAGGCAAGCTGTTAGGTAGGGAGAAATAGGTCGATAGCCCAGAGAAGTCTGGGTTAAAATGGAGATGTAGAATGGCTAGATGAACAAAGGCAAAAGGAGGAAACTATCAGTAAGAAAACAGTGGACATTTCACCATCGTGGGGGGGGGTATATTTACACGTATAATTACTTGAAGGAATCACATTTTACTGTGCTAGATACTAAAATAAGTGGAAATAGTAAAATGGATTTAATAGTAATATAAATATAAGCATCACTAATGAAACCAATCACCATTGCCACTTTTACTGCCTTTTTTTTTTTTTTGACTGAGTCTGGCTAGTGTGGTACTTTATGTAGCCCAGACTGGATTCAATCTTGTGACAGCTCTCTTGCTTCAGCACCCTGACTGTTGGGACAACAGGCATGAGCCACCACACCTGTTTTAGTAAAGAAAATTCTAAAGGGAAAAGTTGACTCTAGAGTGGGGCTTTTGTACATTGTCAGTAAATTTTGGCTTTACCTCAGCTTTGGACTCGACTAGTAAAAGTCTATGAGCGTATTAGATATATTTCAAAAGCATGTGTCCTTTTCTTAATAAAAAACTCGAGAAAGCAAAAAAGATAGCAAAGCATCTTTTAAATCATTTACCTTGAAATTTATGGTCCAGTCCACTCTTTGTAGAATCATACTCATCACTCAGTTTTCGATTTTTAGTTGAATCAACATCTTCCACATTCAATTTGTTACCAAATGGGGAGCTTCTTATGGATTGCTTTTCTTTCTCAAGTTTTTCCTTTTCTGTTATCGCCCTTAGCAGGTTCAAGTTGTCGACAGAAGAATAATTGCTCTCACTTGGCTTGCTTTCTGGAAGAAAAGTTCCAAGCCCAACACACCCATTTTAGTTTAGAATCCTGTGACCTACATTTTTGAACTGAACAGCAGCGTGATTTCCTCTTACCTGGAGGGTATGTCTTCTTAATCTTGCCTGCCTCTGCCTCAGCAATCTGTGAAACAAACAGGAGACAGACCTCTTTTTTAAACCATTGCTTCGCAACTTACCAAGTATACAAGCCAAATGGCTTTATCTCTATGAGATTTACATTTGTTTGTAAAATTCAGGTAAAAAGCACTGCTACAAGGATTAAATGAGATAAAACAAAGGGCTGGTGTATTTGAAGCATTAATTCCTTTTTCCTGTAATATGACATGAGATAAATCTTCAATCAAGCATGGTGGCATGTGCCTATAATCCCAGCACTCAATGAGATGAGGTGGGAAGATCAAGGGTTGTAGGCTATCCAGCAAGACCCTGTCTCAAACAAAACAACAAAGCAAACCACACACACACACACACACACACACACACACACACACACACACACTCACACACACACTTCAGTAAATTAAGCACTTTTCTAAGAGAAGATACAGTATTGATCTCGCTGGGTTATCATCATGTGGGCATTCTAGATATTATACAGAACTCAATGTACCTAACTGTGACAACATATATTTATTGAAACTAGATTTCTCATCTTAATTTTCATCAATTTATTTTTAATCTTCCAGAGTTTGTAAGTTCAAAATGGCTAAAATGTCACAACATGGTTACAATAAATGATAATGAGAATAAAATGACAGAGCAGTTATAATTTTACAACCAACCTACCTGTTCATTCAAAGGTCTTTCTGCACTTAATTCTCTATTATGCAGAGATTTGTCTAGAATAAATACACATAAATATAAATTTAATTGTGCATTTGGTGGAAAAATATGTTTCTCATTAAAATAAAAAAGCTCAGTGTAAAAAATTGGAGAAATAATTCTGGGTGGTTCTGAAATAAAAATAATATTAGCAAAGATTATCAATTATATGTACATATGATGAGTATCAATATTGGTATGCTCATTATATTACTGCATTTTCTGAGTTAAATGCAATCAAACTTGTTTTCTGATCAGAAATTTAACATATAGTTCTAATTATTGGCTTATTAACTCTTCTCAATTAGACATATAAAATTCGATTACAATTGCTGGCACATTAAAAGAGATCACAGTATTCTGCAAGTGTAATGAGTAGATCATCTTAGAAAAAAAAATTCCAAGCTACTTTAAAAACAGGCACTTGCTACCCTTTCCAAAAATAAGATCCTTATAAACAGCCCATGTTATTTCTCTATTTAAAAAGTGGAGGAGAAAAATCCATCTTCGTTCTCTGAATTCAAAACGGTTCTGTCAATTTGCAGGGGATCAGATCTGGTTAGAAAAACTAGGCAAGGCGATTTAGAGCTCACAGGTCACACCAAGCTTTATCTTTGCTGGGCCAAATGAAGGAGAGCTCCCAAGTAGAGAAATGTCTACTTACCTTGGCTGCCTTCCGGTTTGGGGAAAGCTTGAATTGGGCCACTATTGAGCACGAACACCAGTATCCAAGATCCGGTCCAAAGGAACCCCATTCTTCCTCGCTCCTCTGCTTTCTGCCGGGAAGAGCCTGGCGCTGGGCCCCTGAACTGTAGCTTTTGTTATGAATGAGAAGGGGAGTAAAAAGCTGGCAGGGACAGGGACAGCCTGGGCGCGGGGAGGGAGATAGAGCTGGGCGGCCAGCAGTTGCGCGGGGTTGGAGAGGATGCTCCCGCAGGCGCCCAGTGCAGGTGAGCAGGTGCAGCGGGCGCTGTCCACGCCGAGGGTGCTGAAGTTCCTGCGCGGGCAGACGCGGGTCTGGGCGTAGCTTTACTCCACTAGCTCCTGGAGAGGAAGTGAGGAGGAGGCGCATGCTCCATGCAAACCAGGAGCATGAGGATGGCGTCAGCGACCCAGAGCTACTCCAATCCTGCGGGAACGGAGAGGGGGAGGGGAGACAGGCAGGCTAGCGTATTTTCCATGCCGCAGTCCTGGGCACATTCCTATGTCCGAGTCCCGCCGGATTGCAGGACGTTAGGCATAGTTGTTATATCTCAAGGACTAAATGCCCTCTCTGTCTGTGAACCTGCCAAGGAGAAATGGATAATCGTGTCTAATTTTGACTTATGATTCTTCTGCAGTATCTTCTCCAAAATCACTTCCTGCTATACTCAAAAGGTAAAATTCTATTATACCAATATAATTATACTCAAAAGACATAATTTTATTAAACTTTAGAAAGCCCTGCCTTTGTTGATCAGTGTTGACATTCTCTTGATGCTTTTGCATCTCAGTTCCATAGGAGTCTTTTGGTTGGGAAACTGCACGAACATTGTTTCAAATAGATTTTGCATATAACTTCACTCTCGCAGATGGTGAGACGAAGAAGAAAACATATCCTTGTCCCTCTAGGAGTGAGAGTCCTCAGTAGTCAGGGAGATGAGCGCAGAAATACTCAGTTTTGCTCTCCTTCTCCCAAACAAGTAGGAAATAGTTTGCTTTTTTGACATTCTCCCCCGGGGTCTCATTTATACCTGAGAATCCTTTGAGAAAATCAAGAGCCATGAAAACTCTCCCTCCCTTCATAAGCAAGTCAGAGGGGCGCTTCCTATAATTATCTCAGAAGCCTGAGGTCATTGCATACAACTTACTATCCAAAGACTTTTCAGTGGTGAATACACATAGCACACTGTGAGCAGGGCGCTGAGCAGGCTCTTTAGTCTGATTTTAAAGCAGAACTTGGATCTTTTTCTTTCAGCTGCAGCCTGCTGGGAACCCAGCTGAATAATGACCACAAGGAAAAATCCAGCACAACCAGGCCTTTGATTTCTGTATCCTCCCTTTCAGTGACCAAGTCACTTATTTAAATATCACAAACACAAACAAACAAACAAACCCACTGACCAAACAAATTCCCCTCTTTCTGGAGGTTTTGAGTTTAATGGTTTTGCAAGTATTTCAGTTAAGAATCTAAAAGTCATTTTATTTGTTTCCATGTGAAACTTTTTTTTTTTTAAAGTGATACACAAAATCTGAGGTTACAGAATGTTTCCAAAATCTAGCAGTTATTTATAACCAAATAGATCTTTCTTAATGGTTTGTATAACGTAGTATTAGTATCTTGGCATGCTGCAGCCTTAAAAATTAGTGCAGGGGCTGGAGAGATGGTTCAGTGGGTAAGAGCATAGACTGCTCTTGCAGAGGAACCAGCACCCACGTAAGTGCAGCACACAACAGCCTGTACCCGCAGCCCCAGGGGATCTGACACCCTTTTCTGGCCTGCATGAGCAACTCATGTTTGCATACCCCCACATAGACACTCACCCACAAAATAATTAAAATTTCATTTAAATATTTAAAAAAATAGTTCATGTTTTAAAATTATAGCTGCATGAGGAATAATTTCTTTAGATGCTATTTCTTAAAACATAAATGATAGCTTTGTTAGCTGATATATCCATTTGATTTGTTATTGTACTATATGGACCCTTAACCTTGGAACACGTTAGTGTGAATTAGTTTGCATTCTCTAGTATTTTATATATGATCATACTGGGAAAGCATATGTCTATAAATGGAGTAATTCTAATTTAATTTATTCATTTAATTTAACACCCCCCACACCACTTGGAATGTAAAAATATACCAGATAGCTGTTTGTTGGCAGCCCACAGAGTGGGAAAAGATCTTCACAACCCCACATCTGACAGAGGGCTGATCTCTAAAATATACAAAGAACTCAAGAAGTTAGTCACCAAAACACCAAATAATTCAATCGAAAAGTCGGGTACAGAACTATATAGAGAATTCTCAATAGAGGAATCTAAAATGGCTGAAAGACACTTAAGAAAGTGCTCAACATTATTAGTCATCAGGGAAATGTAAATCAAGGCAACGCTAAGATACCATCTTACTTCTGTCAGAATGGCTAAAATCAGAAACACCAAAGACAGTTTATGCTGGAGAGGATGTGGAGAGAGGGAAACACTCCTCCACTGGTGGTGGGAGTGCAAACTTGTACAGCCATTTTGGAGATCAGTATGGTGGTTCCTCAGGAAAATGGGAATCACTCTATCACAGGACCTGACAATCCCACTCTTAGGTATATACTCAAAAGATGCACATCCATGCAACAGAGACATCTGCTTAACCATGTTTATAGCAGCATTATTTGTAATAACAAGAACCTGGAAGCAACCTAGATGCCCCTCAACTGAAGAATGGATAAAGAGAATGTGGTACATTTACGAAATGGAGTATTACTTGTGGAAAAAAAAACATGGAATCTTGAAATTTTAAGGCAAATGGATGGAATTTGAAGAAACCATCCTGAGTGAAGTAACCCAGTCATGAAAAGACTAACATGGTATGTACTTACTCAGATATGGATTTTAGACATAGAGCAAAGGATCACCAGCATACAATTCACACAGCCAGAGAAGCTAGGAAACAAGGAGGACCCTAAGAGAGACATACATGGTACCCCACAGAAGGGGAAAGGGACAAGATCTCCTGAGCTTACTGGGAGCAGGGGAGGAGGCAGCGAGTGAAGAGGGACTTAGGAGAAAGAGAAGGGAGAAGAAGAGGGCAGAGGAGAAAATGGGGGAGCAGGAAGATTGAGTCAGGGAAGGAATAGAGGAGGGCAAAAAAAGAGATACCATAATTGAGGGAGCCATTATAGGTTTGAAGAGAAATCTGGCACTAGGGAAATGTCCAGAGATCTACAAGGATGACCCTACCTAACAATCTAAGCAATAGTGGAGAGGCTACCTTAAATAACCTTCCTGATAATGAGATTGATAACTACCTTATATGCCATCCTAGAGCCTTCATCCAGTAGCCGATGGAAACACAAGCAGACACCCACAGCTAAACACTGAGCCAAACTCCCGGAATCCAGTTGCAGAGAGGAAGAAGTGATGAGCAGAGGGGTCAAGACAAGGCTGAAGAAACCCACAGAGACAGCTGAGCTGAACAAGGGGGAGCTCATGGACCCCAGACTGATAGCTGGGAAACCAGCAGTGGACCGACTTAGACCCCCTGAATGTGGATCCTGGTTAGAAGGCCTAAGCAGTCTATGGGACCTCTGACAGTGGAACCAGGATGTAACCGTGGTGCATGAAAGGACTTTGGGAGCACATTCCCCATGGAGGGATACGCCCTTAGCCTAGAGATACAAGGGAGGGTGTAGGCCCTACCCCAAATGACTTGACAGATTTTGCTGATCCTTCCTGGAAGACCTCACCCTCCCTAGGGAGTGGGTAGGGAATGAGACTGAGGTGGGAGTGTGTGAGGGGGCATGGGAGGATGGGAGGGAGAGGAAACTGGGACCGATATGTAAAGTAAGGAAAAAAATAAAAAAATAAAATCAGTGATACTGGAACAAAAAAGATAGCTGTTTGTATAAAAAGACAAGATAACATTGGTCACTGCTGCTCTCTTGTCTAGTAAAGAAAAAAGAAAAAAGAAAAAGAAAAGGAAGGAAGGAAGGAAGGAAGGAAGGAAGGAAGGAAGGAAGAACCCTCTAAACAAAAACAAACCGTAGAGGAACCAACAACAATACAACTATATTGTAGATAAGCTTCATGTGTAACATGGCGTTTTTTAGTTAAGCCTCAGTGAGCAAACAATTGTAGATGTTTGTGACTGGCCTCCTTTGTACAAATAGAGCCCAAATAATGGAACTAATGACCAGGTAAGGTGTGGTGGTTTGAATAAAAATGGCTCCCATAGGCCCATAGGGAGTGGCCCTGTTAAGAGGTGTGGCCTTGTTGGAGTAGGTCTGGCCTTGTTGGAGAAATTGGGTCACTGGGGGTGGGGTGGGGGTGGGCGCTGGGCTTTGAGGTTTCAGAAGCTCACGCCAGGTCTAGTGTTTCACTCTCTCTTTCTATTGCCTGTCAATCCAGATGTAGAACTCTCAACTACTTCTCCAGCACCATGTCTGCCTGCATGCCACCATGCTTCTCACTATGATGATAATGGACTAAACCTATGAACTGTAAGCCAGCCCAGTCAAATGCTTGCCTTATACGAGTTGCTGTAGTCATGTTGTCTCTTCACAGCAATAGAAACCCTAACCAACATACAAGATTTGAAAGAAAAAAATTAGTATTTTGTTAAAATTAAGAAAGGTTAAAGTGTTCCATTCTTATATGCAGACAAGGAAACATTAAATATTTTAGAAGTATTTTGAATTTATAAGAGAGGAGTACTGACCCAGATGATCATGAAAAGAGATGGTAAGAGTAGTACAATACACAGTGAGTCTGTTACTGTGCCTGTGTGTGTGTGTGTGTGTGTGTGTCTTTCAGCACACAAGTAGGTAAATTGTCACATGAGAAGATGCCTTTTGAGCTGAGAGTCATGAAGATGGAGATATTTACCTAATCTGATGGTACACACCTCTAATCCTAGCACTCAGGAGATGGGGATAGTCAGAACAGGGATTCAAGGCTAGTTTCATTACACTGCAAGCTCAAGGCCAGCCTGGATGACATGAAATCTTGTCTCAAAAAGTAAACAAGCAGCATAATATTGGATAGGGACAACTAGAAATAAGTCTACTCATTACAGAAAAATATGATATTATTATTACTAAGTGACTATTTTATTGGCCATTATTATGCATTCTATTACAGAAGATGTCAAATATAAAAGTAAACAATATATGGAAATGAGCACCACAAATCTGTTGCCCAACTGCAATAGTTGTAAACCCACAGATTCTTGATATTTAAATTCCCAGTCACCTATTACACATAATGAGTTAATTACCCATAAAAGCCACAGACTTCATTTTATTTAATTCATAAATATAGTAGTGCATTTATCTAAAAAAGATTATCTTTCCAAGATTATTGTAGCATTTTAAACAATCCTCACAAGAATAATACTGTTTTAGTGTTCAGAGTTTAAATTCCCCAATTTTCTTTATAAATTGGCTTGCTTGGACCAGGATCCAAGTAAGACTATTTATTATATTTAATTGCATATGATAGGGAAAACTTTTAAAAATGCAAATAAATAAAAAATGGGGGCAGTAAAAGTTATATGATCATCACCCACTTATCTGATAGAGATAACAATAGGTAAGTAGGACAGGCTTTTTTTCTTCTTCAAGAAAATGTTTTATATGAATGTTTGTAAATCCATGCTTATGGCTATAAATATATGCTTACATATCCTGTCAATATGAATTTGTAAAGGGAAAGATCTTGCCTAAGTTATTAGCGATTTTCCAGTTTTTTTCCATAGTTTTCGGAAATCTACTTGTTTAAATAAATTAACGAAGTGGTAGAGGGTTGCCTACTTATTACTGGTTTCAAAATGCTGACAATATGCTGGTTTTCCCAGCTCAGAGGATCATGATACTGCCAGCATGGCCTCCCACTCATCATTTTTATTAAGAAAGAGTATTCTTTCCAAGGAGGTATTCACAAAAGGCCCCAAAATAGAGTCTGAGCTGTTAAGACACTCAGAGTGATGGAAATGGATCTGTTGTTGTGAGAGGAAATGATCTGGGGTGCTCACTCTTGAGATGGCTAATGGTCCAGTGCAAAGGAGAAGTAAATGTAGAGTCTGGCAGTGTGCCATAGGAGGAGAGATGTAATAACCCAGCATAATGCAGCAAATAGCATGACTAATGCAGTCAAGAACAGGGAAATGAAAAAAGAATATAAACAAATACACTAGCTCAAATGGTCAAACGTCATAGACCACCCACACATGGAAAGTTCCAGAAATGAATGTGAGAGTGGGTGGCAGGAGAAGGTGGTTGCATAGTCAACTTTTTGGGTTTACTCATTTTGTACTGTGGCTGAATGAGATTAAGCTAATGGCCCAGCTCAGGGACTAGTAGAAGGAAGATGCGAGGCACTGCGGAAGCTCCCTCTAGAACCACATGGATGAACAGTTCCCCAGAGAGAGTCAGAGTGAGAGGGAAGGCAAACAAGACATCAGGTGCTCTCCATCTTCTAATTTTTAAAACATTATTCAAAATACAATATTAGAACAGATCCAGCAGAACTGAGTGAAATAATCACTTTGCCCATTAACATTGATTCCTGTTACAAAGTGTCCTCCCTTTTCTGTATTTTTGTGTATGTACAATTATATATAGAGATTTATCATAATGTCTACTTCCCATCATACTTCTGGTAGGTGTCTGGTTGGGATTTTAGTTCTTTGGTTGGGCAGTTCAGAAAACCTTGAATTTTTAACATGAGTATGTTAAGAAAGTAAAGCAGTATGGTCTATGTAAATACTTGTATACATAGCACAGTGTTTTATATTACACTACATTTCAGACAGATGTAAACTGTTTTCTTCTGAGATGTGAAGATACTTTGTGATAAAGTCAGTAGAAGGGAAATTAAGCCCAGTAGATGAGTGCTTTGGTCTTCTCTGAATGCAGCTACAATGCGACTGCTGTTGGAAGCTATTTCCAAATTATGTTGTTTCTACTTAATATGTCTTTTTACTTTGACTTTTTTGTTTGTTTGTTTGTTTTTGTTTTCAAGACAGGATTTCTATGTATTGCTTTGGATGTTGTCCTGGAATTTGCTCTGTAGACCAGGCTGGCCTCGAACTCACAGAGATCCACCTGCCTCTGCGTCCTCAGTGCTGGGATTAAAGGCATGAGCCATCAACACCAGGGCTCATTTATTTATCTTGGGGTCTAGCAGGCAATAGAAAGGCTGATGCTCGATTGTTGGATGACTCTTACTCATTGCACCAAAAAGGACTTGACACCTTTTTGTCAAGCCATTTGTCCACCATAAGTGGCCAAACTATGCCAGATCCCCATCAACCCTTCCTGTTTTTTCACTTTCCAGGAATGAAGATGCCAAATGATTACTGGCACACTTGAAGTAGGCCAAAGCTCCTCAAATATCCTCAGGTTAAAGCCCTCTTATGCACATCAACTGTTTCTGTAGCAACAGGAACTGGAATTAGGGGATGGCTCTGGTTTAGCGGTGCAGATATGGGGCTTCGAGTGAAGGAGAAATAAAGGGCACAATCTGGGTGTAATAGTTATTCTTGGTTGTCAACTTGATTACATCTGCACTTAACTAGAACCCAAATGGCTGGCTGGATGGCTGGGTATACAGCTAGATTTTTCTATCATCTATCTATCTATCTATCTATCTATCTATCTATCTATCTATCTATCTATCTATCTATCTAGTTTCTCTGTTTAGCCCTGGCCGTCTTAGAATTCACTCTGTGGACCAGGCTAGCCTCAAATTCAGAGATCTACTTGCTTCTGCCTCTGAAGTCCTGGGATTAAAGGTGTGTATTACCTCCACCTGTCTGGGAAGATTTACTTTTAATCCAGTTCTTTTGAGGTGGGAAGATCCACCTTTCATCTGGCCCACACCTTCTCCTGGCAGACATGGAATGACATGGAAGAAGGAGAATTGCTTTCTGTGCTTGCTTGCTCTCACTTTCATTGGCAAATCCATTCTTTCATTGGCATTAGAGCTTACTTCTTTGGGATTCTGGCATATACTAAAGGTAAGCTGAGAACCCAGCCTTGTGGAGTGAACAATTACTGGTAGACAACCATTGTTGGACTATCTGGGCCACATTCTGTAGGCCATTCAAATGAATCTCTTATCTATCTGTCTGTCTGTCTATCTATCTATCTATCTATCTATCTATCTATCTATCTATCCATCTATCTATCACCTATCTATCTATCATCTATCTATTTGTATTCATCTATAAGTTCTGCTTCTCTAGGGAACCCTGACTAATACACTAGGTTTGCTTCTTGTAGAGTCTAGCCTTGGGGGAATCTGTTAAAACAGTTTTGTGTTGCTTAATGACAAGATAGAGCCTGAGAATTGTGTCACAGGGTGATCATTGTCCACAAACCAAGGAGGATGTATTGTCAGTGTGCTTTATAAACTTACGCTGCTACCACCTTCTGGAATCCACTTTTGACCAAGGGGTTTTTATGCTGTACAGGACTACTGAGGATCTGCACAAGGTATTGGCCAGCAAAGTGCATTCAGTAAATTCAGGCTATTCTTGATTTCTCAGATTATGTGTTGATCAGGTTAGCACTGAGAAAGCTACCACAAACATTAGGACTATTTGTCAGTATGCTATGGATTTCTAATGTGAGAGAATGCATCAGAACTTGACCTCTTGATTCTGGAAAGCACCATGCTCAGATTTGTGTGAAACTGAAAAGAAACCAGTGATTGAGGCCATCCTTCCCCATCTGACTTCCCCATCTGATGCCAGGCAGAGGACAAGGTAGAGGTGGACACCCACACAAGTAATTCATGTCCAGGAGGATTCTGGTTAGTAACCCTTGTAACTTGAGTGTGGCAAGACTAACAGAGTGCCCCAAATAAGAGCCTTAGAGAACCAACAAGATGGATTAGGGGGTAAAGACACTTGTCATCAAGGCTGATGACCTGAGTGACAGGATCCAGATGACACAGGCTTGGAGCATGAGTTGTATATAACTCATAGTTATCATGAGGGAGGATGAAACTAAGAACCAAGCTCAGAGTTGAAAGAAAGGGAAATTCTAAGAACTCAGAGGGAGGCCAGGTTAGAAGAATTTCTGATTTGTTAGGCAGACATCTACAATGGATTTTACACAGTTCTTCTAACCTGCCTGGTTGTTCCTGATCTAATCAAAGGAACTGAAGTGAACTATCCAGGGATGCATAGAAATAGGCAGACTTAGGCTGCTTGCCCCTCTGCCTCTCTCTCCCCCTGCCCCTCTTCCTCACCCTTTTTGATAAAGGGTCTGGATATGTAGCCCAGGATAATCCCAAACTCACAATTCTCCTGCCTCAGCCCCCCCAAGTACTAGGATTACAGGCATGCACCACCATGCCTAGCGGACTTTAATCTGATTCTCTTCTATTTCAGTTTTTTTTTTTTTTTTTTTTGTTTTGTTTTTCAAGACAGGACTTCTTTGTATTGCTTTGTAACCTGTCCTGGAACTATCTCTGTAGATCAGGTTGGCCTTGAACTCACAGAGATCCACCTGCTTCTGCCATCTGAGTGCTGGGATTAAAGGCATGCACCACTGATGCCTGGCCTATTCCAGTTTTTAAGAGAATATATTTTATTTACTCTTTACAATTTCATACATTTAAAGAATGTGTCTTTATAATATATACCACCAATTCCCTCAGGAATCCCCAACTCTTCCTTTCCACTCCCATCAGAAATCCCTAAGACTCCCTTTCCCACTTCTCTCTTACCCCCCATTTTCTGTTAATAGCCCACTGAATCTAATTATTCTGCCTGTTGGAATGTTGACTGATCCAATTGACTGATCTTGCACAGGTAGACACAGCTGTAGTGTGTTCAAGTGCAATGGCCATACCCCAAAGAGAACAGGTCATTTGCTTCTTTTATTTAGGAAAAAGTCCAGAGTGGACTTCTCAGGTTAAGTTTGCATCTATAGCTCCAAAAAGGGTCTAAGTTTCTAATGACTGGATTCCATGGGGGAAATAGCCTCTAAGTCATTTTCAAGAAGTAATTCAGAAAGCACATTTCTCTAAAGGTCAACCAGATCACAGACAGCAGTCGGAGGGAACATCAATCTAAGTGTATCTGTCCTGTTTGACCATGAACTACATGAGGCCTGAGGTGGGCCTAGTGCAGAGAGCCTCCAGTGGACCAAAGTAGCAGGTAGTTCTTCCTTGCTTTCCTCCATGTTTGGTTTTCCTGGAGTTGGCTTTCTGAATCTTCCTTCGAAGAAAAACAGTTCTGTGGAGGCTGATGAGACTTTGACTCAGCATAACTAGAATTTGCCTAGAGCTGAACTCTTCAGCAGCTTGGAGTTGAGGAGGCAGGTTAGGAGCCCCTCAGCTTCAGTCTGAGTCCTTCCTTGTGGAATGTGGATTTAATCTGTTGCCTGGCTTCAGGATCTAGAAGGAAATGAAGAATATCTGGAAACCTTGTCTAAGGAGTTGAGGCCTCTAGGAGAGCAAAGGAGTAGAAGGAATCTTTCAGGAAACCCTCCTTCCCTTCCTCCCTACACCTTTCTCTGTATACATGTGTATGTGGTATAGGTATGTATGTATATACATGTGGAGGTCAGAGACCAATTTCAGATGTTTCTTAGGTACCATTCATCTTGTTTATTGAGCTAGAGTCTCTCACTGGAACCCAGAGCTCACCAAGTAGGCTAAGCTGTTGATCAGAACTCCAAAGATCCACCTGCATATACCTGGGAGTATATGCACCTACCTTTTCCTTTCATTTTCTTTTAAAAAACACAGTTATGGGGAAATAGATGAGATCTCCTGGGCAAACTGGGGGCACGGGGTACATGGGAGGGGATGGGGGATAGGGATGTTCAGATTGGGGGAGGGACGGAGAGGGAGAGCAATGAGAGAGATATCATGATAGAGGGGGGCATTGTGGGGTTAGGGAGATACCTGGTACCAGGGGAACTCCCAGGAATTCACAAGGATGACCCCAGATAAGATTCCTAGCAATAGTGGAGAGGTTGATTGAACTGGCCTTCTCCTATAATCAGGTTTGTGGCTACCTTAATTCTCATCATAGAACCTTCATCCAGTAACTGATGGAAACAGATGCTGAGATCCACAGTCAAGCACTGGGCCAACTAGAGTCCAGTCAGAGAGAGAGAGAGAGGCAGGAATGGTTGTGTGAGTGGTAGGGGGTCAAGATCATGATGGGGAAACCCACAGAGACAGCTGACTTGAGCTAGTAGGAGCTCATGGACTCTGGACTGTGAAGCCTGCATAGGCCTTCTGAATGTGGGTGACAGTTGTGTAGCTTCATCTGTTTCTGGGACCCCTAGCAGTGGGCCAGGATCTGTCCCTGGTGCATGAGCTGGCTTTTTGGAACATATTCCCTATGGTGGGATGCCTAGCTCAGCCTTGATGCAGGGGGAGGAGCTTGGTCCTGCCTCAACTTGATATGCTAAGCTTAGTTAACCCCCATGGGAGGCCTTCCCCTTTCTGAGGAGAAGAGGCTGGGTAGAAAGGAGGTGGGGGCAGGGACAGGAGGAGAGGAGGGAGGGAGAACTGTGGTTGGCATGTAAAATAAAAAAAAAAGTCAATAAAAAACCCCACAGTCGCCCAAGATTGAACTTGTGTCCCCACACTTACGCAGCAAGCACTTTACCAACTGAAGCATCTCCAGCCCCCTCCTTAAGAAATTCTTAATCTCTTTATATCATTGTGAGGAAAGCTTAAGCTCTGTTAAACATTCCATGTGTTTATTTTGTGTGTGTATATGTGTGTGGTGTGCATGGTATGGATGCATGTGGAGGTCTTAGAACAACTGCTCATGGGTAGAGAGGGGTAAGACTGTTCTTTATCCTTTGTTCTCCCAAAGCTGTTCTGAGCAGACGATCGAACATTTTCCTTAGTTGGAAGGAAAATCAATGGCTTTGCTCAGGTGCTACAAAGTCCATCCTCTAGCCATCCCCAATATGACCTAATGTCTTTTAGCTGCCAACTCTCAAGAGTTAGGCCATAATTTTTTTTTCTAGACAGGGTTAAGGTGTAGTTAGGTAGAACTAATGCTTTCTGAGAAACAGTGACTTCTTCCTACTCCCCACACATGGAGCAATGGTCAAGACTAGTACTTCTGTGATCTCTCTATCCTCATTATCTTCCAGTCTCCCCAGGCTCCAGGGCTCCAGCACTATCAGCCTCTGATGCTTTTGCCGTGGTCAGGCAGGTCCTCACATGGAAGCTGTTACTGAGATTGCCTCTTCTGTTTGAATAGTCTCCAATGGCTCATTCTCTTACTTCCTCCATACCTGAAGTCAGATGTCAACTCAGTGATAGGCTCAAGTCTCATCCTCTTTCTACCATGTACCCAATCCTTTATCTTATTCCTTGTCATTTGTCTCTTTTTAGCATCCTATATAATTTTTTTTGCTTATTTTTTAGTGAGCTATATTTCCCTCCTTTCCTCTCTCCTCTTCCCTCCACTCTCCCCTCTGCCCCCATGCTCCTGCTCCCAATTTACTCAGGAGAGCTTGTTTTTTTTTTTTTTTTTTCCCTTCCTAGGTGGATCAATGTATGTCAAGATTACATGTTTTTTTTTTTTCCCCCCCACTGAGTAGTACTCCATTGTGTAAATGTACCACATTTTCCTTATCCATTCTTCAGTTTCCAGGTTCTAGCTATTACAAATAATGCTGCTAAGAGCATAGTTGAGCAAATGTCCTTGTGGTGTGAGTTTGTATCCTTTGGGTCTATACCCTGAAGTGGTATTTCTGGGTCTTGAGGTAGGTTGATTCCCAAGTTTCTGAGAAACTGCCATACTGATTTCCAAAGTGGCTGAACAAATTTGCACTCCCTCCAGCGATGGTTGAGTGTTTCGCTTACTCCACTTTCTCTCCGGCATAAGCTGTGATCAGAGTTTTTGATCTTGACCATTCTGACAGGTGTAAGATGGTATCTCAGAGTTGTTTTGATTTACTTTTCCCTGATGGCTAAGGATATTGAGAATTTTCTTAAGTGTATTTCAGCCATTTGAAATTCCTTTGTTGAGAGTTCTCTGTTTAAATCTGTGCCCCATTTTTTACTGGGTTATTTGGTCTTTTGATTTCTAGTTTCTTGAGTTTTATGTATATTTTGGAGATCAGTCCTCTGTTAGATGTGGGATTGGTACCATGTTGCATTTCTAAGACATTCATGTGAGTGATTGCATTGGCATTTTGGCTTACAATCCATTTCTTCCTTCCTTCCTTCCTTCCTTCCTTCCTTCCTTCCTTCCTTCCTTCCTTCCTTCCTTCCTTTCTTTCTTTCTTTTTAGGATTCAGTGGACTTTATTGGTTCAACAATAAATGGTTAAGGAAAACATGTTGCCTATCACTCCTTGGGTATCATTCACAGGTGTGAAAACCACCCTTTGAAAGCACAATCCATTTCTGAAGCTGATCAAATGCAGGAATGTATCAGCATGTTTGCCTGCATGCCATTTCCAAAGATGTAGCAAAAAATAATAAAAATCCAGAGTCAGATATTGGGGTTAAAGCTGAAGATCAGAGTAGCAAAACAGCCAGCTGCTAGGGAGTTCTCGCCTCTACCAGTGCTCAGACTGAAGGGGTGATTGTGTCTTCTGATTGCATCTCCAAACTGCATGGCTCTTCAGACTGCCTAGACTGCAATGTGTTACTGTCTCCTCGCACCTTATGCTCCTCTGCTCGTCCAGCCATATCACTCCTGTTTCCACATTCATAGTGCTGGGATTAAAGGGGTGAGCTCTGTTTCTCTTTTAGACTGTTTCACTTTCATGTAGTCCTGGGTGGCCTTGAACTCACAGAGATCTGTTTGCCCCTGTTTCCTGAGTCCTGGGATTAAAGGTGTGGCCACCACTGCCCAGCTTCTATTTCTGTGGCTAGATTTGCATTTTGATCTCCAGGCAAGCTTTATTAAATCATAAACAAAATATCACCACAATAACCATGCTTGGAAAAACAAAATATCACCACAATAACCATGCTTGGAAATAGCAAAATGTGACTGTGCTCAAGACTGCATGTTTGTGAATATGCATGTTTGGGTTAACATGAAACTGTACTCAGAGTTTGCAATTTCATGAACATGGATATATATGCCAACAAGTGACTGTGCTTGGCACTTGGGCATGCTAACACATGTATATGTTCTGATACATGACTGAACTCAGAACTTGTACACATGCCAACATATGCATATGTGCCAGCATATGTCTGTGTTCAGGAAGTTGCATTCATGTGAACATGTGCCTATGATCAAACACATGCTCAGGAACTTTACATATATTCCAACATATGACAATGCTATTGAATTGCACACCTATAAACAAGTGCATACCTATCCATGATCAGAACTTTCATGCATGTAGGTATATGCATATGAGAAGACTTGTGATCATATAAGGAAATTTCACACATGTGAGAAAGTACATATGCTCTAACATATGACTAAGCTCAAAACTTACAGCTTATGCACACTCATGTGAGTATGGTCATCCATATATGTAATGACACATTATGACACACAGAACTTTTATTCAGGGAGAATGCATATATATGTTGATACATGACTGTCTTGGTTACTTTTCTATTACTGGGAATAGAAAGAGTCATCCTACTTATAAAAGAAAGCATTTAATTGGAGTTTTGCTTATAGTTTCAGAGAGTGAGTCTATGATCATCATGGCAGGGAACATGGCAGCTAGAAAGTGGGCATGGTGCTGGAATAGTAGCTGAGAGTTTCCATCTTATACATTCGTTAGTTGGAAGAGAGAGAGAGAGCAAAGAGAGATGGAGAGACACAGACAGAGACAGAGACAGCCTGGCATGGGTTTTTAAAATTTCAAAGCCTACTTATATTGAATGCCTTCTCAATGAGATCACATCTCCTAACTCTTTTCCAAATAGTTCCACCAGGTAGGGAACAAGCATTCACATATATAAGCCTATGGGGGCCATTCTCATTCAAACCACCACAGTGGCCATGCTTGGAACTTTCACATGCTTGCAAATGAGAATATGCACTGGTATGTAACTGTGCTTGGAACTTGTTCACATATGAGTACACTCATTTGTGTGCACATGTAACTATGTAACTATGCTTGGAACTTGCATGAATGTGAGCATATGCATATGAACCTATATGTGGCCACATTTGGATCTGCATGTGTGTGAACAAGCTCAAAATATGCATGAATGTGAATATATACATGTGCACCAAAATGTGAGCACACTAGAACTACACACATGTGAACATGTTAATGTGTGCTGACACATGACTGTACTTAGAAATTGCAAAGTGTGAGAATGCATGTATGTACCAACTCATGACTGTGTTCTAAGATGCCTGGGTATGTACATACATGTATGCATACTTGGGAAATGCAGATATATGGTCACATGCATATGTGCTGCCATGTGTTCATGTTTTAAACTATATTGATGTTTGAGGATGTCCAGAGCTTGCACATTTTTGAGCACATGCATTTTTACTGACGTGTGACTGCATTCAGAACTTGCTCTCAAGTGGGTATGTGCATGTGCAACTACATTGAGCCAGATTAACACATATATAAGCATATGATTATGTGCCAAAATGTGACCCTAATCCAAACTTGCACACAGATGAACATACAATTTTTTTTGTACAAATGAAGTGCATGTGCGTGGACATATGTATGTGAATAGACACATATTTAGGAACTATAAGTGAACATGTACACATGTACCAACCTGTGACTGCACTGAGAATTTGCATGCATGTGAACATGTTCATATATGATAACACATGATCCCACCTGGGAATAGAACACATGTGAACATGGGTATAAGCACAAATATGTGACCATACAACAAGTGTAGGCAACAAGTGAAATCATATTAAGATTATTCAGAAATCCATTTAGCCAGATGTAGTGGCTTATACCTTTAATACCAGCACTTAGGAGGCAGAGGCATGAAGATCTCTATGAGTCTGAGGGAAGCCTGGCCAACAGGGTGAGTTCCAGGATAGTTAGAGCAACCCTGTAAATAAAAACACATCAAAATTAACTAGAACCAAAGTCTATACAACTTAATGAATTTCTATAGTTAGAATTTTGGTATCCAAAGTGGAAACTGTGGAGCTTCAGGTTAAATTTTACACTTTCATTATTGAATATATCTTATGCACTAACCTTCCAATGAAAACAACAACAAAAATCCATGAGAGAATTCTAACTAGGAAAACATTCTTCTCTCATTTTTCCTTCCTTCCTTCCTTTCTTCCTTTCTTTCTTTCTTTCTTTCTTCCCCCCTCTCTCCTCTTCCTTCTTTCTTTCTTTCTTTCTTTCTTTCTTTCTTTCTTTCTTTCTTTCTTTCTTTCTTCCCCCCTCTCTCCTCTTCCTTCCTTCCTTCCTTCCTTCCTTCCTTCCTTCCTTCCTTCCTTCCTTCCTTTCTTTCTTTCTTTCTTTCTTTCTTTCTTTCTTCCCCCTCTTTCTTTCTTTCTTTCTTTCTTTCTTTCTTTCTTTTTCTTTTTTCAAGTTTTCAAGACAGGGTTTCTCTGTGTGGCTTTGGAGCCTGTCCTGGAACTAGTTCTGTAGGCCAGGCTGGCCTTGAACTCACAGAGATTGTCCCGCCTTTGCCTCCCAAGTGCTGGGATTAAAGGCGTATACCACCAATGTCCAGCCTTTCTCTCTCATTTTCTTTCTTTTCTCTCTCTCTTTCCTTCTTGCCTTACTTTCTGTTTTTGTTGGATTTTTGTTGTTGTTGTTGTTGTTGTTGTTTTGAGACAGCCTTTCTCTGTATACCCTGGCTGTTCTGGAACTCTCTGTTTTGGTTAATCTATCTGCTTACCCATCTCCCCATCTCCCTGATCCTCATCCCCATTGTGTCCTTCTGTCCCCAGTATTCTCCTTCAAGATAGGATATTTCAGCATTTGAGTAGAGTTTGAGAAACGTGGAGGCCTTATTTTCTATTTTTTTTGGTTACTTTGTTCAGTTTTAGTTTTTAATAAAATATGAAACAATACCCTCTGAGGCTTAAGCTTGTTTATTTTACTGTCCTCTGTTTAGTTATTTTTTTTTAAGAAAAGGTTATAAAAGCATAATCATTGCCATATGTTGTATTTGAGTAAAATCTAGCCTAAGAGTCAGAAAAGTCCTGGCAACATATTACAAAAACAATGGCAACAATGTCATCTCACTATGGTTACTAGTGAAACTGTTTTCCTCCCAAGTGAAGTTAAGTTTCCTTAGAGGATTAGTTTAACATTTGATTTATATCATTATTGAATTGGCCTCCAAAATCATCAAAAAATCTCAAAAAAAAAATGTTGCGATTTAACTTCAGGCCTGATAGGAAGTTAGCAGATTTTTTGTCATGCTGAGTCAAACCTAATCAAAATTCCCTCTTTGCAGAATATTATTTTTAAGGGCTTCTTAGGGTATGACTTGGAGGAGAAATTTGTGTTTGCATACATTGCCTGACAGTATTAAATAACTATTGTTGCTGTGAACACAAAGAGCAGACATGAATATGAGGTCAACTGTAGGGTTTTCAGTGTGGTTTAGGGGGTCATTCAAATAATGCACTGCCTTTGGCCATGCCCTTGATACACTTTCCATTGGACACTGTAACTCCAGGGCTGAAGATGGATGGCCATCAGGTAGAGGCACTTGCCACCAAGCTTTGGCTGAGTTTGTTCTCCAGAAACTACATGATGAAAGGAGGGAACTGATTCATCCGAGATATTCTCTGATATCCTATAAACACACACTCTACAACACAATACAGCCACACACACACACACACACACACACACACACACACACACACACACACACACACACTTCATATAAATAAATAATTTTCTCCCTTTTCTGTTTTTAAATATTGATTTATTTTTATATGTATTGGTGTTTGGTCTGCATGCATGTCTGGTACCCCATGTATGCAATATTCAAGGAGGCCAGAAGAGGGCATGAGATCCATCCTCCAGACCCAGACCTAGAGCAAGCCTGTACATCCTTTGTTCAGGCCAAGCCACTTGGTCTGACCTTTCTCTGCCTGCAAAAGCCCAAATCAACAGACTTAATCTGGGCTCCACAATCACCTCTACCTTTCCCAACCTAAGGAGCCAGGATGAATGGCTCATCTTGGGCTCCAGCACAGCCTGCTGTGTTCAAATCAGACCCGAAGCCAACAAAACAGTTCCATGTGCTTAATCTTTTGCTTTTTTCTTTGTTTTTTTTTTTCAAGACAAGCTTCCTCTGTGTAGCCTAGCTGTCCTGGAACTCACTTTGTAGACTAGGCTAGACTTGAACTCAGTGATCTACCTACCTCTGCCTCCTAAATGCTGGGTTCAAAGGTGTGTGCCATCACATCCAGCTCACTATGCTCACTTTAGTGTTCATCACTAAAGCAATATGAAATTTCAGGGCAGTACATCTGGCCTCATTCGTCCACCAAGAAAAAGTCACCGGTCTTGTAGAATTGTTCTTTATGCTCAAAACCATTAGATTACATTTCTAACGCTATCCATCAAGGTCTATTCCTTTATTTGGCTCCTCCTGAGGATGACTACCAAGTTCCAGCTATCAAAGTATTGAAGTCCAGAAATCAGAAGTCCCTTTTGGCTCACCTAATTAACACGCCCAATAAAAATTAAACACTTCATCCTTACACAAGGTTTCCTCTTTTAACTTTACAAACCATCATTTACCTATGGTCTAGGCCTGCCACCTCTCTGTCTATTCCCCCTCCCACTCTGGGACAAACACTCATGCCTCCTTTTCCTTGTTCCCTTCTCCCTTGTCCTCAGTGTCTGTCTCTTATTCCCTGCCTGCTGTTGCTCTGGGGCAAATAAATCTTTGTGCTGAGAACTTGATCTTGGGGGCCGTGAGTCAATACTGACCCCTTTACCAACATAGATGTGGAAATTCTCATTAGGTCCTGTCTGTGGGTAAAGAGTGACAGGCAATTAAGACTTCTAAGAGAAGCCTTCCCCAGGGATAGGCTGCTAAATGGTTACCTATTCTGTGGTGGTTGGATTGAGAATGGTCCCCATAGGCTCATATATTTAAATGTTTTGTCCAGAGTTGGACTTTTTAGGGAGGGTTAGGAGGCATGGCCTTGTTGGAGGACATGTGTCACTGGTGGTGGACTTTGAGATTTCAAAAGCTGTTGCCAGGGCCAGTCTGTCTCTCCTGGATAAGATGTAAGTTTCCAGCGACCACACCAGCTCCTGACTGCCTGCCATCACTCTTCTTGCCATGATGATCATGGACTCACCTTTGAAACTGTATGCAAGAGCCTCCAATTTAATGTTCCCAAGCTGCCTTGGTCATTCTATCTCATCACAGCAAAAAAAAAAAAAAACAAAACAAAAAAAAAAAACAGTAACTAAGGCATCTCCTAAGTTATACACACAAGCAGCACTGAGTGAATGCACCATGCTTCATTTATATATTTATTCACATGTGTGTTTATGTAAGTAATAACAATTAAAGAAAAAGGGACCATGAATTTGAAAGGTAGTATTGGAGGGATTGGACAGAGGAGAGGTGAGGGGGTATAATTATATTTTAATTAAATAAATGAAGAAAGAAAAAAACTTGACAGTTCATCTTCTAACAACTATTAACTGCTGGAATCTCCTTAGCTAGGAATGAGATCTTGTGCATATCTTCTTCCTCTATGCTGGGATTGCTTTTCTGTCTTGAGATTTCACAGGTCCTGTGCATATGCACTGTGAGTTCATATGAGCAACCACCCTGTGACTAGAAAACACTCTTTCTGTCACCATCCACCACCTCTGGCCAAAAGAAGCTTCTCCAATACAAGTTCAGAAACACCATGCCAATTCTTTTTGTTACTTATTTTTTGACAGCTCTTTTCTTGGTTACTTACCAATTTCCTGATCTCTATGGATATTATTACTAGAACACATGTATCTGAAGAGTCTAAACCTAATATCCACAAATGAGAAAACACATATGACATTTATCTTCTGGGTTCGGTTTACCTCATGCAGAGTGATTGCTTCCAGACCCATGAATTTACCTGTGAATATCTGCTACTATTTACTCAGTTTTCAAGTTATTATTTTATTTATTTATTTTAATTAATTTATTTTTCTTATTTTACATATCAATTCCAGTTCCTTCTCCCTCCCTCTCTCCCACTCTCCCATGTCCCCTCACCCTCCTATTCCAATCCCCCCTTACTCCCCAGGGAGGGTGATGCCTTCCAGGAGGGGTCAACAAAATCTGTCAAGTCATTTGGAGTAGGAACTAGGCCCTCCCTCCTGCCTCTATGTTAAGGGATTAACCCTCTATGGGAAATGTGCTCCCAAAGCCTTTTTGTGCACCAGGGATACATCCTGGTTCCACTGTCTGAGGTCCCTTAGACTGCCCAGGCCTTCTAACTGAGACCCATGTTCAGCGGTTCTGAGTCGGTCCAATGCTGGATTCCCATCTGTCAGTCTGGGGATCCATTAGCTCCTCCTTGTTCAGGTCAGCTGTCTTTGTGGGTTTCTGTAGCCTGGTCTTGTCCTCCCTCTCTGCATCTGGATTCCAGTTCGGCTCAGTGGGTGTCTGCTTCTGTTTCCATCAGTTACTAGATGAGGGCTCCATGATGGTGATAAGTTGGTCATCAATCTCATTATCAGGGAAGGACATTTATGGCAGCCTTTCCACTGTTGCTCAAATTGTTAGTTGGGGTCAGTCTTGTAGGTCTCTGGACATTTCTCTTAGTTCAGGTTTCTCTTCACTTCTTTAAGGGATTTTTCATATCATCTTTAAGGGCCTCTATCATTTTTATGAAGTTATTTTTTAAGTCGTTCTCTTCTGCTTCATCTGCTTTGGTGAGTTCAGATCTAATTGGTGTAGACTCCCTAGATTCTGATGGTGCCATGCTTGTCTTTCTATTGTTAGGTGTTTTCTAGTATTGCTGTCCTCCCATCCCTTCTTCCAGTGGGTGCAGGTGGAGTCTCTCTCTATGCTACTCTTTCGGTGGGCATAGGTGGGTCGGGAGTTCGATGTCTTAAGCTCTGGGTGGTCCAAGCTCTCTAGGAGGTCTCTCCTCAGGCAGGGGCCAGGTGATGGGGGCCAAAGATCAGGCAGGCAGGGACTCAGGGTGGTCCCACATGGATAGATGGGTCTAGTGTGCTGAGAGCAGATCCAGGAATTTCCCCGGAGGCGGAGGGGTTGTTTGGCCCACACTCTGGCCCAGTGCTCAACCAGAGCAGTGGAACAGTGGGCTCAGTAGGGCACAGGGTGGGGGGAGGGTAGGGTCTAGGTAGAGTGGTTTGTGGGTCAGGGTACTAGGAGTGTTCTCCGTAGGGACAGGATATAGGGGGGAAGCGACATTCGGGGCTAACCCAGGGAGTTCCCAGGGAAGGGTGTGGGTGATTCAATCTGAACTAGTCCCAGACTCACCTCCAGCAGAGGCCGGGTGATAGGGGTCAAAGATCAGGCAGGTCCCAAGTTATTGTTATTGAAATACGCATTTATACATAAAACTGAATAGCCAGTTTAGCAAAAATAAATAGCAAAATTTATTTACATGGTAAAATATACTTTTAATTAATAATTTTTTTCAGATTTTAAAGTGAACATTTTATAACAGGTATATATAAACTAATAGTTTCATTATGGTAGTCACCATTTCTTATCCTCTGTATTAGTTACTTTTCTGTTGCTGTGATAAGACACTATGACCAAGGCAACTTACAGAAGAAGGGATTTATTTGGATATATGGTTTCAGAGGGTTTGAGTTGATAATTGCAGGTACAACAAGGCAGACAACAGACAGAGGCAGGATCAGGCAGCCGAGAGCTCCCATTTTGAACCACAAGCATGAAGCAGAGAGTGATATAGAAGTTGTGTGGGTTTTTACCTTCTTAAATTCTGCCACCAGTGACATCCTTCCACCAGTAAGGCCATACTTTCTAAACCTCCTTAAACAATACCTAACTGTCGAAGACTACGAGGGACATTTCTTATTCAAACCATCCCACTCCCTGTCATCTCCCCTCTGTCCCTTCCACTTCCACCTTAATGCTATTCATAGTACTCTTTTTACTTTCATGCTATTTTTATCCAGAATAATATTTTGGATTGATTTATGGTTTCAAATTCAACATTAGTAAAATTTTAAATACTGTGATTACAGCATTACCAGGATTTGTGTGTGCACATATATTTTGTTAGCAAAGAAAATGTATATGCTAAAAAGGCATTCATACCAAAAAAAAAAAAAAAAAAAGGAAGGAAGGACAGAAAAAAAGGCATTCATTTAACACCTGTCTTTTCTTGTTTACTTATGTACGGGGCAAAGTGATTCTGGGTTTGGGATTCATAAAAAAAATTTAAGACATTAATAGTTTAGATCACATGGGGTAGATAACAAGCTTACATTTCACTGCATATCTAGAAACAATTGTAGGATCCATTATTTATGTCTGCCACGTCAGTGTGCATCTGTGTATGTGTTTGTTTTATTTGAGTGGTTCTGAGGTGCAAACTGAACTTCTCAGAAAAGGAAAAATAACTCATATATCTTTAAGAGGCTGTAAGTCTTACCAACAGCTCATAGTTTCTCTGATTTTGGAGATCCCAAACGTGGCAGTTTCGGTGCCAGATGAACTTGGGCTTTGATAGCCCCTAAATATCGACTTTTTGCTCTCCTCTGTGTTTGACCTAACGTTCTTATGACAAACAGATAAGAGAATGTGCAAACAGATTACTTATTTACTACTAACCTAAATGTCAGGGATGTCATCATACACGTGACACCCAGTTTTGAAGTAGCCAAACTTCCTACATGATGCTCAGACCAATGTGTTTTAAGAGTTCTTTGATTTATGATTTTTTTCTGTTACTATATAAACATTGTGAAACTTTGTAGAAATGTGAACCCTTGCTCCTGATAAGTTATTCATATTTGACTCTACCATAAACTGCTCTCTTGTTCCCTTGAGGTAAGAACCAGTTGTGGGCCGTGTGTGTGTGTGTGTGTGTGTGTGTGTGTGTGTGTGTGTGTGTGTGTGCATGCGCGCGCGCGTGCATGCGCGCACACGAGCCTGTTCGCGCCCACATGCGTATGTGATGTATATGCCTTTTACTGTCTCTTTTCACTTTAAAGACACCAGACATTTTCTGCAATACTGAATTGCTGAATCCTCTTCCAGACTCCCACACAGCAAAACCATTGGTAACCACAGGGGATTTACATGGCCAGACAAGCTGTACAGCCATTGACTGAAAATGTCCTGGCAAAGAGATGTTTCAACTGCAGCTGCTCTTATGAGCTGTAAAGACTCTTCTTAAGCTGAGAGAGCACATCATGTCTAGGCTCTATAATTGTGGAATCCAGCCTCACATATGGAACGTCTTTTCTCTCTATCTTTATGATGTGTACACCACTAATGTTCATAATTTTAGTGAGGCAATCATTTATTCTTGCTTGTTAACAGCTGCCCCCCACCACACGAGGTTTAGATACAATTTATCTGAAATAGGAAAGGAAACATAAAAAATTACCATCTGGATCCTCTGACACTGTCACTGAACCAACCTAGTTTAACCAGTGTTACTCACTTTATTAGAGTCTTCTTGGTGGTGGTACCCACCTCTAAGTTATGCCAGCCTGCCTGAATTTACCTGAACACTTAAGTGAGAATGATCTGTACGCATCGGGGCTCTCCATAACGAAAGGGTTTGTAGTGAGATATCCAACCCGTCCACACCTGCAGTGGGGTGGGGAAGACTAAGTCTGGGGTCCCTGACTCTAGGACCCCAGGTCTCTCTCTTGGTTCCGGTCAGGTCACTGAGAGTAACCTGGGTATGGATTCTTGGAGCTGGGACTTGCAGGTCATTGGTTTCTCATGTAAGTGACTTCTCCCCGAAATAAAATTATAATAACCTGTATTATTAAACCTAGTTTTGTGTATCTTAATCCGTGCATCCATAAGGGTTCATAGACAAGAAGGTTCAGAACTTCACAGAAGGAAAGGGACACTTGACAGAGAGGGTTTCATAACAAAAGTATTCATATGGGCAGGCACCTGGAGAGACAAGGAGAGGACACGACTAACAGGCAAGTGTAATCAAGACCAACTGTGGAATAAAGATTGTAGGAAGCAAAGACACAGAGTTTTACAGTTTTGAGGGCGTGGATGAATAAGGATGCTTTCTACATATAATATTATTCCACGACTAATTATTTGTTTTATTAGCCACACATCTCAGAATATCATTTCAGTTTGGATAAAATAATCATTAATGATGGCTAGTATTATTTGCAAGTGGAACTATAAAAGAAAATCTTGTTGAAACAGTTTATGTTCATGAGGTAGACTTTTCTGTTTTATATTAATATAAAATTGTTGTAATATTAGTCTTTAAAAAAACTTGTGCATACCTTGGGAGAAAGTTCTAAAAATTTTGATGTTATTTTTATTCTTAACGATAGCTTAATTTTTGTTCATACCTAAGCAAACCTTAAGTCTGAAAATACTACAGGGTGAATGTCTATTAGTTAGGGTTCTCTAAAGAAAAAGAACTGTTAGAATGGATATCTACATATTAAAAAGGTATTTATTAGAGTGGCTTATAGTGTGTGGATTTCAGCCAAAACTCTATTCATCATTTAACTTCCAAAAACCCCTACTCTAGCTGAAGGGATACAACACTTTCCTATCCTCTAACATAGACATGGGACTACAGGATTTGGAGTTTGCCCTGTGGGTTTTTGGCCTTGATTTGGTCCAGTATTTCCTCACTCTGCTTCGATTCCTCCCACTTTGGAATGGAAATGTATGTTTGGTGCCATTGTAAGTTGGAAGCATGTAATTTGCTCTGTATTTTACAGGGGGTTAAAATTAAGAGATTGCCTCAAGTCTCAGTAGAGACTTTTGAACTTCAGACCTTTAAGCAATGTTGAGACTGAGAACACTACGGAGATTTTTGAAGTTGAACCAAGTGTAGTTGGCATTACAATATAGCCATGAACCTATAGGAGCCAGGAAGTGAAATATGGTGGTTTGATGAGAATGGCCCCCACAAGCTCATATGTTTGAATGCTTGGTCCCAGTTGGTGAAAGTGTTTTGGAAGGATTAGGCTGTGGCCTTTTTGGAGGAGTTGTCTTTGGACATGAGCACTGAAGTTTCAAAAGATTTGTGTCATCCCCAGCGTGCTTCCTGTTTCCTGCTTTGTTTTTGAGATGTGAGCTCTCTGGTGTTCATGCTACTAAGCCTTCACCCTACCATCATGGAGTCTAGCCTTCTGAAGCTCAGTTAAATGCTTTTTTTTTTTTTTTTTTTTTAAAGAAATGCAGTGTTCTGTTACAGCAATAGAAAAGTAACCATGACAGGGTTTAAACTGAAGAAATATTGAAATGGTTAGATTATTTTTGTTTAATTAAGGTGAGAACATGAGCCCAGAGAAGACGTATGGCACCTAAAAGTGACTCTGTTTTTTTGATGTTAGAATTACAAATGTTACCAGAATTTTTAGGGTGAGAAACTGGGCTCTGGAAGTCATAACAGGTTAGGCTTGGCTAATAGAACAATAAAACAAATAAAGCAAGAAAAATTTATTTAAGCAGCTACCACTTTGATAAAAGCAAGACAGAGATAGATAGATAGATAAAAGCAAGATAGACATTTACCTATCCTCTACCACCAAGTCCTTATAGAAGCTCTGACATGAGGTTTAGATTTAAATAGAGGGTCAGAGGTGTGCATAACTGTAGAGTCCCAGTTAAGGTATGATCCTACACTTCATCTGTCTCTAATCCCTTCTGCAAGATAGCCTGACAGCTATAAAACCCCTTCTGGGAGATAAGCTTTCTTTTGTACTAACCCCAGGCATCCAGCTATTTCCTCCCCCCATAAGTCCAGCATAAGACTGAGGAAACTACTATTTCTTGGTATCCAGTGTTCTATAGTCTAATCGTCAAAAGCAGGGACCCAAGAAAAGGTCTCTTTAGTATATCTTCATTCCTTCGAGGAAGGTTACATTTCCTCACTCTTTATTTTAACATCTCAAGTCTTGAGGTGAACCTATGTCTGCATCTGAAGTAAATATAATAAACAATGCAAGCAGGAGCCAAAGTTAGAAACCCATTCTATTAGGATTAGGTATCTATGTGTATAAGAGCCACCTGTCCACAGCTTCTCGGTTTTAGGTGCTTCAGTGAGAGTTGGTACACATAGCCCCATTTCTGTTGATAACCTTGAGGTAAGTTCTCACTGTGGAGCTTGGGCTGATAGCATCAAACTTCTATTTCCTCCTTCCAGGTTCCCGAGTATGGGGTTTATAGGCAAATGCTGCCATGCCCCAGAGTGACTTCACTTTGATTCTGGCAGCCTCTCCCCTGGTCTCTGAACAACATTCTCTAGAATCATCACTGAAGGACCATCTTGCCATCTTATCCTGACTGCCTTTTGGCACCAGGATGGTACCAGGTCTGGTCTGATCAACTGCGTGTTGAATAAGCTAAAGATGTAAAGAAGTGAGTCCCTTTATGGACAGTTTATAGCAATTAAAGGTATTGAAGGAGGGACTTTTTCTTCAGGCCTATGTGGAGTCCATTATTGAATTTAACCTGTTATGTTGGTGAACCCCAAATATTGCAAAAAATACTATTTATCTCTTTTTTTTTTTTGGTCAGAAGTTGTACTTGTGAAGAATGTTAATAGAGAAATAAAGTAAACATATAACCATTAAGAGCAAATGAAATGCTTGCTGTATACAGATGCACTTCCTAGGTGACCTGTGTGCGATACCTTTTCCTGATTAGGAGCATTGCTTGGCATTCACAGTGTTTCAGTGCGTGTGGTTACCTTTGCTGAAGGGAATATCCAGGATGCGCCTGGAAACACGCAGAAACAGACCTGAGACATGTTAGTTCCACCAAGTCTAGTTTGGAGGACACCAGCTTTGTAAAGTGTTCCCGAAAACTCTGCCACTTAGAAAATTTATATAATGTAGGAAGCATACATAGAAAGGTGACAAACTGTTAGTATTGATACACAGAGCTAGAATTAGCCCTTTATGTTTTTTTTTTTTTTTTTTTTTTTTAGCAAGATTTATGTTTTGTTGAAGCAAAATTTGGAATCAGTGATTCAGTGTGTTAAACAGGTCTATAACACACACACACACACACACACACACACACACACACACACACCTTAATAAATTTAGGGATCAATGCTCATGACACAAATGTATACTTTTTCCAGTATGCATCTCATAACTATAATAACAAATATACTCCAGGATTTCAAATGATAGGATTGCTCAGAGGCAGTTTTTTTTTTTTAAATCTGAAAATCAACAGTAAAAACCCACAATAAATGCCAGCATTTTTACTGCACATATGTTAATAGCCTACATATGATGGCCTGCATAAAATGTTGTCAAGCTCACATGCCTTTAATGTGACATTTTTATATTGTATATGAAATTCAGGTACATAGATAGCTACAATATTTCTAGTTATAGATAAATAGGGCATGAAATGTAATAAATAATCTTAAAATAGTTGCTTACCAAGTAGTCATTTAGGAGATTTTGGCATGGTTGGATTCTTAATGATACCATTTTTTTACATTCTAACAGTTCTCTCTCTCTCTCTCTCTCTCTCTCTCTCTCTCTCTCTCTCTCTCTCTCTCTCTCTCTCTCTCTCTCTCCCTCCCTCTCAACACACTTGCTTCTCCTCCCAGAGTGAGAATGTTCTACTATGAGAATTAGGAGAGTGGATTGATTTGATTTTTGAAGTAATAAGTATTAGCAAAAATAAAAATTTCGACTTTGTTAAAAAGCCTGACAAAATGAGCAGGAAACTTAAAACATTAAATTCCTATCTTGTAAAATGATTCATTTTTCTATTTGACATCAAACAACTCAAAAAGTCTAGTTGCTTTTGCTATTTGAGAATCAGCATTCTGTACTATGAGGTTTTAGTTTTGTTGCTAAAAGGATTTAAAAACAGGCTCAGGAAGACGTTCCAGCAGCATTTTATTAGCATTTTAGAGAAAGGCAATAGGACAAGCTGGCTGTAAGCATCTCTCTTGGCTGTTCTAGGTGGATGGAAAGGAAATGAAGGAGAGTGACATCGATGCATTTGAGACAGGGTCTAAAGAAGTAGGCAGGTTCAGCAGTGGAGGAGGCCAAGCAGCTGGGTGGGGGGGGTCTTTAGAGAAAGAGTGAGAATGCCCAGAGTGCCAGAGCATGCATGCTTAGGATTCTGGCTTATACACACATAATACATATGTACACATACATGCACACATATACACACATACATACACATATACATATACATACATAAATACATGCACACATATACATACACACATAAGCACATATATACACATACATATATATATTGATACACACATACATATATACACATACACAATTACATATATACACATGTACACAATATACATATACACACATGCACACTTACATACATATATACACATACACTCATACATATATACACATACACTTACATACATATGTGGATATACACACACACACACACATATATATATAGATACACACATACACACATATATAGATACACACATACATATATAGGTACATACATACACACACATATATACATATATAATACACACATACATACATATATACATACACATACATACATATATACACATACACACATACACGCATACACATACACACATATACACATATACATGCACACATACCTACACACATACTTAAATATATACACATACATCTATACAATTACACACATATATACATAAACATACACATACACATACACACATATACACACACATATATACATATACATAAACGTACATATACACATATGCACATGTACGCACATACTGGATAGAAACGGGTGGCAGAGTAAAAGTAGTATGTTTTGAGCTACATCTCAGGAAACCATTTGTTCTTCTGACTTCTCGATTCTTTCTTATCTGTCTTGTGATTTTAGGTACTCGAAGTTATAGAGATTTTGATCTTTCTTGATATTTAAAACATATTGGGTGTGGGTGTGTGTCGGATATTTATATGATTTTTCTCCTAGCCCTTTACTGTTTATCTTCTGGCCTATTGAACTTTATAATAGTTCTTTAATGATGCATAGCTTTATATTTTTGCGGTGTCAATATGGTAGTTTTTTCCTACTGGTGAATAGATCCATTTAAATGTAATTACTCATGTATTTGAGTTTATTTCTACTGTGTGTGTGTGTGTGACTGGGGCCAGGAGTCATTTTTCAGTAACAGGATGAGATAATAAAGAATACAGAAAATTTGGGGTCAGGAGGTTTTGTAGAATCTATATCTTATGACCAGCAAGTTTATTAAGAAGAACAGCATCTCATATACTATTTGCAGGGGAAAAATGGGACAGAGTCAGTGGAAACTATCATACAATTGGATGAGGTCAGCAGGAAGCTAATTAAGCAAGGCTACACAAGGCGGTCACAAGATATCTCAAGTGTGTCATAGTCCAAGCATATAGTGGCCTTGGGACTGACAATTCCAGTCTCTTCAAAGAGAAAATACAAGTTCTTAGGAACCCTTAAAGGCTCTGGCCTCAGACCCAGACAGGATCTTGTCAAGTCTGTCCCTGGGTAAGGACACAGAAGTAGGTTCCTTTTGTCCTTTTATCATGGCCTCTGAGAAAGCCTTGGATTCCCCTGGGTCTTAACGGTGTTGTCATGTTTTGCTTTCTCTTGGTTTCCTTTAGATCAGTGGTTTTCAGCCTGTGAGTTGCAACCCCTTTGGGGGTCAACTGGCCCTTTCACAGGGGTTGCCTAAGAACATCAGAAAACACAATTATTTGCTTTATGATTCATAACAGTAGCAAAATTGTAATTATGAAGTAGCAACAAAAATAATTTTATTTTTCCTGGGGGGGGCATTGTCACCACAACATGGGGAACTGTGTTAAAGGGCTGCAGCATTAGGAAGGTTGAAAACTGCTGCTTTAAGTAAATGTGTTTCTTTTTCAATCCAGTTCGTTTTTAAAAAAATCTCTATAATCTAATGTTGCTTAACCTGGTATGGTACTCAGCACGTGGGACCTAGCCTTGATTAATTCTTAAATGTATCAGTATATTGTCCTCCACGGTCTGCCTTCATTGTCTTTAGCCAACACACTATTACTAGCTAGTGTTAACTCACTGTTTCTTGTATCTTTAATCCTTAGATACTAGGTGCATTTACGTATATTTACATGACTACCATTTTTTCCCTCCTGCATCTCAAACCATTCTTTTGATGTATTTCCTTTATTGTGTGTCGTATCTTTAAGAATATCTTTTCATGAAACCATTTCCACACACAGAGTTTTCTCAGTATTCTTGTGTATCATGAAAATATATTGGGGTTCAAGCTTTAAACTTGAAAAGCAAAGAAGCTGATTGAGATAGAAGAAGAGCTCAGACCAGAGGGTTAATCCTCAAACTGCTCCCAGCTTCACTGCTCCTGGGATTCACTCAGACTGCTATGCTCTCTTTAACGTGGCTAGAGACTAAGTCTCAGAGGGAATGCCTTTACCTTGTATATCTCTCAAATGCTGGGACTAAAGGTGTGAGCTCTGATTTACTCTCCAGTAGTCCAGGATGGTCTTGGACTCAGAGATGCATCTGACTTTCTCCTGAGTCCTGGGATTTAAGGTGTGTACCACCACCACCTGACCTCTATAGCTTGTGTCGAACTTTGCTGACTGAATCCTCAGGCAAGTTTTAATAAATCATAAATAATATCTCACCACATTCTTGAGAGACAGTTTTGAAGGGAACACATTTTCCCCCATTGAAATGCTGAGATACAAGTACTCCCATACTGTTTGCTAAGAATCCACTACCTTATTTTTTTTAATGTTGTTGCTACTTAACACTTTAGCTGGGAATTTGATTATCATTTTAAAAGGTCTATTTATTTGCCTGTGTGTGTGTGTGTGTGTGTGTGTGTGTGTGTGTGTTAGGGTAGATAACAACTTTGTGGACTCAGTTCTCTCCTACTTTTATGTGTGTTATGAGGGTTAAGCACAGGCAATCAGGCTTGTGTGGCAGGCAAACCCACTGAGCCATCGCTGTGCTCCTTGGCTTTCCTTCTTTGGAGGTATCATTTCTTCCTATTCAATTTTAAAATTCTTTTTTTGTTTTGATGTTTATATCAGTAGGTTCCATTTCCTCACATTTAATCTTATTTAAGATTTATTTAGCTACCCAAATTTGAAAATTCTTTGCTCCTACTGCTCCCCCCCATTATTTCCTGTGTTGGTTAATCCTGATAGTCAATTTGATTGGATTTGAGGAATCTAGGAGATTAGTAAAGCACACTTGTAGGAGTGCCCACAAGGATATATCTTCAGCTATGACTGGCAAATAGAACAGCAACCAAGAAGAAAAGACAGTGTTGTGGTTTGAAAGAGCGTGAATATCTGAATGTTTGGTTCCCAGTTAGGGGGCCTGTTAGGAGGTGTGGTCTTGTGGGTGGCATGTCATGGAGGTGGGAATTGAGGCTTCAATAGGAAAGTTCCAGAAAGGTATCAAGGAAGAGCAGAAGAAACAAGAGAGGAAATGTTTTAGTCATGGCTATGTGTGTGAATATAAGTCACGATACAATGTATTGTGTATCACATGCATAAAATCAAAGGAAATATTTATTAGATTAGCCTGCAAATCAGAGATTCAGCCTGCGTCTTAGCCTGCAACTTGTGGGTCGGATGTGAGCTCTCAGGTACTTCTTCAGCACTATGCCTGTCTTCTGCCATACCACCTGCCATGATTATGGACTAACCCTTTGAAACTGTAAGTAAGCCTTCAATTAAACTCTTTCTTCCATAGTTGCCTTGGTCATGGTATCTCTTTATAGCAACAGAACAGTAACTAAGACAGACAGATACTGGGTCTGGAAGGAGGCATCTAATAGAGGGCCTGGAAGGAATAAAAGTAAAGAAAAGAGAAAGGCAATCAGAGTGTGATAGCTGAATTCTTCCCAATGGAGTGCATCTATGATTGCCACGGTCACCTATAGACATCAAACTTCAATTCTGAAGCAGCCTTTCAGCGCAGACTGACAGCTTGACTTTGCAGGGAGCTTCAGGACCTTCAGCCTTTTTCTAGGAGCTGCACTGATGCTTTCCTTTGGAGGCTTCTATTTTCTTTGACTTGAGCAGCTGTGACATTCTCTCACTTTCTAGAGTGCAGACAGCCGTGGTTGTGATGCCACTCTCTGATTTGCAAGCTACTAATCTAATAAATGTCTACTTGTAACTCTACATATGTAATACATAATACATTGTATCATGATTTATGTGCACACACATGGTCCTGACACACATGTTTCCTTTCCTGTTTCTTCTTCTTTTCTATCTTCCCGGGGCTTCAATTTAGGGAAAACTTTTAGTTCATCTTCCAGGTCTTTATTTTTATTTCTGCTAAGCAATCTGTTCTCTCTCTCTCTCTCTCTCTCTCTCTCTCTCTCTCTCTCTCTCTCTCTCTCTCTCTCTCTCTCTCTCAAACAGAGTACCACACTATGTGACTGACTTCAAATTTCTGCAATCTTCCTAGAATCTATTACATATGTGGGCTAGCAATTGCTGTAAGCAATTCCTTTATTAGTAACTTATTTAGTTTTATCCTTCAGATCATAATGTGTCACTTTGTTTCTGTTTTGTGTGCTTTGTGTACATTTTAAAGTTATTGCCTATATACATAAAACTACAGAGTATGAATGCAATGATTAATTACAGCATAAATTATTTTTCCTTCACAACATTAAAATTAAGACATGCAAACCTTTCAGATATGTATAAAATCACCCACCATAATTTTCTGGTGTACAGTCATTGTATGTGGTTCTGGGTTACAAAGTATTTCACACAAGTGTATGATATGCTTTGAGCAGATTCAACCCAACCTGTATTACTCCTTCCCATTGTCCTGTCCTTACAGACAGCTTAATTCTTCATGACATACATACATACATACATACATGATTTTATACATCAGTATGAAGTCTAGGAGTCACAAATGAGAGAACATGTGCTACTTGCCTTCATTAGTCTGAATTAATCCATTTGAGATGATCAACTCCAGTTACATCTGAGTTCCTTTGGCCGAGTGATAAACGCTGGTTCTTTTCTTATTTATCTGCTCTTCTGGAGACAGACCCAGAGCACTCCAGGTAGAATGTCACTTTTGCTCTTTGTATGTTGATGTTTTTAAATATAAGTTAATAAAACCACAATGTTTATCTTAAGTGCTCTTTACATTAGTGACTGTGCTTTAAAACTTTCCCCTTGGTAACATTTTCTTGAGTAGTGAACACTCAAGATTGATTGCTTTCCTTAAGAAACAATGCCATCCTTGGTGTGTTTTGCCACCACAGGTCTCCTAGCCAGATTTCAGTTATTTCTTGATTCACGAGTTCTTTTGGCCATCAAAATTTCTATTAGATTTCTCTTGTCTGAAAGACGTGGGTTTTCACAGAAAAAAAAGGAAATTGCCCAAGGAGAGTCTTCTCAGGCCCCCCTTTCCATTATATATTTGCAACTGCACCTTGCTCTTTGAACAAATAAGTCACATTTATCCTCACCTTACAGCTCTTTATTTATTTATTCTTTTGCTTGTGGTTTAGGTCTCTGGAAATCAGAGCCTAGGGTAAGGGAAAAAAATACTCTACATTTTTTCCCCCTAAGAATGACTTCACTCTCAGTCTTCCTCTGTCACCTACAGAAAACACAAAGCTCCATGTCCATTTGGGAGCTCCGGAGCACTTTATCCCAAAGTAGAGGGACAGGTTGGGTGATTCGGTCCAGTGATCGTTACACAGTAATTCAACTTCTACAATGGGAATCTTACTTTGTAGTGTGTTGTCTCAGCCAATCTTACTAATCAATGTTTTTTTATATTAGGGATGATCACTTTGACTTTCTGTGCTTAGTTCAAAGTCATTTACATAGTTAAGAAGCTGAGGTTAATTAAGAAAAAGTCACCTCTTCATTTTAGTCAATGTTGCCTTTGTGAACCATGTTGCAGTCAAGAAAGCATGTTCTGAGAATGGCCCTCGGATTTGTCAATGCAAAACAAAAATAAAAACAAGCAAGCAAACAAACAAAACCCCAATCATACAGTTTTCATCTTAAAGGAAATAAAAGTTTATTTTAGGGCCAATTTTGAGTGACTATGATCTTGGAACACGGAGTTAGGTTATTCCCAATTTCAAACATGGAAGCATTTTCATTAAGTTTTTATAGTTTTACATAAAGTAGTAAATCAAGTCAAGTTTAAAATATATTGCTGGGTACATCAAGAGAGGAGGCTACAGTAATATGAGGGGAGCTTTTCTATAGCTTCATCTGCTGCTGGATACATTCTTAGCTTTTGGCTTGTCTGTTAAGTTAATATATTTCAAAAGGTGCTTCATCTATGAATCACAAAATGTTTGTTCTGACACAGAGGCAAACAAGACATGGCTAACACTAGCCAGATTGGATAATTAGCCCCTGGACCTGCAATATTCCAACTGCTCCATATCACCGAAGTTTTCCTCAGTTAATCAGTCTGTGTAGACACACCCTCATTCCAAGAATTCTCATTGACAGATTAGACACCGGGGTTCAATTCTGTGCCAAGTAATACATAATAGACTTTATAAAATATTAAACATTGTTTTATGCAACAGATAAATGTACAAAATATACATATAAAATTATAGAATGTTTATGATTTCATATGAATTTCACGATCTAAGTTACAATATTAGCCAGAAATTGTAATATTCAACTCACTGAGTTACCAAGCAGAGAAATTAGAAAATATGTGTAAAGCATTTTGTTGTACAATATTATTTTAACCCAGAAAAGATGTTACATTTGTTTATTCTGCAGAATATTACTTTAACTGTGTCAAGGTGTGTTACTTTTGTATATGCATTGTTTTTAGTGATATAAGGATTTGTGCTTAATTATGTAAAGATATGTTGCATCTGTTTCACCTTGCTTGCCTAAGGTATCTGATAAGATACCTTGATCTAATAAGAAGTTGAAAGGCCTATGCAGAGAAAGGATTGGTGGAGCTAGCAGGCAGAGAAAAGAAATTGGAGGAGAGATCTAGCACAAGAGAAGAAACTAGAAGGAATAAGGAAGGACAGAAAGAGGGACATGCCAGCGGCAAGAAGCCAGGCAGATGCCAGCCAGGCAGATATAGAAAAGCAATGAAAGTAAGACATAGAGAAGTAAGAAAGGCAATAAGCTCATGGCAAAGGTATATAAAGAGAAGCAGGTTAGTTTAAGTTAAAAGAGCTAGTTAGAAATGTGCCTAAGCTAGGCTGAGCATTTAAAACTAACAGTAAATCTCTGTGTCATGATTTGGGAATCTGGTTTGGTGTTGCAAAAGAGGAAGCCCGCTACGGCACTTAGCTTAGTGTTTATAGCATGCTAGTGGTCAACAAATACATCCTGTCTTCTTTCAGAAGTTATACCTGCAAAATTCTTAGGCCAGAACCAGTATCTCACTCCTTATGTATCACGATATTTTATAATTACATCAGGCATTAAACTAGCTAAGATGAAAATCAAGTCATGATAAAATACAAAATTAAATTTATATACTTGGGTTTAAAGCAGTTTCTTTTTTATTTATTTATATATATAATTTTTTCCTTATTTTACATAACAATCCCAGTTCCCTGTCCCTCCCATCCTCCCATGCCCCCCAACCCTTCCTCCCATCCCATTCCCCACCCACTCCACAGTGAGGGTGAGACCTTCAAGAAGGGATCATCAAAATTTGTCAAGTCATTGGGAGTAGGGTCTAGGCCCTCCCTTCTGTTTCTAGACTAAGGGAGTATCTCTCCATGGGGAATGTGCTCTCAAAGTCCTTTTGTGCACCAGGAGTACATCCTGGTTCCACTGTCAGAGGTCCTGTAGACTGCCCAGGCCTTCTAATTGAGACCTGTGTCACAGGGTCTGGGTGGGTCCAATGCTGGATTCTCAGCTATCAGTCTGGGGATCCATGAGCTCCCCCTTGTTCAGGTCAGCTGTCTCTGTGGGTTTCTGTAGCCTGGTGTTGACTTTTTTGCTTATCACTCTTCCCTTTCTGCAAATGGATTACAGGAGTTCGGCTCAGTGTTTAGTTGTGGGTGTCTGCTTCTGTTTCCAAAAGCTACTAGATAAAGGTTCTTAGGATGGTATATAAGTTAGTTATCATTAAGGTAACCTTTCCACTGTTGCTCAGATTGTTAGTTGTGTGTCTCTAGACATTTCTCTAGAGTCAGTTTTCTCTTGAAACCTATAATGGCTTCCTCTATTATGGAATATCTTTTCTTTCTCTCCTCTATTCCTCCCCTGTCTCAGTCTTTCTGGTCCCACATGTTCTCCTCTCCTCCCTTTCTCTTTCTCTCAACTCCCTCTCCACTCACTGCCCCCTCCCCCACTCCCGATATGCTCAGGAGATCTTATTCCTTTCCCCTTCTGTGGGGTACCTTGTATGAATCTCTTAGTTTTCTCCTTGAATCCTAATTTCTCTAGCCGTGTGAACTAAAGGCTGGTGATCCATTGCTTTATATGAGCGAGTACATACCATGTTCCTCTTTTTTGTGACTGGGTTACTTCATTCAGGATGGTTTCTTCAAGTTTCATCTATTTGCCTGCAAGTTTCAAGATTCCATGTTTTTTTTTTTTTCTGCAGAGTAGTATTCCATTGTGTAAATGTCACACATCTTTATCCATTCTTCAGTTGAGGGGCATCTAAGTTGCTTCCAGGTTCTTGCTATTACAAATAATGCTGCTATGAACATAGTTGAACAGATGTCTTTGTTGCATGGATGTGGATCATTTGTGTATTTGCCTAAGAGTGGAATTGCCAGATCCTGTGCTCATTTTCTTGAAGAACCACCATAGTGATCTCCAAAATGGCTGTACAAGTTTGCAGTCCCACCAGCAGTGTAGGAGTGTTCCCATATCCTCTCCAGCATAAGCTGTCATTGGTGTTTCTGATTTTAGCCATTCTAACAGGAGTAAGATGGTGCCTCAGAGTTGTTTTGATTTGCATTTCCCTGATGGTTAAGGATGTTGAGCACTTTCTTAAGTATCTTTCAGCCATTTTGGATTCCTCTATTGAGAATTCTCTATTCGGTTTTATACTCCACTTTTTAATTGGATTATTCGGTGTTTTGGTGACTAGTTTCATGAGTTCCTTGTATATTTTGGAGATCAGCCTTCTGTCAGATGTAGGGTTGGTGAAGATCTTTTCCCAGTCTGTGGGCTGCTGTTTTGTCTTGTCAACTGGGTCCTTTGCCTTACAGAAGCTTCTCAGCTTCAGGAAGTCTTGTTTATTAATTGTTGATCTCAGTGTCTGTGCTACTGGGGTTATGTTCAGGAAGCAGTATCCTGTACCAATTTGTTCAAGGGTACCTCCCACTTTCTCTTCTAAGAGGTTCAGTGTGGCTGGATTTATCATGCGGTCTTTGATCCATTTGGACTTGTTTTGTGCATGGCAATAGACATGGGTCTATCTTTGGTCGTCTGCACACCATCATCCAGTTATGCCAGCACTATTTGTTGAAGATGCTTCCCTCATTCCATTGTATAATTTTAGCTGTTTTGTCAAAATTTAGGTGTTTATAGGTGTGTGGATTAGTATCAGGATTTTCAATTCAATCCCATTGGTCTACTTGTCTATTTTTGTGCCAATACCAAGCTGTTTTCAGGACTATAGCTCTATAGTAGAGCTTAATGTCAAGGATGGTGATGCCTCCTGAAGTTCCTTTATTGTACAGGGTTCTTTTGGCTATCCTCAGTCTTTTGTTTTTCATATAAAGTTGAATATTATCATTTCAAGGTCAGTGAATAATTGTTCTGGGATTTTGATGGGGATTGCATTGAATCTGTAGAATGCTTTTGTCAAGATTGCCATTTTTACTATGTTTATCCTACCTATTCAAGAGCATGGGAGACCTTTCCATTTTCTGGTATCTTCTTTATTTCTATAAAGATGCAAAGTTCTTGCTATATAGGTCTTTCACTTGTTTGGTTAGCATTACCCCAAAATATTTTATGTTGTTTGTGGCTATTGTAAAGGGTGATGCTCCTCTGATTTCTTTCTCAGCCCTTTTATCGCCTGTATAAAGTAGGCCTACTGATTTTTTTGAGTTAATCTTGTATCCTGCCTCATTGCTGAAGGTGTTTATCTGCTGTAGAAGTTCCCTGGTGAAGTTTTCTGGGTCACTTATATAAACTATCATAGCATCTCTAAATAGTGAAAGTTTGACCTCTTTTTTTTCCCCAATTTGTATCCCTTTGATCTCCTTTTGTTGTCTTATTGCTCTTGCTAGAACTTCAAGTACAATATTGAAGTGATATGGAGAGAGTGGACAGGCTTGTCTTGTTCCTGATTTTAGAGGAATCACCTTAAGCTTCTTTCCATTTAGGTTGATGTTGACTGTTGGTTTACTGTGAATTGCTTTTATTATGTTTAGGTATGTTCCTGTTATCCTTGATCTCTTCAAGACCTTTATCATGAAAGGGTGTTGAATTTTGTTAAAGACTTTTTCAGCATCTAGTGAGATGATCATGTGGTTTTTCCTTTTCAGTTTGCTTATATGGTGGATCACATTGATAGATTTTCTTATGTTGAACCATCCCTGCAACCCAGGGATGAAGCCTACTTGGTCATGATGAATGATTTCTCTGATGTGTTCTTGGATTCCATTTGCCAGTATTTTATTGAGTATTTTTGCATCAATGTTCTTAACTTTTAATTTTTTTCCAGTTTATAGTGCAAGTGGGCTAAAAATCATTAGTTCATTTAGGAAATAAGTGAATAGATATGAATCAGATTCTCTTATTATAAAAAAGGCAAAGGTAACCAAGATATTCTCTAGGGATTGGCTATCTTCTCCAATATGCTATCATTCTTAGGATCCAGTAGCAGTTCAGAGCTTAGAATATTTGGAGCAAAGTAGTCAAGTAAAGTACAACACATCTTAAACTATAATAAAGTAGCCATCTCTAACCCAGGAAACACCAGCTCCAAAGAAGTGGGTTTATTGTTTGGACAATACTTAAGTAAACTTCAAGGTCAGGCTTAAACATCTAGTGCTGAATTTGAGTTCATCTTCTTTATTTTCCACCTAGCAAAAAGGACCAGAAAATCTGCTTTTTCATAGCTAGATTATGCAACTTGATGCTTTTGAAATTTTGGTCAGAATTTCTAATGCCTGTTGGACCCTATCCTGGTTTTTCTCTTTTAAAATTATAGTAAAAAGATTAAAGAAATAGAGGTCATGAATATAAGGAGCAAGGATTGGGAGTTACATGGGGAAGGGTTGGAAAGAGAGAGAAGGTAAGAGAAAATGATTTAATTATATTTTCATTTCAAAAATGCATTTTAAAATATTATACTAATCTTTCAAACCTTTGTTCAGGTCATCAAAGTTCTGACTTATTTCTCCTTGTTAGTTTTTACCTTTTTTTTTTGGAGACAGGATTTCTCTGTATTGCTTTGGAGCCTGTCCTGGAACTCACTCTGTAGACCAGGCTGGCCTCAAACTCACGGAGATCCGCCTGCATCTGCCTCCCAAGTGCTGGGATTTTTTTTAAAATGATTTCATTTATTTTATTTTAACTCAAGTAGCTCAATAACATTTAAAAATTGAATCATTGGTTAATCTTCTATAAAGGGAGTATTGGATTGAGGCAATTTTAGAGATAAATTCTATATAGCTTTAAAGAAATGGATTATTTTTGTTATGTGGAACTTTCCAGACAGAAGAAAAACCAAGGAAACTACTCCCTCTTTTTTACAGTGCTTAAGTAATCTTGGTATTAAAAGTCGGCAAAGTTAATAGATTACTTTACAGAGCAATCTGTAAATGCTAATAAAATGTAAGAAAATTTTGTTAAACAAAATTCAAGAAGCACAACAAACATAGTTTGAAATTTTTAAATTTCAGATTTAAGTAGGGCTTGCTATTAGAAAATATATGAATTTCCTAGAAGATTAAATATTAAATCTAGATTCTTTATGCAACAAAAGCACACAAGTTATTTGAGAATTAAAAATATCCTTAAGAATGATGAATATAAAATATACAGACAGGTAATATAGTTAATGGGATAATGCTGGATGCATTCCCTTTTGCATCAGGGATAAGAGGCACACTACACATTACTCTTTAATACTGTTTTGGGTCTCTAGTTTCTAAAAGTAATTGTAGCAGATAATGGTTGCACATGCCTGTAATGTGACTCAGGGGCAGATGCAGGGGGCATTGCCACAAGTTCTAGGGCATCTTGTTTTATAGTACTTTTCAGGCTAGCTAAGACTACACAGTGAGACCCTTTCTCAAAACATAAAGATAAAGAACTAAGTAGACACAATGACTTCTAATGACAAGATCCAAAGTACCACATGTGTCCCTTCCACCAATTTTGGTAGCTGAGTGTAGGACAAACAAGACACACTAATGCTTAGCTACAATGTGCTGACTACCCATCCCCATGCATATACAGTGCCTCAGTCTCTCCATCCATGACAACTCTCAGAGCTGAGTGTACAATGCGGCATCCCTGTGTACATGTTGCATACACACATATGTAGTTACATAATGGAAGCTACTATTCAGTGCTTGGCAGGTGGCTAGTATGAACTGTATGTGTGCTGAGCATGAAATGCAACTTAAAATGCAGCTAGTAGAAAAACTTATTTACATATGTATTCTACTGTGTGAGTGGAATTATTTCTGATAGAAAACTCTGATCTACACTAAATCTTCCTTGAAGAGCTTGAGTCCAGCATGGAAAGGGTGGGGACAATGTGAATGTTATAAGGATGGAGGAGAAAGGAATGGCAACCTGACTCTTGTCTGCAGTGCTCTGCAGCTATCCTAACCAGTCTGCAGCCATCAGAACTGGTCTGCAACCACCAGATCCATCAGACCTCAGGTGTGCAGGCTGGGGAGCTAAAGCTGGCATGTGCAGCTGTCTGTGGGAGGATTCCTGGTGTGATGACAGTCAGTTTAGACTATTGTAGGGCATTGGTTATGATTCCCTAGGCATGGGAGGCTGTCCCTATGAGGAAGTGTAATCGCTTGATTTTATCAGCGGTTTGTTTCTCCCGCTAGACTCTAAGAATCTTGAGGAAGTGCTGTAGTGTGTTGTCATTACACTATGCTAAGCACTACAAAATGTTTTGGGTGTGAAATACACTTCACATTTACCTCATGAATCAAACTAGAGATTCCATACAATTTCCAGGGACCCAATAGTTTAATCCCAATTTAGTCCTCTATTGGAATGACAAGAAACCAGGGCCCTTTAGCTTCTTAACTCCAGCATGTGTCTAGGCTGAGGAAGTATCCCTCTATGTGGAATGGGCTCCCAAAGTCCATTTGTATACTAGGGATAAATACTGATCCACTACAAGAGGCCCCATAGACTGCCCAGTCCTCCTAACTAATACTCACATTCAGGGGATCTGGGTTGGTCCTATTCTGGTTTCCCAGTGATCAGACTGGGATCCATGAGCTCCCCCTTGTTCTGGTCAACTGTTTCTGTGTTTTTTTCCAGCCTGGTCTTGACCCCTTTGCTCATCACTCCTTTATCTCTGCAACTAATTCTCCCTCTTTTAACAAAGCTAGCACACAGATTTACAGATTTCTAGTATCATTACACATCCACAGAGCAAAGTTTTGTGTTATATATCTCAAGATATAGGAGGTGTGTTTTCTATTTTCAGGCTATTTACTGTCTCGTAGGAAATGTTTAAACACACCAATAACTTCAGCACCTACAGCATGTGAAAAATGTGCGAGAGACTATGAAAACTCAAGACAGTCAGATTGCTCAGCAAAAGGGATCTTTTGTTTTCTACCTAAGGAGATCAAAGCAAATATCCCTGTTGAGATGACATCTGGACTGAGTCTTAGATGGTGAGCAGGAATTGGATGAAAATAGACAGGATATTATCTCCAGACATCTAAAGGGAATTGCAGAGCAGTCATAGGAAAACAGAGTTTAACCGTTTGAGGGGCTATCAGCTTTGAGATTTGTACTCTCTATCTGTAATTATCAGAAGAGGAAAGAATTGAAACGCCGGAGAGAGATAAAGCAGCATTTTAGTAAGTCACCTATGTGCTTGCTACAGATGACTTAGGGGAGATGCAGAAGGCATTATAGTTAGGGGAGTCTTGACAGGAGAACTAAGTAACCATGGGACAAATGTGAAAACTGCTGGCCGGAAGTGACTCACAGAACATCCACTAAGTTCTTTATAAGTGTTCATTAAGTGAAGAGAAATGCATAACCAAGATCTACCTAACATTAAGGAATTGACTAGTGAAACGTGTGTTCTCTTGTTCTCAGTGGAACCACTCCTCCAATTGTCCTTTTGATCACACACTTATCTTTCTCCTTCCTTTCTAAGATAGTTGTCACTATATCAAGATGGATTTTGCTTTCAGTGCATTTGAAATCTGGTTTCTATCTAGGCTACCTCACCAGACATTTTTGAACCAAGGTCTTTCGTGGTTTCTCTGTGGTGTAATAGGGTAGATAATTTTTATTACTTATCTTGGGTGGGCTCTCTGATATATTTCATAATGGTACTTTTTTACACCCCTTTGAACTTTCTTCCATCTTTGTTTCTATCTTCTGGCTGAGTACTCTCTGAGTACGACTATCTGTTCCTTTCCTATCTGTCCAGTTATTTAAAGAAAACTGATTTCACATGGGCTGATGTTACCTTTTTGTTTATGGCTGTTTTAGCCTGCTATGCTATTTTACACTTGTATCCTCTTTGTTCCATTCATCATTTATAATGGTTTTGCGTCTGTCTGTTGTGGGTGTGCCTCTGCATATACGTAGACCAGGAGGAGTTTTCAGCCAGGCTGGCAGCCAACAAAACCGGGTGCATCTCCTGTCTGTCTGCTCTGTGCTGGGGCTGCAGGCTTATGCTGCACTGCCCATAGCTTGCCACAAGGGGGCTGAGATCTGAACTGCACGTTTCACATTTAACAGTGCAAATTTTTAAACCATTAGAACCATCTCAATATTTCATAGTGTGTGTGTGTGTGTGTGTGTGTGTGTGTGTGTGTGTGTGTGTGTGTTTTAGAACTATCTTGGTCATATATTTTGTTAGTGAACCTCAGGACAGACTTTTGGCTTTTCCTGAGTTTCAGTTCCTTGATGCTCACCAGCCTTCTGGGGTCAATCTCTTCATCCAGGAACTTTGATGATAACATTTTCAAATCGACTCTGCTCAGGCTTCTTATGATTCCTCTACTTCATTTCTTTGTGAACTGGAATGCCATTCAAGCAGTTAACCTTCAGAATCCCAGAAACCACATTTGGTCTTGCATTTTGGTGCACACCAAGCAGGACAGACAAATAGAAGTTGTCCTTTCATGACAACTTTCAGAAATTACAATATATTTAAAACTATTTTTGGAAGCTTTTTATAGTTTTCAAGACATTTTCCTGGGATATTGCATAGCCAACATTTGTTTAAATGACTCCCATTAATTAATTCATTTATAGAATGAAATAGAATAGCTATATTTATAGAATAGCTATATTTATAGAATAGCTATATTTATTTGAGATTGTCTAGCATCGAAAGTTCCGAAGATAGAAAAGCAAAATTCCCTGATCCAAAAGAACCCATTGGTCATGAGAGACAGGTGTAAGAAATGAGGGCAACATCGGGCTACTGAAAAACAAGCCACAGGTGCAGTCCCTGGAACAGCAGACGAATCCTGAAAGAGATTAGTTAGCAGGTAAGAATAGCCATTATGTTTTCCTAATTACTGGAGAGAAAGTACTTTTCCAGGTACAGCCTATAGTTAATCCTTGGTTCCTTCATCTGGGGAATGAATTAGTTAAATTCTAAGTCAATGTTTAAATGGGGGAGCATTAGAAAGATACAATTGTTTGGCCTCATCTAGATTCTACTAAAACATTACCTTCATTGGAAGCCCAGCTGGTGAGCTTTCTGATTTATTTGACAGTGGTGGTTAATCCATCCCTTTGCACTTGTTTCCATCTTGGTTTCTGCGACACGACTATCTTGCTTTTCCCCCCTATGTATCCAGGCATTTCAGTTTTTAAAAGCCCTGGTGGTTATTATAATGTATACACACATTTCCACTGTGTTGCTCCATGGACTCAACTGGAGAGTAAACAATGAAAATTCAGACAAGAGTGCTGCTTTTAGCTATGATCCTTTCAAAAGTTCCTCTTAGGTGATTTGATTTGGAGTTTCTTATGAAGACCAATAGGAATTTGGGCTTGAGTCCACAACACACATTAAAATAATAGTTATGTCTTCTCCACTAGGTCTAAAAGTTAGATAATATCATTTTCTAAGGAAGCATGTCATATTACTAAAACTGAGAATAATACAATAAATAGAGAATATTTAATGGTGACCATAATATGTACTGTGTACATTATTATAGGAAGCCAGGAAGCTAATCAACTTCCTTTATACATATTGAGACAAAGGTACTGTTGGTTGATATAATTTTAAACACTCAGCAATTAGTGAGATACTGATAACATAAAGTTGCAAGATAAGCTACAACTAAAACTAATTATGTGTGAATAATTTTCAACAGGCTATTAATTGAAGCCATACACTTATGGATGTGGATGACTGACATTTTATCTGTAGACATTGGAAAGAAGGAAAATGATGAAAAGCTTAGGGCCATAGAAAGTTAAAAAGAATGAAGATTGAAGGATAAATGTGGACAAGATACTTTGTCATCATTCGAAATAAATTACTAATTTCAGGTTCTGCCTTCAACGAAAATTTACATGAATATCTTATGCCTCTTTTCTTTTTAACGCACTGCTTAGTCTCTAGGTGTTTTTAGATGCCTCCTGTGTCGTTTCATCCTATAATCTGTAATTACATACATGAAACACCTATGGGGTGGAAAGCTGTGAGCAGTGCAGTCAGTGCTTTGGTCGTTTTGAGGGTGGTGCTGTGACTTTTCCCTGCAAGGATGGGTATGGTGTGCTTCGAGAAGCAGCATAGAGGGCTCCTGGCTGGATTCAGGGATATGAAAATTCCTCTGTTACTTTCATTACTGTGTCATAACCATTCTTTTCTGAATAAACAAGAATCACGGTTCCTACATACTACAATTCAAAGGTTTCAGACGAGCCTAGCAAAATGAAGAACTCTAATATTTAAAAAAGTAGCACAATTGAGGAACAAAACTTCAGGGATTATCTTTCCAAACTGACAAAGATAGGATAATTATTTGTAAAAGCTGGTTGCCTAACCATTTCCTTTCAAAACACTACTGGTAACTTTTGACAGTTTTGAAATTCATACAGCCAAAAGGTGGCAGTATTCTACTGGGTTACTGTTCAAGCTTCATTTCTCTGGAGTTGAACTTTTCGAATGTATTCTGCCTCTAATGGGCTTTTAAAAGAAAAAAGTAAGCAATACCGTTACTATCATATATACCAAGCAATTATAACTGAAGGGAAATGCTTCCACAATAACAGTTTTACAGAATTTTTGCATAAAATGATTTGATCTGAACAACAGAAATACAGAAACGAGAGAGAGAGAGACAGACAGAGAGAGAGAGAGAGAGAGAGAGAGAGAGAGAGAGAGAGAGAGAGAGAGAGAGAGAGAGAGAACGTTTTTAAAAGTCACCATTCAGCCAACATACAGGTTTTACACAGTCTACATTTTTGGCTATTGCTTATCTCTTTGGTGTTCTACTCAGTCTTGGTTGTAAATCATTTTATTCTAGCAGTGATTGTTTTCACGTAGGACTAGTTAACGAAAGGAGCAATACAAAATTTGCATTCCTGTCAGACAATGATGTTCCGACTATTATGCTTACTTCGGAAGATTTTTCAAGAAGCAAATAATAAAAATTTATAAACAACAATGAACAGGATGAAAGCATATGCAAGCATTCTTTTTTAAAAAATACTTTTATTCTTTGAAAGTCTCACAAATGTTTTTGATCATATTTACTCTTCTCCAACTCTTCTCAGGTCTACTCTCCTTCCATACCCACCCAACTTTGTGCTCTTCCCCCGACCCGCATCGATACAAATCTGTGCTGCCCAAATCTGTGCGTGACCTTCCACTGGAGCATGGCTACCAATGGCTATATTCTTAGAGAAAAGTGACTCTCCATCTCCCAGCAACTAACAGTTTTCCATAGTTCCTCACGCGTAGGGTTTTGTGCTCACATCTTGTCTCAGTGCTGGGGTTTGGTTTGGCTTGGACTTGCATGGGCCTTGGGCATGCTGTCATAATCAATGGGATTTCACAGGTGTAGCTCTCCTGCTGCATTCTGAAAGCATTGTTTCCTTGTAGTCACCTGCTGTTTCTGGCTCTTCTACTCTTTCTGCTCAGTCAGCCTTGGGAGGAAGGATATGGTGTATCTGTTCCATTTAGGGTTAGGCACTCTGCAGCATCTGAATTTTGTACAGGGGATGTCTGTGGTGATCACTGTCTCCTGCGGAAGAAGCTCGCCAGCTGAGGGTTGAGAGAAGCACTGAAGTCAGTTTAATACTATGTTCATTTAGCAGGAGATAGTTGTAGGTTCTCTCCGAGGGCCTCTGACCTGTTTACCCACAGGCTTTTGGTCCAGTAACGGTGCCTGGTATGGATTTCATTTTTGTGGAGCAGGAGATTTCCAAACAGAAAGTGTTTGGTTGCTCTCATGACACTTGACTGCTGTTCTCCCAGTGGGCATGTCTGGTTAGGCCAGTGACAATTGTAACTTGTAGAGTTCATAGCTGGGTAGGACTGACGATTGCTTTCTCCTCCAGAAGTCCACATAGTATCTTCCAGCTCTATGAAAGCTAGCCAGTTTGCTTGAAACATTTTTTTTTTTTTTGGTAGTTACAGCTTGATTTCTTTATATTCCATGACTCAGGTATCTTCAGCAGTAGCATCTTACTGTCAAATTCTGGATGGTAACCAAAAATAATGGTAATAACCTGTAATGTTTGGAGGTCTATGGAACCTCACTGGCCAAATAACACCAAAAGACACTTAGAAAACATCCTATGTAAATCTACTACTGTAGAATCTTACACACACACACACACACACACACACACACACACACCCCTACACCCACCCCCACCCCCACACTACACACACACATATATAAAGTTAAAAATAAAATTACCCTATAATAGGGAACCCTTACTAGTCATGAGAGATAAACAAAAACCTTAGTTCTAGGAATGAGTTACTTCTTTTGAAGTAAATATATTAAAATAAAAAAAAATTCTTAGTATTATAATGAAAACAACTGAAAAAAAAACTGAAAAAAATTCTATCTAAATTTCTAAATTTGCCCAAAATCTTAAACAAATTCGAAGCCAAAATTTACCTGAGGCAAAAATTATTTTGCAAGAATATCCTGACAACAGTTTGCTTTAACTGTCCATTATTAGGAACCAAATCCAGTTTTATTTATTTTTTTAAGCCTGATGTGGGTGCTAAGAACTGAACTTTTTGAGGATAATATGCATTGTTAGCCACTGGGCAATCTTTCCAGCTTCACTTTTTTTTTTTTTTAAATGTAAGTGTTACTGGCTTACCCTAGTAAACTAGTAATTCTGGAGTCATCAAGTATCTTAAGGAGAACACTATTATAGTGATGTTTTGTAACACCATTAATAGAGCCTGTCAGTATTTGGCTAAAAACTCATTGTTTTCCAGAGTCTTGCAACAGTGCTGTGGATTGTTCTCATGTTAATTAAAGCTTGGCATCACAGTTCTAAAGTGGTACAAGGAGTTTAATTTTGAATTTGTTCAAACACCCAAGGACTTTCACTTCTATTCTTCCATGTATGAGAAAAAGTAAATGATCCCATTGTTTGCGATTCCAGTTTTGAACTTGGGAATTTTATGTATTTCTGTCTACTATATATAAATGGCATTAAATCACTGTATTTGGAAATACTAGGCAATGTAATCAGTGAACCCTACAGAACATTTTCAATTGTAAATAAGCCTTAAGCAAGGTTACTATGGGTTAGAATGATTGTTATTTCTAGTTGGCGAATCAAAATAATTTTTAATATTCAATTTTGTGAAAAAAGAATGAAACGTATTAATTTTAGTTATACATGTTGATGGCAAAGATCTTTTTTTAACTGACATTTTTAATTTAAACTTTCTTTAATCATATAATATAGCCAGCATTTCTAGGACAGCACTGGGTAGACTAGTTTTAATTTTATCATTCTTCTACTCCTTGCCTCTTAGGGGAGGAGCCCTAGTGACAATCAAAGTGACTTTGGTTTGTCAGTGACAGAAAGAAAAATTCAAAGTCAGTAATTGACTCTGTATGTTGGACTCAAGCTAGCACTACTTACCTATATATAGTATTTCTTAAAGAATTTATTTAATCACAAAAGTGAGAGCATCTTTTCAGTTAAAGAGCACCCTCTATGTGTTCGGTTATGCCTCCTTTGGTGCATTTGGTAAACACTGGCTAGTGTTGTCACGGGTCACATTGGCAGAAGAAAATGTTCTCAAGGCGGTAAATGTTTTGGCTGATTATCTACTATAGATAAGAGCTTTCTTTTCAACAAATGGCTTCTAGCTGTCACAGGGTAATAATACTTAAAGGAATTCTACAGAAGGCAGTGAAATCTAATCGAACCTCACATTATTATTTAAGGAGTTTCAATTCCTCATGCTAAATCTTTTTTTCACACACCTCATCTATAATCTTCTTATGCTTATTAATTTGCTTAATCTTTATATGATAGGGATATCATTATTTTAATGATCAGGAAAGTCAGGCAATATGTGATTACAAAGCTATGAAACACAGGGTTAGCATTTAAATTGTTTTCTGAGAACATACTTGGTAATCACCAAATTATTTTTTTCTCTCTAAGTCTTTTAAGATAGACTGAGTCTCCCTTAAAACAATCTTGGGGGAGATCAGTCTTAGGATATGTTTTGCAGAACAGTAACCAGGCACTTAAATAAGTTATACTTCATGGTAAAAATTTTCTTGAACAATGTTGCATACTTTATTTCCATGTCATTAATCATTTTGTTTATCCTAAATGCTAAATATTTTTTTTATAACTTCAGTGAAGGTATGAAAATTAAACACCTGGCATGTGAATGTTCTGAATAATGCACTACAAATGCTATTATGATTGCTTTATAGTTATAAAAGAATACTTTCATACTATGTTATTGAGAATCACAACAATCTTCTAAATATATTCTTAAAAACCAGTGTTTTAAAACAAAGGAACAGGTGGAGGTGTTAAGTGATTTTTTTTTTTTATTTTTTTTTTGTAGCAAAGTAGATGGTAGCAACTCTAGCATTTAAGTCAATTCTGTGGCTCAAAGTAAATAGTGTAAATTACCAGCAGCAGCTATCACATCCTTGTTGTCAGTTACCTCTGTGCTTTAGATACCCCCTCCTCCCAGCCCAGGATCAGTTATACCGTGCTTAATCGACTCAGAGTCAAGGAAATACTCATCTTGTTTCTAAGCTGACCAGATCGATCCATCAACAGCAATCGAGAACTTTGGAACAAAGGTGCACTTTAAATTTAACAATTTCTGAGTGATAGAGCAATTAGATAACTAAGTTTTTAAGAATTATTTTCTCTTTTTGACTTTGTCACTGCACTAAGATTCTGGTGGAAAAGATTTGAGATGGTCCGATAAGATTGTGAGAGAATCATGAAGGGGAAAAGGCTGTGCATTTTTTAATACGTGAGCAGATTGTGTAGAAAGATAACACAACAAAATTCTGGTTGGTGTAGATCCACAGATATGACAATATCATTTCAGAGAATGCTATTCTTTTTCACAGATTAACTGATTAAAGAATAGAAACACCATGTCTTAGTTTGGCAATGTAGAGCAACCAATACCAAAGTGAAAAAGAATTTCAATTTTACTGGGCCCTGGTAATAAGCTATGAAACACTGACACTATGAAACATATTCTCATATATCCTCTTACATAATAGCTTCACAGTGAGAGATTTTGCTCTCATTTCACCCCTGGGGAAACTGGTTAGTTAAATTACTACTTCTGGTTGTGTGATTCCAAAGTCATTTGGACAGTACGATGTCAACCTCATTTTTCTAGTTGTGTATTTCAAGAAAATTCTTCGTTAAACACTATACCCACTACAAATCCCTTGCACAATGCATAGGCGTGTGAAAAAATATGTGAAAGAACCAAAGGATTTTTTATGACATTCTTTAAGCACATTAAATGAGTTTCTTGGTGAGAAGATTCTGGTAGCATTTGGATAATTGCAAAAATAATAGCATCCATATTACAGACAACAGACAATGAGTTTAAAGTTCATGCTCTGCAGGTACTTCTTCTTCTTCTTTTTAAATCTAAGTGATTCTGATATCAGTGTATGTGAATGGTGTATACAGTTTGGGGAGGAAGCTATGTGAATGTATTCTTGTACTTAAAATTGTGGAGCCAATAGTTCATTGACTGAAGATTTTGACTCAAGAAAGTTGAGAGGGGTTAAACTGCTCTAGGATACCTAGAGGGCTTCTAAAAGCACAGCCAGTTTTGCTGTCATTTGCATCTCTCTGTTTATTTATTGAACGTTTTCATACTAATCTGTGTCTGAGGATGTCTTTCTCGCTGATTTAAAAAGCATGTTTAAAAATATGTGCAAGTCTGTTGGCGAGGCTTATTAATCGGTAAGTGAAAGTTATTGGTGTTAATACAATGTTTCTGTTTGATGTCGGTATATGATGGTAAATAACAAAACCAAAAGCCTATGCACAATAAGTAGTATATTTCCATATGAGGAATTCCAGAGTGACAGTAGGAATTGTAAACCATTCAGCTTAACTTTGTCTCTCTAAAAATGGTTAGAAGGTAATATACTATTGACAAACATTATGCCTAGAGAAGTTTTCTAGAAAGGTATTAAAAGGTCTTAAAAAGACATTGATGTGACATAACATGAAATTACATTGTATGCTGAATTAGTGTATTAACACTTATGTGCCAAAAATTTGGATTGAACATATTGCAAGTAATAAACTATGCCTTTAGGCCAGTGATAATTAATCTTTATTCCAAGTGTGGAGTGACATTAGCTGAAACTTCACTGACAGTTAATAATTTGGGTTATTTCCTTAGAGTTTACAATTTTTATTGTTAGGATGCTATTGTTTTTACTACTGTTTTAATTTTTGCCAGAAGTGTTTAAACAGTTGTTTTTCCAAAGGATTATCTCTGTACTTGAAAACTGTTACCAACATTTCTCACCATTTCCAGAGAAGCAGTTTAAAAGTACAATGTGTGTGTGTGTGTGTGGGGGGGGTTAACACCATCAGATTGTCACTTAATGTCATCACTGCTGTGCCAAGGAATGTGTGACTGTAGAAGATAAACTGATTCAGGGGCTCTGGAGGAAGAAGAAAGAAGGTTGGGGGTGGGGCCAAATCCTGCTCTCTGGGAAGAGTGCTGGTGAAAGGTGAGAGATAAAGAAAGCAGTGACACTTGAGAGAGAGTTCCAGATAAGAGGACAGGGGTGGGAGTTGGGATGGGAGGATGGGGTGATAAGGCTTTTAAAATTAGGGACACAGATAAAGTAAATGGAGGAACAGATCAAAAAGAGAGACGATGAAAAGTATAAAAACAGAAATAATAGGATTTAGACATAGAAAGTAAGTTGAACATGAAGCTGTGGAAGAGATCCAGTTTAGTAAAGTTGAGGAGAAACTTGCACATTGTGTCAGGAATGTGTACGCACGTACCCCTCTAAACACTGAGAGTCTGAATACTCCAAAGCTGAGTGCATCCAACTCTTGTGAGTTCGCGTGACTGGATTTCCAGTTGAATTGTGTAATATAATGTAGGAGGCTTTATGATGTATGTGATAGCTCAAGAAAGCACTACAAATGAAGCAAAGGAACTTGTGTAGTAAATAGATACTATTTTGAAAAATTGATCTGTATATTTTAACACAGTGCAAACTGTGCATTTTGACTCTGAATTTAAATTTCAATACCTGAGCAAATCTTTTTAGAAGCAACCAACCTGTAGGAAAAGTGTGGACTGCTTATTTCTGCAACAGTTCTAGAAAGCTAGTGCTTGGAATATGGATGACATAAAAGGCTTTCTTGAATAAATGCTGTGTATTCACTTAAATAAACATTTATTAAAAACCGTGGAATCTTATTAAAAAAACTTTACTCTTATTTGGAAACTTGTTTATTATAACCATGAATTAGTCCTTTTAATCTATAGACATTTACATTTGTCCTAGAATATTTGTTGTTGTTTTTTTTTAACTTGGATTACATATTAATCATTTAAAAGTGTTAATGTTTGAGTCACTATCAAGAATTGTTTCCTTGGTCTCTAGATGGCCCATTATTGGCATTTCTTAAACTATCTCCCTGTCTACAAGTGGTGATTCTTAAGCCAGTCCCTATTAGAAAACTATGTTAGATGAGTTTTTGTATGACTACAGCTCAAATATTAGTTATTATTCATGTTATTATTATATTTCCTAAGTCTATTGCACACTTCAAAACAGTGTCTATATCTCTTAATTTGCAGAGTATATATATACATATATATATAATTTTATAATATCTACATTTATGATTTTAAAGTTATTAATGGACATAGGCTGTAATGTATTTGAGGATATTAAAGCTTTAAATTTATCTTAAAGTTTCTGAGGGAAATTCTATGAAGTTCTTTTTTAGGATTTCTTCATTTTTATGTGTATGAGTGTTTTGCCTGTATACAGGTAAGTGCACTATTTGTGTGCCAGATGTCTACAGAGGTCAGAAGAAGGAATCAGATTCCCTGGCTACATGGATGTTGGGGACCAAGCCTGGATCCTTTGCAAGAGTAGTATGTGCTCTTAATCACTGAGCCATCTCTCCAGACACCAACAAAATGTTTCATACTTACTGTAGCAAAAGACAGTATGAAAACTACATCCTTACATTTAAGACAATTTTTGTATTATGTAATTTTAATATTTACTTTAAATTGTATTATTTTGACAGTTAATAGTGACATTTATGAACTTTATTTTCTTCTGAGGGTTATCTTGTTTTCCATGAGATTTATTAGGGTAAATTGGCATCCATACCTGCCATTGAACCGTCACATTGCCACAGATTTTGAATTGCCTAATATATTGGTTAGAGTCAGCCATCTATAAGAGTGTAAAGTGTGAGCAGTGTGGGTTTAAGAGCTTGGACTCCTTTACATGCCTTGTGTTCTATGTAACTCCATCCTGCTAAGACTTTGGAGGCAATTTTCATTATTGCTAAAATGTAATCAATAAACTGTGGTCATTTTCAGACTTTCTTACATTGTAATATGGGCCATAAAAACAGCACTAGGGCAAAGACCAAACACATTATACTAATTAGAATTCTCTAGAGGGACAGAACTGGTAGAATGTGTATATACTGCAAAAGGGTATTAATTAGATGGAATTCTGTGATATGGGTGGGTTATACAACAAAGATTGCCCATGCTTTGATGAGATGGACAACCCAGTACCTCCTCAGGCCATGATAAGGATTCTTCAGCAGTTTCCCTGCTGGTCCTCAGTCCATATTGAAAGACCAAAGAATCTGGGTTCTGATTGTCAGAAAGGATGGTGGCAGTAGCAGTTGCTGCGCTACTGCTAAGGCATAGATGCAAGCACCAAAAAAGGAAAGAAGTCGAGCATATGAAACAGGACTTCATAGCTAGAGTGACAACTGTAGGTTGTTCACCCTGGGTATCTTTAGTTAATGATCCAGGGAACATCTTGCAGATTCACTGAGGACCATGCCTCTTAGCTGATCCCAGATCTTGTGAAGTTGACAACCAAGAGTAACCATTATGCAATTAAAACAAGCCACACTGTCATTCAAAAGAGTGAGGTATTTGCTGACAGGAACAGATATTAATCACATCTACCAAGGGCAACTTTAATTCAATGGAATTTCCTTGTAATAACAGAGCAGAGGATTTTTATGAGCATGAATGTAACTCATCACATGATGTTTTTTTCTCTCAAGTAATGGCAAGTGTCTAACACTGACAGAATTGGAATCTAGTAGTTATGGAATCATCACTAAGAATGTCTACTTTTTAATGGCTAATTGTTGCTTTATTTTTCCCAGGAAATAACTATTCTAATTAATACCTACTCTCTCAAACTCGTATAACACAATCTTAGAAACAAACACTAGAGAACATATTGAAAAAATCTTGTTTATATAAGCAATAGCAAACATTTCCAAACTTCTATTATCTTTATTATATATTTCCTAATTTTTATTTAGTAGCTGATCAGATAAAGGGTAGGCTGCCCATGATTACAGTCCTGTTCAGATCACTGTGAAGACAACAACACCAACAACACAAAACCAACCCCCTGTCTGCCAACCAACCAACCAAGCAACCCCCCCTCAAAAACAAAAACAAAAACAAAACAAAACAAAAAACAAAAAATAACCCAAAACCTGTTTGAGAGTGGTTTTGCAGCATTGTTCGGCCATCCTCTGGACACAGTGGACTCTTGTCGATGCCTTCCCAGAATTCTTTTTGCTTAAATGGTCTTACAGATACTATACCCCTTATCCCTTCCAGATAGTTAGTTTCTACATCTACAGGGCAACAACTGCAGAGAGAGAGAGAGAGAGAGAGAGAGAGAGAGAGAGAGAGAGAGAGAGAGAGAGAGAGAGAGAGAGAGAGAGAGAGAGAGAGAAGAGAGAGAGAGAGAGAGAGAGAGAGAGAGAGAGAGAGAGGGAAAGAGAGAGAGGGAGAGAGAGAGAGAGAAAGAAATTTCTAGAACAAAAAAGATTTACAAATGTTTCCACTATCCTTTGAACAAGTTTCTTTTGGAAAACTGGAAAAGCTGAAGATTGGCAAATTGGGTATGATTGCTTCACAGATCCAGAGACAAAGGCATCAGATTTCACAGGGAAAAGAAACTTGCAAAGAAGAGTGACCTGTGGAGAGGCTGCAACAGCCTCTTGGTGACCCCTGAGGGTAACTCTTGTGATGAGCCAGGCCTTTCTCCTAATCTCACTTGTGTGTGTGTATGTGTGTGTGTGTGTGTGTGTGTGTGTGTGTGTGAACGATACAGCAGTCTGGTCCCTGTATCACAAAATCTACTTGTTCGTTAGGTATAACTCTATCCAAGGATTAAGATGTGGTAAAATGCATTTACTTTCAATTGAAAAGGAAGGACTCTAACTTTTCATATAGGAGCTAACACTTCCTGTTTAGCCTTAGAATATTTTTTCTTATTTTTGTCCTCTTATTTATCTTTTGGAAAATGAATGTGGGCTAAGTCTGGTCTGTATTGGAAGGGAGGTAGGGGTAAAAGAAGATACTAAAATTTGAACAAGCCTGCTAGCAACTTAATGCCAATACTTGGAAGGCTATATGCTTGGGTAAGCAACTAAATTACAATTATCTTGACTGGTATTATAAACTATGGTTCAGGGAAAGTTTTCAGGCTTATTTTTATTTTTCAAGCATTTCATAGTGGGAAAAAATCAACACATATGTAGTAAGAAGTGTTCTTCTGTTGGTGCAGCTCATTTTACTCTCTAACTCTCTTGTACTCTTGAGGCATAAAATAAATTCACAGCTTTGAAAATGTATTTTAAAATACAGAGAACCATAGCCTACTTGATCTGTAGTGTATTTTATAAATGCAGAGGAGGAATTGATCTGAATCTGTGCTGGTGACCAAAATTTGCTTCTTGGTTTGGACCTAAAGCAAATAATCTTAGGAATTTTAGCAGTTCAAATGCCTGCTTATTACAATGGGAAGTCTGCATGACTTCCCTACCTTGTGATGTCTCTTTTGACAACAATGCCTGTGTTCCAGCATCTGGGCTTCAGCTATGACTGCTATGGCACCCTGTGACGATGTAGATTTTCTAGGGAGGCAAACATTCACCCACACTGTCCAGTTTCCCTAGTGGATCTGTACAAGAGAGATGACATCTTAGTCAGATACAGAAGCATTCACCAATGAACTGAAGACCGTTAGAAATAAGATCGTCTTATTCGCGCAGAGAAACTATCTTAAAAGAAATTAAACAAGAAATGAGACACCTCTAGGCAAAGAAAAAAGAATTACAATTTCACCACAGCTTTAGAATTCACTCGATAAATTTACCTTGCTATCGGAATGCTGTCCCAGACAATGAACGCTCTGTAAATGCTAAGGTTAAATGCTTGCCTGAGAAGAAAATTATAGCAGGCAGAGAAACATTGCCGACTTCCAAATTTTAAAGGCATTAACCATTAAGGATAAACACATACTTTGCTCGTTTCCTCAGATTAGGTATGGCATTCTAGAAAGGCGCACACTTTCTCTATTCTACCCATCAAAGTTCAGGAATTCCACTTTTAATCTGTGTGTCGTCATGCAGGGCATTTAATCTTTAGCACTATGTGTTTATTTGCATAAGTTAAATCAAAGTACTGAGTACTCTGCAATAAATACCTTATTGTAACTATGTCTACATTCAGTTGTAATGAAGTAAAAGTTAAGAATGGTATATGTTAGATATTTTTATTTCAGCTATTAATTTAGTCACAAATAAATATATATTTCTGCTTAGATCTTTTCTACAGACAATTAGGTAAATAATCCCCATCCCGGGGATTATTATAATTATCCTATTTTTTTTGATAGAATATATTTGCTAGTGATTCATTGTCTACTCTTTTTTTTTTTTTGCCTTAAAATAGCTGGTTGTCATTAAGAATCAATCAATTTATTCCAATTTTAAATTTTGTCCTTTCAGTTTTTAAAGAAGTAAATTTTAATGACTTCCAAAAACTGAAATAATCTCAAGTATGGATCTGAGACATACCAAGTTAACTTGCTACAACCTGAGGCTTGATATAGAAGTGTATTAATGCATTCCACTAAACAGGCCAAAAACATTTCTGTATGGAAGGGTGGCAAAGTTTTCAATCTGCTACTTGAAAAATGGTTTTTAACCTCCCTGGAACTTGTACACCCCACATATCATTTTTGTTTGTTACATGCATGGTTGTAAAACTGTGAAAATGGAGGCTTTCCTGGTAGCAAAAGGGTTAACTTCTTCTTGCTTTACCAGTTTCAAATTACAATGAGAAGCCTCTTCTTTCCCAGCAGGGTTGTGCTTACATTTCTCCTTAGATCTCTCTTGAAGAGGGCTGGTATATTTGTGCCTGCTGGAGGTGGAATTAACTGTAAGAAGGAGGAAAAGATTGAATGGATTTACAGAAAGGATTTCAAGTAAACTCAGGGAAACACATTTACTTGAACAGTATAACCCTGGGTCTTGTTTTACACTAAGACCATACAAGAGATGTTCGAGTTATCACTAGGCTGCCGGACAAATATAATTCCAACAGCAAGGTGCAGATCAGCATAGATCTGTGGTTCTGACCTCGGGATTTGTCTTGGAAGGAGTTCAAGCACTGAGAAGAAGTCAGAGCCAGTGAAGAGAACTTGGGAGCCACAGTCTATCAGAAGACCAGCTTTTCGTCAGTTCAAATACCAAAGGCCTGATTATCATAAATTCACATAGGAATGCATAGGTTATTTGATCAAGGAATTTTAGCCAGCTTTTGCTGCATCAATACTGCAGAAGTTCTTAACAACTGTGGATAATTAGAAATCCGAATTTCAGCTTTCTTAGAAATAACTACTCTTGACGTATTTTAAAATATTTACAACAGGAGAAGAAAATGGAGTGAGGATGTTGTGTTCAGAAATATCACTGTCATGATGAATAGGTAAATTTGTTTTTACAACTTTACAGCTACTGGAACAGTGGACCTCCAAGGAACCTGGATTATTATTATTATTTTTAAGTGGACAAGAAGGATTAAATATATCGACTTTTGCTTTGGTACAAAAATGCATTGGACTGTGTTTTTCCTGAGGGGTGTTGTGGGCTTCCTCTGGAGCGGCTGGGTTCAAGTGGGCTATGCAAAAGGAGGTTTGGGAGACAATCACGTCCACTCCAGTTTTATTTATAGAAGGCTGCGGAATCATGAAAGACGGGAAATACAGAGGGAAATTCTCTCCATTTTGGGTTTGCCTCACAGACCCAGGCCGTTTTCACCTGGAAAACAAGCATCTTCTGCACCTCTCTTTATGCTGGATCTGTACAATGCTATGGCCAGCGAGGAAAATCCTGAAGAGTCGGAATATTTGGTGAGGGTATCCCTGGCAGGAGAGGCCAAAGAGGCAAGAAAGGGATACCCAGCCTCTCCCAATGGGTATGCTCATCGTATGCAGTTGTCTCCAAGGATTCCTCTGACTACCCAGAGCCCTCCTCTTGCCAGCCTACACGATACCAACTTTCTGAATGATGCTGACATGGTCATGAGCTTTGTCAACTTAGGTATGTTGTTCGTTTATTTCTTCATCTGTATAATTATAAAGCAGATTTTTTTTCCCTAATGGTAAAGCAGCTTCTGGGTAGGTGGTCATGTTTATATATTCATTTTATAAAACTCTCCTCAATGACTTGTTTCATTTTTCACAGTGATACTAGGTTTTGCTTTAGGCTACAGAGTCACATATATTTAACATGGGTAGCTAAAATTACACAGTCACAATTTGGGTAGAATTTGGTCCTCTGAGAGCTTGTTAAAATTTAAATATGTGCATAAAAGGCAATATTATAAAAAGGGAAATTTATAAGGATAGCAATGCTTTGGGCAAAAGGAAAAAAGAAAGAGAGGAGTAGAGAAAGGAAGAAAGCAGTATTTATATATGGGAAAATAAAAGTAACTTTCCAAAGCATTTTTGTTAGTAATTTAAAGAGCATGTGAATACATATTCATATGCTACTTAGAAATTCCCATCTAGGGGAAGAAATTATTGTAAAGATCTTTAAATGAAATTAACCAAGATCAAATGAAACTGTAAAATATTAACAATCAAGGAAGTTCAATGAAAAATAGAAAAGACGTTTCACTCTAATTGAAACATTCCTTAAGAAATTATTAGAATGTAGTCATATGCAGTTGATTTTTGACACAGGCAAGATAAATATAAAACTTGCTTTGATGGTATTTATCTATTCCAAATTATCCTTTGAGATAAAACATTTAATTGATAATTTCCATAAATATCAACAAGGATACTAAGGAATAGGTTTTAAAATTATATTTCATTCAGTGCTGGTGCTTTATGGTAATTTTTAAATACTGGCAATCTCAAATGACACATCACTGACTAGTATTCCCTTTCACGAGTATATTAGATAATTTACCTACTTAAAATCGTTTTGCAAGGTCCGTTTTAACTTAAAATACTTTGGTACATGCTAAAGGTGAATTGAGTATCTTTAGATGTTTAAAGGAAAGTAACATTAAACATAATTTAGCTTTAAGACTTAAAATTTAACCAACAAATTTAATACACTTTAAAGAATCAAGGTCCCTATAAAGTAACACCTTTTAAAATTTTAGATTAAAATGCAATCTGGGTTGAATTCAAAATATTTAACTCTACACCTAGTAAAACATATCTTGTATACTATCTCAAAGGAAATACTTATTGAAAAGTCAGAGAACAACAAATCTTGGTGAAGTGTGGCCAAGTTTGTAATGTATGTTTCTTAATATGCTGTGGTCATTTACTCTTGGCAATCCTGGCATGGAGGATAAGGGGCTTACTAAATCGTCTGTTTTGTGTTACCAGGGACAAAGCTCCTAGTACTGATATTTAGAAAGTCATCCTCTACTTCATGGCAGGTATTCCACAGGTCTTTCTCATGGCATTTTCTTTTGTACATATAATTAGCAGGTTCCTGTGAGAGCTTGCAAATAAAACTCAATTCTAAATTGGTTGGATTGTTTCTTCTTAGTATGAAAGACGTAAAAATATTCCTCTTAGAACATTTTACTTTTCAGCTTTTTTATTCAAGGGTTCACATTAATATCAATAGAACAACTTTTGCACAGCATAACTAAATGCAAATCACTATATTTAGATGGAGACATCTTACATGGATATAGAACATGTAAACATCTAAAGCAAATACCATAACTTTTACCTTTAAATTATTTTAGACCAACTTTAGTTATTTGTTTAGGTCATCTAAAACATGGCAAAAGAGAAATTGAGAATAAGCAATAATAGCTCAGTCATGAATCTGTCTTAATATGTTTGATTAAATTGAATCTTTTGATCATTTGTAGTTGCTTTCTACTTTTATTTTAGAAAAAATTAGATTTTTGAACTTGTATGCCATTACTTTTTTTGTAAATACAGATAAAATAAGAAAACAAAACAAACAGAAAACAATTTATTCAATGATTTCTAGAACCCTGTTTTACCATTAAGTAATATTTTGCTTTTAAATTAATTTTTCTTGTGTTGGTCACAATGTGATGATGGCACAGCTGCTTGCAAGCTCATTACTTATATTAACACTTAAAATTATTTATTTTATTCTAGAGAAATAATATTAAATTTAAACTTCAGAAACCTTATTTTGAGCATGCTTAAACAGGTGACTAGTGGTGTTTTCCTCAATAACAATCCATATAGTTTTTTTTTATTAATAACCCCCAAATAAATATCACACAAGAAATTATTAGAAAATGGATTTTGATTCTGGGTGAATTTCTTGTAGTTGTCTTGAAGTAAAACTGAGCTACAATTATATTACTCTTAAAACGTGCCTACAAATATGACCAACCTTTATAGGCAATCACTACTTAGTATAGAACTCACTTCTGTATCCTTCCATGCATAAAACAAATCAAAGCATAATTGGAAAGCTAAGCATATAATATCATTATAAACTGAACAAAAAATTCCAGTGCTCTTAATGTAATTCAGCAGCATATATTACCTGCGCTGTGTTTTGCACTGTTAGGAAGCTCAAGAGAAATTTATTTCTTTAGTATCAGAAAAAAATGTCTGTCTCAAGTCCAAATGAGTTCTGTTAGTAGTAGTAGAAAGGGGTGTGTTCTGAGGAAGCCACCTGGGTATATAAATATGTGTATGGCATCTGTAACATTTCTCATAACGAATTTAGCTTAACCAAGATTCAGAATCATATCCAACACAATATTTATTTTTTAATTTTCTGTAAATTAGTATTATTTTCATAAGTGAAAAATATTATAATTTACTAAAAGATAAAAATGAAATGTAAGTAGCAGGACTTAGGGTATGTAAACATTTAAATATAAGCCAAGCTTAGTATTCTACCTTTAAATGATTTTTATCAACTTGTTCACTTTAAAGAAACAAATTTAAATGGTTAGACCAAATTTAGTTTCTGTTACAGTAAGAAACTTTTACAGATTAACCCCCCATCCTCAAATTGTTGAATACCAGCCAAACTTTTGTTGAACTGATACCACTTAATTTTGTGGGGAACAAAAATATCTTTCTAGTACATTTTTTACTTCTTATATCTCTTTTTCCTAAATGTTTACTTGGTTTGTGTATGAAGTACTTATACAAACCAACAATTAGATTATATACTTTTAATATTTAAGCACAATTCCTGTCTTAGGACATATACCTGTGGGATAGTTCTAAAGTTATTTAAAAATTAGATAACAATGTTTCATCTAATTATTTAATGATACAAAACTAAACATTTTAGAGCAAATTATAAACAATAGGAAACTTGTGCTATTCATTAACTACATATATCTTTTTTTTTTTCTGAAAGCAAAATTTGCCATTTGTGTTTATTGGTAGATTTTTGGGTCATTGATATGTTGATTTTTAAATACTTTTTAGATATATTTTAAAATATGTGTTAATGTGCAAGTATAAAGTATATAAATGTAACACAGAACATTTTTGTGATCTATAATATGTTAGATATGAAAGGAGCAATACGGGGAGAATTAAATTAAGGTTTTCTTCTTAAAATCAGTAACATCCCCCATTATTGGAAAATTGTAATGTTTATGTTCTTAATTAACAACTTTGAAAGTGCTGTTTTTGGCTGGCTCAAGTGCTCAATGGAGAGGAACTTGTATACAAATGAGCCTTTCTAAAGATGCTCCCTATGGTATGAAGTCTCTCCAACAGCATTATTAACAGGTGTAATATAAACAGATGCATTTTTTAAAAAAAATATAAGTGGTGGGTTGAGAGAAAAGATGATTTGAAACGACAATAGCACATATCCATGAATTATGTCTGAAATAAGAAATACCGAACCTGGGCAAAACAACAGTCATTCTTTAAAATTTTTCCTCTGTTTGAAGAGAAAGATTATTTCTAAGGATGAAAACCTTTTCCCTCTTCATCAATAATTTTTCTCATTTATAACCAGGACGACTAGATTGTGTTTCTTAAAGCTATTTTATTGCCAAGTGACTGGGGCAGCTCCCGGAGGGAGATAACTATAAACATAGTTTAATAAAAAAAAAAAAATAGGTCTTAGTGGTCACTTACAAAATAGTTGAAAGTCTGATGACAAGTAACTTGGGAGTTAGGAAGGAATGGACATGTAGCTAGAAGGTGTTGGACAGGCCCCAAACATCACCTGTTTCTAGCTCCTTACTCTCACTGCCTGTAATTACACACTCTTTCCTTACCCCCTACCCCAACTCCAACACTTTTAATTCTCCCCTTGTAGTTTTGCAGTTTCTGGAGCCCCAGGCTTTCTTGGCATGCTGTCTTTACCATTCCCACCCTTCCTGGGAGTTGCCTTTGGTCTTACTTTCTTTATAAGGAAAGGCTTAGATTAGTTGAAAATCAATTAGTTCCAGTTTGAGAATCTAGGTAGAGCCTCCTGTTTTTTCAGTAGCTGAGAAGGAGAAGGTATTGATGTACAAGTTGCAGCCTCCACCCACAGGGAGGAGAGCACCACAGGGCACTAGGATTCACTGACTTCTGCTGTCCCTTGCAATGATTTGTCTGAGGGACCCTTCTGCCCACTTCCTTTTGTCCACACTATGTGAGGCCTCCTTTGATTTTCATTGATACTTTGATCTTCCTATTCTTAAAGGTGATTAAAATTTAAAAGGAAAAAAAAATTAAACCAGGTAAAAGGTTGAAAAGACTACAGCCCTGAACAATACTAATTCAGCGTTCAATTCTCATCCATTTTTTTCTTTATATTATCTTCATTTAAGACCAATATCACTAATATTAAGAAATTATTTTCTTTATTAAATTCCCAAGAGGTGATAATGGGGTAGATTAAAACAATGCAGATAAGGCTGATAAAGAAATAAAATACTTTTTAAAAGTACTTAAAAAAAAAAAAAAGACAGTAAATGAGCTGGTCTAAGTGGTGCAGGTGGAGAATATGCTGGCAAGTCCCCTGTCTACTTCATGCTGGCAAAGAAGCTAATTTAGCATCCCCATATTAGCTCTAGCAAAAATCCCTTTCACCCTTCTGCATTGAAATACTGACTTGGGGAAAAGAAAGGCATATGTCTCAGTATATGTGTACAAGGAACACAGACCAGCTACTATGTGCAGTCGTAAATAATGTAGTAGTTTGCCTCCCCCCCAAAAAAAACCCCACAAAAAACAAAAAACCCCACAGGTCAAAAAGGAAGAGGCTTCCCTAATGCATAGACAGGGTCTGAGATCATAGGAACCACTCACAGGACTGGAGGGAAACAATGAATCCCTTGTTCTAAGTAGTATTTATGAGGTCCTTTTTGCACCTTCTGTTCATATTTTACGAGCCAAGCTTCAAGGTTTCCCCCTTTGCGCATCTCTTAAAATAATACCTGTAGCTAAGATATCCTTTAAAACCCGACAACCTTGTCAAGCGGCTCATTCTTTTGGAGGGGAAATGGGTTTGTTTTCATATTGTGAGATTGGGATGTTTAAGGTTCAGCTCACAAAGTTTGACAGTAAGTTAAAAATAATGATGGGAAGATTTATCTACCCCCTCACAGAAATGTTTTAAATAATCCACATAACCAGGTATTCATCTTTGTAATTTGTATGAGAGTTGTTTAAACAGTGGTGGGTATATAGATTATGATTAAAAAAAATAGAAAAAAATCTATTAATGTAAACAGTGTTTAAAATATGGGGAGAAGATACCTGTAGATCAATAAACGCAATTTCTAGTACTTTCAGAAGAAAAGAAACTACAATGACATTGTGTTCAAAGAGACTGCATTGTTCTCTGCTCAGTTGGCAAAGAGCCAAATAAATATTACATGACAAAGCCACGTGGGGGTTTAAAATAGGTGTCATAGTAGTTAAAGACCTTCCAAGTCTATAACTTCTAAGATAGTGATATCCTTGTCTTCATAATATGTCCTTTCCATCTTCCTTTTGATAAGCATTGGGATACTAAAGATACCCTTAATGCAAGACATGTTTTAGAAATGAATATAATAAAGTATATCTTAGAGATTGTGTGTATTCAATTAACTACCAGAAATGGGTGTCGGAAACTTGTTAATATTGGAAGTTGGCACTAAGCCTGACAAGCTGAGTTCTATCTCTGAAATCCATGTGGTAGAGAAAAGTGACTCTCTCAAATTGTACTCTGAATTTCACATGCTGTGGCACATATGCACAAGCCACACACACACACACACACAGACCTCACACACAGGCACATATATTCATTTGGTGTGTGTGTGTGTGTGTGTGTGTTTACCTTAGGAAAGTCACAGTCAAGTGCTATAAAATCATATTTGGACTTTATTTGGCATTATTGGATGCGTCAGAACAAGGAAAACATCGATTTTTGTAACTTTCATGAAACCCCTCACTTATGATCACCAGTGTTATTTTAAGAGCTCAGGTTCTGTCATCTGCTGTGTTCAGGTCCCTTTCACATTTATGACTCTGCCCTCAGCCTTTCTGTGTAGGAAACACAGCCATTCCAGAATGTCAGTCAGTGGGAGGTTACTGCTTTTCAGGCTCATTTGTAAATTAGGTTGAAGTGTTGTCTTTTCTATGACTCCATCACGGAGGTACAAGACATCAAGGAAGCTAGACTGTCCCATCTGGAATCACGTGTTCAAGCTGGCAGGCAGTGTAGCCTTGAGCAAGTAGGTTGAGTTTTTTGTGGCTCTGTCCCCGTCACTAGGTGTCAAAGGATGAAATGAACTACTGTGTACACAGCTTCAAGGACAGTCTTTAAAAGAAATCAGCAGTGGTTCTCAGCCTTCCTGATGCTGTGACCCTTTGATATAGTTCCTCTTGTTGTGGTGACTCCAACCATAAAATTATTTTGTTGCTTTTTCATAGTTGTAATTTTCCTACTGTTATGAATCATAATGTAAATATTCAATATGCAGGATAACTGACCCCTGTGAAACAGTCACCCCAAAGGGGCCATGACCCACAGGTTGAGAACCACTATAATTAAGCCATGGAAGAGCTGTAGTGATGGTTATTAGGTCTGCATTTATGTTAGGCACCTATGTCATATTTATAGGTGTGACTACAAATCTGTTGTGACTCCCAGCTTGAGATAAAACGGTAAGCCCTTGTCTAAAAATGCCTAGCAATTCAAAGATGGTATCAGAGGATTATGAGACCAAAGACAATGCCCTGCTAGGCCTGGGGCCCTACACCCACAACACTCTGCTTGCATATGGCATTTACTTACCAGTGCAAGCAGTAAGAGCCACACCCTATTTATCCCTGTATTACCCCAGTGTTTGTTCAGAGTCCCAGAAGGAAAAAGGAAACACTTGTAAGCTGAATCATTAGAGGAAAATTTGATTAATATTTATATTGTTGTAGACAGATCTTCTCAAAAAAAAAAAATGTAGGTGATAGTTCAGTAGCCAAGCCCAGCTCCAGGGCTTCTCATTACTCTTAGGCACACGATAAAAATTGTTACTGGAAGATTTGCAGGACAGATATATGGGAGAGGTACCTTGAGAAGCATTGTTGCCTTGGGAACAAAGATGCCATGTAACCAACCCCCAGATGTTCAGAGGGGAAGGAAAGCAAGCAATAAATTCCTGGACTGTATTCGTAGCCATGGTTCCCATTCATGCTCCTTACTGACAGCCACAGAATCCACTGGCAAACCCCCAAATCTTCATGATGCAGAGGGCAGAGCAGCAACGTGTAGGAAAGAGCTGGCCTGAGGTCCACATTAGAAATATTGCACACAAGCGAATAAACATATAATTGAATGAGTAAACAAATAACTGGATGCTAGGTCCATTGAGTTTTAGAATTACTTTGCTTTCAATGTAAGATACATACATGCTAAAAATTTTTTTTTTATTGACTTAAGGATTTTAAATGGGGGATCGTATTTTCTCTTGGGAGAATTTTTTCAGGAGTTGAGAATGAACTGATGAAAGCAACCATCCCATTCTAGGTGGGGGTGGGAGGTGGGAGTCTCTCTCTCTCTCTCTCTCTCTCTCTCTCTCTCTCTCTCTCTCTCTCTCTCTCACACACACACACACACACACACACACACACACACACACACACACACACACACCTATTTCAACATTAAAGCTACTTTACAACAAATGGAGTTTTTAAAAAAGATAAACATGAAGATCCCCAGAAAGTGAAATAGCAATTTTAGGGAGATACTGTCCTATACAGGCAGCAGATCCTGTTCAGAGCAGGGAGGGTGAATGTGGAGAGCATCATGTTTTCCCCTTAAAGGTTAACATTAAGCTGCTGTTTTAAAATGATTCATATCTGTGAGCTAGTTTTTGAATTCTGGTTCTATCGTATCATATTCTCCCATGTAGCATTCACATTCCACAATTAATGTTGCAAGAAAGCATAATGTTACGGTAAGGTAAATTGGGATTATTGTCTTTCTTGTTTGCTACCTCCACTCCCCCCAGGTAGAATTCTTTTTGAGTCACAAAAGCAGAATTTAGTAGAATAGCAGGCATTGCAGCTATGCCTGTCTCATAAATAATGAACCCCTGAGCCTTGAGGCCAAAATCACCTTCCTCTTCTTGAATCATGAGAAACACCGACTAGAATGCTCATCCCCAAGAACAGTTCTCCCTCAAATTTATTAAATATTGTTATATTTCTTAAATTTTTATATTTTTGTTCTTAAAAAAAGACATATTTACTTTTTTGTTTTTGGGTGTTTTGCCCGCATGTATGTCTGTGTACTGTGTGCAGATTGTGCCCAAGGAAACCACTAGGGAGTCACATCCTCCAAAACTGGAGCTCCAGACAATTCTTAGCTGTCATGTACGTGCTGGGAACTAAACCTGGGACTATTGCAGGAGCAACCAAGACTTTTAAGCGCCAAGCCACCTACCCAGCCCCAAATTTTGTATTTTTTTTTCATTATTAAATGTCCAATGAAAGACAGTTCAACTTGAACTTTATGCAAATAATTATGCAAATAGACTGCCTGCAAGTGGGGTTACAGGGAAAAAGGCTACCCATCAAGTGGATCAGTTAATACTCCTTAGATGTCCTCTTCAAGGGGAGGAGGAGAGGTGTTTCATCTCCCCCTTGGCTGCCAATAGAGTTACATGTGAGGGCTTTGTGGAGACTGTTAGTATACCAGCTTTGACCTTGAGCAAGCCATTTCACTTAATTATAACTGTTTTAAATCCTTTCAAATAGAGATCATAGGAGAAAAATCGTAATTTGGATTTAATCAAGTACTGTCACAGGCCTGCGAACTCGCATGTGGGTACACAGTCAATGAATATCCTCTACTGTTACTACTATTAGAATAGACTCCGAGGAGTCTAAGGCTAGCAGAGATCCACAGTCTACCAGGCTCTGGCAAGTAGATGCACCAGGAAGAAATTGCAAAGACACGTGTAACTTTTTTCTATCCAGAGAAAACAACGACGACAACAACAACAACAACAACAACAACAACAACAAAAACAAACGAAGTGTCAGGTTTTATTGACTGCCTTCATATTGAACTGTTTTGGTTTGGTGGGTCACGTGACAACCTGATCCTGTGCTTGAGCACTTGCTCCCCAGCCCCTATTGTTGTTTGGGGGTGTGGCTTTGGGGGTGTGGCTAGTTTGGATATGAGGCTTGATTGGAGGAAGGTCTTGTTGAGGGTGAGCACTGAGGATTATTTCAATCCCTCTCCCCTCAAAGCCTCTCTTCTTCCTAGACGGGGAATACAAAGGAAGCCACCAGCCACTGCAATCAGGATGCTCTCAAGCTATCCTTAACCATGGCGGAGCAACTGTGTCTTCTCAAACCACGAGTCAAACAGAAGCCTTCCTTCCATACACTGTATTTGTCACGGGAACTAGTAGGACTCTTGTGCTCCAGCTTTCAGTAGACTTACTGTACGTGGCACTCCGCCGGGAGACCCCACAGTGATGGGTTCTGTGATACACACATGACCTTGGTCAGGTTTCTGGAACTATTGTCTTGTTTTAGTTTAGCTGAGAGATTGTGTAGAAGGGGAAAGAGAATTCAGGCTGAAGTTATACAACTGAAAGATGCCTATTTGAAAGAAAAGGGATACTTTAAATGGCCCTGTGAAGACAAAAAAAAAAAAAAAAAAAAAAAAAAAAGGCAGTTTTTAATGTATTTTTCATAAGTCAATTTGTTTTTTGATCTTGAGTTTTTTTTAATGGTGGGCTCATGATGAAATTTTAGGTGAACAAACTCCCGAGTTTCAAGATGGAAAACCACTGTGCTCAAATAGTCATGAAATCCTGGGCTTTATTTAGTGTTGTCTGTAATTCAGATTAAGTTTGAGTTTATGCTTTCTCATTTAGAGGATCCTCATTGTCATTTTATCCTTATTGAGAATTTGTTCTGTTTAGAATTTAGCCTCACATTTAGTGGCTTTGTTAGATTATTTGTTTGAACTAATTTCTTCCCCAGATAATAGCTAAGTCTTCGTTAGTCTGTTTAAGTTACAATAACTGCTAAAATATTTGAAACAGGTTGAAAATTTACAAGTTTCTCCTCAAATTACCCAAAAGGCTATCCACAAAGTATATACAACTTAGATCATAATATTTTATGTTGACTCAATATTTTATAGTACATTGAGTGGAAAATATAGATTTGATAAAAATCCTTAAAATAACTAAAAATAGCCACTCCTAGCTATTAATACATTTCTTAAAATAGAGACTAAGACTCCATATTCAACTTAACATTAAAATCCTGTCTCTTCCACATTCAGTGTTTAAATAAATCCAACACTTACTAAAACTAAGCATACTAGCAAACCTGTAAAATAAAATGTATCGTTATCTAAATAACTAGCTTGAATTAAGCTCCTGTGAGTAAAGAAAATATTTTTCAAGCCTCAGCCCTTTTTACATAAGTGTGTTATCTTGAACAAAACCCAAGGACACCTTTCAGTATAAAGGACTAGAGGCAGTGGGGGAACCATGGTGCATCAGGGTTTAGGGAAACATTTTAGCAGGTTTACATTTCACAGTGGATCCCAACCGCACATTCCAGATTGATATGGTTCAAATGCTCATAAGTCATTTGTGTTGTCCTCAGGAAATAAGGGCAAAAGAACACCAAATTTTTGAAAATTTAGTTGCTTGGTCCTTCTATGTCTCGGCCTTTGGCTCTACCTTTCTTACTTAGTTGTGTTTGATTAAGCTTTTTACCTGCTTCCTACTATTAACTAAATTATGTTCAGTATTTGTTTTCTACTTCAGACGATGACCAAGATACAGTTTCAGTTTATAATGAGTCAGTGGAAATACATTTCACAATGTATAAAGCCAAAAAAAAAAAAAAAAAGGACATGTCTTGCCTGTGTTCCTTGAATGTGCTCGTGCAATTGGACATTGGACCATAATTACTAGTTAGTAGTTAAGAAAAATTGACCAGTATTCTATGGCTACCTTACTCTTTACCAACAGTTGACCAGTTGACTATTACGGTGGAACCAAATAGCAGCAAATTGTAGATTTAAAAGTTTTTTTTTCCTGTTTCACTTATGTGTGTGTGTGTGTGTGTGTGTGTGTGTGTGTGTGTGTGTGTGTGTGATGTGTATGTATGTATGTATATATGTATGTATGTATGTATGCATGCATGCATGTATGTATGTGTATACTCTTTCCTCAAGTGGGAAACCTCGAACTTGGGAACCAAACTCAGGTAATCATGTTCAGTGGTAAGGGTCTTTATTTACTGGACCATTTTCTACCTCAAATTGCAGGGCATCATTGTAGTCGTTGGTGTTGACATACTAATTCACATTACAAAATACCAGACTATCAAAGTGAAATAGCGGAAGTAGAATTTAATGATTTTTACTGGTTTCTGCTCTATCAGACACGTAGCCATTGTCTTAAATATATAGCAAGTGTTCCTTCTTGTGTGATAGGTGTAACTGATGGGGAGAGTCTGAGATGTCACATCACTTGTTGCAAATACTATATCTTATAATAGGACTCACTACAATGAAAGCTCAGACTGTTTACTACTCTTTACTACTGTGTTGCCTTGCCTTTACTAATGCTAGTGGGACAGCTGTGTAGGAATATTGCTTTAACTCTGTAAAGCTCTACGTGTCTTCCAACACTACCATTAATTGGATATGGAATGTTTCCAACACACCAGTACAGGACATAAAATATTAAAATACAACATAAAATGTTTTAGGAAAAATTTTTAATAATGAATTTACCAGTCTTGAAGTCCAACTCTGAAAGAATTTTGATTCAAAAGGCTGTAGCCTTTTGAAGGAAGCAGCCAGTCATGAGACCGAAGGAAGGAAGTACTCAGTTGCTGGGCTGAGGGTACTAGTCTTCTTGTAATGCTATATAACTTGCCAGCTACAAGGGGTGAAAGTATGATTGATCCATGTTGTTGATTTTGACATTTTAGAGATAAACCTGACATGGACAGGGAGTAATGTTTGGCAAAACAGGAAGCAGCTCAATATCAGAATTGTAAACAGTAAATTGGTCTTGAAGGACTGGCTGGAGATTGGGAGGAAGGGATAAATTAGTTAGGGTCCCTCTTGGTTGGCTGCCACAGAAGGTCACACAGGAAGAGTTGGTCTCTAGCTAAAGATCCCTGTCGTGTTCCAGTTTCTCTGATCCAGCCTGGCTGGTGAATCTCAGGAGAAACCTGCCAGAGTGGAAGGAGAGGATATAAGACAATGGCTGTCTATAAATTAGGAAATTCCTGCTTCAGATAGAAACAGACAGGCTTGGTCTCACCCACTAGTTATCGCTGAAATCACCTCTGTGTTTAGGCAACACTGACAACTGTACACTTGGTATATATATCTTGATTTGTAGTAGTTAGAAAGTGAATGTCATGAGTATGCAAAAAGGGTTCTTAACATAGCTAGCTAATTACCCCAGTATTGTACAAATGCCAAGAATGTTTTTTTTTTCTGTCCCTCACATGTTTTATTAACTAAAGGCTGAGATTCAGGGTAATCCATTTTTTCCATATAGAAAATATTTCTGGAATAAAAATATTTTCCAAAACGGCGCTGAAATATATAAAGCAAATACACTACTAGATTGCCCTTAACTCTCATTAGCAAGCAGGGAGAATAAAAAAAATGAAAGATGTATTTGTTAATTTACCAACATTTTAGAGACTTTAATCTCTGCTTTTGAAAGAATGCCAGGAGGATCTTGAAGGAGAATCTACGGCCACCTTACTAAGTCATCTAAATCCTACCTACATCCTAAACATCCTAAGGATACCTAGACTCACAGATAAGTGTAGTTATCATTGTTCACCAAGGAAACACCTCTTTGCTTTTAAAATTTATTTTTAAATAACTAAAATATAACATAGGAGAAAACAAAAACTAACATATCAGAATAGATCAAAGCAAACAGAAGGAAAATAGTGGAAGAGAAGGTACAAGAAACAGACCTACTCATTCAGACATTCAGGAATTCCATAAAAACAGCAAACTGGAAGCCATAATATATACACAAAGGTTAAAGCGAGAGAACAAATTATATAAATAAAAAGATATGAAAGATAATAAGACAAAATTAAAAGGGAAGAGCAATGCCATGACCTTGTGAGACCAGGAACTTCATAGATGCTGTGAGTTGCTTTCTGCTGGCCATTGTTTATTTCCTCATTGAGACTCCCTTGGAGGAAACCAAATTTTCTCTGTAAGTAGTTATTAATTATGGAGGTAGCTTCTGGGTAGGCATATGGGCATGTATCTACTTCTCCTGATGTAGACCCATGTAGGCCCTGTGTATTATGCCTTAGTCTCTGTGAGTTCTTATGTGCGTGGATCATATTGATTTAGAAGGCCTTGTTTTCTTGGTGTCCTTCATCCTCTCTGGCTCTTTTGTTCTGTTTCCTCTTCTGCAGGGATCTCTTGTCCATGAGGAGAGAGATTGGTGGGAACATATGGTTTAGGGCAGAGTGTTCCAATGTCTCTCATTCTCTGCTTAATGTCTGGCACAGGCCTCTGTTTTGGTTCCCACCTGCTGTAGGAGAAAGCTTTTCTGATGATGGTGAAGGAAGCACTGATCTGTGAGTATAGCAGAATGTCATTAGGAGTCATTTTATTTAGAACATGTGCTATATAGTCTCAGCTTCTTGGTCACCCAAGCCATGCCTGGTATGGGTTTTGTACTTGTTGGTTTTGTATCAACCTGACACAAGCTAGAGTCATGAGAGGAAGGAGCCTCAGTTGAGGAAATGCCTCCATGAGATCCAGCTGTAAGGCATTTTCTCACTCAGTGTTTAATGGGGGAGGGCTTAGCCCATTGTGGGTGGTGCCATCCCTGGGCTGCTGGTCCTGGGTTCTATGAGCAAGCCATGGGAAACAAACCAGTAAGCAGCACTCCTCCATGGCCTCTGCATCATTTCCTGCCTCCAGGACCCTGCTCTGTTTGAGTTCCTGTCCTGACTTCATTCCGTGATGAACAGCAATGTGGAAGTGGAACCCAAATAAACCTTATCCTCTCCAGTTTGCTTTCTTTGGTTATGGTGTTTCATCACAGCAGTAGAAACCCTAAGACAGACTCAATCTCATGGAATAGGCCTTAAGTCAAACCAGATATTGGTTGGTTTACACTCAAGCTTTATATCACCATTGTACTTGCATATCTTGCAAGCAAGACATCATTGTAGATTAAAGGGTTTGTGTTTACATTTCTCCTTTGGTAGTGTGCAGAGTACCTTCCTGTACCAAAGATGGTAGCACATGGATGAAGAAGGCTTTCTCTCTATAGGCACAGGTCACTTCTCCATGTCCAATTAGTTGTATAGGCATTGTCTTAAGCAATGGGGTCTTGCTGTCTTTCTTAGCAATAGCTTAGGTTGTTTAGGGGTTCCCATGGGACCCTTCTGGCCAATAGCTCAACTAGATATAATCAAATCTCAGCACCTGGAAGTTTCATCTGGTGACAAGAAATGTTCACTTTGGACTCTGTCTTCCCTGTTATTTGGAGATCTTATTTAGATCACCTTCATTTATGTGTATTTTATGAAGCTTCTACAGTATTAGGTTTCCATTCTACCCCTCAAACGACCTTAGCTGTCTCTTCTTTTATTCCCTTACCGGTCCACATCTCCCTTTCCCCTTTCTACTTGATCCTCCCATTCCAGTACCTAACCTCTGTGGATCTATGGATTGTAGCTCAGATATCATTGACTTAATAGCTAATATCCACATACACTTGTCTTTCTGGGTTACCTAACTCAGGATGATTTTTTTTTGTTTCATCCATTTACCTGTGAATTTCATTTTTTAAAATGGCTGAGTAATACCCCATTGTATAAATGTACTATATTATCTTTATCCATTCTTCTGCTGAGGGACATCTAGGTTGTTTTTAATTTCTGGCTATTATGAATAGAGAAGCAATGAACATGACCGAGCAGTGTCTCTGGTAGAATGAAACATTCTTGGGGTGTTTTCCAAGAGTGCTATAGCTGGATATTTTTAATTTTTTTTATTAATTTATTTTTTTACATTCCAATACCAGTTCCCCTCTCCCTCTCCTCCTATTCCCCTCCCCCACCTCCCATCTGCTCCTTTGAGAGAGTAAGGCCTCCTCTAGAAAGTCTACTAAGTCTGTCCCATCATCTAGCTGAGGCAGGACCTAGGCACCCCTCCACCCCCCAACACCTCTGTGTCCATATAGAATGGGTTCTACTATGTTAGTTTGTGTATTAGTGTTAGATCTTGAACCCACTGTTGGTGGCCTCATATATTGTCTCAGACACATCATTGTCACCTATATTAAGGGAGTCTAGTTAAGTCTTATGCAGGTTCCCCAACTGTCAGACCTGAGTCAATGATCTCTCACTAGCCTGGGTCAGCTGATTCTGTGGGTTTCCACATCGTGGTCTTGACCCCTTCGTTCATATTATCGCTCCTCCCTCAATTCGATCTTGTAGCACTGTGCACATCTTACCGAGGAAGCATCTGGCTGATTTCCAGAGTGGCTGTACAAATTTGCACTCTTACCAATAGTGGATGAGTGTTCTGGGCATGCATTAGTGACATGTAGAGCATAGCAACCATCCTGGGAGGGTCTATAGGCCATAACAACCAGTTGACCAATCAACACAGGACAGGTCACCCAAGCCTGGAAGTGCATCAGTCCTGAGACTTGTGCTGATCCCTAGACCCTAGCCTTGCTCTACCCAATGTATTTATCCATCTTGCAGCTCCTTGGGGTCCTGCTCCTGCTTATTTGCCACGATGAATGGCCAAAGGGCCCGAGTTAATGCAGTGAGCTTGTTAAACAACAATTTAAGTCTCTGCTTTTACATTGGAATGGGTTTCTTGGTGATTTTGGGGTTCACAATTTGACCACACCATCATGAGCCATCTGTCATTTGTTTCATTGATCTTTGTCATCCTGATGGGTGTTATATGAAAATCTCAAAGTAGTTTTGATTTGCATTTTCCTGATGACTCAGGGTATTCAACCTTTCTTTTTTTTCTCAGCCATTTTAGTTTCTTCTTTTGAGAAGTCTCATTTATATCTGTATTCCATTATTTAATTGGATAGTTTTCTTGATATTTAGTTTCTTGAGTTCTTTATGTATTTTGGACATTAGCCCTCTATTAGATGTGCAGTGAGTAAAGTCTTTTCCCATTCTGTAGGCTGCTATTTCATCTGAATAACAGTGCCATTTGCTGTGTAACAGATTTTCAGTTTCATGAGGTCCCATTTATTAATTGTTGATCTTAGTGCCTGTGCTAACAGTGTTCTGCTCAGAAGGTCTTCTTTTGTGCCAATGCATTCAAGGCTATTCCCCACTTTCTCTTCTATCAGGTTCAGTGTTTCTGGTTTTAACTGATGTCTTTGGACTTGAGTTTTGTGCAGGGTGATATATCTGGATCTATGTATTCTTTTACATGCAGCCACCCAGTTCAACTAGAACCACATGTTGAAGATGTCTTTTTCCCCCCAGTGTGTTTTTCAGGCTTCTTTATAAAAAGTTAGGTGTCTATATAGGATTTATGTTTGGGTTTTAGTTTGACTCAGTTGTTCATTGTATCTGTTTCTGTTCTCTGCAGTGCAACTTGAAACTGGGGATGGTGATATCTCCAACAGTTCTTATTGATGATTGTTTAAGCTATCCTGGGTTAAATGGTCCTTCAGTGACCTGTGGAAAGCTGTGTTGGAATTTGGGTGAGGTTTACACTGAATCTGTAGAATGCTTTTGGTAAGATGGCCATTTTTACTATGTTATGGGTTCTGAGAACCAAACTCAGGGCATCTGCAAAGGCAGCACGTGCTTTTAATAGTGCCTGTCTTCAGTCTTTCATTTGGTTTCTTTAAATTGCTTCTAGAAACTTGTAAGTTCTCACATTTGAAAACACTCTACTAAAATGACCTCACAAGACAATTCATAATAAGATTTTATTATATGTGGCTATAATTTCATAATAATTTGGAAATTTTTGGAGTTGATTTGATATAAACAATGACTAACATAATGATTATTACAGAAAGGTATAATTGTACTTAAATTCTTCACTGTTCATTTGTGCTGTATTGTAAGCTTCTGAAATGCAATGCTTATTAAAAGAAAAATGATAAAAATGTGCCAATTGGCAATTTTTGAACTTGTATCAACACATTTATTTTTACTAGAAGGGATGTTTTATCACTGACATTGTCCAGAGTTTCTGAGGCATGATAACGATACAAAGCAGAGTGAATATAATTGCCTGTGTTCTTGTTTTTAAATTCTCTACAGAAAACAGACCTCTGTCCCAGACAGAGAGTGGCTTATAGGTTAACCTCCTACCCACAATGATCTTAGTACAAAACTAGTGACATTTAGTAAAACTCAAAATTGATTGGAGAGGTAAGGAGATATCGTAAATTAACAGTAGATATTTATTTATATTTTAATCTTTGAGATTGCAATGTTTCTCCTTTCCCTTTTCTTTCTTCAAACCCTCCCATACGCTCCTTCCTGCTCGACTTCAAATTCATGCTCCTTACCCCTTTTAGGTTGCTAATAGCTATTGCATGCATGTAAGTATATGTATATACATTCCTAACCATAACAACAGTAAGCATTTAAACAATAAGAGTGTGTCTGATAAAGCATTCATTTTTGAAATTAGAATAAGTGGAAGAACAGAATATTTACTAATCTCGATAAAAATCTTAACGTAGACAGTTGTTAAACTATAGTCAGAGTTAGAAAGTCTTACAATGCCATTGTAGCATGTGCAGTGTAGGATTTGGGTACAACAGGATATTCATGAAGCACAGGGAGGGGTGGGTCATTAAAGAAATGCTAGCACATACAAAACCTACCACACAATATGTCATGCTTACAACTAAAGGGGAATTAGGCATTTATTATTTACATGAATCAAGCTTGTTTCAGAGTGTTTACTGGAGTAAGTATGAACTGTTAACAGAAATGGCAAAGTTTTATTAATAGGCTATATTTGACTAGATCCCAATAAGTAATTTTCTACCCAGAAAAAGGAAACAAAAGGTCAAAGCCAAGAACTGATTTGAGTAAAAGTATTTGGAGGCTGCTTTTAGGTATGCATGTGGCTCAGTCTTATAATCTTATGATTGAGTGTTAAAAGAAGGAGAATCAAGTTCAGCCTGGACTACACAGTAAGCTGAGGTGAATCTGGGCAATGTAAAACCTGTCTCAAAAAAAAATGGAGTGTACATAAAACATAGATATTGTCTACAAAATACATAGTTATATAAATTGACAAACTTAATGAAAGGATATAATAGATCTATGCAAACTGTTGTTGAGGCAATAAATGACATGAATATTATGCAAATAAATTCAAAATGCCTAAGAACAGTGAATTCCTTTTTAGTTTAGCTTATGGGAAGTAATGCCCTTCTCTTCTGTTTCTTTAGTTTTTAGAGCATTTTTCCAAATGGCATATCAATGTATCTACATTATCATAAATAAATGTTATTAAAATATCTATACAGACTTATTTTTGGTATTACATAAGTTCTACATGTTTTTTTTTACATGTTTTCCTTTTATAATTTCATTTTCTTTTGACTAAGCTCTAGTATTCACACAGCATCATTTTATATATCATGCTTTCTGAATTGGGTTCAATTGTATACAGTGAAGGCAGCTAGAAATATAAATGAAAAAAGATTCTAAACTGTTAAACTGTTAGGTAATTGGTACATAAGAATGAATGGGGCTTTTCCTGTTTTGCTCATATCATTGGTGATGGACGTGGAAACTCTTTGAGTTTACCAAGAATATTATGAATTCTTCAGTTCCTTTATAGTCATACATTTGCGATATTTTTGTAATGAATGTACTTCTTAAAGCCTCAGCTTTTAGAAGGCTGATTATTACTGCCTTTTGTAGGAAACATGGCTGACCTCTGTGTGCCCTAAGCCCACGGAGTCCTCTGATGTCCTGTGGTCCTGCTCCCCTTCTTTGCAGTGATGCCTCAGTGATAGCTGCTGACATCTCCCTCTCCACACCACTTCCAGGGCTGCATCCCCCTTCAGGCGGAAAATGACCCTGCTGGGCCACTAGCTGGGCTCTGCTTACTACTGCTCCTTCCAGTCTCCCTTAAAACTGTTGGCCAACTCCCCCCTCCCCCAATGTGTGTATGTAGCACAATCTGTTCTAAGACATGCCAGAAGTTTGTTTTTTGTTTGTTTGATTTTTGTTTTGTTTTTACAAGCAACTTCTGTTTTCTGTCATAAAACATAACTATCCTCTAAAAGACACAGCACAAAGATCTGTTTAGCTGCTTAGGACAGGGAAAGGAAAATTAAGGAAGAAAACCAAACAAACTGATAAATGGTTCCTTTTACTTATCCCTTCAAAATAGCAAAGTAAGCAAAACACAGTAGTAAAATCTCATGCCATGGGGCTCTGGCTGTAAAGATTGTACAGAGAAAGGGACAGGGAATTTCTCCGGGGAAGAGCATCTTTTATCATAAAGTTAAAACAACCTTGGAAATAACTATGATTTTCCAGATGTTTGCTGCAATCCATACATTCGTAATGGCTGTACATGTATCTTATTTAAACTCTGTAATGTAAGTTCACCATGAAGAACTTGTAGTTTGGATAAGCCACTATTATACAACTACTGAGAAAATAGGATTGAAATATATTCTCTTAGTATTATATTAGTTATATTAAATGCTAATATACAATAAAATATACTTATATACAACATGTAACAATATATGATTATATTCTGTCAGAGAGATAGAGATAGAATAGAGATAGATATATATATATAGATAGATAGATAGAGAGAGAGAGAGAAAACGATGAATGTATATTTGATGGAAGGCTTTCTAGCTTGATCCAGGCTAGAAGATGACACCTGGCATTTGAATCTCAGTCAAAAAAATATAAATGCATTTGAAATATAATTCCAAAGTTCTAAACCAGTTCAAAATAAAAATAGAGCCATAACAGACCTTGATTAATAACATGTATGCAAAAGATTTGAAAGTTTGACTACATGTTCAGGAAGAGACACATTTCACCAGAAATGCAATTTGAACACAGGCTTTGTGAATGAGTAGATTGTCAGAGTAGATGGAAATAGTTCTGTTCTCCTGGTTTCAAGGGAAGATCTGAGATTATTTTCACTTCCTTTTGGTCCTCATGATTTAAAGTAGGTGTAGAGAAAGTACAACAGTTAATAGGGAGTGAATGAAGACTGGGAGTCTGTTCCAAATTGGTTAATTGGTTTAAGAACACTTGATGGAAGTTTTTAAAAGGTTTTCCATTGTGAAGAATATAAATACAACCTCCTTAAAATGTGTTCTGCAAGCGATTCAGATTCTGGGTAGCACTGTTATCTTTTCTCTCAACTCTGCTGATGGACCACAGCTCACTGAGTTATTCTTCAAGATGCCAATCACTCCCCTGTGCTCCCAATTTACTCAGGAGATTTTGTCCCTTTCCCCTTCTTGGGGGTTCCATGTATGTCTCTCTTAGGTTCCCTTTTTTCTAGCTTCTCTGGGGTTGTGATTGTGAGGTAGGAGAAAGAGGAGGGGGAAAAGGGAGGCAGGAGGAGAACATGAGGGTTCAGGAAGGTTGAGATGGGGAGAGAACAGAGGAGAAGAGCAAGGAAAGAGATACTTTAATAGATGGAGCTATTATGGGCTTGATGAGAAATCTGGCACTAGGGAAATGTCCAGGGATCCACAAGATTGACCCCAACTAAGAATCTAAGCAATAGTGGAGAGGCTACCTTAAATGCCCTTCCTCTACAATGAGATTGATTACTACCTTAAATGCCACCCTAGAGCCTTCATCCAGTAGCTGATGGGAACTGAAGCAGAGAGTCACAGCTGAGTACCCAGCCCAATTCCTGGAATCCAGTTGTAGAGAGGGTGGAGTGATGAGCAAAGATTTCAAGACCATGCTGAGGAAACATACAGAAACAATTTATTTATTTATTTTTTTAATTTTTAGACAGGGTCTTGCTAAGTTGTCTAAGCTTAAACTCCATGCTGTTTAGAGAAGTGATATAAGACAGCTGGAGGAAAAGTACATGTGCAGATATACAAAGGATGGTACAACCAATGCATCACACGTATACTCATCAACTTTTAAACACTATAACTACAGTTTTCTACAGTACAATGTGAATTCCATGAAGATAGGCTCATTGTATCCATTGCTGTCATCCTAATCCTGAGTAATGTGCCTTACACTCAGTAGTATCCTGATAAATATAGATCAAATGGATAAATTATTTGCCATTTAACTTAGAAAAGGGAAGATGTAGTAATGATAGTTTCTATGTTAAAATACTTGAGTTGTTATTGCATCGGTAATCTAGAATACAGTCAGGTTACTAATGCTTGAATTTGGGTTGAAGGGGACGTGGATATACAGGTGATATTCATTTTGCTGCTAACATGTTCAGGCAGTTTCTACCTTTTTTGGGGGTACAATTTGAAGGGACTCACTGTTGGTCTACCTGGTCTTAAAAGATGCTCTAGTCATGTATCTTTTGTTTAATAATTGGAAAGGAAAGGAATACACCCCTGTGTGTGTGTGTGTGTGTGTGTGTGTGTGTGTGTGTTCTTTGATAATTTTGAACAATGTGTTACAGTCATATTCATTCCTGGCTCAAATCTTCCAAGATCTATGCATTCCTGTTCCATAACCATCTCTGTACTCTCTCCCTCTCTGTTTGTCTGCTTTCTCACATATCAAATCCAATTTCTGCTGTCCATATATACTAGAATGCTTGGCCTTCTACTGGACCATGGTTGGCAAACAAGTGGCTACACTCTTAGAGAATAAAATTGATTCTCCTTTTTCCACTATCTGCCGAAAGCTCTTTGGCAGGATTCCAATAGCTCTTCTATTAGAGGTAGACTTGGTGCCTGACTTCCCTCATATGCTAAGATTTGGTCTGATCAGCTTGCATGGTGTTTGTGCATGCTGTCACACCTGCTATGAGTTCATATGTACAGCTGTCTTGTTGTGTCCTGAAGACACTGTTTCCTTATAGTTATTTACTGCCTCTGACCTTTACACTCCTTCCTTTTCCTCTTCTGCAATAATCCCTGAGCCTTAGAGTAGGGGATATGATATAGATATCTCGTTTAGATATGAGCCTTCTGCAATCTCTTATTTTCTACATGTTGACCAACTGGAGTTTCCTTGTCAACCACCAACTACTGAAAATGAAGTTTCCTTTGTGAGGGTTGAGAGGTGCATTAACCTGTGGGTAAAAAGATAGGTCATTAGGAGTCAGTTCAATAAAATATCCATTTGCTAGGATAATAGTAGTAGGTTCTTCTCTAAGGCCTATGATCTGTCTAGCCACATATTCTTGACCTGCTGATGGTACCAGGTGTGAGTTTCTCTATAGAACTAGTTGTCCTGTATATATTATGCAGATAGACACAATGGCCTCAAATTCAAGTGGCCTGTTTTCTTCTGTCTCCTGAGTGCTGGGAGGCAGTCCAGAACTGAGAAGAGCTTACCTGGCTGAGGATCCAGGGCAAGCTCCTGAGTCTTAACCATAAGTGTACCAGAGAGCATCAGTTTCCATACTGATGCCATAGAAGCAAATACCAAATACACTGGTACTCCACACTGGTACTTCTTCTTTTCTTACTGTGATTCCATTTACTATCTGGTAGCTGAATCCAATTTGATTCATGTGCAGTACGAATATATTGAATTATGAGTGGAGTGCCAGTCAACTATACTGTGTTTGCTGTTGCTAAGTGAAAACAGGAAATAAGCTGCAGGAGCTGGGTTGCAGTGGTTTTTGCTTTGTTTACAAATTTGCGTTCTTTTGGCGACTGAGTGATTATAACAAAGCCACAGCAATTGGTCAACCAGAAACTAGGAGTCAGCCAGATGTTTGCAAGGTGTTTATTCTTCCATTCGGGTGGTCTTCCAGGAAACTGGGCAACAAACAGCATTTTATAGGCAATGCTATGGAAGTATACACAAAGAAGGTTCTGGAGTAAGTAAAAACTTTGACCTCGTGCAAGGAAGTGTAAATATACCATTAGTTTTGATAAGAGTAAATAATTCTTAAAAAAATAATTTCATAAAATCCTAACTATTTGTGTTAGAAGCATGTATCATTCTTACCCAAATTAACTGGAATATAAATAACGGTTCTCTCTCTGAGTGTACTCTGGTCCAGATAAAAACCACAAAAGGGAATTTTAAAGGGATGCTTCACTTTAAGGATATCAAGATGTAGTTTAAATATTTATTTCTCTAGAAAACGATCATTGGGCTGGTGAGGTGGCTTAGCATGTAAGGGTGCTGCTATTATACCTTGTAACCTGAGCTCCACCCATGGGACCCACATGGTGGAAGGAGAGAACAGAATACACTCCACAAAGGTGTTGTCTGAATGCCACATTAGCATGCACACATAAACTAATTTACAGAATAAAAAAATAGAAACCTTATAAAAATGGACAGTCAATACAGGGAATTTACTATCCCTGACATAAACATACAAGTGTCTGAGTGACATGGGACTAGTGGAACAGGATTGAGAAAGAGAGCTTTCCCCATTGTAGGCAGTTAGGCCCCAGAAAACTCAAGAGCTACCAAATCCAACCCTAGCCAGTGGCTTTGGGATTCTTGTCTCACAAACTTGAGGAATGAAATTCTCAGACCACAGAGGGTGAGTCTTAGGGAGAAGCTTATTATAGATTCATAGATGGAATCATAGAAGGGAAAAGGAAGAGCTGCTGTTCACAGGGGTCCAGGAAATACGGAAGACTTTTTTTTTTTTGCTTTCCTACTTGGCCAACAGGGCTTTATTCATTAACCAATAAGAGAAACAGATTAGCAGAATGACATCTCCCATTATCTCCTCTTTTCTGTCTAAAATAAAAATAAAAAGAAGGATTTTAACTTTAACATAGTAAAATATATAACAAAACAGTTATCAAATAAGAACTATGGTTAATGATATTTAGTCCATTAACATTTAGCAAGATTTAAAGAAAATATTTTATCATCTATCCTATCTTTGTGAGTCTAAAGTCTTATATGTAACTTATTTTTAATCCTAATTAAGGAAAACTATAACCATAACTATCTGTCTTCAACTCCATCAAAGACCACAGAAGGATAGTATATAAACTCTAGAAATGACAGAGACAACTTGCTGCCGGTCATGCAGAATCTGGAGTGAGGTATTGGGTAGAGGGTGAGTGGGTGAGGCCATTTGAAATAACCAGGTGTCCACATGCCTCCTCTCAATTTCAGTCCAGTAGTGACATATGGCCACTAGGCAGAGTGCTCTGTCAGATAACAAAGAAATAGGAAACAGATGCATCTTCTGGCATTTCTGACCTCCACCAAGGTCACTGGGATCTCTGTCCTGTTTGATAAGCTTCTGCTTCCTGTTCTCATACAAAAGGAAAATCATGTAAAATATCCTGCTTATTGTTGCATAATTTATTGTACACATGAACACATGTATTATAGCACCACACTGTGCCCCATAAATATGCACAATACCATGTACTTAAAAAGGATTAAAAAGGAGCAGATAATCGTCACAAATATTTGAATATATAATTGGCATGAAAATAAATACCAGAAACTGAATCAGTTATACATGGCAACTGAAAAAGAACAGCAATTAATATGTAGAGTGCAAGTTTAATGAAAGAAGAGATAAATGACAAAGGGTGATCTGCTACTAAGGGAATGGGTGAGGGTCACAGTTTCTGAGATGGAGGTGTAAATAATGCCATCACAAGCCCACCCCCAGGCTGCCATCTTGTCTAAACTGCTCTGAGTGACATTTTCTTTCTAGTGATGTAATGAGGACCATCTGTAACAATGCTCACGTGTCTATAAAGAATAAACCACAGCAAGTAAGAGTCACCAGATCAATAGTTGAAGTCCTTCTAAGTTATTTATTGTCAGCATACAGAATTTAAGGTGTTCATTGAAAACAGGGAGGAGAAAGTAATTGAAAACCACAAGACTATGTTCTTGCTTCAAGTCAGGGTTTCTTTGTGTGTTGAACTTTTGTAAAAGTTCTTCATTGCTATTGAATGCAGTTTATATTTATAGGGTTTAATCTGCTGAGACATTCAAAGGCTGTGTGAGACCCTAGGCAGTTCTTCACTGAGAGAGACATATTTCAAAATATTCCTTGCTTTTTCCATAGAATTCCAATCTTCCATGAATTTTGAAACTGTGTTTAATGGGACACCACCACTACCTCTGATTTTCTTAGCAAGAGATGATGGGTAAGGGTGAATGATGTCAGGGAGAACTGGATTTCATGTTCTTGTCTCAGGCAGCTTATTCTGCATCAGTATACAAACAAAGAGTTAAAACTTAATGGTTTAATGTTTTTCAAGAAGACTGACAGAGTTGATTTGTTACATTGAGTCCAGAGGGGCAGAGCATAACTTCCATATCACACAGGGCAGGTACCATAGTCTTGTCTCTTGTGTGAGAGGAGTCAATTCATGCTTTTCTCATGTTCCTGGGGAAGAACTCCTGCAATATTTTTATGGTAGTTTAACCTCATTTTAACGAAGAGGAACATAAGTGACATTGAAAGAATTATTAAATCTATAGTAGCTATTACTCAAGAATTTGCATAGTAATAAAACCATGGTAAAGTAGCAGTAGACATTTAATGGTAAGTGAACCGATCCAAATTAATCAATATTATCCAATTCATTAATATAATCTACACTCTGGTGAAATCATTATATCAAACCATTTATAGTAAAATTATCTTTTAAGATTTGTTCCACAAACTCATTTTAAAATTAAGATGAATTTTCTATAGAGTGACTATTTTACTCGGAGACAGCAAGTAAATTGTATGGGAAAATCCTACCTTGAACTATGCATAAGGTTTTATGTTTGTCTTCCATCGTCTCAGTATATCTGTTGTGAAACTCAGACTTCTTGGCAAAAATATAAATCTCATTATAAAAGTCCGTTGAACTAAATATGACAACTCTGTTTCTTATTATGTGCATGTGCAGTGTAAAGATATTAGCCATAAAATTTGGTGAATGTCCTCTGGGGGATTTAAAGTTTTACTATGCTTCAAATAACTTGCAGAATAGAATTTGTTTATGGGTTCTCATGTGTAAAGGAAATAATAAATACAACTGACAGTCATGTACATGGTGAATTAAACTGAAGTTATATGATATATATATATATATACATATATATATACACACTAATTGTCATTGTTTTGCCTTTGAAGTGAACTTGAATTAAATGTGACAAAGTATGTATTTTAGATAAACATTTAAGTCTTTTAGAAAATAATTGGTTGGTGTTTGCACACTATTAATACTTTTTGTCTACTTAAGTATTTCTTTGACTATTTCTTAAGGAGTATTTTGTGGGCATTCAAGAGAACTATGGGAAAAATTAAAGATACTAGTTTTAAAAGATCAAGAAAGGCAACTTTAATAATGCATATGGAGGAAAAAATAAAAAATATTGACTTTCTAGTTATTAAATATACATTGAGTTTTAGTGATTTGCTATGACCTGTTTTGGAATCTCGAGTTCGGATAATATTGGTATACATGTATTTGTGAAAGTCATGAAGTCCTGCTCAAATAAAAAGTCCATTAAAAACTGAAATTCTAGCTCATATACCTACCAGTCATCAAAATGTACCAAAGATCCATAGTCTAATTGCACTTTCATGATATGACATCTTTCCTATGATAAAACATTTTTTCTTAAAATTTTATTTTCCTGACGTCCCAGGACATTGGTGTTAACACTGTTTCCATTTGAACAGCCAATTCAGACTGACACTGATGGGATCTCATGGCAGCCTCTCAGCACAGGAGACCGACCAGTCATGAGCGGGCTTCCCCAAATTCAGATCCGCTCTTAGGAGACTAAAATCCTTTTACTGTGAGAAATGACTCAATCCAGAAGACAGAACAATCAGGATTTATGCCCATACTGTGTTAAGATAAGTTTTCCGAAGTTTCACCCAGAAGTTGTGCAGAAAGCACATTAAACGCAAAGGAATTCCTCCAAACTGTAAGGCAGATTTCTAGAACCAATCATAGGCTGTCATAGGAACCAATCATTCCTCAGCGCATGCAGCCAAACCTGACTTATCTTGGGAAACTATGATGGATCACAAATTAAAAATTGAGAAAATGTCTTTTTAATTAAAGTCACAGTGTTTAAAATTTAGAATTACTTAGGGAACTCATTATTCTATTTTGTTTTTCAAAGAAGTGTAGCAAGAGCATAACTTTTGGATCAGACAGCGCCCTACATTTGACTTTCGGCTCAGAAATTTTGGAAAAGCTTTTTTTCATTTATTCACTGTGTGTTTATTACAGAAACACTAGGTGCTGTCAACGGTATCTGACAGGATATCATACCAGATAAAATGTTTCTGTCACTTCAGACCAGGATTTCTCTCATGAGAATGACAGTTCTTCCAGAATGTTGAATGAACTAATTATACAAAAACCTTACTTTGTAAATTGCCCATTAAGTTACTCAAGACTAAAACATCTGCAAAGTAGAAATTAGACTACAGTTTACTTCTGATGTTCAGTTATTAACACTGAAATACTAAAACTTATAAGAGGAATACTCTATAGCAAGTCCATCAGTTATTTTTCAAATTATATAGAGAGCAACTTGATTTATTATAGACCTTAGCTTCATTTAGTCTTTTCCTGAATGCTAGTGCTTACTGACCATCTATTTTTCTTTAAGAAATAAGGGCAACCTAATCCTTGTGAAATATAGCCTTTAAGAATTTAATCAGTTCAGAAAGCAATAAATGTAATTCTGAATTGGGGGCAAAACAAAAATTATAAGCATAATCAAATGATTGATACAGTATGCGAAAATTTGAAGATTTAGCTCCAGTTTACAAGGTAGAGATAAACTATTAGTAATTTAGTTGGTTAAATTGACTGACTTAAAAAGTAGTTTCGTTTATGTAGTTTTAAAGAGGTTAAACATTTAAAAAGAACTGTTTGAAAAATTTTGTTTCTTCTAAGCAGCATAATATGATATTCAGTATACTTTAAAATGTAATTATTTACCTAAAAATAATTCAGACCCTTTGGTAGAGTGCTTATACAGCCTGCATGCAGCCCAGACTTTGATCCTCAACAACACGTAAACTAGTGTGATGTACCCAGCTGGCAGAGGCAAGGAGAATCAGAAGTTCAAGGTCACTCTCAGCTACACACCAAGTTCAAAGAGAGTATGTGATACATTAGACACTATCTCATAAATAAACAAACAATGTACATATCTTGTGCTTCCAACAAGATGGTCCAGTGAGTAAAGGCACCTGTCTTCAGACTTCAGAATGACCTGGGTTTGAGTTCCAGAACCCAGAGGATAGAAGAAGAGAATTGCTTACCACAAATTGTTCTCCGACTTCTACATTCCCATGCACACACAAGACACACAGACATACACATAGACACACACACACACACACACACACACACACACACACACGTGTGTGCACATACATTTTAAAAAATTAAATATTTTAATTAATAATATTAGAGAGAAATAAACAAATATCTTTACACAGTATAATGGAGCAATGCAAATTTGTCTTTACTTTTTAGTTTACTTACTTTGTTTTTATCTTGTTTCATCAAAAGCAGGGCCTCACATATGCCAGACAAATACTCTACAGTGACAGGCCCAACCTCAAGTCTTTAATTTTTTTAATTTGCCTTTGGGGAAAAATTATGAGGGCCTACTACATTTTTAGTATTTTATTTTAAATTTTGCTTTAAAGTTTTCCTAAGACTGCTATTCATGGCCAAGGAGTAGATTTAGTTATGGGTGTTGTTAAGACTCTATACTTGGTCTAAGCAAGAAATTAAATTCTGTTCAGTCTTACAGCAAAGAATGACTGTGGGAAAATAGTATGCCTAGTTCGTTTAAATTATTTTAACTTTCATAAAGTTTATATAAATGGATGATTTGTTCTTTCAATTGTAATGAACTAATTTTAGACTTTCACATTCAATGTTGGAAAGGCCAGGCAAGCACTCAGGTGGTGGAGATTCCAGGATTGCTAGTAGATCCTGACACCTTGGGTCATATTGTGGGAACCTGTGTTAAATAATAATAACAGACAACAAAACTAACACCCTGTGAATGGCGGCAACTTTCCCAAGAAGTTCAGCTCCACAAGCAGATATTCATTTTTTTTGTGGGCAGTGGGGGAGGATATCATGGCTTCTTTATGGGCAGCAGGAGCCAAGTGGCCAGTGGATGTTGGTGGAGATCTCAGGCTCCCACTAGTTCCCATTGTTGACCAACTTCTCCTTGTTGTACAGCAACTCCTCATGTGTCTTGGTGGAGAACTCAAAGTTGCCCTCCATGATGGCATCAAAAGGGTAGGTCTTCTGGTAGAAAACACAGTAGATATACTTGGTCATGCCATTGTGGTCTGGTGGCTGCCATTGGCTCTTGGCCTCAACAGTTATGGCTTGTGCAGGACAGATGGCCTCATAGAGCTTACAGGTAATGCAGTGTTCCTCTAGAGATGGGTAGCAACACAATGCATGTTTCCTGCGGAAACATGGATTCAGTGGGCCCTCCTTAAATGAGTAGTTGGTGATGGCAGGCTCCGGAAAGAGGTAGCTCAGGGTCATGCCCAGTCCTCAGAAGAGTTCTGTCCACATCAGAGTCTGAGCTACGTGGTTAGTCATGGACATCATGTCCATCTCAAGCTCCTGTACATGCACAGATATGAAGGAGGCTGCCACTGTACTGCTATAGAGGCTTTGGCCATTGAGATGTTCTGTGTGTATGGCCTGGCTAAGGCTCATGGTAGCATGAATGAAGAACAATGGTTCATATTGAGGATCTCTGGCTCCTTCCTTGGCCCAAGTGCAGATCAGCAGGGAGGCCCAAAGTGGAGAAACACTGATGACTGTGCCATGTTTAGTTAGGATCTTAGAAAGTGTCATCTTGGGATAAAGGATGACTAAGGTAGGAACATGTCCTAGAACTAACAATAAGTTGAAGTAGGTTAATCCTAAGAAATTACAATTATAAAAAAAATTGAGAGAATTGAGAGGAATCACAAGACATTTAATTCTCAACTAGAATAAAATTTGACATCTTTTAAAGAATGCAAATATACAGTCTCTCTTATAATGTCTAAATGAAAGAAAATGTGGCATAGTCATAACCAAATCAATGGGAATTGACTCTAAGATGATATACCAAGTCACATCAAGTTTAAGCTGTTAAAAACCACAGATGAAGAAAATTGTTGAAAGCAGCCAGAGAGGAAAACAGATACACTAGAGTCAGTAAAATAATGATTCAAGTGATGGCTGACTTCTCATCTCACATGATGAAAAACAGATGACAAATGAACAGAACCTTTACAATAATGAATTAAGTCAAACCAGCATTTCAATATCAAAATATGGTTCAAATAAACACATTTATTTTATGTGAGTGAAAATGGAGATTCTTCAAAGCAAGAAAATAAGAGCTGTAACATAGGCACAAATAAAAACTCGAGGATTTTGGGGGTGGAAGGTTGGCTCAGTGGTTAAGAAAACAGAACACTCTTACAGAGAATATATTTCCAGCACCTCTGTCAGCTTGCTCACACTTTTTAAAACTCCACATCCAGGGAATCCTGGCTTCTATGGCACCTTTACTCATCACACACACACACACACACACACACACACACACACACACACACACTCACTCAGACACTCAGTGGGAGAGAGTGAGGGGGAAGAGAATTAAAAAATGCATTTAAAATTTTAGTATATTAAGTAAATGTGCCAGTACCCCAAGAATGTCTACATGTGATCCATAGATACATTATCGCAGAAGAAGGTGAAATATTGAGTGACTGCCTTATAAGATGAGAAATAAAATGAAGCTAACTATAAACACTACTCAATATTGTACTGGTAATCCAAGTCAGAAAATAACCCCAGATAAAATAAAAACCATAGAGATAAAAAAGGAAGTAAAATATTCTATTTTTGTATAATGTAAGTTTGTACAAAGTCTCTGAGGATGGTCTATAAAATCAATGAAATGAAGAATAGAAGTTGTACTGTAAAAGTTAAAAGAATAGTGGAAAGAAAGACTTGGACAATTGAATGGGTGTACCAATTTAGGATTTAGAGAGGTCAAAGCCCTTAAGATGACGACGATCTTCCTTGAGTTCATTTATAGAGCCAGTATCAAAATCAAAATATACAATGGCTTCAAAGAAATGATACAAATCGACAAACTGTTCCTAATTGATCCATGGGAATGTGAGCTACCTAGAATATCAAAATAGTCTCGAAAAAGAAGATTTTTCTTATTTATTTTCAGAACTTAGTATAAAGTTACAATGATTAAGAGTGCAGAAAAAACAAAACAAAACAAGCAGATGCAGCAACCAAGCAGCATGGGTCCCGAAATAACCCGACAGAACTATAATGGTTCAAGCAGAAAAGAAGCTTACATGCGTCAAAGAAGATCTTCTCAACAAATGATGCTGAGATAGCTGGACAAACACACAGAAAAGAAAAGAACTTCAACCACCACCTCCTATTGTGTGTGTATATGCTACTTACAGAGAGATTATAGTACTAAATGAAATGCTCAAGCTAAATTATCATTAAGAAAATGAAAAGTAGGAGGCTGAGGAGATGCTTTCATTGGTAGAATGTTTGCTGCACATGAATGGGGCATTGAGTTTGATCCTCAGCATGTTTGTGACAAGCCAGGAGCAGCAGCACTCACCTTCAATTCCACAGTAGGTAGGCAGAGACAAGAGGATGTAGGAAGTAGCTGGCCAGTCAACATGGCAGCTAGGTCAACGCCTAAGTCAGTGAGACCTTCCTTTCCAAAAAACGCAAGGTGGAGAGCAATTCTGGAAAAAACTAGATGTTGATCTCTGGCCTCCACACACATCCACACATGTATCCATGAATACACACACACACACACACACACCCATGGGGTGGGGGGAGCAATAAATTTAAAGTAAAATTAAAATGTATGTTAATTCTGTCAGCGTGTCCAATATTATAGGAATAAAAATGGAATTGTTATTTTAAAAGTTGTATGATTGACACAAAAATATGAGAAAGCATTCACTCTTCAATGGGGATAGCGCAAATTCTAGTTACATAGATTAAAATAATAGACTAACCAGAATGACAACACCAATATTAATCCTATGACTGGAACTCTTGCTGATTGCTAGCAGGACTATGACATGGTTTGACTGTTTTGGAACAATGTTTGGCAACCCTCCCCTACCCTAATTAAATATTTTGCCTATTAGAAATTCACTAGGCTCAGGCATCATTGTGATTGGGTGAAATTATAAAACACAACCACAATGAGAAGATGTACAGATTATATTGTTTCTTGTTTGCTTTTTGGTTGGTTATTGTGCTACATGGGTGTGGCAGTTAAGCACCCCATGGCTCTGTGATTTGAAAGAAGTTTCTCTAGTGTAATAATAGGTTCAAAAGGATGTTTCAAAAATATATAAGACTCAAGTTCTAGATCTGAAAAATACCCCCCCATAAATGTTTAAAAATATTTAATAAAGTAACACTAAATGACAAATGATTTTCAGTAAAATCAAGCCTGTCCATGCCTATGTCTTCTTGGCTCAATTTGTTGTATTTTATGAAGGCATCATGTTTATTTTAAAACTTAAAAATTTCCAAGATTTTATCTAGTGGCCAGGAGAGTCTTCACTGTACCCTTGGTGGTTTGTCAATGAAATCTTTATATTTATTTGTATGAATATGTAGTTGATGGAGGTCAGGTGTTAAGTGCTCCACAGCCTAGAAACTGTCAACCAGCAGTTTATGAACTCAGTAATCAAAGATGTCATTCTTACTGCTGATCTGTCACATAATTAGACCTTACCAAGTCCCATGGTGGTGCTGGATGTAGACAGTGTTTACTTCCAAGTGTAAGTTTCTCTGGAGTGATGGGGGAAAGCTTTCCTTTATTGAATTTTACTTTTAAGCAGACCTTTGTTCTTAAGGATATTTATGCACATGTAAACAATAAACATTTAAAATAGATGTTACAGGGTTTATTTCACACTTAAGACTCAATGCAAACTGTGCTGCAATAGGAATGAGGTAACAGAAACTTTTGAGATTATTTTGAACTGTACTTATTGATTTTTCTATACAGTGTTAATAGGACAATGCATTTGCAGTTTTTAATTTATGGTACGGCATTTTTTGAACTCTTGGTGAATACTACCTACAATTAAATTATTTGTTCATTTTTCGGATGTTTTAATCTTTTATATATTTCCACTTCACCAACTTGTTAATTACATTGCTTTGTTTGGAGAAATTAAGTCATGTGGCTCATGCTTAGATACATATTTATACGGTCATAATTTCATTTGATATTTAAGAAAGAAGAAAGTTAATACTTCATTATGCCAAATCAAAACATATTGAAAACATACCCATGGTGGTATTGATTATATGCCTGTTTTTCAAAGTTCTAAACTAGGGCTGTTTAACTTCAAGTTCATCTCCCACTCTAGTTTTATATTTAAATTGAAAAGTGTTTGTAACTCCTTCTCCTAAATTGTTTCTGACAGAAAATTCCTTTCTTAGTCCCTTGCCATTGATGTGATTTTTGAGTGTTGCAAATTTCCTTTATCTGTTGCTTTCCCCCTGAACAAAATAAAAGCTATAATTGGCATTCTAGAAGGAAAAAATGGGTTGGTGGAAACTGGACAGAATCCAAGCCTCAGACACAGAGAGATGGAAAAATAGAACCATATCTCCCATGAGCCCTAAACAATGTGGATTAGTATGTAGCTCAAAAATAGTGTCTACAGAATGTATTCTTGACAATGCAAGCTGCTAGCCCACCTCTCATGACTTTAGTGTGAACACTTTATGCTCAATAGATGGTCAGTCAACATGAATTAAGTAGTTATTGCCATGTGAATAATTTGCAAGTTGATGTGTAGAGTGGAAAAGGAGTCAGCTTTGCCCTGCTAATCCCTCTCTTCATATCCTTCTCTCCTTTCCTAATTTGTAGTATGGATATAATAGGCTCTCTCTCTCTCTCTCTCTCTCTCTCTCTCTCTCTCTGTCTCTGTCTGTTTTTTTTTTTTTTTTTTTTTTTTTTAGACAGGGTTTCTCTGATCTGAAACTTGTTATGTAGACCAGGTTGGCCCTGAACTCACAGAGATCCACCTGCCTCAGCTTCCCAAGTGCTGAGATTAAAGGCATGCACCACCATGCCAGACTACAACAATAAATATACTCATATAACACATAAATATACTGATCAATTCTATTGCCGAACACAAGTGTTTATGTAATAATGCATATGCATTAGTTGGATTAGTATTGAACAACATTAAGAGTATGTATAACTTTAACAACACTAGTGTGAGAAAATACATTTTCTGATACTTTGGAGTAGAGACTAAAGAAATTATTAAGTTTGAATATATAAGGGAAACTGTTCATAGATGAACTTTACTCTGTATTTTCTGGTTGACCTTACATTTCAGCACAGAAGAGTTCAGGAGTGTGAAACCAAATCAACAAAAAATCTGAGACCGTCCATGTGAACAAACTGACCTGAGACCAATGAGGATGCCTTGGCTCATATTACAGTGTAGTCTCATTTGATAAGATGTAAGGCAAGAATGTGAGTGTTTTATTGATTCTGACACTTGCTGTATTTTTATTAAGCTATTCTGAATTCAGTCTCTAATTATAAAAAAATACCTTTTTAATTTGTAAAAACTGACATCAACAGTTGTTAAATATGTCATATGCTGTGTATCCCAGTTTCCATTTCTAAATGTAAGGACTGACACAATAAGTGTTCATTCTCAACTTAAGACAAGTGAAAGTAGTCATAACAAACAAGTCACAAAACCACATTTTTGGCATCTTATCTCCCCCTTTTATTGAAAATAGATTGTTTTCTTATATAATAGATCTTTATTACAGTTCTATTTCTGTCTCTCATTAGAAAAGCACAGGCTTCTAAGAGATAACAACCAAACATGACAAAATAAAATACAATAAGATAAATTAAAAACCATCACATCAAGACTGGACAAGGTAACCCATCAGAAGGAAAAGAGCCCCCAAAAGCAGGCACAAGAAGCAGGGAGCCGCTCATTCACACACTCAGGAGTCCCATAAAATACAAAGCGGAAAGCCGTAATATATTCACAGAGCACCTTGAAGAGCCTGTGCTTGCTGCTTCAGTCTCTGCGAGTTCACATGCTTAGCTGATTCAGAGGCCCTGTTTTCCTGTCATCCTCCAGTCTCTCTGGCTCTCACACTCTTTCTGCCTCTTTCACAGTCCCTGAGCTCTAAGGGGAGGGATTTGCTAGAGACACCCCGTTGAAAGCTGTGTGACAAGAACCATATTTTCAGTAAGCAAACTATTTTCAACAATTTTAAAGGAAGTTTGAAGTTTATAATTACACATATCCACACATATATCATGTAAGAATTAACAAGTATTTTATGTATAAATAAAGGACAGATTATTTTCAAAGTATCTGTCCATCTTCTACAACACATTATTCTGTCAATTATTTAGAAATTTATTAATTACTCTAACATAAAAGAAATGCATTCTTTCAGCTGCCTTTTCTTCTCTCCAAATGTAATAAACCCCAAGGGAATCATAACGATTCTCCTGGACTAGCATATATTTTTAAGTCACAACATAGTGTGCAACTGAAAATAAATACGTGACTCAATGGTTCTATTGAAGTTATCGCTGCTTATTTGAGTTTTTCCCAAAGAAGAAAGGGATACATGTCCCATTTGGACTAATGCTATTCCTGAGGCATGAGCATAACTGACCTAAGCAAAGGTGACTGAAAAGCTCTAACAGTATCTGAAGTCACCCCTTAAACTTTTGAAAAAGCACCCTGTGGGGCAGGGGTTGAAGCAGGGACTGAAGGTAAAAGAGAGAAGGTGTGGGGCCAGGCAGAAGTGCTGTTCAGTCTTACCACTTGCCTCTGGGATGGGAGAGAGGGCAGGTGTGTACCACCACCACCTGCCTCTGGGGTGGGAGGCAGGGTAGGTGTGTATGTACCACCACCTGTAGCCACTAGTGGTATTCGCCTAGACAGAACCCGTAGGCTCCCATTTTTGAGTGTATTAGCAACATGTTCTTGTAGTGTGCACCGTAGGGATTTCTTTATTTTAATTTTACATGTATAAGTGTATTTGCCTGTGTGTATGTGCAACCATATGTGTGGCTGGTATCCACAGAGATCTGAAGAGGGAGGGTGTCAGATTCCCTAGAACAGATTATTGTGAGCCATCTTGATTGCCGAGCCATCTCCTCAGCCCACATTTCTACAGTTTTATTCCTTATTTTAGAAAGTATAAAATCAAGTCACTGGAGCTCTATTGTCACTTAAGTCAATATGTCACATAGATCGATAAGCCTACAGTTTCCTAAAAGAAATTTGGAAATAAATTGATAGGGAAACTGGATTTATCTGCAGTTTGGCCAAGCCCCAAAAAGGGAAAACTAGTTTTTCTCTGCCTTTTCTTTCTGTAGACCAGTAGTTCTCAACATTCTTAATGCTGCCACCTTTTGACACAGTTCCTCAAGCTTTGGTGGCCTCAATTATTTTGAGTGAATTGTAATATAAATATCCAATGTGCAAAATGCCTGATATGAGACCCCCAAAGGGGTTGTGACCCATAGGTGGAGAAACACTGTTGTAGATGTTTAATAATTTTATAGAAAAGATGAAACACAAGTATGTAAATGCAGAACTGGATTCTCTTCCTCTGAGGTAAGTCCCTCCTCAGGTTGGCACCATGGATTTGTCCCTTCTCTTCCCTAACATGGTACAGGGAGGGAAACCTTAATTCTTTGAGATCCTTTATTTCACTAACACACTTTGTAAAAGTAAGCCACACATCAGTTTCTTTAGGACATTTCTCTATGGCTTTCTTCCACGTGCCAGACTTTACTGAAAACTCATAGTTTGCTTTAAAGAAACAGCAGATTCAATTGTAAGTTGAGTAAACTCCATGAGTGTGATTGGGCATATTTAACAGTTGAAATAGCTAATTTGAGAATTGCTTTTGTTTGGTCATCTAAAAAACATTCATATACCCTTTAACTATATAAACTTTGTCTTACACTTACTTCCTTTATCCCTCCTAAACAGTCTGACCACACTTAATATAATTGTTAACTTTTCAGTTTTTTAAAGAATTCTTCTGTAGCATGTAAGTTTCCGCCAGCCCGCCCGCCGCTGGTCTGGCGTCCTGGCCCCCAATAACACGCAGGAGACTCTGTATTTGATACAATCCTGTTGGCCAGTTACCATTATTGTTAATGGGCTAGCTCTGCCTTAATAATTAACCCATTTCTACTTATCTAAGTATTTCCACGTGGTCGTCTTATGGGGAGCCGCGCGGCAGGCTTCCTGCTTCTTCCCCGGGCTACATCTTGACTCCCCCTACTACTTCCTCTTTCTCCTCCTAGTCTCCTAGCCCCACCTATCTAGTTTTCTATTGGCCACAGGGCTTTATTAACAGTATGAGAAACATATATACAGAATCACATCTCCCATCATCTCCTCTTTTCTGTCTAAAGTAAAAGAAGGGGTTTAACCTTAACATAGCAAAATATACCATACAACAGTTATCAAATAAGAATCACAGTTAACAATATTTAGTCCATTAACATTTTGTAAGACTTAAAGAAAATATCATCTATCCTATTTTTGTGAGTCTAAAGTTCTATATGTAACTTATCTTTAATCCTAACTAAGGAAAACTATAAGCATAACTATCTGTCTTCAACTCCTTCAAAGACCACAGAAGGATAATATATAAACTCTAGAAATGACAGAGACAATGCATTGCCTGGTCAGTCACCCGAAGTTCTTCTGTAATGTTCCATCTTCAGCCCATAGGCCATAATGTGTGTCCAGACTCCTCAATAAGGCAGGAAACTTTAAACTGTCCACCTGTATTGACAGTTTGTCAGTCACTTTTCTCTGTGTCCTGTAGACTATTTGGCTGTCAGGAAGCCTCTTCCATGAAACAGGAATCCTGTAGCAATGTCCATCTTGCATCAGCAGTTACCTTTTTGTGGGTCCTGCATGTCCAGTTTCTACAACATAAAGTCAAACAGTTCAGAAGAGCAGTACCTTGCCCAAATGGCTAGTCTTGCCATATTAGAAGCAAACTCCATAATGTGTTCTTCGATGTCCATCTTCCTTTCTTCTGTAGGTGGTGTTACCAGGAGCAGTTGTGCCTCATTGTCAAGAAAATCCCTAAACCGTTTTTAAATGCCATATTCTGTAGGTCTTTGAAAGGTTTGAAGAATGCCTATTCATCTCAAATACATCTCTGCATATCTAGAAATCCAAACTAACTTAACTCTAAGTTTTAACTATCATAGGTAACCCTCTATAATCTGTACTAAATTATACATTACATTTTCCAATGAGCTATATAAACACAATACCTAAACAAGAGCAGAAATATACATATCACAAAATTGACCTTAAATTGTATCAATAAAAGAAAATCCATTCCAAAGCAAAGTATTCATATCTATACCTTAATTCCCTTTTTTACCTTTACAAGGATTGCTTGTGTCATTAACCATTTATAACCAAGCCCATATAAATGAAAACAAACATTTATAAACAATATTTGGGAATTTGGGCGTCGTTCTTTCCAAACTACTTCCTGCTGGTAGAGGGCGCTGTCATGGGGGTCCAAAGAAGACGCAGAAATCTTGGCAGTAGTCTGCAAGGCTTTGTCTCAACTGCTTTGAATGTTGGATCACCTGGGGAGTTGTTTCAGGGGGTCTGGCTTGATCAAACCACATAAGTCTGGAAAGAATCCATAGCTTTTCATTTTCTGTGGAAATAAAAATAGAAATCCTTTTCCCCAGTAACTTGTCCTTAGGCTTGAATTTTTGAGTCAAAGCATTTTTAAAATATATAAATTGAATTGATCCAGGAACATTTCTTTTATCAGTAGTTGCTATTTTCTGAGCAATCAAATAATTTAAAGACAACAGAAGCACATATATTATCCAAAATTTCTCTGTGTTTTCCATTTTTACGTGGCTTTTTTATTACTCTCTTTCTTCTACTTCTATTTTTACATATTTTGAGACAGGGTTTCTCTGTGTAACTTTTATCTGTCCTGGAATTCACTGCATACCAGGTTTACTTTGAAATCACAGAGATCTGCTTGCCTCTGTCTGCCGAGTGCTGGGATTAATGGCGTGTGCCATTACATCCATCCATTTAATTCCTTTTTTCTTTTTAAACCATTGTATCCCGTTTCTTTTTCTCTCCCAAGCCAGCGTATTTTTTAAAACACAGTGTAAACCTTCATTGCAGCTCTTGTACACACCAATGAATTGTTAGCAGAGCTCTTTAAAAGCAAGGCGGTTTTTGCCGCTTATGCTAATTTTGGAAACCTCTCTTAAAGGAGCCACACAAATCTCTGTCTACAACAAAACAAATCCAACGGAGAAAATGCTGCTACTAAGAAGTCTTGCTAGTCTCTGTTCCTTTGTTTCTAAAACATTTCTTAAGCTCTTATTAGTTTTAAGTGAAAGTTCTTATAGCCACGTTGGGCGCCATTTGTAGCATTACAGCAGGTCTCCCCGCCGGCCTCCCGGTCCTGCCGCCACGGTCCCACAACCACGTGTGCCCCAAATAACACTCAGAGACTCTGTATTTGATACAATCCTGTTGGCCAATTACCATTACTGTTTATGGGCTAGCTCTGTCTTAATTATTAACCCATTTCTACTTATCTAAGTATTTCCACGTGGTCGTCTTATCCGGAGCCGCGCAGCAAGCATCCTGCTCCTTCCCCGTGCTACATCTTGACTTTTCAGTTTTTTAAAGAATTCTTCCAAGGGGTAAAATTATTATTTTTTGTCTTCAGATTTTACTTTATTTAAATTAGAAACAATTTTATTTTATATATAAATCCCAATTCCTTCTCCCTCCCATTCTCTCATGCCCAGACATTGCCAAGCCTTCCCTTCCTTAAGTAGAATGTTGTTAACTTTTTTCTAAATGTGTACTCCATATGCTAAAAGTGTGGATGTAAGAAGTCCTTATTATTATAGAAATAAGAGCTTACAAACCTTAATCACTGACAGTTATAGTGTGTGGCTTCACTTGGACACTGTGTATGAGATGACAAGCAGATTATCTCTGGATTGTAACCAAAGGAGGCAAAAGTGGATGTCAGGTCGAGAAAGAAGGAGAATGAACTTTTATGTCTATTTTTTTTCACAGTAGCACAAAGGCTAGGTCTTGTGACTCATGACCTTCCAGTGTCTTGTAAGCAAACACAGGTGTTAAGTTAGCTGCTTCTCTGTCATCCAGCCATATGATGATCCTGTTCTTTCTTTACAGTATCAGCTATTAGAGAAGCCAAGGAGAAGTTTTGGACGACAACTCCCCAAACCTGTTACCTATGTTTGTCAGATAATCACAAACATTCACTATGCATAAACTGTCATCTCACCAATTTCAGGATATAAAGTGAAGTTGTTTGTTTTGGGTGAACTTACTATAAGCTGTATCGCTTTCAATTGGCTATAAACAGACTGTTTTAAGAATTCTCAAGGTTATTCGGTGAAATCTGATGGAATCTTATTGGTGACCTCTAGATGCAGGCAATTTACAAAAGGATTCAATTTTTGCAGTCAGAGAGACTATGAGAATTAAATGGTAAACATTTACTAAAGGGTTCTGTAAGAAAGTTATGCATTTGTCTTGTTCTCAAATATTTTTAGACATTGATATCACAGTCCCTTACTTAGAGTAAATATAGTCACTCATATTATGAAACCATTTTTATTATATAAAATTTATTAATCAAGTATGATCTTCAGTATTATTCTATATTAATTTTTATATTTGTATGGGTATGAGTATTTAAGCCATAAGTATGAATACATATCTTTAATTTCCAATTAATTACCTTTACAAAATGTTCACAGTATAAGAAAAAAGTATTTTCCATACACTGGACTACATTTAAAAATAGTAATATGACTATCCTTGAGGGAGCTAGAAAATTTCATTGGATTGCTATTTCTGGACAACATGAGAGCAATTAAAACATGTAATACTCTGTTGTCTATCTTGTAGGCATGAAGTATCAAGAGAGGATGTCAAGTAAATATTATTTCTTTGTGTCTAGTAGTGTAGAATTCTAGCCTGATTTTTCTTTAACTCTAGAATAACAAAATTTATAAAACACAGCCACATTGTTATTTTTTTTAGTTAAAAACTTTGTTCTGCATAAAGAAACCAATATTCTGATAATTAGCTTTTATTGACCATTTTTATTTTTATAAATCAAGAAACATGTCAAGATAGCACAAATGTAGAAAACAGATAATTCTCTTAAGCATTTACTCATGTGATAGATAAAAGGCAACATAATTATAATGCAAGAGGAAAGAGATAACTTTTTTTGTGAGAACTCTCTCTCCCTCCTTCCTTCCACTCCTCCCTCATCCCCAACCTCCAACTCTCCTGTTTAGCTCCATCTTTCTGTTTCCTCCTACTTTGTATGAAACATAGCATTTGCCTTTATTACACTTTGAAAAAGGACTACTACTATGCTTGGCCATCCTGGGCTCTTTTTCCTTCTGTCTCCCTAACTACTAAGGTTTGTTTTAGAGCATGTAAGGGGTAGTTATTGTGTGAGGAGAGTGAGAAAGAGGGAAGTAGTAGTGTAGAATTATTTCATGTGAGTGGAAATAACGAACAAATCTCTGTGACAAGGAGAGAGGACTAAAACAAAACCAATTCATGATCATATCTGAGAGCGGATTAAGAATAAGAATTTTGATTGTATCTTAAAAATGACCATGCATCATATCCTATTATGGATTATGTCACTGGCTGTTATTTCTTTACCAACTGTAGCTCTTGTGAATGTTTCTAATCACTACAGCAAATGGTAAAACTACCTCTTCTAGAAGGGAAGTAGTACTGAGTTGAGCAAAGTGGCTCATATGTGAAGGATCAGCACTCAGGAGGCTGAACCAGGATTGTCATGAGTTTGGGTCAGTTGGGGTTCCATTGCCAGATGGTGCAACAAAACAAAGCAAAACAGCCTCCTGGAAACTTCTCCCAAATCACCTGTCTCTCAGCCATGACTCCTTTCTAATACTCTTGTCCCTGTGTCATTTACCTCTTACATCTATTGAAAAAAGCCAATAAATCCAACTTTGTTCACACACAGTTATGTTTACATGTTTCTGTTGTATGTATCCTGGGAACTGATACAAAGAAGAGAAAGGCAAAGTGCATTAAAGAAGGAAGTGTAACAAGAATGACAACTTGAAGTATGTAGAAATGTTGACCTTGGAAAATTTTACACCAAATCAGAAGTAGTAGTCATCATTAGGTGAAACTGTTGTCACCAGGATAGATGGCTTACATATGCAATCCATGTACTCAAGAGGTTTAGGCAGGAAGATTATAAGTTTCAGGCCAGTCTTGTTAAAAACAAAACAAAACAAACTCATAACCAAATAATAAAGAACACAACACATTTAGGAGCTCTGGTGTGAATAATATCAAATTAGTTGTTATAAGATCTAGAGACTATTCTTTTGCTTTGTAATTAGTATTCTAGTATTGAGGAAATTAATATTTTATCTATATTATAGGAAGAAAATGATAATACTTTCCTTGTTGGATCAACTAAGGGAGAAGCAAAATTTCAAACATACTAATTTTATTAAACCATTCACCAATTTGTTTATTGTTTTCACTGTTTATGATTAATTATTGAGACAATGGATAGTATTCTAAATAACCCTGATGGGTGCTCAGTTCTAAAGCTCAGCCATTCTCCTTAAGAACTAATCATTTGTACTTTTAAACCTTAACAGTTTTAAAACAGAATATTATATAAATATTGTATCATTAATCAAATTTCTTAAATTACAAAATCACATTTATCTTAATCTGTATTCATGAGCATTTAGGCATATGACAAAGTATAGCAACTAGGAAATATGAGTAACAACTGACACTGTGCTTTGCAACATTTAAGGAGACAACTAATTCTTGAAGTCGCATAGCACAATGACACTCAGAGGCTCTGGGGTCTCCTGGAATCTGGGGTTTGCCATACTTTTGGGGTGATTGTCCATCCATAGAAAACCTGCACATTCATTGACCAATAAATAGGTCTCAGGGCCAAGTTTCTGCTTCTCAGTGGACCAAGGAAGGAGTTCGGTTTTTTTTTTTTTTTTTTGGAAGGAGTTCTTGAAAAGTCATGCAGATTAGCATTCCATAGTAGCTATAGACTTTTCTCTTCCATACTTTAATCTGCTGGCCATCCTTATGGAGAGTGTTTATATTTTGTTTTTTTTTTATTTTTGTTTTTTTCCCTCTTTGTGTTTTCGAGACAGGGTTTCTCAGTGTAACCTTGGCTGTCCTGGAACTGTCTCTGTAGACCATTCTGGCCCCAAACTCACAGAAATCCACCTGCTTTTGCTTCCTGAGTGCTGGGATTAAAGGCACACACTACCATCACCTGGCTTGTTGTTTATGTCTTGTAGCTACCCATGCTATTGCGTCTCCTCAGCTGCAGTTAATGAGTAGGAGATTAAGGCAGACTGCCTAAGGTCATACCTTTCCAACACTGCAATAAATTACTCAATAAACTGTTATCTGTTGTCAATTAATTTCATTAATCAGTTATTGCAGACATGAAAATATTTAGATCAGAACATGTTTCTCCAGTTTCTAGCAGTGTTGAAATCAGTAAGCAAGGTGTTTCTTTTTGAGAATAAATACATTTATCTTGCCAACAAATGTCTTTGGCATGTGTATCTTGAACAGAAGCAGTTTCATATTTATTTCAGAATTCTTACAATTTACAACTTTTAAACTGCAGTTTGGACTGTAGCTTAATCCTGGCACTCAAGAGGCAGAGGAAAGCAGAATTCTGTGAGTTGAGGCCAACTTGGTCACATAGTGAGCCCTGTGTCAAGAGTAGTGCTGAGGGTGGTGGTGTTTGTAGAGATGGCTCAGTAATTAAGAGCACTCATTGCTCTTGCACAAAAGGTGGCTCACAATCATCTACAACTCTAGTTGCAGGAGATCCAGGCCCCTCTTTTGATCTCTGTTGGCACCAGTCATGTACACAATGTCTATGAGTATATACACATAAAACATTCATACTCATAAATAAGTAAAGGTAAAAATAATTGAAAACAAACTTTTACTATAAATACATTTTTAGCATAGAATATAAATTTCTTGATTCAAATTTTACCTCTTGTGTGCTTTTTATATTACCACATTTAAATGTTTGGCTTTAAAGCCAAAACATAATAATAAATTATTTATGTTGGTGTGCAAATGCAGCTAAGCTTTCTGTTGTTCTACTCAGACTTGTGTTCTTGAGTTTCATGTAGATAAAAATGTTTGCAGCAAACATAAAACCCAGAAGCACCAACAAGTTTAGTCATCCCTTGTGATTCTAATTTTTGATAGAATATTTTTTTGGTGTGTGTATATCCTCAGTAAAACAAATCCTTGTAATATTTTAAATAACACCATTACCAATCATTAGATCAAATAAATAATTCTATGTTTATGGATTTATTGGTAATTCCTTATGCTACCATGTATAATTGTCTATACAATGTCATTCATTGGAATACACAGGGTGTATCATCATATACCATATGATTTTTAAAAAACATTCCTGTGACATAGTAGTAACAAGAGAAGAACGTGTTATAAAGTAGAGTCAATATGTGATTGTCAGATAAATGCTCCCTGTTGAGCTTTTGACAGATGTCACCAGATACTAACATTTTAAAAGTCTGTAGTGTTCTCTTTTTCAATTCAATGATCATAGGGGAGCTGACTGATACAAAGTGCTTTAAATGTAGTTATATTTCAACACACTGGGACAGTGCTCTTCAAATGTAGTTACATTTTCCCCTAAGGTTTCATTGTTGCTTCATACAAAGGAAATAATGTGTGTAAGTTTGGGGAATGAAGTGGTCTCTACTAGAGCATTGTGTTGCATCAGATGTTCTCCAATTCCCTTTGACAAATCTGAATTTGATTTCAGTGAACTAAGTTCCTTATATTGACGGTTTTGTTTCATGTATATACTCATTAATTAAGGTATTTTTTTTTTTACTGTTTTTATTTCCGTATATTAGTTATACATAGTAACGGATTTCAGTCAGGTATTTTCATTCATGTTCATGGTATATTTTGACCAGTCATATTTACCCATTCCCTTTCTTAGTCCTGTTGCTAGAGTTTCTTTCCAGCTTGGTACCCTAGCCAATTAGCCCCAAATAAACACAGGTGTTATGAGCACTTTCCCACCTGCCTGGTCCCAGAGCCGCATCAGCCCCAATAACACGCAGAGACAGTGTATTAATTATGGCCGGTTACTAGCGTTTCTTATTGGCTAGCTCTGTCTTAAATATTAACCCATTTCTATCAATCTAAGTGTTTCCACCTAGTCTTACTGGAGAGAGTCTGGATCTCTTATCTTCTCACAGCCTATATCTTGACTTGTCTCTACTACTTCTCCCAGAATCATCCTTGTCTCCTAGTCCCACCTATCTTGCTTTTCTATTGGCCAAGAGGGCTTTATTCATTAACCAATAAAAGAAACATATATACAAAATGACATCCCCCTCACACAGGGAAGCTATATTACTTATAAAACTGTTGGCCGATGGCTAGGACTTCTTACTGGCTAGGTCTCTCTTAATTATTAACCCATAACTACTAATTTATGCATTTTTACATGGCCTTATTTTACCAGAGAATGGCTGGCACATCCTATCTTCCCTGTCTCTACATGGTGTCTCCCTTGTGGCTTCTCTCTCCTTACTGCTTCTCTCCTAGCCTTGCCTATACTTCCTGCCTGGCTATTGACCAGTGTTTTATTCATTAACCAATAAGAGATATATCTATAGAAGGACATACCCCATAATAGTCTTCCTCCAACTTTGTCTGATCTCAGTCCTCCTCTCAACATTCATGTCTCTCCTTCAAATTTTATCTCTTTTTTAACAAAAGCTTTGTGTCTGTGTGAGAGTTTGTGCATGGGAATAGTGTCTGCAGAGGCCAGAAAAGGTTTCTTGATGCCCTGTAGCCGAAATTATAGGCACTTGTGAGCCATCCAATATGGTTTTAGAAACTGAACTCTGCAAAACCACCCAAGCACTCTAAACTACTTAGCCATGCCTCCAGTCCTCCTTCATGTCTTTCCCCCACCCCAGTAACTGAGTGAGTTTCATTATGGCATTGGGGCTTCTTATGGGAGCATAAATAAGAATCCTGGGTATTTTACCAATAGTTACATCAGTGAAGAAAATGTTTCTCCTCTCATCAACCATCATTTGCTGTATAAATCCTCAGGGAGTGGTAGGATCCCATGAACCCTCCAGACTTCATAATAGGATGTGGAAGGGCCCAGTTTTGTGTAGATCTTACACAAGTAATCTTAACTTCTGTGAGTTCTGAAAACCACCATCAACAAAAGTACATGACCCGGAAGTCAGGGTTCTAGCTCTGCTACTTCTCTGCCTTTGATGTGATCTTACCTCCTTCCCACACCTTCTTTAATATTTCCTGAGCTTTAGAGAGGATTATACAGACAAAAGAACTTTTTATTTAACAAAATAGGATTATGGACTTTATATCAATTTGAATATTTTTTATCCAGTGAAATATTTTTTATTAGCGATGATAGAAAAATAGGTTGAAAAACTTTTTGCATTTGGTTGATTCAACAAGTACACCAGGAATAAGTAAAAGGAAAACATTTAGAACAACATGAATGTAAAAGGCAGCAATAGAATAGAATTTTCTGATTTTTGTTCTTATTTACCTTTTATCTTTAAAGTTTCCCAAACCATTTAACACAGCAATGGTTTATAATGCATTAAACTATTAAGAACACTTAATATTTTCCAAATTGTCACAACATGAAAGAGGTAAGACTTTGCCTCGAAGAAGCTTATTTACATCTAAGGATTATTTATTGAAATGTGTATTTCTGTTAAAAAAATCTACATCAGGAATTTTGATTTTCAAAAGGAATTAATGAAGAAATTAAAGGTACATAACAATCCAGCTGGATAGCTATAAACATTTCAAACTTGAAAGCTGTCAATATTTCAAAATATAATTATGGTATAAGTGTAGAGTTGGGTATCTTTACTTGAACATTTATGCAAGATTGATAGTGATGTTTTGAAGTCAGATGTCTGTTACCACCTTGTCATTATCTAATTTTCAGTTTAGAGGTATTAGTATTTGCCTCCTAGAATTACTCTTTGCTGGAATCTAAATTTCCTTGTTAGATATTTATAGGTATTATTTGGGGGCTGAAGTCCTTATAAATAAGTCTTTCCATCATTAGTTTCAAAGTCCCATGGAATTTCTATTGCTGTTCTGATCGGAGAATGTAGGAATATGAATCATCAGACTCATTTACAATGGAACTTTCTTCTATGTGCTATACTGAAAACAAATGTTATTAAACTCTGAAAGTTTGTCTTCTTGAGAGTTCAACAGCCTAGACTCCAGAACAGTAGATGGTTTATAATACATGAGTACAAATTATCTGCATTTTGAAAATGCATGCTTTAGACTGGATTCTATAAAGCTGTTATGTCCAGGATTATGGAATGAGTTTTGACTTCAATTTCAAAATATGAAATTATTGTTAAAAATTTGATTAATGGTTGTAATTTAGAATGTTGGATATTGCCTCACAGAATGGATAAAACATATTTGTGAATGTACAGTGGGTCCATTTCATCACTTATGGAACTACTTACATAAGGTCTGGGAGGGGATTACTTAGACACAGATTTTCTACAGCAAAGCAATAAATACTTAGATAAACCAGGGAAGATAGAGATTTAAGTCACTTTATTACAGTTGACTAGTTTATTTACCAAATGAAGTTGAATCCAATCGTAATTTTACAGAACTCTTTGAATATTAGAGTTATTAATTCAAGATTTTTATTTCTATACTAATTAAGACAGGAAAAATAATAGTCTATAAGTGGAATCAGCAGGTCCTAACCGTTGGAACCCTGGAAAAATCTTGTTTCATATCACTCTTTGTTTTCCTCGTGTTCAAGATGAGGAAAGGCAGCTCTATGAGATAGGTTTCACACAGCAGAATATATTAATTTATGCCATTTAAACGCTATTTAACTATTGTCAAGGTGTGGTATCATCCACAGTTTTAAATTTAAGATGAGAAGATAATAATACAGCTAGCCTCATTTAGTTCTCTCAAAGCAAAAATGGTGGCAAATTACACATTTGGAAAAACATTTTCAGTGATTAGCCACCCAATTAACTGATGTTTTTTGTCATTATCCTTGCCATGTTCTCAGGCAGGCTTACAGGCAGAAGAAAGATGGGGAAACATTCACAGCAGTCTGTAATTGCTGGCAGGAAGTAAGACAGAACAAAGTTAAATTATGAATCCAAATCACTTTCTAAAATGGACTCATTTGCCTCATTTAGAGAAAGCACCTCTTACTTTCTCTGGACATAGCCTTTGGACAGATATAAAATAATGATACCTTAATAAAAACAAACCACCAAATCATGTTAAGTGTTGCTAGTGCTATTCAGATAGTAAAAAAAAAATCACTATTTCAGAAAGCTCTGGAGCACAAGAATGGCTCTGTCTCACCCTCTTATTTACTGATGCTTATCACAGTGCCTGGGCTGCAGGTAGTCAGATGGCCCTTGGCTTCCTAATCACCTACTTTGGTGGAAAATAGACACAAGATTCTTTTGGAAGATGAAGGCAAGATATGTTGTGTTTTTGCCATGAGTCATTTCAGAGAAGTATCTCGTCTGGCTTTGGAACTTATATATCTCAACGACTCAGTTCTCTGCTATCATATATGAATGGTCACAATCTCCTTTCAATAATCCTAAACCCTCCTCTGCCTTACATCCCCAAGTTCTGAATACTTAAAATCTCATTAGAATCACATCAACTGATCTAAAGAAGTTTCTATACCCTAACACTTTTTTTTTGTAATCAGGCTTTACCATTTAAATATTTTTTTATTAATCCTTTGTGTATTCAATATCATACATCCCAACTCATTCATCTCCCTGTACCTTCATGTCTGCCCTCTGTCGTTGCAACCTTCCCCACAAAATAAAATAAAATACAATTAAAAAAACATCTCATAGTGGAAGCTGTAGCGTGACACAGTGAGTCACACTGTATATCTTTCACTCCATACATCTTTATTTCCAAGTGTTCACTGCAATGAGTCATTGGTCTGGTTCAAGGCCTCTGGCTTCTACAATACTACTGATACTGGGCCCTTACTAGGACTCTTCTTGGATATCCTGTTGTTGCCCTGTGTTGTGGAGGTCCTATAGGTTTGGATCTGCAGGACCAGCTCTTCATGTGCTCCAGCAGTTCATAGATGGGGTGGATGTTGGGGTGAGCCAACTCATAGCCCTGGTTCTGGACCTGGGTGGTAGCTGAGTTTGTCAGTCCACCAACTTTCCCTTATCCTCACCACCAGGACATTTCTCCAGCACTGCCCTGGCTAGCTCACCCAGTGTAGTAGGCAGCAGTGGGTAGGAGTAGTTTCCCTGCTCTCACGCTCTCAGACAGGATCACCTGTACCCATACCACCAACGCCAGCTCTACTATGTTGCCCAGGTGATATGCAGTGTACACTGACCTGAGTACTGAAGCTAGGAGGGGCAGGGCCAGATTTCCCACTCTCATGCTCCAAGGCCAGGTCTTCTACCTGCTGCAGTGGTAAGGGGTGAGGGGGAGGAAGGCATCTTTCTGTTCCTCATACCATCACATGGCAGTTGAGGATGGGGCAGGATCAGCCTCCTCACTTTCAAACTCTCTGGGCCATGCCTCTGCTACGCTGTCCAGGGGAGGTGCAGGGTCTGCTTTCCTGAGTGCTGTGGGCTGTGAGGGGCAGGACCAGATCTCCAGCTTTCATGACCTCAGGGCCAGATTTCCTACCTGATATAGGTGGTGAGGGGAAGGGAAGGTGGGATGATGAAGCCATGTCTCCCTTGCCCATGCCACTGCAAGGCAGATGAGGGGCTGGCTTACACATGCCCTTGTAAAGGGGTCAGCTCTATTGTGACCACAATTTTTAAAATTTATAAGTCTAGAACTTGTATTTTTTTTTTGAGACAGGGCTTCTCTGTATTGTTTTGGAACCTGTCCTGGAACTAGCTCTGTAGACCAGGCTGGCCTTGAACTCAACAGAGATCCACCTGCCTCTGCCTCCCAAGTGCTGGGATTAAAGGCTTGCATCACCAATGCCTGGCTTGTATGTATTTTTAAAAATCTTTGTGTACTAAAATTTTAGCAATGAAGGCATAGGGGAAAATTTAAATTACTGTTGGCCATAATTATAAAATGCCTAAAATATTGTGTATTACAGTAGCTTGTGTTTTGTTTTCGCATCACTCTCCTGTATTGCTCTAAGAAATTAACATTTTGAAAAACCAATAAACAGAGACATAAAGTCCATCAAATAACAGTGAATGTGCTTAAATGAACCTTTTTGTAGTAACCCATTAGCAAAGCTGCAGTGGCTACTAGAGGACTGTGTCTGCCAGTGCAGAAAGTCATATCATGCTGCAATATGTTCAAATTTTACTGTTCTAAGTCCTTCAGTATTTTTTACTATTCTCAGGGGACCTATATCTTTTATTCCATTTGGTAGAAAGGTAGATAAAGGGAGAACTGGTCTCCTATTTACCCTGAGATGAGACACAGGTCTTTCGACGTTAACCCTTCACTAGGGCCTTCATTCATGAGAAAGCCTTAAAATAGAGGAAGGTATTTCATTCACAGAAGCAATGAATAAATAAATAGCCCTCTTCTGGGGAAGCCACTGCAGAAGTGATCTTTCTTGTGGTACATATTGCTGTCAAGTGGAGGGAGTTTTTCTGGCATACTGTCCCACAGAAGGATGCAAGCTGTTTACTGTGTTCTTCACAAAGATGGAAGAACTACTCCCCCCCCCCCCGTTTTCTGTAAGGGAATGATCACCATCAGAGGATATGTATTTAACTTGATTTAAACATTGTTCAGTGACTACATCACAATCACACAATGGAAGCATCATGTGATGGATGTGGATGCTGTTCTTAATGGATAGGCTAAAAAATAAATTTGGTTTAAATCTGAAAAAAGAACTTGCTATATTTGTCTACAAAACTGCCACCAATAAGGTCCTGTGTTACAGACCTTTAGTGCTTCTCCCCTCTTCCCTCCGTGGCCAGGTTAAATGTCATCACTGACTTTACTTGGAACTCTGCAGGCTTCTGTGACATCTTTTAAAGTCCTGTATGAAACCCATCATCTGGTGCTTGGTGCATATTGGCAGTCACTTTACCACCTTCATTTTTAAAAACATTCTTGGATAGTCTCTCCATTTAGGATCCAGGAATTTGTATAAAACCAGACAGTTATATTGCATTTGAACTAAAAAGCTATTGATTTGTGGAATTTCCTTTAACTGGAAACACAGAAACACATATGAGTCTGTGGTTTTAGTGTTTTTGCAGTTTGGTACTATCCTGTTTGTTTTCATTTTAAAAGGTGGAGAATTTATCATCAGTTTCCATATTTTACAAAGAGCTAACATTTTCCTTTCTTCACTCCTTTGCATTTCTTTTTCAGTCGAAAGAGACAAGGACTTTTCTCATCAGAGGAGGCATTACAAAGAATTTCGGTTTGACCTGACTCAGATTCCACACGGAGAAGCAGTGACAGCAGCTGAATTCCGGATATATAAGGACAAGAGCCACCATCGATTTGAAAACGAGACAATTAAGATTAGTATATATCAGATCATCAAGGAATACACAAATAGGTATCAACTTTATATTAATTATCCTAGAAAAGACTGAATTTTAGTTTAAAAGCCATTGGTGACATGTATGATTCAGTGTATTTTCTTGGGTGAAGGGAAACTCTTAGCCTGGTAGAGGTCCATTGAAAAGGAAGAGATGGCTTGCAGTTAAGAGCTCTCAGTCTTGCCAAGGACCATAATTTGTTTCCCAGCACACATATCAGGAAGCCCACAATCTTCAATGCCAGCTCTTGGGGATCTGAAACTCTCTTCTGACCTCCTTGGGCACTAGAGACACACATGTTCACAAACATGCACACACACATATGCATGAATAAAATGTGAAAATATTAAGTCTTAAAAATAAAAAATGAATAACTATTAAAAATTCCTCCTATATTTTACATATTTTTCTACTATTGATCAATCTGTGTACCAAACAGTATCACACCTGTCTCCATGTTTTTTCATGGACTTTTATTTCATTTTGTAAATTTGCCTTTTAGTTCAGAAAATTTGTATTTTATATTATTTACATATAAATCCATATAAAATTATTTAAATAATATATTATTCTTGTAGTCAGAGAAGGACTGGTTTGCTAGGTAAGGGTGGGATATTGTATGATTAGTATGTGTATTGTGAATAAAGATAGTCCTGCTTATATTAGAATCTAACAATCAGTATATATATCCTGTCTAAAGATATTTGAGAACTGTGTGAAAACAGCTGATAGACTGAAACATTAAATCTGTGAAAATGTCACTGATAACAGATTAATGCAAATGAACTATCAAGTACGAATTATAGAGGGACCTTAGGCATGTTTTCTGACCTTTAACCTAACACAGAAATCATTTGGATAACACCTTTAATCAATGATTAGTTAGTTATCTTTGTTGAACAATTGACATGTTATAGCAAGGTGTTCTTAATCTGCCAGTAGCTTCTGCTCATAAGATCAAACATTTCTTATGGTGAACTGCTATGTCAATTGGTGAAGCAAATACTGAAAGGTCAGTGTTTTGTTCCTTTTTACCATGAGAACTCTTTATAGTTCCTAATGTTTAGGTTTTTTTTTTTTTTTTTTTTTTTTTTTATGTTCCGTTGCAATAGTTTCCCAAAGAACATTCCATTAATCTCTCTCAATAGTCAGTGAAGATAAAAATCTGAGGTCAAATACCTCTATTAGATAACCTGAAGACGGCTCAACACAAAACACAAAGTCTTAGGTGGGCTTGTGGTTAAAAAGGCTATTAGTTTTCTTTTACCTGATCTTTTAAAAAATTATTCATTAATCAAATTTTGGATGTGTAGCACTCATTAATATTCCCAAAATACTAATTAAGGAGGATAATTTTAATAAATGTTACTCTATATGCATTGCTATTTTTAAGAGAACTAATAAGAAATCGCAAATATCCATATCATTTTCTTAACTTTTGTAAATTTTGGCCATGGGTGAAATGTAATTTTTTTTTTTAAATCTTACTATAGTGCTGTTTTTGATCATTGATTTTGTTTTTGTTCTTTTTTGAGGTAATGTCCTGTAAATAGCCCAGGTTAGCTTAGAACTTACTACAGATCTGTGTCTCTGCCTATCAAATGATGGGATTTCAGGTGTGGCCCACAATATTCAGCCACTGGTTTTACTTACAGAATTAAGGTACAGGACCTTCATTTGTAATGACTCCCATTAAAGATGTTTTGTATCAGGTAATGGTAGTATCTTTTAAAGTTAAGTGAAATTTGAAAATAGTATTTTGAACATTACTTAATATTATATTGTAAGCATTTTTTTTTATCCATGACACTACTTACTTGCTTGATCTGAATTAATGTTTGACATTGCTATTATTTATGGTGGGGGAACATATGTATTTTAATAGAGATTAACTTGTACTTGGTTATTTAGTATTTCAAGTCTTTTTCAAAAGAATCCTTGATATACCTGGTCATACTCATTGGGAATATTTTGATTGATTCTAAATATAGGTTTTTTTATTGACCAAAATAAAAAGACAACTTTTATTCAGGTCCTGCTATAGTTTTGAGATTGAATGCCCCTTAAACACCCATATGTCAAAAGTGTGATCTTGAGGAAGGAACCATTAAGAGGTGCTCTAGGCCTTTAAGAGGTGATCGGGGCTTTACAAGACACCCTTATTCTAATGGGGATATGCCTTGAAGAGGAATGTAGGATCTACCTGTGTTTGTTCAAGTATGGACTCATGACTGATGAGTAGTTGGTTCAGCCACAGGGTCCTCCCAAGGTGTATTCCTCCAGACAACGCTCCAAAGGTATTTATTGGGCCATTTGATCAGGACTGACTGGAGTTGATGAAATTACAAGTTTGAACAGCTCTCTTCTTTTTATATGCTAATTATTTTAAGTATTTCATTGTAGTCATGAAAAGCTGACCAGTACAAGCCAATTGCTTCTTTTGTTCAGGATATTTTTGCACACACACACATGAAGAAAGAGAATGAGAGAAGGATAGAGAGACACAACTTCATGCTACATATATATTAAGTAGAATTACCAACTGCTCCTCAGCAAAAAGGACCAACACCAAAATATCAGGATTTAAAATAAGTTTCTCTTGTATTCCTCAAGCTATGGAAGGAAAATTTTCCCCAGTGAAATTTAAATGAATTCTCTTTATTAATTCTATTTATTTTTTCACACTAATTTGACTTTAATTCTGTGAGAGAAGAACCAAGTGAAAAATTCATTGTTTCCACATTATATAATCACAGTTAAAACAGAAAGAATTACAATATAAAAAATAATTTTAAATTCAGATACATCTTTCAAATAATTTACTGCTGTCCACACACACACACACACACACACACACACACACACACACACACACTGTTTCTTAAAGAATTAAAATAGAGATAAAAAGAAAATAATATCTCATGTTTTCAAAACATCGGTCATCTCTTAAAGCTTCTGTCATCAAACTTGTAATGTTTTTAATGTGGAATTTTCAGAAAAACTCAGCAGTGATTGAAATCTTCATGGACTGCACTTTTTAGTTCAGTGCTTCTGAGATTATGTATGCATTATCTTATATGGTGGCTCACTGTCCCTAAGGTGTGGTTGTGTGTGTGTGTATGTGTGTGTGTGTGTGTGTGTGTGTGTGTGTGTGTCCTTGATATAATTTAGACTGATGCTTTGAATACGTTTCACATTCGAGACCCCAGCTGGTCTATTAACCAGCTAGTCTGTGAATCCTCCATCAGTGTAATGTAATCACACTTAAAAGTGGACAGAGCTATTATATCATCTGCATTCCCACTCGTTTATTCTATATAAGTTACAACTCTTTACATTATATATTTCATTCCTACTGTCTCTTACATCCATGATTTACGCTTATACATATCCAAACACATGCAATTTAAAGACGTGTTCTGATAGGTGTCCAAGTCCTTATTTTTCCTGCTCAAGAGGGTAACACATTTTTCTATCATTTCATTTATTTTAATCGTTTTTATATAAGACCAACAGCTCCAAATTCCATCTAGAATGCACTGCTCTTCAGTCACACCTCATATATTGACATTATTGAGAAATGAGGTTTCCACACTATTAAAATTTTCCAGATCATGCAGCTGAACGCCACACGCACGCTTTTGTTGAGCAAGCACAGAGGACCTAAGGCAGAGTAAATAAGATCTCCAAAGCTCATAGCCTGGGGGCCGTGGGATGTGGAGAGCCTGCCGCACACAGGCTTTAATAACAATAATACAATGTGCTAAGAACTATGATGTAAGTTTGCACTGAGTGATGTGGAAACGTGAATGAAGGGAAATGAGTTCTTCATGTGGGTGGGTGAGGGACCTCTGGGGAGGGCGCTAGGGGCTCACCTTCCAGGATGGATAGGAACTTTTTATAGGCTGATGAAGGGGTGGATTTTAACTTTAAAATATTACACATTGAAATGTTAAAAGCCCCAAATATCTAATTAATTAAATAATACACAAGTGAAATTATCAACAGCAAGAAAATAAGTTTTTTTTTAGGAGTCAACATTTTCTATTTTTGTTTTTTTATTTACATTTGAAACAAGGTTGTTTTACATGTCAATCCCAGTTCCCTCACCCTCCCATCCTTCCCTATCACCTCCACCAATTCCTAGTCTGCTCCCCAGGGAGTGTTCAAAGTCTGTCCTATCATTTGGGGCAGGGTCTAGGCCCTCCCCCCATGTGTCTAGACTGAGAGAGTATCCCTCTATGTAGGATGGGCTTTTAAAGTCCATTCGCATACTAGGGATAAATACTGAATTTTTCCATTACTAAAGGCCCCATAGACTGCCTAGTCTTCTTAACTAACACACACATTAACTAACACTGGGTCAGTCCTATGCTGGTTTCCCAGATGTCAGACTGGGGTGCATGAGCTCCCTCTTGTCCAGCTCAGCTGGTTCAGCTCAGCTGGTTCTGTGCGTTTCTCCGTCAACATTTCCTTCTAATGCTTTCCTATGGAGATAAATTTCTGTGCTCCACTGTAGAAACGTTTTAAGCTAGACTGCTCCGTGTCATTGGCTCCCTTCGCTCCTTGGTGTGTTTGGCTCAATTGTCCCTGTTTTGGTTCATGGTCACCTTCCTATTTACACTATCTCTCTCCCTTTTTGCTTCTTTAAGATTTGGAATTCTTTTGTGGTCTTTCTTCCAAATGTATGTATGTTGACAGTTTCTACACTGGAGGATTTCCTGGTCCCTTGAGGAGACTGTGCGGATTCTGTCCAGTGCAGGACATCACTCAAGCACAGCTTATGTTTCTTGGTATAGAGGGAGCAAACTTTATTATATCAACAGATCTCAACCAGGGCCACGTGGCTCCCTAGGGACCACTTGTCAGTGTCTGAAGGTTTTTTTGATTGTCACAGTAATGGGGATGGTGCGGGATTGAATGTGTGGATATGCTGAGTTTGCTTGATGGATTGGCCAACCCTTCTAAGAGACCCAGGGCATCTCCCTTTACCAACCAAGAATGTTCTGATCCCAAGCGTTCATATTTCCAAGTTTGAGAAGTTTTGCTGCATTAGAAGATTTCAGCTATAAACGCAAATGTGGGAATGGTTTGGTTCAGAAAACTGCGTATTTGTTGATTTTTCCCTGAATGTTTTTCGGGTGAATCGTAAGACACACCACATTTTTCTGAGCTCTGGAGAAGCTACGCTGGGCACTGTGTTCATTTCCTAAGGTTTGAAAAATGATTGGACTGTCTGTGAATTAATTTTATCTCCTTTTTTTTCTTATTGAATTGGAGGAACTTTGCATATTTACCGGAGGGGCACATAAACATTTAGATTCTTTTGCAGGCAAAATATAGGGTATAATGACATTGAAAATTTACTAAATATTAAATTTTTTTGATAATCTAAAACTGTACAACATAAAAACAATGATTTTCTAAATATAAATCCAGCTTAAAGATACTTCAGCAGTGCTTTTCATTAATGTCAGTTAATATTACTTTTTTACCTTTTTTAAAGACAGGGCCTATATTCTTTTGCTGGCCTGAAACTCACTATGTAGATAAGACTGGCCATAAACTCACAGAAATCCTCCCATTTCTGTCTCCTGAGTGCTGGGATTAAAGGCATGTGCTACCATGCCTGGTTGTTTGATCAATTTTTATTTAAACATTTGAAATATAATATAGAATCAGATTTTCTGTATCAATGATACTCATGATTTTCAGAATTTTAAAAGTGCATGTTTGTTTTGTATGAAATAGTAAAGGCCATTTAAAAACATCAATTAGTAAACAAGTTTTAACCTTTCCCTCATATTTTTTATTTTTGAGATTATAATTTAATTATATTATTTTTGTTAGAAACCTGCAGTCTCACCCTGTTGGGCCATGCCCAACCCCCACCTTTTTAATAGTAATAAGAGGTGGGAATGTTGAAGCTCGGCAGTCTGTGGGCCCCGCCTCTGATGGGCGGGACACGTAACCACTACGTCAGGCCTTACCTGGCTGGGCGGAGACTGGGTTACGCATGCGCAAGCTCCCCTTTTAAAGCAAGCGCACCAAGCGCACCTCTCTCTCTTGCTCTCTCTTGTCCCTCTCATCTCCCTCTCTCTCGCTTCTCTCTCTCTCTCCCCGCTTTCGGTTGGCCACCAGCTACCCCCCTTTCCTCTCCCCTCTCTCAATAAACTCCACGTGGGCGCTCAATCTCGTGTTTGTGTTTCTTAGGCCCTAGCAGCTGCAAAACAACAACAATTTTCCCCTTCCCTTTTCTTTCCTACATGCCTTCCCATATCCCACTCCTTGCTATCTTTCAAATTCATGCCTCTTTTTTCACTGTGGTAACATGCATAGAATAATATATGTATATATTCCTAACTGTAACCTTTTCAGTTTGTATAATGTTACTTGTATGTATGTTTTCAGGGCTGATTATTTGGAATTGATAACCAACTGGATATTCTTCTCAGGAAAAGCTGTTTCTCTCACTCTCAGCATTTCCTAGTTGCCTGTCCTTTGTGTAGTGTTGAGGCTCTGGGGTTTCCCCCCATTCACACTGGCATGTCCACTGATGTCTGGGCTTTCCCCCTATCCACACTGGCATGTCCATTGATGTCTGGGTTTTTTCCCATCTACACTGGCATGTCCTTTGAAGTCTGGGGTTTCCTCCCATCCTCACTGGCATGTCCATTGATGTCTGGGGTTTCCCCCATCCACACTGGCATGTCCATTGATGTCTAAGGTTTTTCCCATCTACACTGGCATGTCCATTGATGTCTAGGGTTTCCCCCATCCACACTGGCATGTCCATTGATGTCTGGGGTTTCCTCCCATCCACACTGGCATGTCCACTGATGTCTGGGCTTTCCCCCATCCTCACTGGCATGTCCATTGATGTCTGGGATTTCTCCTCATCCACACTGGCATGTCCATTGATGTCTGGGGTTTCCCCCCCCATCTACACTGGCATGCCCACTGATGTCTGGGGTTTTGGGTTTTTCCCATCCACACTGGCATGTCCACTGATGTCTGAGGGTTTTCCCATCCACACTGGCATGTCCACTGATGTCTGGGGTTTTCCCCCATCCACACTGGCATATCCACTGATGTCATCCTTGTTTAGCTCATGTCTATGCAGTCATATTGGTGACACTTTATGGGTATAGTTTCTGAAATGAGTAGAATGCACCATCTCAAAGCAAAATTCCTGTTCCCCTGCCTCTTGCAATCTTTCTGTTCTCTCTTCTGCAGTGTTCTCTGAGTCTTAGGTGTGGGAGTGTTTTTTTGATGTAATGTTGGCAAACTTCCAACATTAAGACAAAATTCAGAAATTTTAGTTTATGATTGTGACATACTTTGCTAATATGCTCAATACTAGAACTACCAATTAATCTTCTATACTCTGGTGGTAATATTTATGTGAAGAGACAAGAGGACTTGTTTATTTATTTATTTATTTATTTTTGGTAACTGGGTGTGTCACCAAGTATGAATTCCTGACCTGAGTTTCTTTCATCGTGGACTGTGATATGGAAGTGTAAGTGAGTTATGCTTTTCCTAGTCTTGATAAGTTATTCAAGAAAAAAATGTTATAAAAGAAGATGAAAGAGTTTCAATTCTAAAAAGTTTGGATAATGTGGAGATATCACTGTGCATGGTAGAGGTGAAGCAGAATGGCAAATGTCCTGGCAGTTTCTCCAAACTTTTCTTGGCTGTGCTTTGTTTTTTAATATAACATGTCCTTTATAGGATCACGTCTTTGAACTTTTGGTAAGATATGAGTCTAGGAGGTGACATGCCGTTGAATTAAGTGAAGCAATGGCTTAGTCACTTAGTCAGCCTCACTTCCTGTCTATGCTTTGCTTCATTATTGTGGGTTTAATGTGACCAACCACAGCATGTTCTTGCTGCCATGCATTCCCTACACTACCATAATTGACTGTATCCCCTTAAACTGTAAACCAACATATACTCTTCCCCCTTTAGAGTATTTTTGTCACAACAAAAAGTAAATTAATAAATATATGCCACATGTAATATATTCATGTCTATTAATGTATAGTAATCATTATTATCAGATAATATATTAAATTTACCAATTTGATAATATGTATTAGTTAATTATTGTTATACATATAGAGAGATTGAGATCTGTATCGCTACATAAATTTAGACAATCAGGAAAATTTCTTACATTATTCATTATCACTGATTATATAAATATTTTTACTTCTTTGTGATATTTCAAATTCATATCTTCATCCTAATTTGATTTATGGGTTAAAATCCATTATGGGAATGTATTAACAAATCTTCCTAAAGTTTAGAAAAATGAATTAATTCACAGATCCAAAATTTTAAGTACAGATTTTAAATGAATTTCCCAATGGTATTTGCGTAATTTCCCATAAGAGTTATTGTGCCTGGCTTTGGGAAACTGTATTTACAGTGTGTCATTTCATAGTGTGCTGGCCAGTTTTATATCAACTTGACACAAGCTAGAGTCATTTTAGAAGAGGAAACCTAAATTGAGAAAGTATTACTATCAGAATGGCTTGTGAATAAGCCTGTGGTACATTTTCTTGATCGATGATTGACATGAGAGGGATCAGCTCACTGTGAGTGGTGTCTCCTCTGGGCTGGTGGTCCTGGGTGCTGTAATAATACAGGCTGAATCAGAGCAACAGTGGAAAGGCTACCATAAACACCCTTCCCTGATAATGAGATGGATGACTAACTTATCTGCCATCATAGAGCCCTCATTTAGTAGCTGATGGAAACAGAAGCAGACACCCACAGCTAAATACTGAGCCTAACTCCTGGAATCCAGATGCAGAGAGGGAGGAGTGATAAGAGAACCGGGACAAGACCAGGCTACAGAAACCCAAAGAGACAGATGACTTGAACAAGGGGGAGCTCATGGAACCTCAGACTGATAGCTGGAAAACCATCATTGGACTGACTCAGACCCCCTGAATATGGGTCTCAGTTAGAAGGACTGGGCAGTCTAAGGGACTCTGACAGTGGAACAAGGATATATCCCTGGTGTGTGAAAGGAATTTGGGAGCACATTCCCCATGAAGGGATACTCCCTTAGCCTAGAGGCAGGAGGGATGGCTTAGTCCTTACTCAAATGACTTGATAGATTTTGTTGATCCCTCCTGGAAGGCATCACCCTCCCTGTGGAGTGTGTGTGTGTGTGTGTGTGTGTGTGTGTGTGTGTGTGTGTGTGTGTGGATGGGATGAGAGGGTGGTGGTGGGGGAATGGAGGGAGGGAGGGTGAGGGACCTGGGATCGATATGTAAAATAAGAAAAAAGAAAGCTCAAAAAAAAAAAAAAAGAAAGAAAGAAAGGAAGGAAGGAAGGAAGGAAGAAAAAATACAGGCTGAGCAAGCTACAAGGAGCAAACAAACCTGTAGGCAGCATCCCTCTCCCCATGGCATCTGCATCATCACCTCCTGCCCCAGGTTTCTTGCGTTCCTGACGTCACTTCCTTCCATCGTGAACTGTGATATTAGAGTATAGTGAAATAAATCCTTTCCTTCACAAGTTTCTTTTAGTCACAGTGCTTTATCACAGCAATGGAAACTCTAAGACACAAAAATATTATACCTCTTTTTAGGTTGTGGGAAAATATAAATGTGAAATGTGTGTCAATTGATTTAAAAGTAAGCAAGAAAATATATTATCCACAAGCCATACAGTATCCTTCCTGGAACAATGCAGAAAAATAGAATTGGTGATGCCATCTCTTGCAAGGGCAAAAAGAGTACCAAAAAAATAAAAGCAGTATAAATATTACTGTAATTGTTAGTTTATTATCAAAAGTAACCTTATCTTATCCATTGCTCCTTGTCAAGTGATTTGATTCACAAAGAAGTTTTGTTTTTGAATTCCAAGTGTGGTGCTATGGAGATATAGTAAGTATTCTTTAGGGGTTATTCAACATTGTTCACCCAAATTATCTTGCACTAAAATGGTAGATGTTTTTGTCTTGTGAATATGTATTTAAATGCATCCTAGAAGAAATAAGCAACATTATTTAATTATTTAATGAAAATCCATCCTACTTGTTTCTGTAGCCACTTAGTTTTTCAAATTATATGTTATTTTCCCTTTCCAATCTTTTCACATTCTCATTTACTTCCCAGCCAGTTGCAATTATTTTTCTAAAACTCCATTTATTTTTGCAATCATCCATCAATAGCTTCATTGCTGAAGGATGCTTTAGACATGATTTCTTTCTTCCTATTTTCATTAGTATTTTATATTAGTGAACTCCCTGTTTCATGTGTGAAATCTCCCAAGCAAGTGAGTGCATTGATTTCTTGAAGCTGCTATAGCAAACTACTAAAAGTGTGGGTACCTTAAAACAACAAGCGTTTATTCTCTTCTAGTCAATGCACTGGTACAGTTGTAGAGCTCTTGTCTAGTATGCATGTGGTGTTAAGTCCAGGAAAAATTGTCAAATAAAAACAGTGCCACTGAATAACAGGTTTATTTTAGACTGTTCATAGGAAACAATTAGACCTTTCTACTATTCCTGGTGATAAAAGTTCTTGGTAGAGAAATGTTATACTTCAAAGGAATTCACACCCAATTTTGTGCAGACTTAATGAGAGTTTAAGTCACAATCATGAATGAAATTGCATGAATGAAATTACAAAATGGCTGCCATTGTGTTCACTGATAATATAGTTGATCATCCTGAGGCAAATTTCATTGTCTGAAGGCAATGTAGAAGTTTTGTATAAAGAGACAATTGAGAAAAGAAATTATGAGAATACAGTAGTTTTGTTCAAGAATAAGAAAATGTGTTGATTCCTGTAGAATCAGTTGAATAGCTGTAACTCTTCAGAGGTAAACTAGAATATATGGATTTATGAAATCACATGTCTTTGTAGATTTGTCTTCTAGTGTGTTGCAATTTGATTTGGTAAAATGCAGACATTTAGAACTTGCACAACTCCTGTAGTATGATTCCCCCCTAAGCATATGCATCAACTCTGTAGTTATTACTGATAATGGGCATGTTACAAAGATTTGTGACTTGACCTTGGATGTTATTTTTTGTTTTATGAAAATATGATGTAATACAATTTTAAAATAATGGAAAGTATCACCTAAATGGCTACCTACAGAACTTTGTTAATTTATTCTATCAAAATTACCCCTTTTGTGGGCTCTGGGAAAGATATCTCTGTTGGTAGAGTGTTTATCACATAAGCCTGAATACTGGAGTTTGGATCCTCACACCCATGTTAAAACAAAACAAAACAAAACAAAACAAAACAAAACCAAACCAAAATCTCAAAAAGCTGGATGTGGTGATGCACAGCTGCCGTCTCAGTGCCGAGGGCCAGATGCAGGGCCATCCCTGGGTCACCATAGCTGGCCCTTTAGAATCAGTGATCTCTAGGCTCAGTGACAGAACCCCAGCTCAGAAAATGAAGTGAAAAGCAATCGAGGAAGATACTTGTCAAGTTTTGCTTTCCAAATGCATGCACATGCACTTACCTGGACATGTGTGCATGAACATGTTCAAATACAAACATACAGTTTATACACAAAGCTACTGCTTTTATCTATTGTTTGCCAAGTGCTTCAATGGATGGAGCTTTCAGCTTTGAAGAAATGAGCGGGGCACTGTATCATATTTCAGAAACGAGCTGATCTGAAAGCTGTATAGCCCTTTAGTCTTTTCCAAGACACAGTGACTCCTGTTTAAGAAGTTAGCAGTATGGTTAATTAAAAAGATTACTACTTCAGAGATGCTTACCAAATATCTCACAACAAAGGCAATCTTATTTCTTAGATTTTACTTATTCTATATATTTGATGGCCTTCTCAAGTTAGGAAAGGCAAAAAGAAAAATAGATTGACATTGTCTAATGAGCGTGGACAAAACGGGTCCTGAAAACTCAAGTGATGCTGTGTGACTCTTCCCTGCCTTGCACTCCCTGCTCGTCAGAAGCCTGTAATATGTCAAACTATACCCTGCATGAAATCTCAGTGTCTGCAGCCTTTGTGTGTTAAACACTTTGAGTATTTGTAGTGTAATATTTGGTAGCCAGATGATTTGACTGTTGTATTCACTTATTTTAATTTCTGTGGTTACTGAATGAATAATATTAATTAATTAAAATTGAAGAGGTGGATATGCAGTGCCTAAACTATTGACTTTGAATTTCCCTTTCGTGTTTGTTAAAAATACTTCAATTTTTTGTTTTTCTAAATTTCTATGTATGTATTTTTGAGACACTGCCGAAGTGACTTCATGAAACTCATTATGGCACAGCTTTACTTTTCTCTTTATAGAATATGCTCTTTAAAAGATTTGGAACAGTAGAACAGTCCATATCAAAATGATACCAGTGGTTTTTGTTGTGGTTGTTGTTTTGTTTCTACTTTATGTTGGCAGAGATTTGGTGTTTTCCAACTCATTAGTCTGAGCCCCAATTTCATCAATGTAAAATGACACGTTAAACATGAAATGCCAGGGACAGGCAACTGTTTAGCTCACTGTCTAATGGTAGTAGGGAAAGGATGTATGAAACCATTCTCTATAATCTAACAAACATATGTTTATAACTTAATAGCACAATCAAGACTCAAGATCTATTCACAAATGTTAATTGCCGTATCATTCAGGTTGTACCAGTGCCTAAGCACTTCTATTCATTGCCATGATTGTTGCAAGGGGATGTCGACACACAGAGGAATGAGAACATGCCACCGTGGGCTGTGCCTCTCCACTCCTGAGATTAATGTCTCCATGAAGCAGCACACTCAGTGACTCCTTCTGAACCTCACTACCCATAAAGTTATATTAAAAATGTAAAGTCTAAAACAATTATCCCTAAAACAGATGTGGACACATCCCCTGCTTGGGCTCCTCGGAGAGTCTACATTCATCCAAATTGGAGCAGCTACTTTTGTTTCTGTCTCAATTCATTTTAATAATTTTTCTTTTCTTTTTTTAAAGGGGCACTAACAGATGTTGGTTGGAGGGAGCCCTGATGACTAGGGACCCAATTAAGACCATTAAGTTAGCATGAAATGACAATGAGAAACAGAAAAATAGAAATTACTTTCAGATACTCCTAATAGGTCCCAGGTTTGGGTTGGGAGGTAGCAGTGTCTCACTGCTCATCATTGGAGTCCCCCTGCTTCCTTGTTCTTTAACTTATGTTACCTTAAAAGTGCTTTTGAAATGTTTTCACTTTCATAGGAGAAATTATGGTCTTCATTCAAACATTTCATTTATTTTTCATTCCTTTCTCCTTAGGGATGCAGATCTTTTTCTGTTAGACACAAGGAAGGCACAAGCTTTGGATGTGGGTTGGCTTGTCTTTGACATCACTGTGACCAGTAACCATTGGGTGATTAACCCACAGAACAATTTGGGCTTACAACTTTGTGCAGAGACGGGGGATGGTAAGTCCTGAGCTGAATGCTTTCAATGGGCCTTGCTTATACCCATGGCTTTTTGTGTTATTTAATTGATGCTTTATATTTATGTACAAGGCAACACATTCCTTAGGATAATGCGAATATTGATAAATCATCTCATGGAGCTGTATTTTTTTTCTACACATGAATTGACTGGATCTGGGGATGGGTAGGGATATGGTAAACAGCATATATCTAGTAAGGCTACTGTAATATAACCAATATGAAAAGTGCTATGGACCTATGGCTTGGTTGTGGTTATGGACACCCCCTCCCCACATTTTATATAAACATATGTCTAAAAAGAAAAATTATATTGAATATGGCAGGGAAACAAGAACTAGCAATTAATAACACAGGGATACAGATGTAGCAAGGGTCACGAAGAAATTGCACAAAGTTGTCAACATGCTGTAGTATTTGGTCTTTGCAATTGTCTTTGCTCTGGTATCACCTGTGGAAGGGATCATTTTAGGAATCCCAGGCAAAATTCTAATTCTTTCATGCACATAGTGTTCACTGTGTGGTGTGTACTTTGATGCTGGACACAATGGCAGTAAACATGCAGAAATGGCTTCCTGAAGTTTGTCATGAGTAAGACCCATAGTGGTGATCACATGGTGATGTTACTGAGCATGCCATGGTGTGGGGAAGAATACAGTGAGTAGAACTGAGCTATAATCCTCAAGACAAGAAAGGTATGATTAGTTGTTGGAGTTATAGGGATAGGAAATTCAGACAAAATGAACAGACTCTGTAGACTGTATAGAAAATCTTTGGCCCCATCAGATAAGGGCAGAGAAACCTCAGCCAATGTCTTCAGGGCCTTGTCAGTCTTTGATCACATAGAGTTCAAGTACTTGTCATTCAAACCTATACTTTTGGGTAGCTCAAAATTACATTTGTCATGATATGAGGGTAGAACATAATTATTCAATTTATGTTAGCTTGTTTTGTAATTCTTAAATATTTCAAAATGTCCTCTGTGGCCCATGCCCTACAGCCTTCTAATGTTACACTTAGGTTCAGAGAGCATGGAATTTAAAGGTTTATCGGTCAGAAAACATCCTTGTTTAGGTCACACTACCTTTAGTTTTTCCCATAATCAGTCACTGGTCATTATACCTAAAATGTGACTCTTTTAGTTTTCCTGTTATAGTATGCAATTGCCTTAATAGACTTCACACTTAAACCCAATTAGGAACTGTTTCTGTCTCTTTCAAAGGAAGTAATAACTGTACATATTAAGATACCCTGGTGATTGTGATTCCCCTATAGCCAGCCAACTTCATAGGCTGTTTGTGACATCATAAACAATGTTTGCCTTCAAGGATTATATATGTGGAATGAGGTTGATAGTCACAAATTATGTCACAAGGTTAATCAAGTGAATGTTTCATGTGCCCCCACATCTTGGTCTAAAAAAAAAAAAAAAACCTAGTTACTACTGAAAGTGTTGTCAGATAAAATCTTGAACTTTTCCACAGATATTCATTTATTATATTGAATTCTAAAATTTTGTAAGTAACTCAATTATGTTGGGCTGTAGGACATTTTCTAATTATGGATTTGAAATTGTTGTTGAAAATTGAGTTTAAGCTTTATAAATGTAAGCCAAGGAAATGAGCATATTTAAACACGTTTCCAATAATTGTCACTGTCTTAGACTACTGTACACTAATGGTCAGAAATGTGACTGGGAAATCAGCTTTTGGTGGTGGGGGGGATGGAGCCAACTGTTTTCTTTCTTGGTATGTGACCCAAAGGAGAAAAATTAAATTAGTGGTGTGTACTTACCCAAGTGTTCTCCCAGGGGATGTGCCTGAAATGTCTAACTAAACAAATCAAGAAATCTATGAAACATGATCAGCCTGTTTGTTTTCTTTTAATTTCCACTCCTTTTCTTACCACACATGCATTTTCTGAAGTTTCTTTTTTTTCATTCTTTCCTCTATTGCTTTCCTATTTCTTTCACTATACAATTTAATTTTTGTTCTACTGTCGATTCTTTTTCCTCTAAGAGCTTTATACATTTAGTTTGCCCTATATTTATTTCTTTTGTATTTCATGAGTAATTATGCCTTCTTTAAGGCATATACTATTATATTATTTATATTTTGAGCCTAACATAAACTAGCATTAAATTCTTTTCAAATACTTCAGATTTTTATAACCTAAGTTTTGCTTTGGATCCTACCTTTTGGTGCTTTTCTTTGTTTCTATAGAAGTCTAATGTGAAGAATATTAAAATAGTTCAATGTGTCGAGCTACCTGGTCTTTCATGCACAAATAATCTTTCAATTTTTTTTTAGAAATAATAAAAGCCAGAATATAGCCACACTAGTAAGAGGATCAAAGACATCCAATGACTCTTGCCCATCCAAGTCTATATTCAGAGTCTTGACATGAGGATAAGTTTTAAATAGTAAGCGAGATATACACTTGGTAAAGCAGGACCACACCACTATGTGTAGTCACCTGCCCAGCACTGTCTCAGGGCCAAGTGCATTTTTTTTGAGGTTAATCTCTATTTCAACATTGTCTGGCAAGTTCTTTATTTGGCTGCCCTTTATTCTTGCAGGAGATTTTTTTGAGAAATTCTCATTTCTTGGGTTTCATTTTTTCAATGGTATGACAGCCAAACAGGCGAGAATAATGATCTCTTTAGTATATTAATCCTCTTCCCCCAATACAGGCTAGATATGTTTTCCCGATCTTGAGATGAAACATGTTCATGTATGATGCCTGGGGAGATGGATCAGTAGTTAAATGCATTTGTTGTTCTTGCAGAGTATCTGGGTTCATTTGCCATCACCCATGTGACAGCTCACAACAGTCTGTAACTCCAGTTTTGGGGGATCTGGAGACCTCTTCTGGCCCCCATGTAAACTTCATTCATGAGGTGCATGGACCTACATGCAAACAAACCACCTATACACATAACAATAAGATAAATCTTTAAAGACATATGCCTCTCTCTGAAACAAATATCACAAACAGTATGTAAGTAGGAGTCAATGTTAGAACATATTCAGTTACTGTCAGGTTATCCTGTGTAAGAACTGTTTCTGCACAAGACCCTTGGCAGGTCCATCTTGTTAATTTGGCACAGTCTCACAATGAAGCCTAGGTGGTCTTCAAAATATGCTCTTGCTTCAACTTTCCAACTGCTGAGATTGTAGGAGAGCACTGCCATGCCCAGCATGACTTCATTTCAGTTCTAGTAACTTCCTTGCTTCTATTCAGTATTCACAAGTTTAAAAGATTAACCTTCTGGCAGCTCCTTTTTTTATGATCCTTCATGACTGGGACCAGATTTGATTTTAATCAAAAATAGAGCACACACAGCCTTGGAAGACTGAGGACCCTCTTGGTACCTTAGTTTTGCTAACTGCAGCCTCATAGCAAATGTACATGTGACATTATTTTCCCATAAATACAAATAACCTTCAAATAATGCTTCAGCTCTTTGCAGTTTCACTCACTCTCAATGATGATATATGTTCTCAAAGTTCTAAATTAAACATTATTTATCCTCTCCTGTAAAGAAAAATGGCAAACAGGACATTAATTAAAATAGAGCCAACAGACTATCTTTTATTTGTAATATTAGACTGTGAACATACTTTTTTAAGGAAAATACTTTGTTTCCTTGAGGTATGGCCTTATGTATTCCAGGCCTGCCTCAAATATATTAGGCAGCCAAGGAGGCATTCATTGTCTTTTCTCCTCCTGTCTCCACTTGTGAAATGCTGGGATTACAGATATGTGCCACTACCCCACAAATGGAATTCAGGCTTTCCTGCATGCTAGATGATCATTCTACTATTGACTTCCATTGACACTCCCAGCTTTGTGGTAGGAGCTTACGAAACAGGTGAAGAGAAAGAGAATTTTAGGGATGTGAGGAGTGTCAATGGAAACTGGAGGGGCGATTTATTCCTGGATAGGGACACAATGCTATTAAATGTATAGAATGGCAATGGTGTGGTCTGCTTAGGTGAAAGTTAACCATCTAGAATTGGATAGAACAACTCTCATGCATAAAATGGCTGCAGATTCTATTAAGAAAGTGAGCAGAGTCATGGAAGGAGCACGGAATCTAAGTAAAGGATAGTATAGTCTTGCAACCAGATCAAGAGTAATAGGAAAGTATAGCTTCAATCAACCATAGGGACCAATCTATGATTGCATGTTTGAATGAATATCAGGTTCATGGAGTTCAGAATTGTGCATCTCTCATTCATGGCTGTATCTACCGTGCTTGGCACAATGCAGGACACATGTATTAAAACAGTCTCGAGGGGTAGTGACCTGACTTAAATTCCAAAGACTCTTTTTGTAAGAGTGAACTGGTTCTTGCAAGCTGTCCTCTAACATCCATGAATGTGCCATGATATGCACAACCCCTAGACATATACATATGCACACAAAAATAAGTGAATAAAATGTAATAAACTATACTTGAAAAAAACTATCTTGAAAATTAAATAAGGCCTTTGTGGCTCACATGTCAACAAGACCAAACCACAGTCAAGTAGTTAAATAGCTTCAGTCACAAAATGAGGAGAAAGTCAGCGAGTTATACTATTGAATTTTATTCATCCTCTTCTGTAAAGAAAAATGGGAAACAGGTCTAAATATATTTTGGAAATCAAAAGGCTATTGAAATAAAAAGCAGCATTGTGACTCAGAGAACCTGTGGAAACTATGTTTGTGAAATAATCTTTTTTAGAAATTTGACAAATGAACTGCAACAGATCTGTCATGAGAGTTTAAGGATATTTTGTTGAATTTTTTTTCATGCTTAACAGATGATTTTCTGAGCTCCATTTGTTTGTTTCAACAAAACAAAGCAAACATTTCAAATACATCTTTTTTTCCTTGCAAAATACAGAGACCCTCAGAAAATGATTTTATACAAAGTACAAAATCATTTACAAAGCTGTCCAGCATTCTTTGATGATGGCCACTAGTGTCTGTGGTAAAAATAGATACTACTTTAAAAATAGTAAACAGGCTTAGATGTATAACTTAAGACCTCTACTCTCTTAAATTGTGAAGTTACACTTATTTGACTTATACAGTCTTCATGAATATTTCTGATACATATCTATAATTTTTTTTACATGCATAGTTCATTAGATGGTAATTTTAATTTCAATTTTAAATTTGGGTCTCCCTCCAAAACCCCAATATGATAAAAGTACCATTGTTTGGTACTTTGTGTGTTTAAACCTTCCAAGTAAATTAATTCCTTCTTTTTACAACACAGATTTATAGAATAATTTAAGGACGGAAAAACAAAGATAGTATTTTGGGCTTCATTAGAATGTTGGTTTAAAAGCCCTGTTTTCAGACATTTTATATTTGGCAATACTCAGGTTGAATTTTGCCAATGACTTTTTCCTCTTTTATTCAAACCTGCTTGTGTGTCAAGGAAAATCCAACCCATATGTTCCTGGTTCATTGGTATTCAAGTCATCAAAATGTTGCTTAGTTAGTGTGCTGTTTAATGTCCCTAAACAGTATAAAGTTCTTTTAAAAATAAGCCTATAAAGTCCATTTGCCTTTGAAGAAAGTCATGGGTCTATTATCTATTATGCCAAGGTAAAACTTTGGGTTTACAGTAGGAGATTTACAAACTCCACTAAATTTTGAACCCGAATCAAGCAAAGACTACTGAAGTGTTAATCAAAATTAAATTCCATTGTAATTGATGCATGCCAAAGACAGAGATTTAGTTATAGTTTATAGATGAATTAGAATGTAAACTTTTGGCTTTAATTTAAATGAGATGAAAACTGAATAGGCTAACTATTCTAGATATATAGGGCCCATATGAAGAAGTTAGGAAAAATAGATGTTTTGGTTTGGGTTTATACTGCATGACAAAAAGTGACTTGGGGAGAAAAGGATCTATTTTAGCTTATGGTTCCACATCACAGCCTATCCTTGAGGGGCATCAGGGCGGGAACATGAATGCAGGAATGATGCCAAGATCATAGGGGAGTACTGGTGCTGGCTTTCTCCCCATGGCTTGTTCAGCCTGCTTCCTTACACAGTCTAGGATAACCTGCCCAGGAGGTGGTACCACTCCTCATGGGCTGGGCCTCTGGCATCAATAATCATCAAGAAAATGCCCCACAGGCTTGCCTGCAGGCGAGTGTGGTGGGGAATTTTTCTTCTTCCCAAATGACTCTAGCATGTGTCAAATTAACAAAACACTAGCTAGCACAGCTGACCCCTTGTCAACTTCATACAAAAACACTTAACTATTGAACCCTTCCTTTCTCACTTGTCATCAAGATAGTATGTTAATATTAATATTACAATAGAAAACATCACAAATTTTAAGTCACACAGCATTTAAACGTTTCAAACACTGTAAAAAGGTTATTCTCTTTAAAATATACAACGTCTTGCTAAAATGCCAAAATTCTTCTAAAATGACAAAGTCTCTTTTCAAAGCTCAGAGTCAACTTGTGGGCTCCTGTCAAATCAAAGTAACAAGTTAAATACTTTCTTATTTCAAGAGGAAAGAACCCGGGCACAGTCATAATCAAATAAAAGCGAGACCACACTTTAGCAGTGTAAAAATTTCAGCCCTGAGATCTGGGACCCTCCCACAATCCTCTGGGCCCCAAAGGACCCCACTTCTCCAGGTCTGTATTTTCTGCACATGCAGCTTGTCTGACAGGCTTGTGGTGGCTTCGCTCCATCGCTGGCGGCTGTCCTTGGAGGTCATCCCATGCTACAGGAATCTCCAGAATGTTGGGGTATCTGCTGCAAGTGGACTGCACTTCACCGCCAGTCTTTCATGGGTTCTCTTCAGGGACTCTGACCCGGCCACGTGGTGCCAATCCTCAGTTTCCCCTGACTCCTCTAATCCTGGGGCGTTTACAAACAAGCCTGCATCTTCAACAATGGCTTCTTTTAGTGCCAAGCCTCAGCGGCTTTCCGTGAACCTTTCATGCCTTCAAAACGAGAACTATCTAGGTGATTCTTACACATTACCAAGTTCGGCTGCCAGCCCAAGGTACAGCCTTGGTCTCTTTGGACTACAGCTTCTGTGTGCTGACATCGAGGAAACAGAAGGTTTGTCCTCAATTGTGTTGGTCTTTTCTTAACCACAGCTGATTCTTAGTTCCAGCTGTCCAGTATCAGTTTTCCCACCAAAGCAAAGGTTTTACTTTAGTGGTTCTTAATTCAGAGTATCATATAAGTGGCCCCGAGAGTCTTTACCGGACTCTTAAGCTTCCCTCTGGAACTCCCCCTGCCAGTCCTCCATAGTCTGCACCGCTCTGAGAATAAGCTGAGTTCCCGCTCTTTATGACAGCTAATTATGCTCTAAGCACTCAATGGCTTTTCTAGCCCCAAATTCCAAAGTCATTCCACAATCCTCCCCACACAGATAGTGAGGTCTGTCACAGGAATACCTTGCTCCTGGTACTGATTTGATTTCTGTCTTAGTTGGGGTTTCTGTTATTCTGATAAAACACCATGACCAAGGCAACTTGAGGAGAAAAGGGTTTATTTCAGCTCACAGCCCCGCAGTACAGCCCACCACCGAGGGGAAGCCAGGGGAGGGATCTGGATGCAGGAGCAGATCTAGAACCCATGGAAGAGAGCTGTTTATTGGGTTGTTCCTTGTGGCTTGCTCAGCTTTATTTCTTCTACCCCAAGATGACCAGGCCAGGGGTGGAACATGAGCTGAGCCCTTCCACCTCAACCACTGATCAAAAAAAAAAAAAAAAAAAAAAAAAACCCAAAAACCCAACCCTCCCCCCCAAAAAAAACCAAAAGAGAGAGAAAAAAATACCAAACCAAAACAACAACAAAATACCCACCAAAGGGAAAAAAACAAAACAAAACAAAAGCAAAAACAGAAAAACAAAGCAAAACAAAACAAAACACCACCACCAATAACAAAAAAGCTTTCAAGATTTGCCCACATGCCAGTCTGGTGGGTGACTTTTCTCAGCCGAGGTTCCCCCTGCCTAAATGACTCTAGCTTGCATCAAGTTGCAAGAACACTAGCCAGCACAATAGATTAAGATATTAACGCTGATGAAAACATTTACACTTTTAGTCACAGCAACAATGAAATGACTGTAGTAGTGATCATTGTAAGAAGTGTGATCTACCTTAGATGGAGGTACCTGGTGCCCCATATGGTAGGCATATCAGTCTGCTGTTCTGTATTGAGATGGAGGTAGCTAACAGAGTGGTGCAACTTTATCATATGGAAAAGATGATTTAAATGTGTGTGTGTGTGTGTGTGTGTGTGTGTGTGTGTGTGTGTGTGTGTGTGTGTTTTTGTTTGTTTGTTTGTTTTGTTTTTTTCTTTTTTTTGGTAAATTCCCAAAGGATGGCTAGTTCATATAGGAAGGGTAGTATGAGTAACAAAACATACTGAAGTTATTTAAGGAGCATACAAGTAGTGCTTTGTCTTGTTTGTGCTAGCTTTTCATTAAGAGCGTGGTCTACATGGCAAATTCCAGACCAGCCAGAGCTACATGTTCTCTTCAGAAATGAAAAGTATTCATAACTAATTGGAAGAACATTAGAGGAAGTCCCCTACGAGTCAAGGCAGTTACTGTTGGGGATTCTTCTGTTTAGATAGTAGCCTAGGCTAGCTCATTTGCCTACTCCACTTTTTCTGTTTATTGTTCACAAAAGTTTTCTTTATTTTAGTTTCATAGTACAAAGAATTCATTCCCTATTGTTTTCACCAAGATTATTGTGAAAACTATAAAAATAGTCTTTAGGTTTCAGAAAATAAAGTTGAAATATTTTTAAACTTCTATTGTCTGAGCTTTTCTTCTCTTGTTCTCTAGTCCCTAACTTCTGATTTTTATTTTTTAATTTCTGGAATTTTAAAACCATTATAACCATTATATAAGGGCTAGTAGTTTTATTTTTCTATAACCTTGAGGGATTTAAAAACATTATAATCTTTCTTCCTATATGCAGAATGTTTTAATACACTGATAAATTACTACTTCAACATTGCATTGTCCTATGTCCCCTAAATGTACCCCATTAACACCAGAATTTCCAAAATTCATGATGACTTTTGATATGTAGCATATTTATAATTAGAAACATATATGGCAGCATCTAATGGCTATAGGTGCCTTAAACCAATGCGCAAATTACCAAATTTACATTCTAAAGTCTAGCTTGTATGAGTAAAGATTGATTTTTAAGCACTATCTAAATCTAATGTTCTGAATCTGTTCTCCCCCAACCCCTGAATCTGTTCTTTTTAAATAGAGCTTTCTGCTTAACAAAATTCATTGTATTTTCCTTAGCATATTTTGGACTGTCATTTATACCTTAGGTGAAGATATCCATATAAATCCACTTTGTTGCCAAATGACTATTGATCTATTTCAAGGGTAAGAGGATGTATGTGGCTGATTAATCTGAATATCAGCTGACAGCATTAATAAGTAGCAGAAGAAATTATAGACCAAGAGTGATGTTTTCCTTTTGTCCTTACTGTTTTGAATGCAGTATCTCACTGTTATTTATCCAAGTTCAAAAAGTTGAATTATGTCTACTTAAGGATTTTAGAAAACATTTTAAGATTTAATAGTGTTCTTTTCCAATATCTGAACCTTATCTTAGAAGGCAATTAAATCAATTTTTTCCATAAGTCATGTGGTTCCCTTTTGGTAAATTTATGGTAATAAAAATGACTGCTGGTTTCAAATAAATAAATAAATAAATAAATAAATAAATAAATAAATAAATAAATAAATATCGAGTCTCTAAATCCCCAAACTGACATGAATTACATATCTTGTTCACTGTTCCAGGTGGAACATACACTGCCATGCTTTGTTCTAGATGAATGTGCCCTCTGTGTATTGTTTAATGCTGAGGGTAATTAGAGCGTGTGTTTTCAATGGGTATGTAAGAATAAATGAAGAGGCCAGTGGAAGAAGGTTTATCTTTAAATGCTATGAATAGAATTCATAAATCAAAGCGGATATATTCGTTACAGTCCCCGACACTAAATTAATGTGTAAAACAAGCATATTTTAAGGCCCAAATTAAAAACAAAACAAAACAAAAAACATGTCTGAAAATGATAGCTAATGGCCATGGGATTGTTCTGTGATGTCACGAACTATGTATGGATAGAAGCATTTTCCATTTAGCTGACTTTTTCCCTAGAGATTGGTGCATTGCAGAAGATCACCACTCAGGAACCTTCTAAGACTATATCAGGTAACAATAAGCTAACTGTGACCAGAACACATGCTCACGCTTAGAACATCACACACATCTAAGTACTGTATGCAGAAAGAACACAGTGCGAAGACAACCACCATCTGAAACAAGCCACAATGTGCCCACAACTCAAAACATTCCCTTGCATAAATCAGAGATGGAGACATTGGTGGAGACAAAGGAAGAGAGGTCGCCCAGCTTTTCTTGTAAGTGTAGAGGAGAAATGCCAAGCATGTGTGCATTCTCAAGTCATCACGTAAGAAAGCACACAGACATTTTGCAATTGAAAGTCTGTGATTGTTATCGTTTCCAGAGAACCCTTGCCACATTCACCAGCTTACTATTCTCTTTTCCCTTAAGACCCTCAGAAAGCTTTCATTAACAAAACCAAACACGAAATTCAGTCTAAAAGTTGCCACATTTCAGAGTGATTTCTATCATGCTTTTTATATAATTAAAAAGCATTAAAGCATGACCAATTGCAATGTGTTTATTAATATTTTTTAAATTATCCATTGAGAAAAATCCATGCACATTAATGGTAAAAATGGCAAGATATCTACTCAAAAATAAATATAAATGAGATTTCCTTTGTGGTTTGGAAGCAGCATTTGTTAATTTTCAAAGCCATGTAAGCTGTGTCCCAAGAGTTTTTTAAGGGGGATAACATTTTAGAGGGCACCACTGAACACAGATTTCTTGTTTTTGCTTTGGTTGCCTATACCATGATAAATAAAAGACCCAGAGATAGATATTGGGGTTCAAGCTGGAGATCAGAGAAGCAAAGCAGCCAAGCCAGTATTTATTACCTCTACCCCAGGCTAAAAGGGCGATCCTGTCTCTATGGACCTTCAGAGCAAAGCACTTAATTCCTGTCTCCTTCTGCCTTTTATTCCTCTCTCCACACAGCCATCTCACTACTGAGATCATCTTTGTGTGAGCTGTTTCTTTTAGGACTGGATCAATTTCATGTAGTCAGTGTGGCCTTGAAATAAAAAGATCATCTACCTCATAATTCTGAGTCACTGGATTAAAGGTGTGTACCACCATCACCTAGCTCTATAGCTGCTGGAATTAAAGGTGTGTAATAACACTGCCTGACCTCAATAGCTTGTGGTTGATTTTGTTTTCTGAATCCTCAGGCAAGCTTTAATAAATCATAAATAATATATCACTACAGTTGACCCCTGCCCATTGCAAAAGAATGAACAAAACCTTTCATGACTAAAGTAAATGAACATGAAGATTAGTATTAAATTTATGTATTGTTCAACCAAATAATATATTATGATTTTCATAAACTATGCATGCTATATTTTTGAGCTCACTCTATCAAAATGTATTTTCTTTCCATATACATCCATGCATTCATATACATACATACATCCATTCATATGTTCTCATTCTGGGTGTAGCTTATACTGGCATCAATTGTCCTTCTAATGCTAAGATTTCATATCCTTGAATTCTACAAAGTAAATAAATGTTTTACCTTCCAAGAACATCTTTAATTCATTAAAATTATTACTTTATATATTTTTTTGTTTGTATGGGAAGTGTCCAGTGAGCATGCGTGCCACTTTGCAAGTGTGGAGGTCAGAGAACACTTTCAGGAATCTGTTCTCTCTTTCCACTGTGTGGGTCTCATATTAAACTCAGGTTGTGAAATTTGGCAGCAAGCATCTTCACCCACCAAATGTCTTGCCAGTCACTTAATTCATTTAAAATAAATATTCAAATAATGTGTTTGGGGGATGGTTAGCTAGAATCATGTTAATGATATTAATTAAAACTTAATATTTGCAGGGAGCTTACTAATAGCTAATGAGCATCATGTTGAACTTTTAAAACCAGGTCTTTTAAAAAGCACTTTTGTTATTTCACTCTGTGTGTGAAGATACTTTGTCATAGGAACAATAAGAATCTTGCCCATTAACTAAAGCCGTTTCAGAGGCAGACTTTTAAGTCTTGAGTCTTGTACTTGACAGTAGGCTCATATAAGGTCCGGGCCGAAAAAGTACATTTCTATAACTTTATAATGAAACAATGGTATTGGAACCATTACAGGAGAATAATGAATTTCACATGAGCTCTACAGGAAACTTCCTCTGAATTTTTATACTTTCCCCCTGAAGTTCAATTATGATTTGGCCCCTGCAAAATGACAAAATTTCTGCCATGTTTTCTTTTTCCAAATTAAACTCCTTCAATATTTCATTCAGCTCTTTATATCATCATGATTTTTTAAATTCATAAATTAGAAGAAAAGATGTTTTTCTTCTGCCAGTTATAGACTTCAACATTAAATATAGCCAAATTTAACTTATTATGAATTTGATAATGAGCCGCTCTTTCTTTCATTTCCATGTTGATGATTAATGCTTTTGATTAATTTCTTCTCTCTTTTTAATTCAAAGCTTTAATTTTTGAGGCTTTCATGCACAAAACTGTACTTCCACTCCTACATCTCCCTGCTACAACTCCTCCTTCATCCATCTTCCAAATTATTCATTAATTATAACACACACACACACACACACACACACACACACACACACACACACACACACACACATCTACTGAGTCAATCTAGTGTTGCTTGTACATAAATGTGTATAGGGTTGACTACTTGGAATTGGATAACTTACCAGGGCACGTACTTAGAGAAAACTAGTTTTTCCTCTCAGCAGCCATTGAATGCCTTGAGCTCATCTAGGAGTGGGACTTTGTGAAAATTTCCCTGTCCTCATTGCCATAATTTCTAATGCTATTGTCATGTAGGTCTTGTTTAGGCAGCCACAGTGTGAAGATTTTATGATTGCTGCATACCTGTTATATCTTCCTGCAGCGGGATCCCTGATCCGCTGGCTTTTACAATCTTTTTGTTTCTTCTATGTTTTTCTCTGAGTTTAGGTGTAGGGGTTGGATTCTAGATGTGTCATTTGGGATTGGGCAACTTATGGTACATTTTGAACAGTTGTGGATCTTTGTAATAGTCCCCATCTGCTGTAAAAGGTTCAAGAGATTCCTCAAACAATAAAAGTTATTACAATTGCCTTTGGTTACCTCCCAGAACTTGCAGATAAGATGTTATTGCTGAACACACCACATGTTTCAGAAACAGCTTGGAGGAAGGAGGTTGAACTGATCTGGAAACTTCCTTCCTGAGATTTAGTTCTCGGAGTATCACTATCAGAAGTTATGCAATGCAAGCTGCTAAAGAAGAAGAGCTATCAATAGTCCCATCCAGATGTAAAGCCCAGAGACCACAAAAGTGACTGGACCAGCCAGATATCCCCAATGGCACAACAGTGGCGCTTTTGCCTTGGGCTCAACCAACAACAGTGTATTTGGCCTTAAGTTCCGTTCAACAAGAGAGAATTGGTGCCTGAGGTTGTAAACCCAGACAACTACCAGAGGCTGGAGAAGGTATATTCAGAAGAGAAGCTACTATACAATTATCCTAAGACAGAATAATTCAAGATACCCCTTCCAGAGTGGTGTACTTATTACTGTTGAGTGACTACAGTGACTCATAGTTACCAATATAAGGCTCACTTTTAGTTTGTAGTCTGTAGATTTGAGAAAATCTTATAAGGGCATGAATCTGACATTTTACTATTAGTATTTTTCTCTACTCCCTGAGGCTGTGCTCTGTCCACGTGTGTATCAATCCCCAGTCATGAACAGTTGTTGACTTTTAAATCTCAACATAATTTGCCTTCTCAGGCATATAATACAGTCAGAATCATGCATTAAATAGTCTTTTAAATCTTGATATACTGTACCTCCAGACTTGAACTTGGCACATTTAATAAAGCATCTGTAAATAGCTTTTTTTTTTTTTTTTTTTTTTTGTGGAGACATACGTCTTTAACTCTATGCTAAGGTTTGTAGCATCATGTAGTAAAAGCATGTGTAGCTTTGAGAAAGACTTGGTAGCACTGGCCTGTGATCACAGCCACTTAGAATGCTAAGAAACTAGGATTGCAAGTTCAAGGCTTTCCTGGGCTGTAGGAAAAGCTCAAGACTGGCTAGGATAACTCAGATAATCCCTGTCACAAGATAAACAGAAATAAATGGGCCAGGAATATAGCTTAGTGACAGTGTGTTTGCATTACCTGAGGGCTTATGTTCAATCCTTATTACCTAAAAATGTTTTGTAAAAGTTCACCATCTTTTTCCATAGGGGTTGTACAATTCTTCAGTCCCACAAACATGGAGTAAGTGTTCTTGTTCTGCCTTTGGCCATTCAGATAAGTGTGCGTGCATATCCTGATAGCATAGGATGTAGAACGCCTCTTCATATGTCATTTAAATGCCTTCTTTGGTATAGTGTCCGTTAAGACATAACATTGCTCCCAAATTTCTGTTCTTTGAAGCAGAGACCCTGAACATCGTCACTGGATACCTCACAGTGTCCTCTCATTTGTGACCCTCCTGCTCCAGACTCTGTGTTGCAGGCATATAGCAACACTCCCAGCTTAGGTTCTTTTCTTACTGAGTTTTAAGTGTTACTTAAGCATTCCAGACAACAGTCTTTTAGAAATATGTTTTCCATGTCTGTAGGTTGTCTATTAATACCTTGACAGAGGAGAAATCTTTATTCTAATGAATTCTAGTTTATCATTTCTTTCTTTTTATGGGTCAAGTCTTTGGTAAATCCTTACCACCTCCCATTTTTTGTAAATTAGCAACAAATACTCAGGCTTCTGGTTTAGCCAGAAACAGCAGATTCCTCTGAAGGTCATACAACATGCAGTTTCTAAAACTCATCAAATTTTCACAAAAATACAACCTTAAGTCTCTAATTTCTCTGCTCCCACCTACCCTCCTGACCAATATCCAAGACAAGAGGGGGGCAGTGATGTTTCTACCCTTGAGATCTTGACTACCAAGATTAGGTTTGGGAAAGGAACATATTAGAATTTTTTCTCCACAAATGTTGAAAAGAAAATTCTGTCAGCATGGCCTGTTATTTACTTGTTGGCATGCTTGGATACTTTTATTCCCTAAGCATAACTGCTTTTCAGAAAACCTTGTATTCTGAGAAAGATCATTTTAAAATTGTTTGTTTTGTTACGTGTACTTTTTGTTAACTAATACTTGCAGATATACCATATTTGTAATTCATGTTACTCATAAGTAATTATTTCTAACTTAGAAATAATTTTAAGTTTTGAGATTATAATTACGTTTTACCCTTCCCTTTCCTCCATCCAAAACTTTCCATATACTCCTCCCCACTCTTTTTTTTTATGGCATTTTCTATCATTAATAATTATTTTATACACACCTTTAAATGTATATGCACTTATATTTGTAAATATAACCTGTTCAGTTAATACAGTGTTACTTGCATGAATGATTTAAAGACTGACCAATTGGCACTGAACAACTAATTGTTTTCCTCCCTGGAGAAGTCTAAGTCTCAGGCTCCCAGCTTTTCTCAGTTGCCTGTGGTTCTTTGTGTAGAATTGAGGCCTCTAAGGCTTTACTTGATTCACTTTGGCATGTCCATTGATGTAACCTTTTTTTCAGTTGACATTTAGGCAGTTATGTTGGTGAGTTTTTTTTTTTTTTTTTTTTTTTTTTTTAATGGGCAAAGCTTCTGACATCACTAGGAGACACAATCACTCAGCAAACCTCGGATCCTCTGACCCTTACCATCTTTCTCCTTCTTTCACAGCAAACCCCGAGACTTAGGTGTGGGAGTGTTTTGTGGTTGTATTAATCATGAATAGGTGCAATAGAATATATTTCAGTAGTCTATTAAAAATGTTAGTTGTAAAGGGGTCAAGACCAGGCTGGAGAAACCAACAGAAATGGCTAACCTGAACAAGGGGGGGCAGTTCATGGACCCCAGTCTGATAGCTGGGAAACAAGCATAGGACTAACCCAGACACCCTTAACATGGTGGGTATTAGTTAAGAGGACTGGGCAGTCTATGGGGCCTCTGGTAATGGATTAGTATTTATCTCTAGTATATGAATGGACTTTGGGAGCTCATTCTACATAGAGGGATACTCCATCAGCCTAGACACATGGGGGAGGGCCTAGGCTCTGCTCCAAATGATATGACAGACTTTGAAGATCCCCCATGGAAGGCCTCACTCTCCCTGGGGAGGAGAAAGGGGATGGGATGAGGGTTGGAGGAGGGGAAGGGAAGGAAGGGATGGTGAGGGAACTGGGATTGACATGTAAAACAAGCTTGTTTCAAATTTAAATAAAAAATATTATTATAAAAAAATGTTAAGTTGTTGGGTATGGTAATACACACTTGTAACAACAGTGTTTGGGAGGTGGAGAAAGAAGGGCCAGGAATTCCAAGTCATTTTCAGCTGTATATTGAGGCTACCGTGGACCACATGAGATATCTAAAAATTAAAAAAAAAACAACCCAACTGAACAAACCAACAAATAAAAATCTCTACTTTTTGTCATGTTCATAAAATTTAAAGACTATTTTTTTCTGAATATGCTTTATTTTTTGTCTTGTTTTGGTTTTTTCATATAATTTTTTATATTTTGTTATAAATCATCTTATTTAACATGTCAATCCAAGTTTCATATATTCTTTTTTAATAATTTATTTATTCTCTTGAATTTCATTTTACATTCCAACCACAGTTCTCTCTCCCACCCCTTCTCCCACTCCCTCACCTCTCCTCCAGCCCTCCCCAAGTCCACTCCTCCTCAAGGATAAGGGCTCTCATGAGGAGTTAACATAGTCTGGCATAATGTATAGGGCAGGGCCAGGTCTCTCTCCCATGCATTAAGGCATCTCACCATAGGGAATAGGCCCCAACAAGCTAGCTCACATACCAGGGTTATATCATTGTTCTACTGCCAGAGGCCCCCTTTTAAATCAATGCCTTTTGTTTTAATTTATAACATATTTATAATTGAATGAGAGCTGTATTATAATCTCATTTACTTTTCCAGAGTTAAGCATACAACTCAAGAGCACACATGGAAATAGGTTTTAAAAGCAGCAGTTTAAAGATAAATGGTGCTTATTAGTGGTGGATTGAAGGCACATTTCTCCGTTAAAAATTTATTTATTTTATATGTATAGCTGTTTTTTTCTGCATGTATGTCTGTACAGCACATGAATACCTGGTGCCCAGGAGGAAAGAAGAGGTTGTTGGATTCCCTAGGATTGTAGTTACAGACAGTTGTGAGCCACTGTGTGGGTGGTGGGAATTGAACCTGTGTCCTCTGGAAGATTGTCAGTGCTCTTAACCACTGAGCCATCTCTTCAGGCCATCTCACCATTTTTAAATCTTTCACTTAATAAAATGGATATGAAAGTGTTCTGATAAATCTACATTCTTGTGTTTATATATTGAATTCAAAGGAGTATCCATGGAATAATACTCTCAACAAACAATGTTAAGAAAATGTTCCAGTGTTTTTCACAGCCCCATTGCAGGCTCTTCACTCTGGCTCTTCTGAAGTTCTGAGGGGAAAATATTTTTTGGAACTAATGCTATAGCCACAAATACTGTGAAATACTCACATAAGATACTAGGTAGCTGTGTTTTCTCTAGTCTTTACGAATGAATTTAACTTCTTGATGATACCTATTGTTTTCAAAATAAGTCATAAAATAGCTGTAGTGCTGGAGTTTGAATGCTTTATGGACAGGGCAATGGGAAGAAGAAAGGAAAAAGTTATTGGAAGTCAGGAGATCTCTCTGCGGTTCTGTGTTGCTGAGTTTTTACCACAAACGTCTGTTGTAGATTCACAAAGTAAGGGGAAAGCTGCAAATAGTGACAAAACAAAAAGCCAGTGACAACAGACAATAACATCACTATTAGTATTTAGATTAGAGGATGTGGATAGCGAATTCACATGTCACATCTCCCCAAAGGACACACTATTTTCTCTGTAAAGTGTTATTGCAGTTTTTGTGTGAAATAGAAACTTGGGGAAATGATCTGTCTTTCCAGGACTGGCTGTTTCTGAATTAAAAGACATTTTTGTTGTTGTTGTTGTTGACAGCTACGCTGCATGTGCCATTGATAGACTGTGAAGATAAACCTTGTGAAGTCCTCACAAGCTGGGAAGTGTTTCTATAGAGAGACATGAGAGAGAAACACTTGCTGTAATAAATTCCTAGCACCAACAGGGGAAAAGATACTACCGTAAGGTTTAAAGTGCTGTTAAAATCTTACCCTTCTCCCTGTTCATAGCTTGAGATCTACTGACAGTTGAAGGCTGTGGAGCAGGGTTGGTCACTTCATTTTAGGAGTGTGGTCATGCCCAAGTGGATGACATACAACCATGTGCATGTGGTTAGCACTAATTGGAACCAGTGTGTAAAATATAACAATCAATTACTAATAATTAATTTTAAAAGGAGGATCTGGTGTTAGATTGGAAATGGGACGAGTGATCTTGGGGAAGTTGGAGGGGTCTGGAGAAGAGGGTGGATATACTCAAGATACGTAGTATACATGTCCTAACCCTAACCCTAACCCTAACCCTTAAATTAAAAATGTTACTTAAAAAAACAACCATTTTTTTTGTACCTCATTTTAATCATTTTAAAATGTGAGTATGACTTTGTGAGGGGTAGATATAGTGATGTTTGTAAAGCAACAGCTAAAATACCCGGCTTCCATACTGATCAGCAGCTGCTTTTGGTTCAGTGTTGAAGTATTGAGTTGACTGAAAACAGGAAAATTATCAACGAAGTAAGAAGAATGCTTTTTATAAAACCTCTGTTTTATATGTGTGGAGATAGTAAAGAAATGGCTTTTAAACACATTTCTGTCTACTTACTTGTTTGTTCTGGGTAAAGAACCTTGCTATATAGCTCAGGCTGGTCTCAAACTGGAAAGCGCTCATCTGCTTCTACCCTGAATTCGAGGTTACAGGGATGTATCACTATACCTGGCCCCAGATGTCTTAAACCAATATTTGGAAAGGGGAAAACAGGGATACTTATTATAGTATATTGCATTAGGTATTTGGTGTCAGCCTTCTTCATTTGTTTTTCTTTCCTCAGTGTTAAAATGTTTTACTGATCTATTTTTGTATAGATACCACAACATACAGAGTTTTGAAAGTTATTTTTTGGGTAAATTCTTGCTAGTCTGTAGTTTAGCATAGCTTTATTTACATCTCCTATTTTTTTTTTAAGAAAAGAATTTTCTCAGTGTAATTTTTTTTTGTATAAAAGTCACATAACTGGAAAGAAGACTAAAAATATGTTTCTGCTTTCTTAAAATAAATGAGGGCTATAAGACAAAATGCTAGCCAGTCTTTCTGGGGTATGTGACAGATGATGTCTGCAAAGCTCATTGGGCCCCAGGGAAAAGGAGCTATATAAAGACAACTGCTATTAAAAACCAAGAGCTTTTGTGGAGATAAACTGTCATTTTTAGTATGCGATCCATATTTCCATCAGATGAAAATTGGGGCCACAGAAAAAAGTACCTGTCTGGCTTGCCCATGCAGGAGGAGTACACCCCTCATCTCAGGCTGAAGCCCAGGGAACGACCACACCTGTTTTTCTACCACCTCAGCCCTCCCTCCAGACTATAAAATCCTTGAATCTGCTGAAAAGCTTCCACACTAGACACAGACCTCTGGCTCTGATCCTGTGTGCACCTTTCTGTCCCCAGACCTTACTTTCCTGGGGTCTTCTGAGCATTGGTTTTCAAGAACTGTGTTTCCTGCCATGCCTCAGTTACTTGCCAAAGTTTCTGCCCCTATACACTCATTTCTTTTTCCAGTCCCCATCACACCTCAAAATGAAGGCATCAGATACTCTTTTGCACAAAGTAGCAAACCTTGGTAGACCCTCTTTCTCCTCCATGCTCCTCTAGTTTGCTCCAATAAGGGGGAACGAGTTCTTCTAATACTTTGTGTTACTTGGAATTGTAACTATTTATTAACTAAAATTATTAAAATATAATTATATATTATTAAAAATAATTACATAATTTCTCCCTTTCAACCCTGTGCCCTGTGGGGACAAAGTGTATCCTTCCCTGCATGAATGAGTATTGATGACATGAGAAAGGCCATGTTAAACCCACCAGTGCCTCAGACTCTGGGACTGGCAAGGCTTTCTCCAGGTTAGGCTGGGAGAGAATGGCAAGACATTTCACAAGTCCAAGTACAGATGCTGATGAACTGTTAATTTTTAGCTAAAAACAGTAGATGCAAAGAGTACTGCCCATACAAAAAGTGCCAATAGCAGCTTCCGTGTCCCTTGTAACTGTGGGGCCATGCTTCCCTTAGACTACTGCTCCACAGAAACTTCCTACCAAAGTTATCTAGCTCACCTTTCTTCAGCTGTGTATAGTGAACTTGCCTCCATGTTCAGATGTATATAATAAATGCAGACTTTCGAATGTTTCCTTCCATAACAGCATGAAGAGCACCATCTGGTACTATGAAAGGTAGAGAAAGGTTTTTCCAGGCCACCTTCTGGGTCCCTGCTTGAAGCCTCCTGAGGCCTGGGGACTGCACACACACAGGGGAACCAGTCCCAGTGGACTGGCCTATCCAGAGTCTGCCAGTGTCCTGGTCCCACCTTCACTCATGGGACCTCCACTCACAGGAGGAGCCTGCCTTCTGGTGCCCTGCTTGAAGCCTCCTGAGGACTAGGGACTGTGTGTGTGTGTGGGGGGGCATCCTGGTGGACCAGCCCACCCAGAGTCTGCCAGATTGGACCTGCTTGCACCTACTGGAAGAGAAACTTTGTCTTGTACCTACCAGGAGAGGAAGAGACCCCTACCTGTATGCACTGAAAGAAGGGATGGGTAGACGAGAGTATAAGAACACAGTTAACAACAGAAAGCACAATATGACCTACCAGAGTCTAGGGACTCCACACCAGCAAGACTGGAATTTCCCAACACAGATGAAGCAGAAGAGAAGGACCCTAAAAACAACTTCATGAATATGATAGAAGATGAAAGAGGAAATGAGAAAATCCTTTAAAGACATGGAAGAAAATACAAACAAGAAACAATTCAAACAGTGCAAGGTTTGAAAGTTGAAATAGAGACAAAAAACAAAACAAAACAAAAACAAAAACAAAAAACAAAAAAAATAAAACCAAAAAGGCAAAAACAAAAACAAAACAAAACAAAAAAAACACAGTCTGAGGTAATGCTGGAAATAGAAAGCTGGGTAAACACTCAGGAACTTCAGATGCAAGCATAATGAACAAAATACAAGAGATGGATTAGAAAATATCAGGTGTTAAAGATACACTAGAAGAAATAGATTCATTGACCAAAGAAAATTTTAAGTTCAACAAATCCCTAACACAAAATATCCAGGAAATAAGTGACATGAAAAGGCCAAACCTAAGAATAATAGGTATAGAAGAAGGTGAAGAAATCTAACTCAAAGGTGCAGAAAGTATATTCAACAAAATCATAGAAGAAAACTTTCCCAACCTAAAGAAAAACATGTCAATGACAGTGTATACAAGAAACTTACAGAACAGCCGAGTGGACCACAAAAACAATTTCCTCTCAACATAGTAATCAAAACACCAAACATACAGAATAAAGAAAGAATATTAAGAGCAGAAAAAAAGGCCAAGTAACATATAAAGGCAAACCTATCGGAATTACACCTGACTTCTCCATGGAAACACTGAAGGCCAGAAGGTCCTGGCTAGGTATTCTACAACACCAAGAGACCACGGAACCAGTCCAGATTACTAACCCAGCAAAGTTTTCAATCACTATAGAGGGCAAAACCAAGATATTCCATGACAAAACCAGATTTAAGCAACACATGTCAACTAACACAGCCCTACAGAAAATTCTGGAAGGAAAACGCCAACCCAAGGAAGTTAACTACTCTCACAATAGCGTAGGCATAGTCAATAGATAATCCCACTTTACCAAAAATTTTTTTACCAAAAAAATGTGGGGGAGGGGAATCCACACACAGTATCACCACCACCACCAAATCCAAAACAAACAAGAATTAGTAATCAATAAGTGGTCATTAATATCCCTCAATAGTAATTGTCTTAACTAGCCTATAAAAAGACACAGGCTAACAGAATGGATACAAAGACAGAATCCATCCTTCTGCTGCATACAAGAAACACACCTCCACTTTCAAAGATGGATGTTACCTCAGAGTTAAGGGTTGGGAAAATATTTTCCAATCAAATGGACCCAAGAAACAAGCAGATGTAGCAATCCTAATATCTAACAAACTAGACTTTAAACTAAAATCAATCAAAAGGAATGAAGAAGGTTATTTGTTATTCATCACAGGAGAAAGCCATCAAGATGAAGTCTCAATGCTTAACATTTGGGGCCTAGGCCCCAAATACAAAGGCACCCACATTCATAAAACAAAAAACAAAACAAAACATTACTATAACTCAAATTGCAAAATAAACCTCACACACTTATAGTGGGAGCTTTCAACACTCCACTCTCAACATTAGACAGGTCCATCAGACAGAAACTTAAAAAAGAAACAAAGAAACTAACAGAAGTTATGACCCAATTGGGTTTAACAGAACAGTCTGTCCAAACACAAAAGAGTGTACCTTCTTCTCAGCGCCACATGGAACCTCTCTAAAACTGATCACATACTCAGAATATAGAAAACTTCAATAGGTACAAAAAAAATTGGAGTAACTCTCTGTATCTTATCAGTCTCCCATGCTTTAAAGTTAGAATCCAACAACAACAACACAAATTGCAGAAACCCTACAAACTCATGGAAATTGAACAGTGCTCAATTTCAACATTCCTGCTTCAAGGAAGAAATAAGAAAGACATTAAAAAATTCCTGGAATTCAATGAGAATGACGACACAACATACCCAATCTTATGGGAAACTTTGAAAGCAGTGGTAAGAGGAAAGTTCATAGCACTAAGTGCCCACATGAAGAAACTGAAGAGTAGTCATAATAAAGAATTAACACGAAAACTGGAAGATATAGAACAAAAATACGCAAACTCACCCTGGAGGAATAGAGGCCAGTACATGATCACCAGCCTATAATCCACACTACCAGAAAAGCTAGGAAACAAGGAGGACCTTAAGAGAGAGATGCATGCTACCCTGGAGAAAGGGAAAGGCACAAGATCTCCTGAGCAAACTGGGAGCATGGGAGGAGGAGAGAGGGAGTTAAGCCAAAGAGAAGGGGAGAAGATGAGGGCAGAGGAGGGTATGAAGGAGCAGGAAGATTGAGTTAGGGAAAGAATAGAGGAGACAAGAAAAAAGATACCATAATAGAGGGAGCCATTTTAAGTTTAAAGAGATCTGGCACTAGGGAAATATCCAGAGACCTAAAAGGATGACCCAAACTAACAATCTAAGCAATAGTGAAGAGGCTAACCTTAAATATCCTTCTCAGATAATGAGATTGGTGACTACCTTATATGTCATCCTAGAGCCTTCATCCCGTAGCCGATGGAAGCAGGAGCAGACACCCACAGCTAAACACTGAGCTGAACTCCTGGAATCCAGCTGCAGAGAGGGAGGAGTGATGAGCAAAGGGGTTAAGACCATGTTGGAGAAACTCACAGAAATGGCTGACCTGAACAAGAGGCAGCTCATGGTCCCCAGTCTGATAGCTGGGAAATCAGCATAGGATTGACCCAGACTCCCTGAATGTGGGTATTAGTTAGGAGGACTGGGTAGTCTATGGGGCCTCTGGTATTGGATCAGTATTTATCCCTAGTATATGAATGGACTTTGGGAGCCCATTTCACACTGAGGGATACTCTCTCAGCCTAGACACATGGAGGGCCTAGGCCCTGCAGCAAATGATATGACAGACTTTGAAGATCCCGCATGAAAGGCCTCACTCTCCCTGGGGAGCAGAAAGGGAATGGGATGGGGGCTAGGGGGGTTATAGGGGAGGATGGGAGGGTAAGGAAACTGGGATTGACATGCAAAACAAGCTTGTTTCAAATTTAAATAAAAATATCATAAAAAAAGAAAGAGCAAATCATATCTTCTGAGTCTTATGTTCTGAGGCATCTCAAGCAATAGAGACATACTTCCAACCTCAGGGAGAAAACCAAGAGAAATAGAAATAGCTTATACTATTTTGGAAGTCACTTGGAGTATCCTGACTAACAACTTGAAAGGAAGTTTCTCATGCTTGGTACTTTTTTTTTTGTGGTTCTTGTGGGGAACATTGTCCATACAAGTAAGTGTGGTATAACTTCATTTAAGTGATATGTATTATACTATTAATATACAGGCATACTTATGGGTGTATATTAATATTAGGTAAATAAAATAATGATTCCCTGAGGATTCTTGTCCCTCCTCTTTCCCTCTCCTTTTGTATTGACTTCCCTATGCCCCTCCAATTAAAGGCCTTCCTCCCAGTTTTCTTCATGCCCCATCTTGCCACCCAGATCCTGATGGCTCCATTCTAGCTCACTCCTCCCATCCTCTGTTTTCACTTTACTGGCTTTTCTGGTTCTTCAAGTTATATGCCCACACCTGAAGATTTGAAACCACTGATGAGAGAGCACATGGCATCTGTCTTTCTTGATTTGGGTCACCTCAGTAAAAACTATTTTCTTGTACTCATGACCTGCAAATGTCATGATTTCAGTTTTCTTTATTGCTGAGGAGTATTCCATAGTGCACGTGTAGTACATTTTCATTATTAAATGCATCGGTTAAAGGATATTCCCTTTTCTAGATCAGTAGTTAGGCACCGGTGTATCAGGATGTCTAGTCCTCTGATAGATACAAAAGGATGGCACAGCTAGCTCATATAGTAGATGCACTTTTTAGAGTTTTGCGGATTCTCTGTACAGATGTCCAGAGTGGCTGCATCATTTTGTATTCCTACCAACTTCGTAGCTATTTTGCCATCCTCCTGTGTTCTTTGTATTTGCCTCCATACTCCCACCCCTGTTGCAGCCAACTAACTACATAATAGGCTAGCAAGTGCTACATAGAAAGTCCTTGTCTCAGACACAGGGGTGGGAGTATGAAGAATTGTTTTTTAAAAAATTTACCTTGCGTTCTAAAGTTCATAAAAAATTTCAAACTATCACTTACCTTTCAGGTTTCAGTGTCATTAAAATTAAAATCTAAGCCTTCTTTGTTTGTGTTTGAATTCATGAGTCAGTGTAAATTATCTTAAAATTTGAGCAGCCATGTTAAACTATATTTGGAGCACTTGAAGTTTGTGTGTTTGTATCTGGAATGGGTCTCCATTTCTGCTACACAACTAAAGCTATGCATATTTTCATCTAAGTTGAAATCTGTACCTAGATTAGAATATTCATAATTTAAGGCTACACTGACTTGAAGTATGTTTGGAATTCAAGTAGATAAAATCATATCTCAACTACATTCCTTAAAAATGTAATATAAGTATGATTTAGTATATATGGTAGGCAAAAAAATCTATACATTTAAAATCATTTGCTTCCAAAAAGGGCAAAAATCCCAGTATATTTTAGAGTTGCTGAATCCATGATTTATGTGTGCTAGGATCACTCTTAACCACAGGCTCAACATAAGTGAGATCAAGTAGACATGCCAATGAAAACCAGGGGGTTTATTTGCTCCCTGTGAAGTCCTCTGTAAAGGATGCTGTGAGTCTTGCCTCAAAGGAAGGGACGTTAATTTGTACACACTTTACCACAGGTGTTCTGGGTTAGACAGCCAGCAGCAATAAGTTTATAGGAAGAAGGTGCTTTGGAATTTATGCAAATGTCTTAGAGTGATATCAACACTTAACCTCTGATAACTTCTCAAGTGAATGTCTTTTAGAGCATGCATCCTACAGGGACACGGAACCTGCTGATGTGGAAGCACTTAGTAGTGTGTCAGCATGGCTCTGTAGAGTGGTCCCTTCCTTCCTTCCTTCCTTCCTTCCTTCCTTCCTTCCTTCCTTCCTTCCTTCCTTCCTTCCTTCCTTCCTTTTCTGACTGCATGTATGCCTGAAGACCAGAAGAAGGCACCAGATCTCATTATGGATGGTTGTGAGTTGCTGGGAATTGAACTCAGGACTTCCAAAGAGCAGTCAGTGCTCTTAACCATTGAGTCATCTCTCCAGCCACTGAAGAGTGGCTTTATGTCAGAGCATCTTCAATAATCCTGATTTTTAAGGAATTAATGATTTTCCAAATGGCATCATCTAGAAATATAAGCCAGTAAGTTTATGATATTTCTTTGCTACAGTATTCTACCTTCACTGCTAATGTAAGTTTGAAATAGCCTCAGTTGTATATTTGCTGAATTTGCCTCAAAGCTGTTCAATTGCTCAAATCAATGAGGTCAGAGTGGTAGAAACTGAAATGTTAAATATCCATTCTCAATTATAACCAAGATTTAGTAGAGTGGAGTTCTGTCTAATTTATTTTCCTAATGATTTTTATTTGAAGGCAATGATCCTTTCTTTAGAAGACATCTTAATCCTGTTTTCACCCACACTGTAATTAATAAAGCTGTGAAAATTGTTCAGGTATCCACTAAACAATATTTTTCTTTTTATTACCTGGGACCCCCACAAAAAATTCAAGGTTAAAAAAAAGGATGACTAATTTCTTACATGCAAATATTGACTGGAAATTCTTAATTCTATAGGAAAAAGACAAGTCAATATCAAATTCTTGGGTCCTGTACTTCTTTTTATTAATTATTATACTTCAGAACTCAAGTATTCTATTAAACATTAACTCAGCATACTCTCCATAAATGGCATTCTTTTGTTTCTAGTAGCCACCAGTGAGGTCACTGGAATGCTGCCGCATTCTTCAAAGATCCTTTAGCCCTCTTCACTTCTCTACCCGTCCTCCTTATTCGTGTGGGAGAGCACATACATATCTAAACTTGAGCAACTCCTCAAAAGCAAGTTCTTTGCTTCCTGTTATCCTCCCACTGCATCCCTGCCCCCTCATAGTACATAGTATTAAGTGATGGGTACTTTTCAAGGGAGCTGCTTTTTCTTGTTTAGCATTATCTCTTGCATTAGTACAGAACCTCTAATGTCTTCTGGTTGCTCGTCTATTAATTAACTTTCCAGAGAACTTCTCCTATTCTCAGAAGTCTCTGCTGATGCTAATTCTGACACAGACGTCTGTTTTAGAGCTTGTTTTGTTGTCCTGACCCATTATAGAAGCTTTCATGTAGGGAGAATACATTTTCACTACTGCGTCATTCTGCTAACCAAGTTCCATAGTAGCCCCAGCCTTCAATGTTTTACAGGGTTTAAAAGGCTCTCTATATTTTCTTTGAATTCTTTTTGTTTCTAGAATTAAAGATGAAATGATTGTATTAGAGCTAGAAACAACTCTACCTACAGATTTAAAGTCACTACTTCTATAGTCTTTGGTACCTTGCTCTAAGTAGCTCATCCCTCCTTTATTGGAAGTAGAGTTTTTCCTCATATAATATATATGAAATATGTTTTCCTCTCCCTCTACTCCTCCCAGTTCTTCCTTACCTTCTCTCCCATCCAGATTCACCTTCTTTCTATCGTTAGAAAACATACTTCTAAGGGATAACAATAACATAAAAAAACCCACAACATATGATAAAATAAAAATGAACACACTAGATTGCAACAAAACAAACAGAAGTAAAAGAGAGCCCAGGAGAAGGCACAAGACCCACTTATTTGCACCCTCAGGAATCCCATAAAAACTGGAAGCCATAACATATGTACAAATATATACTGTAGGATAAAAAGAAAGAAGAAAAATATGTAAATAAAATTAAGAAAAATAGAAGTAAGTAAACAACAAGGAAAGTCCTGACATGACGTTATAAGACAAAGAGTCTCTGAAGACACTGATGAATTAATTTTCTGTTGGCCATTTCCAGTAGGCATGCACCCCACAATTAAGAGGAGTTTATTTTCCCAGTGAGTCTCTTTGGAGGAAACAAAACTTTTGTTTGCAAATGGTTATCAATTAGAGATGACTTCTGGGTTAGGGATGAGGGCTGTGTCCACTTCTTTCAGTAGTAGGATCCTATCTGCTGCAGACCAAGCAGGTCCTGTGGGTGCTGCTTCAGTCTCTGTGAGTTACTATGTGCATGGATCATGTTGATTTACAGGGCCTTGTTTTCTTGGTGTCCTCCATCCCTTTGACTTTTACACTGTTTTTGGCTCCTCTTCTGTAAGGATCCCTGAGCTCTGAAGGGAGGAATATGATGGAGACATCCTATTTAGGGATGAGTATTTCAAGGTTTCTCTCTGCTGTATGGTTATGGGTCTCCCCATCCTAGGGACAGCTTCTGTCTTCCCTAGTCCCTTACTCTATCTTGAACCTCTGTAGTTCTATGTAATGTAGCTTGGTTATCATTGATTTAACAGATAAAAGTATATTCATATCATAATTGCCTTTATGGTTCTAGGTTATCTCATTCAAGATGTTTTTTAGTTCCATCCATTTACCTAAAAATTTTATGATTTCATTAAAAATGCCTAAATAATACTCAATTTTGTAAATGTACCACATTTTCTTCATTTGTGAGGAACTTCTAGCTTGTTTCCAATTTCTGATTATTATGAATAGAGCACAAATGAGTGTGGTTGAGAAGTGTCTCTGTGGTAGGATGAAGTATCTTTTGGGTATATGCCCAAGAGTGGTACAGCTGGATCTTGAGATAGATCAATTCTCATCTTACTCCCTATAAGATGAGCAATGGATGGGTTCTCCCCTTACTTTCATATCCTTGCCAGTATGAGTTATCACTTGTTCATTGCTCTTAGTCATTCTGTCAGGTGTAAGATGGGATCTCAAATAGTTATGGTCCCTGATAGCTAAGGAAGGAACATTTATTTAAGTGTTTCTTAGTAATTTGAGTTTCTTCTTTTAAGAATTCTGTTTAGATCTTTGTCCCGTTTTTAATTGGATTATTTGTTGTCTTGATATTTAGTTTTCAGAATTCTTTATATTTTTAATATTATTCCTCTATTGTATGTGTAGTTGGTAAAATATTTATTCATATTGTAGTTTGCTACATTTTTTCAAATGTATCCCTGTTGGACTGAACTATTAAGTTATAGCTATGCTAAGTTATGGCTGAGTCGTAAAGTTCTTAACTGTAGATTCAGGCTAAAATATTTACCACTCCTATATTAATGCTTTTTAAATATCACATCCCATTTTAATTTTCATTATATGTTCAATCTGTTTTTCTGTCATTGTGTATAGTTTTCTAACTTGGAAATAACTAAAAGACAAGGTCAGCTTTGAAGAGAATTGGTAATACACAAACAGTTTTCTTAAGTCAAAATGGTCTAGGCCACGTCTATTTCATATTTCCAATACCTAACACATATTATATATTTAATTATAAAATGAAAAATGATTCCATATATTTTAAAAGCTTCACTATCTTTATTACATTCAATATATTCTAAGATCCTGTGAGCACTTGGAATGGAAGCAGCTGATTAATCATCCAAAAGGTTTAACCAGCATAATCAACATAGGTATATTCATCTAGAGAGTAGATAAAAAAGGTAATGCTTTTTATAACATAGTTTAAGACAAAGGGTAACTGAGCAAGCATGCATTTAGAAAATCTTAATTGTTACTTCATTGCTGAAGTGAAATACCAAGAAGCAATTTAGTAATATCTAAAGTAATTTTAAAAAGGAATTCACATTGATTTGAAGGGACACTTTGCTTCATATACAGTATCTTCTTTTGAAAAATCTCAAGAAAACTCATTTGTAACACACATCTTTACAAATTTCAGAACACAAATCTTCAGAGCAGCATTCTTTCTCTATTGCTAAAAATAAAAGTATTGAGAATTTTTGGAAAAAAAGAAACTTTTCAAACTGAGGGAAACTTGGAGCTTTGAGTTAAGTGCTTATTTAACTATAAAAACCCGTGTGTATTGTAATGAATAGAGAACCAGTTTTACCACTGTGAAGTAACCTATTTCAGAATCAGAAAGATCATATATTAAAAAAACGGTCTCTGCAGTCATCTATGTATACAAGTAAAGTCTAGCTACTGTTAAATTAACACTTCGTTAAAATATCAAAGTAAAAGTTTCAACAAATACTTTTTAATGTTATATTTCAAAACAGGACAAAAAAAAAAAAATGAAGAACAGATTGCCAGGTCTTCTATTCCACAGCAGTTAAGTTTCTCAGTTTGCATTTTCTTTTCTTTTGCCGAGCTCGCTGTCGCTGGAAACTCTTAAACCGATTTCAAGGGCTACACCTGAATAAACACGTTGTAAAAGTGTTTATGTATTGAAGTGGGTCAGTTCAAGGTATGGTATTTGGCTGGAACTCCTAATTTCTCTTTTTACAGCACAAGAGCTGCCAGAAGGAGGAAGTCTGAGCTGAATTAATACATTTGTTACAGTGGAAGCAAAATGGAAACTACTCTAACCACAAATCAAACTGCCTCTTTCATTTATGCCAATGATAAAGTTTTCCTAAGAAGTATATACACTCTGGCACAGAGCCACCATAAGTTTGCATTTGAAAGAAAAACGTGTATGCTTATTTGTTTAAGGTTTACTGCTTGGGTTATTTGTAAGTCCTTTTCCTAGTAGGACTGAGTGAGTGCAGAGAGGCTTGTGAGGCAGATGTCCATTTTCATTCTTGTAGACAAATTTTCTCAGTTATAGGATGATTGTTGAAGATACCCGTGTAGCTTGGATTGGTGGGAACTTTCTTTTAAAAACTAGCATTGCGGCATGTGAAGAACCTCTGTCTCTCTCACAACAGCTGCATGAGCTCTTACGACACACTCTCGTTTTCTGATGGTAAAGTCTCTGCACAATTCATGTGCACACAAAACTGTTTTTTGCTGCCAAAATATACTTTGTTAAGAACAAGGGCTTATTTGGTTAAATGCCATTGATGCCATTTTAGGGACTTGTTTCTCTTTTCTTCTATGGTTGGTTATGTCTTGTAGTGGACTGAGGTTGCTTCATAATTTTTGCTGAATAAATATTTTAAGAGCACATGCACATTTCTCAAGGGGCAAGCCAGAGTCAATCATGCACATATTTCAAGCCATGTTATATATTACTCTTAAAGGATCAGTAACTTCATATCTAATACAGTAACTTCAGGAAGCCCGAGTCATTTCCAAGTAAAGTTACAGCACAAGACTAAATAGTTCTCCTCCTTTGGGTGCTTTCCATGGAACTAGAAAGCAATCAATGGTTTTCTTTGTGTATATAGGTACAGAATATATAATAGGTCCTTGTATGTTATATATATTTAGTCACATGTAATATAAAACATGTAACTTAGAGTGACAATTGCTTTAAATTGGGAGCATAGTAGTACCTATGTAGTGTTTGTGGAATCATATTAAATAATGCAGAGGAAGTACCCAGAAAATCATATAGCATATTCACAGGAAGCACTCAAAACATATTGATATGGTTATAAATATTGCTACTCCATGGGAAAGGCATTATAAGGCACGTCAGTTTCTAGAGTCTTGGACAGTCTGACTTGCAACACACTCTAGTTTCTCCCTCTTCCTTTGACATACAGCCACATATGCAAGATTAACAAGGGTCCTAGATGTAAACTCAGTATGCATCAAAGGTGAGTTCATGAACTCACTTAGGACTTTCCTTTTTTGGAGACTTCATTTGAGTCTTCTCAAATCTTCCTAGTCAACTTTCAGTTTGTGGAAACTCACTGGGAGAGGAATTTAGAAAATTTCGTGTTTGTTTCACAATGTTTTACAATGAGCATGGGACTCACAACTGACCTGCATTCCCGGGAAAAGTCTCCCAGAATGGCATGAAGAATGTTAAATAGAGCAAACAACTTTGTAAAGTTTACTGACATAGCCAGAAGTGAGAATGGGGGAAAAGCTATCGATATTGACTTAATATGAGAAAGGTGGAAGCAAGCTGGAAAAAAGTAGACATACCCTGCAGCCATTCAATTCTTATCATTTAGAGAAAAATTACAGGGTTTTTAGTGCAGAAAAGCTCAGAGTTGACTTTGGAACCTATATTGGATGTGGATACTTCAAGCTTGATGGTTAAGCAAATCTATTAATCTCTCTGTCTGAGAAAGGATCAGTGAACGAGAGCAGCCATGGGATGTTACCTGGTATACTTCTATGCATTCTTTTCTGTGGTAGAATACTAAGACAAGTAAACAAATATGCCTGGATATTTGTCTTTAATTATAAATATCAAGGTTTATAAGAATCTTGGTCTGTAAAGAAAACATTCTAATAATGCCTAAGTATTTTTCTCCTTTCCAAAGTACTGCAGAACTCACTCACACAACTTTATCTTTCTCACAAACCAAATGTTTATATGTTATGTCCTAGGACGCAGTATTAATGTAAAATCTGCTGGTCTCGTGGGAAGACACGGACCTCAGTCAAAACAGCCGTTCATGGTGGCCTTCTTCAAGGCGAGTGAGGTACTTCTTCGATCTGTGAGAGCAGCCAGCAAACGGAAAAATCAAAACCGCAATAAATCCAGCTCTCATCAGGACTCCTCCAGGATGTCCAGTGCTGGAGGTAAGATAAAATGAGAGTGACAGTTGTGCCCAGAGAATTATTGGGTCATATGTTGCAAGTCAAGTTGCCACTATAAATTTGCCAGCTGTGTATATCTTCGTTTGGTATATTAAATCATCTGGTGATGTTTCTAGCATCCCCAGAATGTTTCACCAGTGAATCACTCAGTAATTCATTTAAAAATAACTGTGATGTGCCTTCATGTGTTGAAAGATTCCATTCAAATTAAAATCAAGCTGGCAGTAATAAAGTTATTAAATGGCTAAGTCAACAAAGGGTAGCCAAAACAAAATGACACAACTTGCAGGTTAACTTCCACAAGGAATGGTCAACCAGGTGAATTCAGCATATAGTTCCTTTACTATTTACTTGTGAATCATGAAGCTCAGATTCTTTCAGAAAACAGGAACAGGGCAAACTATCAGAGAATCAAGATGTGTTTGTATTTCCCTTAATTACCTGGTGGGCTGATACTGGAACTATCCAATCACATATACACATAAAGCAAAATATTACAGATGTACAGTTGACATCAGTCTAATTCGATTTTAATCTATTCTCCGTTTGGTTGGGAAAGGAGATAAAAGTGTCACTAATTAGAAAGTATATAATAGCCAGTGACTTAACTCTGTTCATTATGCTGAGAAGGACCTTTGTTAGTTTAGGAGGCAAGCATGTTTTGTATGAGGCAAAATTGGCTATAATTGATCTGTACATTATTACAAGATTCTATTTCCGTCTATGAAAAATAACTTTGGGCTTTTTCTAACTGTAGCACTTCTCAATTAGTAAGAAAATATTTGTTTACTGATAATTATGTATATAGGTCTCTTAACAGGCACCATATATATATATATACATATATATATATATACACATATATATATACACACACATATATATATATATATATATATATATATATATATATATATATATATATATATATATATATATATCTTTGCTAGGCACAAAGGATGAGCAGAGGCAAAGGGCAGCCATGAATCTCACTAGCAGCATTTTGGCAAATTAGAAATAAAATTTCAAATAGTATTTGATATTAATTTTTGTTAAATCTTCAGTTTTTTGAGGTTACTTCAAAGTAAAATTCTCCTAGTACCCAGTATTCTCAAAAGGTGGAATTCATTCGACTTCCTAAAATGTAGTTGCTAGATCAACTTGTATGTCTAGAAACGGAAGCAGTAGGAGAAAATTATATATGGTATTACATTATACTGAATTAAATGCTACATATAAATTGAAACTTTCAAATAAAGTTTCATTGGAGAATAATGGTAGTTTTATGCTACTTTGTTAAAGATATTCATAAAATATTTAGTTTGGCAAGAAGCTATAGTCTCTGAATATGAAAATTGAGAAAAATAACCTTCTAAGACCCCCTTTTCCTTGCAAATACTAGCTTGTCAAAGATATACATGAGATACGTGTGTGTGTGTGTGTGTGTGTGTGTGTGTGTGTGTGTGTGTGTTATACACATATGCATATATGCTGGGTGGTTTCTGATTTGACTGAAATGTTTTTAATTTAATATAGCACTCACATCAAGAGAGGGGTTTTCTAAACCTTGAATAGAATATTAATAAACAATTTTTGAGGAAACTGGAAAGCAAAAAGCACAGCCATGCCTTTATTATCCAAACTTATAATTACTCTGGCAGAAGGTTCCAGCAACTGGAATCATCAAAGTCCTTTTCTCTGTGGGCCCACTCTATTTATCTTCTCTTCTTGACCACAAAGTGACAAATGTACTTCTATAACCATAGATGAATAAAACACATGGAGCAAATCCCAGGAACCTTTTCAGCAGTTTCCCAACACATTTGCTGTATATGCTTATTATAATATAGACTGATATTTCCCTTTGCAGAGTTGGTTTTTGGCAAGCATCTCGGTGAAATATGTGGTAGATGGTTTTGAAGTTAGTTCATATTTTGATAATAAGAAAGTAGCTGGTTTTCTGTGAGACTTAACCTTTCAATAGGTAATAATCAAGCAGACTGGAAAAGCCTCATTGGATTTGGGCTAAAAGGTGGGGCTGAAGGAAAGGGAATGGTAATGTAAACAGAACACTTGATATCTGGAGTGCTTGAAGTGCCAGGTAAAATGTAAAATTATCCAAATAAAAATAATAGATGTGGTAATAGTACCAGGCTTTCATAAGAAATGATGGAACAAGGGCTCCCTGACTAACTCATGGTGGAGGAAGGTTTAAGAAAGAGCAATGATAAAGGTTTGTCAAATTGCAGTTTTTAATGCATCTCAGAAAATATTAGAAGTCTGAAAAAGCATGAGGCATAGAAGAATTAAAATCCAAGTCAGGTCATTTTGATTGTTTTACTCAACTTGTTCCCGTTTCAAGGATGTCTATATTGGACATGGTGGCACATTCATGTAATCCCATTACTTAGGAGGCTGAGTCTAGGAAATCCAGAATTTCAAGCCAACCTGAGCTATCTAGAGACACTGCAGAAACATAAAAAATGAGGGGGAGGAGTGATGGAAAGAGGGAGGACAAAAAGAAGGAATGAAGGGAGGGAGGGAGAAAGGGAAAGGAGGGGGAAGAAGAAAAATAAGATTCCTCCCTTATGACTTTTCAATGCTCTCTGTCCCATAAACAAGCCTATGGGAGAGGCTAGACAAGTGTCTACCACAAAGTAGGAGCCCACCAATTACTAAATAAATTAACATGTTGTTTGTTTTTGGGAACTTCCACATTTAAGTGAATATTTGCAGAAACATTGCTTCCAGACTATTTGTGGAGTTTGCCCCTGTCTTAGTTTCTTAGCAAGATGGTTGAGCAGCAACCCTCTAGAAGATATAGTCAGGGTTCTATTGCCCATGCACAATGGTTTTTTTTTTTTTCATTTGATGGTAGATGAAGGAAGAAAATGCATGAGTAAAGTTTTAAACTAGCCATTCTTAAAGATGCTATGGCTTAAGGTTAATAAGGTTTTCAAAGAATCCATGGACCATGATGTTGCTTCAAGAGTTACATAACATGCTCAAAACAGCAGAGTATTAAGAGTCCTTGACAGCTAACAGAAAAAATGCCAGGTCTCAGCTCAAGCCAGAACTGCTGGAAGACATTTTATCACATGCGTAGTACTAAGGACTCTTGGAAGTAGGTCTGATCATGTGGTGGTCTTGCCTAGAGTCTTGCTAGCTTCTCAGGGTAGTTCTCTCACATAGTTAATCCTAACACAAACATTCTGCACTTATCCTCAAATCAAATAAACATATACAATGGAAATCTATGCCTCTTGAAACATATCAATCCCCAAAAGGAAATAGAATCAATTAAATTACCCAGAGTGCTTTATAATGTATTATCAGTAAAACTACACAATTGATATCTTTTGTGTATTTTAGAACTGATTTAGTCATCTTCCTAGCAAAATGACCTGATTATTTTTAAAATGTTGCAGTATTTCAATAATACCAGAATTAGTGCCATCAATCACATCATTTTTAGTGAACATTTTGCTTGTTCTCAATTGAGGTCTCTAAAATAAATACTGTACTGAAAACTCTGCATTTCTACATACAGGAAGGTATTTCTAATCTCGATGACAGGAATAATTTAGAAATTTAACATTAAAAACTGATTTTTCTGTAGATTGTGAAATGTTTTAGAGACCTTTCTCAAACAATTACTTACATGAGCTAGCCCTGTTTCTTTATTGATACTTTTTTTTTTCTATTACCTCTCATTTAAAACTGACTACCTTGCTTACAAGTTGTATGGTTTTGGATATGACCACCAGGTGACTGTTGATCCTATTTCCTCAATTTGAGAGTCTGAAAACAGAGGCTAGAGGTAGAAATAGCGAGTGGGAGACATTGGGAAGCTTTTGTTTAGAGACATCTAGCAGATACCTAGAGCCTAAAGTTTGTAGATAAAATTTTATGTCAGTAGCCTCTAAGGTATAGATGACATTTGTATGGTTACAGGGATGCATGGCTAAATAAAACTAAGGGAACATTCCAGGTAGCTATTAGTTTATTGACTAATGTTTTGCATCAGAAATTTATACCCCCAGACATCTCTATGCAAACAAAGAGCAGCAACTCATTTGAGTCAGGTTGCATTTATTCAAATTGGGTAATTCACTGAGTGTGGCCTGTTTCTCTTTTCAGGTTTATCAAAAATTACCCTCAACAACATATCAAATTCACTTTATTGAGCAGTCTATTTTGAGCTTCCTTAGGTCACATTCATCATTTTATGTGAATAAATTAAATTTTTTTGTCCTAATTCTCTAGTTGCTTACTTCCCCCCTTTTTTTAATACTTACGATATTTAATCTATTTATATTTGACAAAATTAAATACTCTATCATTTATCCTATCTTTGTGAGTCTAAAGTTTTATATCTAATTTATCTTTTATCATAATTAAGGAAAAGTAAAACTATTCACTCACCAACTCCATCAAAGACCCCAGAAGGATTTAATATTATCTGAGTCCCCTTTTCTTTTTGAAAGCTAAGATAAAGAAAGCTGGAAGTCTCTTTTGCTAAGAAACAGAATTTCCATCATATAATTCATTCAAGCTGTTGTTACACTTAAATGTTAAATTTTTATCTTGGATCTTTCTTTCTCTCTTTGTATGTATGTATTGTATGTATGTATGTATGTATGTATGTATGTATGCATGTATGTATGCATGTATGTATGTATTCACATCTGTCTACCATTTTACCATTTATCTATCATCTAGGTCTGGCATTTACCTTTTGTATATCATGATACCTCCTAGATGAAAACATTGTTAATACACATATGGAGTTTTGACTTTCCTCCGTAGATTGTAATTCCTTTTACATTCAGGCCAGCCTATCTTCATTTGCCTTTTCAATAGTTAGTGTTCATAATGTTGAAACTTATGTAATCTTAGGATTTTATTATCTCACGTTTTTACCACCATTTTATTGCATTTTCATTATTTTTAAGTCAAAGATAGAATGATATTTTAAACAAATTAAATTAATTTTACATTTTTTCTAGAAACTGGCCATTGAAAATACTTAATTTTCAATGTTAGACATTATTTTCCCATTGCTACCTCCATTAAAAGATAAACCAGAGAAATATTATAACACATGCATATGTTTTAAGTAAGGTAGCTTACTTTTTAAAATATTGACTAGTACCAGAAATAATTTTAATTTCTATCATGACTCCATTTTTAATTTTTAACATATTTTAATATTAAAATATAAGTATATCATTTCCCTTAGTTCCTGACCTCCTCTTCTTTTTTATTATTACACTTGCACACACACACACACACACACACACACACACACACACACACACACACCGGATATATAAATACAATATTCTGATCCATTCAGTTTAGTTGACATGTACATGAGTTTTGGGATCATCACTTGGTATTGGATAAGCAATTAGGGGGCTCATCCCTAGGGGAATATACTTTTACCTTCAGCATTCCTTAGTTACCTAGAGTGCTTTGTTTAGGAGTGGAAGGCTTGTGAGAGACTTCACGTTCCATGTTATCATGTCTATTGTCTGAGTGTGGGAGCAAGGTGAAGCTTCCCTGTCATTCTAGGAGAATCTCACAGTATATATCCTGGTCCCCTGGCTATTACAGTCTTTCTGCCCCCTTTTATTCAGTGTTTCCTGAGCCTTACATGTAGGAGTTGTATTGAGATACATCCAACAGGGCTGGGCTCCCAAGATCAGCTGTTCTCTGCATTGTGACAAGTTGTAGTTTTCTGTAATGGTCTTTGCCTTCTGCAAAGAGAAGCTTCTTTGGTGAGGCTTCAGAGTTCTGTGTGCAGAAGTGTTCAGAATGTAGTTAGGAAGTATGCTAATTTAGTAAACTGGTGATAGCGGGTCTCTTGTTAATATTCCTGACCTCACTAACCCTGGCTAGTTGACTAGGGTTTCAGTACCAGCATAGTCACCCTCTTGTTGGATAGGTCTTAACTCCCATTAGGTAGCTAGCTATTGGTTACTGCCAACTTCACAGCTGGGTAGGACTATTGATGCTTTATGCCATTGGCCGCTTTCTTAGCACAATCCTGAATCATGAAAGGTAGTCTCCAGGGAGATGGCTTTCTGGTCAGATCCAACTTGGATCCTCAAAGTTCTGTGTCCTATGTGTGTAGTATCATCAGCATCAAGAACTTACCTTAACCTCTGGGAGATAACTAAGGGCAAAATTGGGCAGACCAACAGCTCAAGAAGATTTTTTATGAGTGGTATTGGGTTTTTATTAGACAGTCTAGGCTATTGAACATTTCCAGTCCAAATTGCTTAACTCAATTTTAAACTGTACATCTACATGTAATTTGGGATAAACAAAAAGTAGTAAGATTCTTTATGGCTTTTCTAAACATCTTCACTGTGCTTTTTTTTTTCTTCCTTCCTCTGCCTCTCAAGTGCTGGGATTAAAGGTGTGTGCCACCAATGCCCGGCTGGTGTAATGACTTTTAATATATTCCTGTATAATATCTTAAGTTTATTTTGTCTCTGTTTCCCTTTTTTAGTTATGAATGTGTTAATTTGGATTATCTCTTTGTTTTGTTTAGTTAGTTGGACCAAGCATCTTGTTTATTTTCTTAAAGAACCATTGAATTATTTTATTTGTTTCTATTTCTTTAATTTCTGCTCTGATTTTTATTTCTTGATGTGGATTTGGGTTTGGTTTGCTGTTTTGCTTATTCTTGAGTTGCATTGTTATTTATTCTTTTGATCTTTCTTAAATTTTTAAAATGTTGGCTCTTGGAGCTATAAATTTTCATCCTAGGGTTCTTTTTAATGTTCCCCAGAGGTTTTATTGTGTTGTGTTTTCATTTCATTTAGAGACAGGATTGTTTTTTTACTTTATTCTTGATTTTTTTTTTAACCCATTCACCATCCAAAAATGAGATTTTAATCTGTCCAAGTTTGTGGACTTACTTGAGGTTTGTTTGCTGTTTAAGTTTTATTGCATTGTGGTCATATAGAATAGAGGGAGTTATTTCAAACTTTCTGTATTTTTTAAGAATTTGTTTTGTGTCCCAGAATGTAGTTTGTAGTACAGAAACTTCCATGGCCTGCTGAGCATAATATATATTCATTGGTGTTTGGGTGGAATATTCTGTAGATATTTGTGTAGTCCATTTGATGTATATCATTTAATTCCAATGTTTTTTTGTTTATATTTTTGTTCAGAGAAGGTGTGATAATAAAATCACTTACTGTTAATGGTTTGATGCTAATTTGTGTCTTTAATTCCAGTAGTAAGTTTTTCTTTTTTAATGTGTTTACCAGAGTTTGGTACATATATATTTAGGATTACAGTGTCTTCTTTTTTATAATTTAAATTAGAAACAACCTTATTTTACATATCAATCACAGTTCCCTCTCCTTCCCATCCTTCCATACCCTCCACTGACCATTCTCCCCCCCCCCCATCCTATTCCTCTTCTGCTTTCCAGGGTGAGGCTTTCCATGGGGGATCATCAAAGTCTGTCCCATCATTTGGTGCAGGGCTTAGACTCTCCCCATGTGTCTAGGCTGAGAGAGTATCCCTCTATATGGAACAGGCTCCCAAAGTCTTTTTGTATACTAGGGATAAATACTGTTCCACTACCAGAGACCCCATAGACTGCAGGGACTTCTTAAATGACACCCATGTTTCTTGATTAATGTTCCCTTTAGGAGCATGAAATGTCCTTGTTTATCAGCTCTGATAAGTTTTAGTTTGAACTCTATTCTGTCAGATATTAGGAGAGCAGCACCTGTTCATTTCCTGGTCCCATTCTATTGGAATCCTTTTCTCCATCCATTCACTTTGAGGTGAGAACTATCTTTAGGACTGAGCTTCTTGGAGACAACAGAAGGATGGATTTTCTTTTCCTAATCTATTCAAACCACCATTATATTTTGATTAGAGCATTAGGACCATTAATATTTGAAGTTATTATCAAAAGATATGTGTTAATTGTAGTAATTTTGTTTGTTTTTTGCTGTTTTTAGTCCTACTTTGTGTTTCAGTAATTAAAGGAGTTTCCACAGTCCCTTGGTTATACTTCCTCCTTTTTTCAGTCCAAAATATTTCTTCCTATGTTTTATTTAGAGTTGGTGTGGTGGACATGAATTGCCTTAGCCCATTTGGATCATGAACAGATTTTCATTTTCCTTTACCTCTGGTACATAGTTTTTCTGGGAACAGTAATCTTAGTTGACAGTTAAGGTTTTTAGAACTTGGAACACATTGCTTTAAGTTCTTCTGGATTTCAAAATTTTCTATTGAGGTGTTAGCTGTTTTTTATTGAGGAGTTCTAGTTTCTTTTCTTTATGTGTCACTTGGGCTTTTTCTTTTGCAACTTTCAAGAATATTTCTCCTTTCCTATGTAAATGTTGTAATTATGATTTGCCTTAGGGTCTTTTCTGTTCTTGTTTAGTTGTTGGGGTTCTGTTTGCTGATATTGTGTAGTTGGGGGTCTGTGTGTGGGTCTTGTCTAGCTGGTGTTCTGTGTGATTCTTGCATTCCTATTGATATGCTTTTCCTTAGTTTATGGAAGTTTTCTTCTATGATGTTGTTGAAGATCTGGTCTTTGCCATTTTCCTGTCATTTATCTCCCTCATCTATGCCTACAATTTGAAGATTTTGTCTCCTGGTGGTATCCCATATTTCCAGCATGTTTCTTTCCTGTGCTTTAAAAAAAGTAATAATATCTGCTTGGTTGTTCTAGTTCCTCTACTTATCTTCAAGTCCTAATATTCTATCTTCAACTTGATGCATTCTATTTACAGAATCTCCTGATTTTTTTAGTTGAGTTATTTACTTTTTCAATTACAACTTCATTTTAGCTTGAATTCTCATCAATGTTTCTATCTCTTCATTGAATTAAGTTATTTCATTCAGCCTTATGCTTGTTTTTTCTTTCATATCCCTCAGGTCACTTCTATTTTATCCTCTTTAATTTTACTGTGCTATTTGTGTCTTCCTTAAATTCCTTGAATTCTTTGATAAAGTTTGTGATTTCTCTTTTAGGGTCTGTATCTTCAGTTTCATCTATGCAATCCTCATTGGAGAACATTTCTAGCAGGACTGGTGAATTTCAGTGTCTTGATACTTTGTATTATTTTTTATATGAGATCTGGTCATGTGATCTTCTATTGTTGATTGTGTATCTGATGTGGACAGAGAAGCCTGGACTGGTGCCTAAGATGTGCCACCTGGTCTGGAACTGGAGGTTAGGAAAGATATAGATTGGACTCACCAGGCTAGGTCAGGTTCTGTTTGTGAGTTCAGGTGTAGTAGGTCTGGTGCCTGGGCAATGTACAGTCAAGGTAGGATCAGGCAGTGTCGCCAAGCTTGTCCAGTGTATAGGATGTGTGGGCCTCTCTGAGCCTTAAGGATGGAAATGGTACAAATTGCTCCATGGTGATCAGAGTTGGGAGGAGTTGTGAAGGGGAACAAAGATAGGTTACACATATCTTTATGCCAGGTGGCCTGTCCTGGTGGGTATGGGGTCTGATGAGTTACAAGGGGAGGGAGAGAGTCCAGGAGAAGGTCAAGATTACTGGCCTGGCAAGAAGCAATGGGCAGAATGAAGTTGGGTGGAATGTAGACCTGGTCATCAACAGTAGAATTATGTCCACTTCATTTAATCTCCTAAGGGCTGCCAGTTATATTTTTAAAGCTATAAATATAATTTCCTTGCCCATTTTTCCTACAGCTTAGTTTTCCAACCATTGAGTATGAACCTAACTGCAGACTTTGCTGATTTGGCTAAAATATTTACTTCACTCAGTATCCATTAATTTTTATTTTTGACATAATAAGCATATGGATATAACTCTCCATGACATCAGACTCTTGGAACAAGAATCCATTATAAACTTAATTCCTCATTGTATTTATGTGATATATATCTCCCCTAGCATTTATGAAACTACATTAATTAAATGATAAATGAGATACTTGGGCTTTTAATTTTGTGCACTTTCTTTTTTTAAATAAACCTTAAATTCTAATAACGGTATCTATCCATCTATCATCTCTATCATCTCTATCATCTATCTATCTATCTATCTATCATCTATTGATCTATCTATCTATCTATCTATCTCTCTATCTATCTATCTATCTATCTATCTATCTATCTATCTATCTATCTGTTTTTGTGTGTATAATGTATTCATTTACTGTTAATTATTACAAAGATACTTGTCCACTGCCTGAATAGAATTGTTTGGAGTATTACTCAGACTAAGGTAGAAATTTCCCTGAAAGCAAGAGGATATAATTTTATACAAATTTCCTTCATTTTCACTATTAGCATACATATTTATTCAACTATTGCATAAGAGGAAAATATTCTGTTTGAATTTTAATTACTATTCTGTTTTCTAAATTGATATCAAACAAACATTGATTTGAAATAATCATAAAGCCAACTCAGTCCCCATTTCTGGTGTGTGACTCTTTCATTAGTAGTTAAATTATTAAGTCAGAAGATGAAATAGTAACACAAACTTTCTTTGAAGTAAATTACATTGCTCTTAATTTTTCCTCTTTCACAATAACTAATTCGTAAAAACTGAGCAAATTCCAGAAACAACATAAAAAAATACTGTGTAAAGTTTTGTATTTTTAAAATATTTTGCTTTATTTCAGATGCAAGATTAGAGGTTTACATTTATATTTAACTTTAAAAAAATATAAAACTTTAATATTTTAATTCATTTCAAAATATGTAATAAAACAATGTATTTGTCTTCAATTACTCATGGAAAACAAGAAATAAATTCACTAAGTCTTCAAGTGTTTATGATATGCATATTATATATCAATTACTATTTTTCATACTTGGTATATATCAATAAACCAGAGTTAATAGATTGCCTTGGTGAGGATTTATTCAAGGGATGCAATATAGATAAGAAGTAATGCATGTAATGAATAAGTAATGACAGAATTTCACAAAGTGTAAGTGAAACACTAAATCAACCTAATCAAGATAAATGCGGACTATTGGGGTCAGTGTTACAATATTTAGAAGTGGGAGTTAGTGAAGACTCTTTCAGAGATGGAGCTTAAAAAATACTGAAAATACAGCAGTTAGCCATGTTGATGTTCTGAAACATATCAGAAAATATCAGAAAATATCAGGAAAAGGGTACAACATGTATGAGGACCATAAATGAGGTCTAAATTCAGCCCTGTGTATCACAGGAAGTAGTTGTTATGGCTAGGATGAGGTGAAAGAGGAGAAGAATTTCTAGAAATGAGTTAGAGAGATGAGGGGATCCATTCACACAAAGCCTCTAACCATTGTGCGGATGGATATTTTCCTTTCGGTGGTATTAGAACCAAAGTAGACTTCTTTCAGGCTAATGCATAATTAATTTGATAAAAATCCCACTTAGCACTTTATTGTAGGCAGAGAAGGGGAGACTGCCACTCAGGATACTGCAGTAATCCTTGCTAGTGATGGTGCGTTGGTCCCGGAGCAATGATAGAGAGAGTGAGCCAGTGGGTTTGAATACTGTTTGAAAGCTGTGTGGGTGATTTCCTGACAGACTGGGCATGAGAATGAAAGGAAAAAGGGAATGGGTTTCCTCAGCTTTTTGTTTGATTGATTTTTGCCTGGAAATTTTCACTAGCCATGAATGAAGATGCCTAAAAGTGCAAATGCTTTTAAGTGATGCTCAGAAAGTCAAAATAGAGTATCTTATACTGATGATGCTTATTTAAATAAAATCTCCAAAGACATTGACATCTGTTCTGAAAGCACATCTTCAGAAAATAGTATATGAATATGGACCACGTATTCATGCTAAGTATCACTAATGTGACTGAATTAATGAATGACCACACAGTAAATAGTACTCAGTGAATGACAGCACTAGCCTATGCCTGACATATGGCAATAGAATTCCTTTTGGAACCTTATAAAGCAAATGATATTCTACACTCTACAAAAGTAACTCGACTGAGTGACACAGTCAAAATTCTCAGTTAAGGGTCAAACTCTTGCTTCATGTATATAATATCCTCCAGAAACTTTATCCATAATCTCATAACATAAATTGCATACCTCTATACTTAATAGGCAGTCATTCGTTTAAAACATACGTTTTTGTTTTTCTTTATTCTGCAGATTATAATACCAGTGAACAAAAACAAGCCTGCAAGAAGCATGAACTCTATGTGAGTTTCCGCGATCTGGGATGGCAGGTAAGACTGTTGAACTTAAGTGTTTCTTTTCTGTTTTTATCTCAAATCCTTAGCAAGTCATAGTCTTTGTTAGTAATTGTTCCAGTATAATAATCATTTTTGAAGACTATTGAGCATGTGGTTCATACACATCATTTTCATTTCCTTACTATTATTTCCTTAATGGAACACAATGAGTTGGGTTTAACAGCCATCGAGGGAAATATAGCACTCTTAAAGTTAACATTTAAGAATGGGTGAAAACAGTACTGTCTTGTTTCTCATGAGTCAGAGTCTCATTATACACATGTTGTCAACATTTATGCTTTGACTGAGAGAAGGCCTTGACACTGAGCATGATCCAGCAAAGGCCTTGCCACTCCCATGTGTCTGAGCCACTAGGGTCCTTGATATGGCCGTGCTCATGTCAAAGCACAGATTCACTCAGGACTTCAGCCACTCCTCACCTTTTCTGGTTCACTTGAATGCCCTAGAGATAATCATTTCCGGTTTAAACAAATGTTTGGGATGTTATTTTGTGATTATAGTTTTATTCTCAAACACAGAATGATTAATGTACACTACATTTTATATAGTAACCTCTTGGGATAAATTAGAAATGATCAGTTGTAAAAATGTCCATACTTTTGTTGTAAATTTAATTAAAAGTTAAAGGATGTAGGAAAAACTGTACTTTTAGAATAACTGTTTGACTAGGAAAGGAAATTTACTCAGGAAGAATATCTCTACTCACTCCTTAAGAATTATCTTTTTTTTTTTTTACTGTCACTTATCTGATATTAGTTTTTTGACTTTGTAAATTTCAGGATTGGATCATAGCACCAGAAGGGTATGCCGCATTTTATTGTGATGGAGAATGTTCTTTTCCACTTAATGCCCATATGAATGCCACCAACCATGCTATAGTCCAGACTCTGGTAGGTTCTATGCTTATGGGGTAGAAATGGGTTATACAGCAAACACAGTATAGAGTTGCTTTAAACAAAATTTAATTATCAACCTCAAGTTCTTAAATTCCTTTGTAACTTGTAGCCAGGGGTAACAATTGTGGGCATAAGAAATTCAGATTGTTTTAATTCAATAACCTTGGTCTCAAAACTACCACAAATTCAGCTGAGAAAACTGAAGTAATTAAATGAAGTTGCTTCGCTGCATAGATTTCATCACTATGCAGCAATTAACCAGATGAGTTTTAAACTAGCAATCCACTAGTCATCTTTGCTGAAGCATTGAATAACAGCTGTACTGAACCACATCTGAGAGATTTTGACATAATTATTTCAAGCAAGTTCTTAATATACATTGGCATTACAGTCATTGAATATAATTTATAAGTAGTAAAATAATTTCTATTGAGTTTTCCTTCTCCTCAGTTGTTCTTTTTTCTGTCATTTAAAAGAGAGTATTTTCTTACCCTTTTCTTCTTCTATAATCCAGATATGTAGCAATGATTAAATTTCTAGTAGCTTCAGCATATTTCTGTGCTTATGGTACTGAAATGTTGCCTCAGGGATCTGTGATTGTACTCCATGTAATGAACACAACCCTTCCTCTCTTGACATACTGATGTGTCAGAAAAGGTAGTCTCTGGAAGACAACAGTTTCTTAGGAGGTACACTAGATTGTGCCATAGAATTGCTCTGGGTTAATATGAAAACCATGATTATGTATCTAGGTGGAAAAGCAGAGGACACAGTTGTAGAGCCACAGAAGACCGATAGGAGTTGTGTTGCTGATGGTAGAATGACCCCATCATGTGAGGGAGGCTTATTTAGTAACCACTGGTCCAAACTCTTAGAGTTTGTATTTGACTTCCTAAATTTACATTTTCCCTTAATCCATTTAAACTTAAAATCTGATGGACAGAGTAGCTAGTTTCTAAATAAGGAGAGATAAATATAATATAATATAAAATAGAAATATAAACAGACATATCAAGTACTTAAGTACCTAGATGCTTACCCATTAATCACTCTTGACTTAAAAGATACTGTAGCCTCTCCTGGCTTGTCTGAAGCATTTGTCTATGGTGGGTAAGCATGGGTTTCATAAAAATTTTTGGAAATAAAATCAGGGAGAAGACAAGAAAGAAAGCAAATAAACGTTTTAATAGGCAGCCACATATAAAATGTTCTTTTCATCTGGGTGGTGGTGGCACATGCTTTTAATTCCAACATTTAGGAGGCATAGTCAGCTGGATCTCTGAGTTTGAGGCCAGCCTGGTCTATACAGTGAGTTCCAGGACAGCTAGGACTACATAGAGACTTGTCTTGAAAAATACATATGTTCTTTTTTTATGAGATAGCCTACTTTAATGACAATATGTGAGGCATAAAGTAAATCCCTGGGAGAACTAAAGTCAGATATACCTCACTTCATAAATACTTCTTAATACGGGTTAGTATTTTTGAGCAATGGGGAGCAGATAGACTCTGCAAAGGTATTTCATCAGATTTCTACTGGGATTGAGAACAGTCATGATCACTATGTATGTAGTGACAGAAAGGAACAGCTACTGTTAGTTTATGTGCTGAATAGTTTTAAGTCACATTGACATAAGCTAGAGTCATTTTAGAAGAGGGAACCTCAATGAGAAGATATGCACTGCCCTCCTCACCCCCAGATTGGCATGTGGCCAAGCCTGGGATACATTTTCTTGATTGATAATTGATGTGGAAGGACTCAGGTCATTCTGGATGGGTCTTCTCTGGGCTGATGGTCCTGGGTGCTACTAAACAGCAGGCTGAGCAAGCCATGAGGTGCAAGAAAATAAGCATCATTTCTTCATGGCCTCTGAATCTACTCTTGCCTGCAGACTCCTGCTCTGACTTCCTTGGATGATGGATTACAAATTGTAAGATGAAATAAACCCTTTTCCCTTTAAATTGCTCGTGGTCATGATGAATCATTGCAACAGAAAACCTAACTAAGACAGCTTATAAAATAATGCTACTTCATTTCTCAAAAAATCTTGATCTATTTTTATTTTCATTTGTAAAATAATGATGCCTGACTAAAGAAGCAGAATTTTGCTTTCTTAGATATATATGTATCCTATAGATCAAAGTTCCGTCATGCTAAGCATGAATATTGATTGGGAAAACAAATCCTCTGTCATTTTCTTTGTTTTTTTTTTTTATAAGTATTTTAGTTCTTATGGCTATAGTGTAGAAGTGGTTTGAAGAGAAAAGAAAAAGAAATCCTGATGTCAAGTTGTAAGACCTTCATCTGTGTTGCTTATTACCCTGGTATTGAAGTCACATCATTGCAAGTCTCAAGCTCACCAGGCAAGGGTGACTTTAATGTTCGTGGCAGTGTGAATATTCTTACACTTGCTCTGTGAAGGACTTGGAATGAGAAGACAAGCATGTTAAAGAAGAGCACGTGTCACAAATGTGTTTGTGACACATACATTTGAAGCATCATTCAAGACCAATCCATTTTGTTTGGAGAGGTTGTGTATTGAGGCTACCAAGGCCATTGAACCCTGGGGGGTCATCAGTCATGCCTGTGAGGGTCATGGGAGATAAAGCTGATGAGGGGTAGAAACTGCATCTGAAATCCATAAAACCTCTCCAACTTTTGGTTTTGTGAGGTCTTAGGCAATTTCAGGTTCGTATGGAACCACTCGTTTCATCGGTGCTCTTGCTCATATGCAGGACTCCTATATCTTTTCAGCCAGGGTTCCATGAAGCCAAGACTCTAAGAGGCTGTGTTTGCCTTTTTGTAGGTCCCTTAAGGCTCATCAGTGGGACTTCCCATAAACAAACTCCTTTGGGGGGAAGGGAAGAGTAGGTGGGAACCGTAATCTGGCTTCAAGTTCAGTTATTATAACCTACAGGCAAACTGCCAGTCTGATCGAAACGAGTACCAAGTTTTTATTTAAGCACTTCACTTTTCCATTTAGCAACATTTTTAGTTTTGTTTTTAAGGGAATGGATATACAATTTAGCAAACTATCCGGGCCGCTTGCTTCAGCTTCAGCTTGCTTTTTGGTGGTTTTCTAAGGATTGTATAGGGAAAGGAAAATGATGTGAAACTCCTGTCAGTATGGTAAAAAATTCTATGAAGGAGAGTTGAAATAGTTGCTCTAAAACAAGTACCGGATTTTAAAGAAGCTTTTATTCTTCTCTCATACACTGCATCCTAATCAGTTTCCCCACCCTCCACTTCTCCCAATCCTTTTCCCTACCTCCCCTTTCTACACCAGATAAATTCCTCTTCTGTTTTTAAAAATAGGCCTCCCAGGGATATTCACCAAGCATGGCCAAACAAGATGAAATAAGACTGGGCTCAAACCCTCATATCATGCCTGGATATGGCAATCCAGTAGGAGAACAAGGGTCCCGAGTGAAGACAAAACAAGTATAGGTTTTATTTCATTGTGGATTTTAGCTTATCTTTACTGTGTCCCAGGGGTGAGAGTTGGCACAATGTTTGCAATGCAGTGTTTAGTTATTAAATTACAATATCCTGCAGACATAAAACTTTCTGTAGTCCAAGTGTGTCTGCACTGACTTGAGCCCATAGACTCTGTTATTTTTGTAGTGGACACAGAAGATACCTGGACAGTTAAAGCAGGGCAGTGCTAAGTGTCATGTCGTCCCCCACAAGAAAAATTCCACTGGATGTTCCACACAGAGCTTGCTTTATCTGATGGGCTGCATTTCAAGCCCCCAATACTCACTTAGAACTGCTTGATTCTTAGTGTAGTTGATTGAGAATACATCCTGTTGGCCAATCCCACCTCCAGTCATCTATTGTATATAAAGGATTAGATGATACAAATCATGATATAAGCATCATATTCTTAAAGCTGTAAATGAAGTGTTTACCCCATTTTCCCAAAAGCCACGTTTTCCTTTGTATTTTCCTTCTTTGCTAGGTACACCTGATGTTTCCTGACCATGTTCCCAAGCCTTGTTGTGCTCCAACCAAACTGAATGCCATCTCCGTACTCTATTTTGATGACAGCTCCAATGTCATTTTGAAGAAATACAGAAATATGGTAGTACGTTCCTGTGGCTGCCACTAGCGCTAAGGAATTGTGGTAATAACTGATCTGCACCATGTTTATGACGACAATAAAAAGCAGATAAATGGGGACTTTCTTAAAATAAGCCGGGCCATTTCATCTCTCTATGTATGATATTATGTATATACACTTTTTATTTATTTAAGAATATGTATTCGCTTTTGGATGCCTTACCAGTAAAATCTATTTTAAAGGTTCCTATATTATATAATAGATTCCTACTCTAACTTTTGATGGGGTGTGCTGAGTCCAGTTTAATTCTATGTCAACATTTTTCCTAATACTGTTATAAATAATTTTTGATATTAAGTAGAACTCCTTTGACAGCTTAAAATTTTTGAAGGGAAATGAATACATTTGATTATATTGCACCAATGAAAACTAAAATAAAATATTCAGAAATAAAGTTTTAAAAACTAGCCACCCAAATTAAAAAAATAAAACATTGCTTGGCTAAATGAAAACTTTCTTTTAGCACTTACGCTTCATTGGCTAAAGTAAAATGTTGAACTGGCTTTGAATAAATAAACAGTAGGCAGGACACAGGAGCTGAAGGACTGCATGATTGTTTTAACTGTTCTCTTTAATGGAATTGGTGTAACTCTAGGAGCATGCTGCTTCTGGCTTCTGGGTTGTAGTTTTTTTTTTTTTTTTTTTTTGCAAGGTCAAAGCTTCAGAAATTCTCTTGGCACAGGCTTGAGTCTATGTCTACACATTTCCAAATGGACACTCAAAAACACAGTGCAGCCTTACCTCAAATGAATCATACCTGACCATTGTCTCAAACACTACTGCTACAGTGTTTTATTCCCCGTATTTAAAACTTAGTCCAAAGTCAGGAAATATTTGCATGTACTTCATTTTCCTCCCTAGAGACAAGAGTCACTTCATGCATAAAATGTGTTAGAACTGAGGATGCCAACAGCATTATTAGCATTTACTAGCCTTTGTAATAGACTTTGCGGGTTGATGTGATGCAAGGGGTTTTATTTAGGGGGAAGCCATTAAAATTAACCTGAAGGAAAAAAATATACCGGGATGGCTGTGATGGAATTGCCATTTTCAGACAGCTAAAAGCCATTTTTCATATTTTTGTGAATAAGCTCAGTGTAAACCTGATTTTATAAAGGGATTTTGAAAACTTTTCTCCAAGCATGAATAAGTACAATAGGGAAAGTCCTGGAATGGTGTGAAAGTATGTGTGTACATGTGCGTGCATCCTCTTCTCTCTGATGTTAATTTATTTTATCTCTGTTGAAATGGTCACTGGTCTCTAAGGTCCTTTACGGCACACACTGACTTTTTGAGGAGTGGGGTCTTCAGGCTGATCACTTTCTGCTGCTGTTAGCTGCATGGTGAGGCTTGCAACAGTCAACTGGAAATATTCATAAGGCACCATTTCTTAACCACCATCTGTAACTTTCAAGCAAAAGTCTATCATTAGGAATTTCCAAATGTTGTGGCTTGTTTGTAATTCAGATATTTTACAATGTTGTTTTAAAACACAGTTTACAGTATAGAAAATATGGTATTGACTATATTGGGGGATACATTAAGTAATATATTTTTAGTTAATAAGTTAATAGTATACCATTGAGGTTAAGATTAGAGATTAAGAAATAGAAATTTATTATATTATTCTTTATATGTGCTACTTGAATGTATGTTTACATTTAAAATATATTAAACTTGTCATGCCAACCTCTGTTATTTTGTTTGTTTGTTTGTGAGTGTGTGTGTGTGTGTGTGTGTGTGTGTGTGGCACGCGCGTGCATTCATGTGCATGTATGCATGTGAGTGTGAATGCATGTGTATGTGTGTGGCATAGTTCTTTATTTAAAAAAAATATAAAACATATGTGTGTCCTATATTAAAGTATTTACCAGATGTAAAGTGTTTTTTAATTATGTGGGACATTTCTTGCTTTCAATTGATGACCCCTTTTGTACCTTTCATAGTTAACTGACTATTAAGTGGACAAAGCACCAGTCTATGTATTATAGCTTAAAAAAAATCTGTCCAAACAAAGAAATATTTAAAATAGCAAAAGTCATTAGAATGGAAAATATCTTAATTTGTTCTTGTTCATCTAGAACAAGAAATAAGAAGGAAAATAAATGGGACTGCAGAGTTACCCTGTGCTACCATGGAAGCTTCAGGACCTGAATTCAATCCCCAGAACCAAGTAGATGCTGTAGTGTGCAATAATCTCAGTGTGGGGAAAAATGGAACCAACCAGCCAACCCAGAGGGTGAGACTCAGGTCCCAGTGAAAGACCCAGTCTCAAAAAACAGTGTGGGTGTCTCCTCAGGACGGACATCCGAGGTTGGCCTCTAGCCCTCACTCATGCATGGTCACGTACACATGAAAACACATGAGCACATACATGCATGAATACATAAAAACACTCTAATGACATTGATTTTGTGTCTTCCACAAATTATATGTAGGCATGCTCATGATGGTCCCAAATAATTGTCATGAATTCTTAGTAATATTTACTAATATTCTGGCTATTACCAGAAACAAAATGGTATTCATGGCTTAATAGATTTAATCCATTATAAGAAGTTAGTGCGCTGGCATTTTTTGTTTGTGCACTTTACAACATTTTCTGCTTTACATCTGTCCTGCTTCATGAAAGTTATTTGTCCAGTTTGGATGTAAGAGGACATAAATCATAAGTACTCAAGTTTTGAAGAAACTAAGGCTAAAAGATTTTGCCCAGAAATAAAGAAAACAGACTGAAAAACCAAAATTATGTTTTCAACGGAAGAACCATCACTTCGTATTCCCTGTATCATCATCATGGAAACTGAGCCAGAGACTCCTGGCAACTCTACAGTCTGGCAACTGTGATCTCTCAAGACATTTACAATGAATAATTAGCTTACACTGCAGTTCTGCTCAGGGCAGAAGAAATCCTCATCCCCAAACACAGGCAACCACCTCATAACCGCTCAGTCTAGTGCTCAATCTATCAGTCAAAGTCCGTGTGGAGTCACGTGATTTCTTCTGCTTTCTTGTTCTGCTTTCTTGTTCACCCTGTTTGAGGGGAGGAAAGCTGGAGGATTTAAACATTAAGAGTAAAGATCCCTCTGCTGGTAAAGTGTACACATCACTAAATATACATCTGTATTTTATCAAGTTGGAGGAGATGAAAACTGAGGAGAAAGTATGAAAAATTATAAGCGATGGCAATGTTTTCTCTTATTTAGGTATAGAACAAAGCCACACTAAAGTGGCTGTTACAGAAGGAGCGAAGGGGCTCAGATCAGGCAACTACAATACTTGTTAATGGCATCTGAAAGACAATGATCTCAGAGATGAAAATAAGAGAATCTGTAGCCTTTATTAATCACCAAAGTCCTGAAAACTAAAACCCTGTGTCAAGTTTCCCCTTACTTTCCCTTTTACTGTAAAATCAATGTTTGTACACAGTGGGGAAGGAGATGTCCTATATCTTCAGTTCTGGAAATAATAAAATCATTTATGGGGAAGAGAGAGAGAGAGAGAGAGAGAGAGAGAGAGAGAGAGAGAGAGAGAGAGAGAGAGAGAGAGAGAGAGAATACTATTTTGAGTGCCTCAAGATTTTGTCAGTGCGGAAACGAAAGCTAACCTGATGATTTAGCAGATTGTGAGTAATATTGTGTCATTTCAACACACTGTGGTTGCTAATGAATAGTGAAATACAGTAACAGAGAATTCAAATTGTAGATTGTATTTATTTTTTCTGCAAAATAAAAATTCCCAGAGTAAAAGAGCAATTTTAAAAACTTGAGCCAAAAGATTGATGAGGTACCTCAAATTACACAGTAATCATCCTTTCCTCAATAAAACACACACCCAGATCCATACATGGGTATAAATTTATACTAAACATGCTCATTATTTAAAATGATTTTTTAAAATTTATATATATTTTGATTACATTCCAAGTCCTTATAGATTCTCCCTACCAACCCAAGTTCTTTCTCAAAAAAATCAAACAAAAAACGAACAAAAACCCAAAAGAACAACCTCTCCAAACCAATAAAACAAAATACAACATCCCCAAACCAAACTGTAATAAAATAAAATAAGAGTGCACATGTTCTCTCTCTCTCTCTCTCTCTCTCTCTCTCTCTCTCTCTCTCTCTCTCTCTCTCTCTCTCTCTCTCTGTCACACACACACAAACACACCAAAAACAAAAACAAACAAACAAACAAACAAACAAACAAAAACCCCAACAAAACTCTGGAGTCCATGGTGTGTTGGTCAACTTCTAACATGAGGCCTGTGCTGGAGTGGTGATAAACTTAGTGCCACTCTATTGGAGATAACTGTTTTTCCTCTTAGCAGGTAAAAATGACAGTTCAGTTATTAACCTTTACCAGAGTCGCTAAATATTCATTCATTCATTCATTCATTCATTCATTCATTCATTCATAATATAACAAATTAAAATATAAGATAAAACAAAAGTTTTATCAAAGTTGGATAGATCAAACTAACAGAAGAAGGAAAAGAGTCCAAGAAAAGGCAAAAGAATCACTGACCCTTTCGCTGGTGTATTCAGGAATCCCAGATAATACTAACCTGGGAGCCATAATATATATGCAGAGGACCCGATGCAGACCTGTGCAGGCCCTGTCCATGCTGCCTCAGTCTGTGAGTTCATCTGAGTTTCGCTTGTTGATTTAGAGGCCCTGTTTTCTTGATGTCTTCCATCCCCCTTGGCTCTTACACTATTTCCACATCCTCTTCCATGGGTCTCCCTGAGGCCTGAGGGGAGAGATTTGACAGAGACATCCTATTTAGGGCTGAATGTTCCAAAGTCTCTTGCTCTCTGAACAATGTCTGGCTGTGGGTCTCTGTATTTGTGTTTGTTCCCATCTGCTGCAGGAGGAAGCTTCTCTGATGATGGCTCAACAAGGCACTGATCTATAAAACATACTTTAAAATGCATTGCAAGGTTGTAAACAAATGAACTGATTAAAGCAAGGAATAAATCCAGGGAAGCCAGAGTATAGTTCAGGGCAGTGAGTGGAGTGTTCACTGTAGTCTAGAGCTTTGGGTTCAGCCACCAAACCTTAGAAGCGGGAACAAATACCATGGAGCGAAAGAGACCAGATCAGAGACTACCGCATAAATCAGGAAGTCAAGCAGAACCCGATATCAAGGAAATTTGTCTTGGTTCTGCAGGGTGAGAAGAACACAGCATTCTGGGAATATTCATGTGAGCATTGGACTAGAAACCACACCTGTGTGCTTAGATTTTAAAGATATTCTGGTGAATCTGAAAAGGCACTGGGGAAAGAACGTGGAAATCCTGTCTGGGGACTTCCACGCCATCTCAGGCCTCAAGGAACACCCCACTGAAAACATGCCAGGGAACAGAAGCTCACAGCCAGAGCAGTGTGCAGGAAGTATAGTGTAAAGTTCAGAGAAAGAACAAAAGTAGCACAGCTCACAGAGCTTATCCAGGGTATCGAGTCACACAATAGGCAATGTAGTAGGTAGATGTTACATGCTTTGTGAGACCAAAAATTAAGTATGAAAATATTTTAAGCGGGACAATAGATTAAAAAGGGGGGGGGGAATTCAAACTTTATTAGATGCGCTGGTTAGTGAGCTAGATGAACTAGAAGTCAGATGTGTAGGCATTTTCCCCAAGACCACAGTGTGATGGATGAAGCGAGGGCAGTTCAGAGGGAACTGAAAGTTCATGCGTATCAAAGGAAGTTCTGCCATGTGTCTATTCCTGAGAACTGAAGGTGAGTTCTGGGCCAATGACTGACCCATCAATCAAATTTTGAGAATCAGGCAACACTTAATTCCTGTCTCCGAATTTTTGCTAAGGAAAAAATGTCATTTAGAATTACGAACTTAGTCAAAATTATCTGTCAAATTTTTGGACAATTTCAATGCAAACAAATTAGGAAAGTAAAAGAAAATATATTATTAAAGGCAAATCTATTGCTAAAAGATGTATCGCAAAAGGAACAATTGTATCATGTTCAAAATAAAATACTGAGAGGCATGCTGAGAGGCAGGCGGTTGGCAATGTAAATGGATTTTTGTTTTCATTTGTTTGCTACAGAGTGAGACTGTCAGGAGGGTGGTTAATATACTTCTATGTTTTATCTGGTGATGACTAAATGAACACCTTCAGTTTTGTTCTCAGAATTCATGGTAAAGTTTTTAGATAAATCCAGACCAGAAAAACAATACGTAACATCTAAACCAGAAAAGAACTTTTTTCTCCAATAAAAATGTTTGCTAACAACATTTTAGGCTTTGGTATTCCTTAAGTAAGTATTCAAACTTGCTTTTATATTTTCAAAGTACTTAAATAAATTACTTAAAGGGATAGGTGTAGCTATGGCATAACACCTCATTAGCAGAAACAAGGTATGGCACCTATTTTATACCAGCATAGGAGATACTTGTAATGTGATAAAATGGAGTAGGAAAGGAAAGGGAAGAAACGTGTATGAAGAGCTAAATAAAACAGACACAGGATGGAAAGGGGTCATCTAACATTTAATGCAGTTAGACTAAAGTGATCATTGTCGCTCCACTTGATTTTAAATAATTGTTTCAACAAGCATTCACATGACATGCTATTAAAAAGAAACCTGCCTAAAATTTAAAATTACAGGAAAGATGAGGCTAAAACAAAAGAACACACAAATATTAGACTTGTATCCACTAAAGGGAAATGGGATAATTATAGTAATAAAATATATCACAATTTAAAAAAATCTTTATTAGGGGCAATGAGAGACATTACATCACAGCTTTCAACGACATCACCTCTTAAAATTTTAATGTGTTCAATACTGTAAAATTGGGGGCTGGAGAGATGGCTCAGTGGTTAAGAGCACTTGTTGCTTTTTCAGAGGATCTGAATCCAGCATCCCTATTTGGCTGCTCATCCCAGCTCCAGGGGGATCTGACTTCTTCTTCCAGCCTCTTTAGGAACTGCACTCACATGCACAAATTCATGCCCCAAAACATGAGCAGTGCACACAGTTAAAAGTAAAATCTTTAAATAAAAAAGTTGTTAGATTCATGACGAAAGACCAAATGAACTTTTCACTGTAAAGATTTTAGCAAATTTCTCACAAGGCTAACAGGCAAAAATAAACCCCCACTAAGTTAAAAGAGGGCAAATGTACCTGGTTAGCAAATATGATTTAGCAGTCATGTATAGAACAACTGAGATATTTTGCATTCAAATAAATGTTTTACCTAACTTCAAAACTTAAATTCGCTAACTTAAAGAACATTTTTGGCAAGAATTTATGAGTTTATTGAAGCAATCTATCTCTTATTTTGTCCCTGAAAAATTTTGTCATTAGAAAAAACTACACCTGTAAGTAGTATGCCTCCTTTTAGATATGAGGGTATGTAGATTTTTTTTTGATGTATAAGGCATTGTCTATATTGTCTTTATTAATCTGAAAACAATAAGCTGGGTGTGGACAAACATATATAGCCCAATAGGTAGCGGTCAGAGGCAGGGGACTGGTAAATTTAAAGTCATCTGGTGGTCTTCAAGGCAAGTTCCAGACAAATAAAATGTTAATGCTAGAGAATCATTTTGGCGTACGTCCTCCTCTTTTCAAGGTTACTGACATCTTATTTAGTATTTACGTTGTAAGAACTCATGAGGTCGCCAAGACAGGCTTCCCTTTATCATGGACCTCCAGCCCAAGTGCCGCTGATATGCTAGTTACCTCATAGCAACTTGTTTTCAAGACAGTGTAAGGCATAGTTTGTCAAAATATACAAACCAATGTGAATAAGTATTTCTAAGTTGTTCTGTTTAGGAAATTTGGTGGAAAGAGCAAGCCTTTGGTCAACGATATTGGGGTTAAAAGAGAAATATTTGAAAAGCCCTGGTATGATATTAAACATAATGTGTTCATCTTACACATAACTTCTATTTTTAAATATAAAGCTTTTATGGGTTTCTCCAGCCTGGTCTTGACCTCTTTGCTCATCACTCCTCCCTATCTGAGACTGGATTCCAAGACTTAGGCTCAGTGTTTAGCTGTGGGTGTCTGCTTCTGTTTCCATCAGCTACTAGATGAAGGCTTTAGGATGGCAAATAAGGTAGTCATAAACTATTTTGTATTCCCCAACTCCAGCACATGATAACAGCTTCTGAGCCTTGATAACACTTTTTTTATTTATCACAATGCCTTCCTGACAGCCTGCCTGTCCTTTGAGTTCCTAAAAATCTTTCTAATTTGCCACTACCCCCCCAAAAGACCAAATAAGAACCATTGAAGCAGATATGTTTGATCCCACAGGTAAGCTACTAGTGCACTCATAGTTCTAAGAGCAGCTATTATAGTTATTTGGAAACATCTTGAGCTCGTATGGGTCCTATAGGCAGGGTAAAGACATTCTACTGTTAAGTCATTTACTAATTCCTTCAAAAAGTCATCCCAATGATGGTCTCAGAGTTAAGGTTAAACAAGTCATTTGCATATGTGTAGCATACAGGCTTATTTGTAATTTTAATGGAAAATGCTATACTTGAAAGAAATGCCGTTAGAATTTAGACAGTGAAGGGGCTAAATTCCTTGTTTAAAATTGATGGCCCCAAAAGGCAGTTAACGGTTTGGGCAAATGTTCCTTACGCCAAGGAGCTTTTTGAATCAGGTTTTCACTGTTTACTGAGAAAGGTCAGTTGTAACTTTGATTTTTGTTTTACAATGTTGAAATATTTTAATAAACCATTGCAGTAATTATACTCACACATATACACACACATACCAGAAAAACCTAAGTAAAATGTATCTATGTTTTACTTTAACATATATCAGATAAATTCATATTTTATTTTGATGTCAAAATAATTATTTTCAAGGCCTATCACTAAGATGAATATGAATATAAGTTTACATGTGCATATAAAATAGAGTACTGTTTAAAAACAAAATATGTATATATGTTTCTATTTATGCATTTATGTTCATGCTGTACTTTGGTACCATTTCTTGGGGCAAAGGTTATTTGTGGATGTGGGTACTATTATCTCTATGATTTATATCTAGTCAGGTGCCAATGTTTTATAAACATTAATCAAAAACAAGTAGTTTTAGAATAAAGATATTTAACAACCTCATTCAATTTGATTCATTCATTCACTAAAGGACAAAACCTTATGTGTTGGGGTATATGACATTGCAACAACCTCATTCAATTTGATTCATTCATTCACTAAAGGACAAAATCTTATGTGTTGGAGTATATGACATTGCAACAACCTCATTCAATTTGATTCATTCATTCACTAAAGGACAAAACCTTATGTATTGGAGTATATGACATTGAAATTGACAACTTGAGCTCAATATTGATTATTTACATATGTGGGGACTTTTTTCTTTAAACTTCCAAATTCATAATTCATGACTAACTTCTCAATTTGTATTTCCTTACTACTTCCACTGCTTCCCAGCACTAGATTCACAGTATCTTAGGTATCTGATTACAATTGGCTTCAGATCTCATATTTAAACAGGTGCCATCGTTTCCTATTGCAAGCTATTTGGTTCCCATCTATAAGATTAATAAAATGATATTTGCTTCCTCTACTGCATCTCAGTCACTTGACATATTTTCTGAAATGTTCTGCTTCTCCCACACATTTTTTCTATCTCTGTCCCCCTATCCCTACAGATGGGTCCCGCTTGCCCAGATTGGCATTATATTCTCACCTCAGCTTCCCTACTGTAGCATTACATGCATGAGCATTGCCTTGGTGGTATCTTTTAATCTATTTGTTTTTCAGTCGTTAAATTGTAAGAAACAGAATGTACTAAAGAATAAGAAAGTCAATACCTATTCCATAATTGACCCTGGGAAGCTTTTGAGGTTTTTAAGTTTATTCTTCTCCTGCCAATTATTTTGTTAAAATAACCATTAAAATGGAAAATTAACACACAACAGTGTTGACAAACAGAAGATAGAACATCAGTGGGCCAAAAACTTTAAACAAACTTTGAAATCTAAAAGGCAGGTAGGGTAGAAGAATCTACATAAATATTGCAGAAATAAAATCAATTAATGGAGCCTGGGAGAAAAAAAACTTAAGATCAGTAACATCAATATAAAGAGGAAAGGGGGATAATCAGGGATATCAAACAATTAATTGATTAATGAATTAAAAGCTGCCTTAGTAAGAGCTGGATCTTATAGGCAGATGTTTCTTTCCCAATCTCAAAAGCCATCCCAAATCATTGACACAGATGCTTAGTTATAAATGCTCAGTTGATAGCTTAGGCTTGTTAGTAGCTAACTCTCACACTTAAATGAACCCATATCCACGTGTTTTGCCACATGGATCATGGCATGTTACCTCATTTTTATACATCCTGCTTCCTCGGCAACTGGCTGGTGTCTCGTCTGACTCTGCTGTTCCTCCCCACAAAGTCCTCTGTGTCTGGCTGCCCTGCCTATACTTCCTGTCTGCCTGCCAGCCTGTCAGCTTTTTATTAACCAATGAAGTAACACATAGTCACAGTAGGGTCTGAAGAGACTTAGGCTCTCTTCCCCTCCAGTCCATAAGGTGTGATATTCCTCTTTAACATTCAAATTTCGTGTTTGTCTGGAGAGCTTTTCTAGAATTACATTGAGCTTGAAAAAAAGGCAGAGGAGGATTTGAAATGAATTAAGGCTTTTATATAGGAGAGTAAAAAACATGAAAAATCTAAAATGTAGAAAATGAAAAGGCTTATTTGATAGTGAAATACAGGAAACCACTTTACTTTGATTTGACTATTGTACTGACCTCTTAAAGATCCCTTTTTTAAAACAAATCAATATCTAGGTCTCTCGCTCAACGAAGATGAATACAATTAAGGGGGAGATACCCATGAGTCAATCAAGTATTTTGTCTTAATGTGTCCTAAAAGGTGAGACGAACATTTGTGTGAAGAAAAACAATATAAACTATATAGTGGAAAATATATCCACTAACTTAAGTGTAATGAAGTTAACAGTATTTTCCATATTTCTAATAGGTTTATTCTATTATTTCTCAAACCTGATCCAACTGACTTCTTTTTCTTCTTCCTTTCTTTCTTTCTTTCTTTCTTTCTTTCTTTCTTTCTTTCTGTGTGTAGGTGTCTGTTCTCTGAACTATGGGGTATTTGTTAACATTTCCACTTTTATCCACCATATCCTACAGCATTTCTCATAACTGTGACAAGTTAAATTTTCTCTCAGATCTTCCGATGCACTATCATAAGAAATGCTGGCTTTATTCAATGAGCTATATGGGAATTTTATATCAGTAAATTAAGAGCAGATCATAATTAAAATCACCCAAATTACCTGTAATGTAACTACACAGTGTATATATATATATATATAAAATTTAAAATTTCCAAAATTTGAGACAAAACTTGTGAATGGGAAACTTGGACCAGGGTGAAAAGATACCTAATGACGCATAACAAAGAACTTTTCCCTCGTGCAGAGCTCGACAGATATTACAGCATTGGGGCAAAATCAGTAGATCTTGATAGTGATTTAAGGCATGCAACAGCAGAGAGCAGAAAAGAGGTTATGGAAACAAAATAATCAATACAAGAAAATGTCCCTTTACTGCAGTAAGGCAATGTGAGCTGCCAAGCAAATGGACAACAGGACACCTGTGTCCACAGCATAGCTTAGCCAGGGCAGTGGAGTCAGTTGTCAGATGCAGAGTTTTGTTTTTACTTTTTAATAGGGAAAGTCCAGTGGTGGCTGGCTGGACAAGCGAAGTACTGCTTTCCAGCTCATAATAATTCATCCCAGTCACTACCCAGCAAGGGATTTCATGTTAAATGATACCAGTACTGGTATTATTAGCTTGCATTGTTCTTTGTGGGATCTGCATTCTAAGAAACACTGCTTTTTAACACACATGCACAAAAGTGAGTGTACCCGCTCATAGGAAACTCTGGTGCACCCAGTTCCCAGTATTCGTCAGATAACACACTTGCTGTCATTGATTCTATTTGTTTGCTATGATAATGGTGTTAGGTATCCTACTTTTGTCAAGAATCATGTAAACCTGAATGCTTTTTAGTAAAAAAGTCAAATTCCAAAGACCTTTAGCAATGATGAAATTGTTTACATAAAAACTTCCTTAGCCTTCAGTGAACCATAAACCACAACTATGGTGACATTCTATCTTGTTCATTGAGAACAATATAATAAAGAAAAGTAAAATAAAACAAACAATAACAATAAAAACACCACGTTTTGGGGGTCAATTCTAATGCACTGCTAGTGGTAATGTAAACCAATGCAGTCCTATTCAATAATCTTAGAACTAGCACATGATCTAGGCACAGCACTCTGCATCATCTGGAGGGGTTGAAGGCAGCACACAATAGAGGCATGGCACAGTCAGGTATAGTGGCATTATCCACAGCTGTTAAGTTATGGAATCAGTCTAATAAATAGCCCATGTATTGAATGGATAAAGAAGACGTGACAAGGGATTGTCACTCAGTCATTAGGAGAAAAGCACAGCATCTGCATGAACATGAATGGAAGTGTAGACAACACGCTAAGTAACATCAGCCAGAGTCAGGAAAACAGCCAAGTGTTTCCTCTCATAGTCAGAGTGTAAAACAAAGCAAAACCAGACAAACTCAAAACCTAAAACACCCAAACTACAAACAACGACAACAAAAGTAAACCACCAAACACATATAAACATAGAAATATAAGGGGAGCGAGCATAAAAGAATGGGAAGAGAGATGTGTGATGACAAATCACCTTATCTGCCCATAAAAATGTCACGATGAAATCCGCTACTTTATGCAATTACTCTATGCCAATAAAAAGACATAAGACCAATGATAAAAGTAGATACTAGGAGAATATAAAACTATTTTAATTTAAAAAATATTTTAAATTTACAACTTTATACTAATCTACCATTAAGAAAATGAGCTTAAGACAAAAATGTTAGAATTCCATAACTCAGAATATTTCTCCCTTTAACATCCTCAGTGAAAAAGTTAATGTAAGAAAAATGCAAAGAAAAAAGCACTATAAAGAGAGGTCACAGATTAGCAAGATGTCTTAGAAAATTGGGTGCTTATTACCAAGACTGATAACCTGAGTTCCATCACCAGGATCCATATAATGGGAGAAACCCAAGTCCTGTAAGTTGTCTTCTGATCTCCATAGCATGCTATGGCACGCACACACACACACACACACACACACACACACACACACACACACACACACACATCAATCAATAAATATTAAAACACATAATAAGGGGATTTCCTTAGATATCAGAACAATGCTAGCTGATTATAATAAAAACATTTTTGAGGGGTATACAGGGCTTTCATGTGCAGAACCATTATTTGGTTGCAAGAATTTAGTGATACTAAGGATTTCTTAATGTTTCTCAACTTTTCACAAAGTTTCATGTATAGACTCACAATAACCTAAATTCTGTTTATGTTAAAATATTCAGAATTAATAGGTAGGGAGTAATAGAACAAATCATTCATATTTTTTTTGTTTTTGTATCATACACACCCAGTAAGGTGTTCAATACTGGTAAAGTATTTGCTACATATGCTTTTAAAAAATAATTGTAGAAAAGGTATGTATTTTCTAACAATTTTGCTTTTTTATGTTTGTTTGGGAAAATGAACTCATTCAGCCGTCAAACTTGGGAAAAGCTGAGTATGATTATCATCAATAAAATATAGAATTTCATCAAACCAACAAAATTTTAAAACTCATACCTCTTGATGATGACATCAATCAAACAGGGAGGCAGAATTATGATGCCTCTTCTGGGAATTCTGAACAGTATTTTGCAAAATATCCTTAGAAACTTAAAGATGTTAAAAGATGACAAAGATCCAAAATAAACTGTTTAATTTTTTTTATTATAAACTAATATTAAATTTAGGCAGAATGCTGAAATGATAGAATATAACAATATGGACAAATTGCAGTTATAATGGTTTCATATACCTATTGCTAACCCTAAAGCTAGCAACCTTAGACAACAACATTGTTTTCTCTTCTGCTTCTGAGAAATGGCCAGGCTCAGCCAGCTATTCACTCTGGGTCTCTCCTGTGGTTATAGACAGACAATGGCTGGCACTGGAGTCATCACTGAGACTTCCTCAGATGTCTGGCAGTTGATCCTGGCTGTCAGCTAGGACCTCAGCTGGATCTGTTGGCTGGAACTTCGACACATGACCTCTCTTGTGCTCTGGGTTTCCTCAGAGCATGATGGCTGCATTCCAGGAATGAGCATCCCAAGAGAATCATGAGAAAGCTGTTTTGTCTTTTATTGCCGACCCTTAGAAGTCAAGTAGCGTCAATTCTGCTGTTTCCAAACGCCTGTGAGAATCAGGGGAGGAACAAATATTCCATTTCTCAATGAGAAAGAAAGTTTTGCTGTGTCTGATGAAGGATGGGAGAGCTTAATGCAGTTGTCCTGAAAAAAAAAATACAATCTGACAAGGTCACCAACTTACTAGGGAGGTAAGGAAGTGGAGAGGGTGATGAAGTGTGGTTTTGGTAAATTCTTCTCTTCTTAGGTAGTTAAGCAATAGATACATTCCAATCAGAGCAACTGTATAAAAGTGTACTATTCAAGTAAAGATGAAAAAAAATCAGGAAATAGCAGTTCAATGTGGGCATCTGTGGATAAGGAAATAAACAATAAAGTTTGTGTTTTAAACAGTATTTTTTAAGGTTGCTATGTTAACTTGTATTTTAATGTAAGATTAACTGTAAAATTATGTGATTTTTTATTAATGTATTTAAAAATAAAGCCCAAAAGAATGTGGCAAATCAAATATTCATCAATTATGGACATTTGTCACAAACAACTACAGAGCACTAGCTGACTGCTTGGTCTCTATACTAGGGATCTTGGTTATAGATAGAGAGCTAGGGAAGGAAGCTGGCAATTGTTTGGTCTGCAGGGGAAACTAACTGTCAGAGAAGAAATTTAAAGCAGACACTTGCTTGCCTAGCACTGCTCACATTTTTTTTGTTAGTGCAACTGCTCTAGGCAGATTTCTAAGGACATCGTTCCAAGATTCCCATTCAGTGTTGCAATTTAAAGACTACTCTAGGTCTCACTGAGGCATCTTAGAGGTGGAGTGGCTACTCAGATGACTGTAGGACAGGGAGATTGACCTGGATCACCTTGATGGATAAGAACAATCACTTGAAGTTTTAAAAGAAAACGTGGAGACACAAGAGCCAGAAACACACATGCATCATCATTATCGTTGTCCTCTTTACACTCCTCCTCCTCTTCCTCCTCCTCCTCTTCTTCCTCCTCCTCCTCCTCCTCCTCCTCCTCCTCCTCCTCCTCCTCCTCCTCCTCCTCCTCCTTCTCCTCCTCCTCCTCTTCATTATCAGCAACAGCAGCAATAGCTGTAGCAGGTTGAAAAGGTGAAGTGGGGAAGGAGATCAAACTGAAAAAGTAATGCTGGCTCTGAGGATGGAGGGAGAAGGAAGGGCTTGTGTTGGCAACATGGATGAATCCAGAACATCCATCAACACCAAATGGTGAGCAACAGGAATCCCATCCTACTATCATGAGAAACTGGATGCTGCCAAAGAGAACATGGAAGCAGAATCTTCCAGAGCCTCTCAGTATGGCTCACCGGTTGCTTTACGAAGGTCAGAGACACCAGTTGAGCCAACCCAGACTCCTGGCATACAGAATTTGGAGTTGAGACACTTATGGAGCTCATTTATGTGTGTGACAAAATAGCTCTAGCTTTTATAAATAATATTCCTCTCTCTTGCTATACAGAGCCAGTACATGTGGCTCTATTTCTATATTAGTAATATAAGTATGTTGTTATTAGTTTTAAAGTTATGTGGAAGTTTCAAACAGCAATTGTTAAGTCTGTAGACAGTTTCTTGTGTGTGTGTGTGTGTGTGTGTGTGTGTGTGTGTGTGAATTTTTTTTAACCTTATCCTTCTAAACAGATTGCTCAAAGGTAAAAGTGTGCCTGGTACTTCTTTTGTTCATGTTGAAGTTTTCCATAGGAGAACAGATTAAGTATTTGCATAAATCTATATTAATGCACCTGGACTATGTGTCAGCCAACACAGTATAGAGTCCCAAAGCATTATGGTCCACATTCTTTGGCCTTGTCTATCCCAACACCTCTCCCTATAAATCACCCATTTGAGAGTAAACATAGCAATTCACTGTTTGGTCCATATGGAAAAAAAAAAGTCTGTCAAACACCTGTCAAACATCAGCCCCCAAACACTGAAAGTTCAAGGTGGTTTTCTGATCACACAGACTTTCTAAGAACATTTACAACTTACTCTGTTTAGCTATGTAGTTAACTAATATTCCTTGAACAAGCAAAGAGTATTTAGATATTAAATATTTTAATTGATTAAAATGTTTTATTTGAACGAATTTATTCATTTTCTTTTCCTTTTTTTCTTTCTTTCCCTTTCTTTTTTTCTTTTTTGAGACTGTATCTCTCTCTCTCTGTATCCCAAGCTGACTGAAGTTTGGTGTGTGTAGCCCAGGCCGTTCTCAATGTGGCAATCTCCACATCTTTGTCTCCCCAACACTGAGATTGTAGGTGCAATACAACACAGCCATCTTGAATAATCTCTTTTAGTTAATTTTCAAATGTTTAACACTCATTAGAAATAACATGACCATGGCTACTATGTAAAGGAATAAAAGTAATTTCTGAATATGAAATCGTGTTTGGTTTTATATTATCAAGTAAAATTTATGATATTCTCAAAGAAGTAGTTTTGAGGAACTTCAGCAGAAAGAAATAATATACCTTTTATTAATATATTTTTTCTTCAGGAAAATAGACTGAGAGAATTGAAATTTAAAGTTGAGTAAAATTTCTGCTCAAATTTGAGCTCAAACTTGGAGTTTAGAGTGATCTCAGAATTGGTGATTCCCTCCAGATTATTTAGTAATAGATTCAAATGTGGAAATTATGATGGCAATTGGAAACAATACATAACATTGTCCTAGATTTATAAGTTCTGTTTGCTTAATTTAAGGCAAATATTTTATTTTCATATTATAGAAATTCTCTAGCAGCTTAATTGAAACAAAGTATTTCTAGATTACCACAACACAAAAGAGTATTTCAATTTGATTCTAATATTTGTATGAATGTGTGTTATGAACTGCTTAATTGTAAATTATATTGTTATATAATATTTATGAATATAATTTTTCATTACCAATTTCAAGCCTGTATTCACTGTATTCTGATGACCCTAACCACCCACCATTTTTCGTTTCTTTTCCACTTCTGTCAAGCACCTTTCCTTCTGAAATTTCTTTTCCTCAAACATGTCTTTAGTTTTGTCTTGTGCCCTAGTGAATTTAACCAGGGTTGTATGTTGACCATGGTGGGAAATTATCCAGTGGAGGCTGGCGGGCTTACCACTGTATATACTACTGAAGACAATGACTCTGCTTCCCTTATACATATACCAACAGCTAATAGCTTCCTGGGAAGGGCCTGGACTCATGAGCATACCGCACCATCACTAAATCTCTGAGTGATTGCTAGACTATTATATGGTAGAAAGGGAGAGGAAAATGAGGAGAGGAAATTTCATACATGTATAAAAACATAAAGAAAGCTATTTTTTTATAATTAATGTACACTAATAAGAAATCAAGCCAACCAACGCACAACCAATCAACTAACCAAGGAGTCACCCACCCAACCGAAGAAGTCAACTATAAGGGCATTCAGATACAGATTTCTGTGATAATTGCTGTAGATGTTTAATACTTATATAGCAAACCTAATGACTAAGATGGTCCTTTTGTCATAAATATCATCAAAAGTCAGCAGGAATGGAAAGTTAATATTTCATGTGACAATAGAAATATCTTTATACCATTGGTCTCCAAATGTTAAAAAAAATCATGTTCTCTCATAGCATGATTACAAAATATATGTACCTTTATTTATATATAAATGATATATATAAACCACTCTAACAAATAGAAGAGCATCAATATATATGCACAAAAATATGTAAATAGGTTTAAATGGCTGACATAAATTGAAATACAACTGGTAGGATTTTTAAAGAAAAGAGTAAGTATACCTGAAACAAATATTAATATTAATGAGTTTTATATTTTTGCTGAAATCTGGCCATAAAATTCCATTTTCCTAAATACCAGAAATTTCTGATGATCTTAATGTTAGACTACTTTACTAAATTTTGCAGTAAAAATTCCTTTACTATCTTATTGTTTGGAAAAATTTTAAAGTACCTTATAATTGATCGCAAGGTTTTAAACCATTAAATCATTTTCTAAAGTAAATTTTACAAATTCTGTTTTAGTATTTATTTTAGTAACACATATTACATATTGCAGATTTCATTGTGATGTTTTTTAAACCTATGCGTCATCATGTGCTTTGGTCCTGTTCAGTATCTTCTTGCCACCCCCCCCCAACTGGTCCTCTTCCTTTTTGCAAGTGATCCCCCTTGTCTTTTCATATCATATTTTTAAATATGAAATCCTGATTCTACATGTAGGAGAGGATATCTGAGTTATTTCACATAAATTGAGAATTTACAGTTTCTTCTATTTTCTTACAAATGATGTAAATCTTGTTCTTTGCACTTGAATAAACTCCATTGCTTGTATATAGACTACATTTTATTCTCTTACTTCTAATCTTTATTTATTATTACTGTGTGTACAATGTGTGTGTATATGTATGAGTGTGGCATGTGTGCAAAGCACACATGTGGAGGTCAAAGGACAACTCTTAGGAGTCAGAGTTCTCTCCCTCCATCTCAGGTTACAGGGACCAAACTCAGGTCATCAGGCATGCACAGCAAGTGATTTTCCCCATTGAGACAGATTTTCTTCGCTCATTCATGTATCGGTAGGCATGTGGACTAGTTCCACGTTTGGGCTATTGTAGAGAGTGTTACAATAAATAAGAACTTGCGAAGATGTCTGGTACTCTGACTTTGATTCATTAAGTATAAACCCAGGAGTAGAATAGCTAGATCGTACAGCATTTCTATTGTTAGTTTCTTGAAGAACCTTTTCACTGATCCCCTTAGCAGTGGCACTAAGTTACACTCCCAGCCACAGCATATACATTATCTTTCCCCACACTTCCTCACTAGCTTTGGTTGAAGTTTATTTCTCGATGGAATCCAATTTAATTGAATGACATAGACTCCTACTGCAGTTTGATTTGAATTGCCATTTATCTAAGGATTTTGAACAGTTCTTTTTATATTTATTGGCCATTTGTACCTCTTTTTTTTAGAGAATTAATTCATTTGTCTATTTATTGCTGAGGTTATTAGCTTTTGTTCTTTAGGTTTTTGATTTCTTTATATGACACCATTGACAAATAGGGTTGCATGAGATTTGCAAGCTTCTGTACAGCAAAGGAAACAGCAGGGTAAAGAGAAAGGCACAGAAGAGGAGAAAAATGTTGCCAGCTATACATCAGATAAGGAATTAACATGCAGAATCTCTAAAGAATTGTTACTGTTCCTTTATAAACATCTCCTTTAGCTTGAAAGCCATTCGTGATGGCTGAATCTTGCTTGTCAACTGTACCTGGTACCAACTAAACACGAAGCCACTGGGTATCTCTTTGAGGGATTTTCTTTTCTCTTTTTCCAGACATGGTTTCTCTGTGTAGTTTTGTAGGCCAGGCTGACCTCAAACTCACAGAGATCTTCCTGCCTCTGCCTCCCAAGTGCTGAGATTAAAGGTGTTCGCCACCACCAAAGCAGGAAGACAGTCTGTGAAGGTGACACTTTCTGTTGGCAGCCCAGATGAGAGGACATAGAAGGAGGGAACTTTGTTTTTACTTGCTTGCCTCCATTCTCATCGACAAGTTCATCTATTCAGTTACTGTAGCATTTTCCTTCAAGGGTATTGGAAACAACATCTTCAGGATTCCAACACAGTCTGAAGACTAGCAGCTTTCCACTAATTCTCCAGCCCTCCAGTTCCATATTGAAGCTGCTGAGACATGTAGTCATGTGCACTGAGCAAAGATTGGATTCTCCACTTCTCCAGTGTGAGACAATTGATGGATATACTGTATGGTACGTGTGTGTGTGTGTGTGTGTGTGTGTGTGTGTGTGCATGAATGCATATAAAATAATATTAACATGTATATGCATATAATATAGTCAAGTAATATATATTGAACCCTAATAATGCTGTAACTTTGTTTCCCAGTGTCTATACTCAGGTGTCTTTTGTGGCACAGAAATGTTTGCTGGTTGTTGTAGCAAAAGTTGTGAATTTTTTTAAAGAGTGATTTCTAAATCTTACTTATTTGGAGGACTGTTACCTTTCGTAATTATGAAATAGATATTCAAAGTGAATAAAATGCATACTTAATTTTAAAATAAGTTTAATAAAAATGAGTGTATACATCTTATCAAATTGAAAAATGAAATTAGGCACATATCTAACCTCCTTTCAGTGACATTTCCCATCATCAGTCAACCATGATACTGAATTCATTTCTCTATACACTTATATATTATAATGTCATAGTGTAAACCTAAAAGGCACGCAAAAATAGGGGATGTGGGATAGTTGATGAAAATGTTTTTGACTTCATGACAATCTTTTAAGCATACTAAGTCATTTAACAGAATAGTTTTAAAAGGCTAAACTTTTAGAGCATAAAATCATATTTTAAAGAAAGTTATTTAACAAAGGATGGAGCAGAGATTATTTGCAGTTTGAGAATTGTTTGCATTCAGCAGCACTACCCTGGGTATTGTACAACAATTAGTTGTTTCCCTACCTCTATATACAGACACTAAAGCTCCTTCTCCTGAGCAGAAGTAATGAAGCCCATCTAGTTTATCTTAGTGTTGAATCTGAGTGACTATGGTCCGAGAACACTGATTTAGGTTACTCTACATTCCATGTTCCAACACGGAAGCAGTTCTATAATTTTATAGAAGAAAGAAAATCATTAATCAGGGAAAATTTAAAATACTTTGCTGGGTACAGCAAAGACATGGTTACATACAGCAAGATGGCAGAATGTTTTCTATAGACGATGACATTCCTACTTTGGGGTTGGTGGAAGTCAGTGATCTGTTAAGTTAACACATTGCAAAAGTTTTTTTTTATTTTTTAATCTATTAGTCACAGGACATTAGTTCTGACACAAAGGTGCACAAAGAAAGGCTATTTAGAGGGGTAAAGCTACCCCAGGTCAGGTGATTTGCTTCTGGACATGCAACATTCCAACCTTTCCAGATCACTGTAGAACTAGTCAATCAAACAATCTCTGCAGACAGTTTCTTCCCGGGAGATCTCATTGACATTATACATTAGGAAATAAAATTACCTTTAGTAAAAGCCTGAAAGGATTTCAAATTCTTAAAAAAAGGAAAATCTTACTTGTCCCACTTGGGGTCAGGAGCAAATGAATCATTCAGCTTGGGAATGGTTTACAAGAATGTATTTGTAGCCTTGCCTTGTGACCTGTGATCATGTCAGAGGAATGTGTTGTAAGACACGGGCAGGAAACAAAAGAATTTCCTGATTTAAGAGTTGCTGATACTTTCCAGTGTAGACTGGATCAATTGATGAACTGATCTTGACACTACTCAAAAAAGATGGAGAATTTCAGTGTCAGATTGATTAACTTGTCCTCTTATATGACAAATGCTACCCGGGCTTAAAATGAAATTAACAGGAGCTGTCTTAAGAGTCTTTTTTCCCTTTGAGAAGATATAGTTAATTTATTTGAGCTGAATTTTTACTACATAGCCCAGGTTGACTTATAACTAGTTAGGTAGCCTAGGCTATTCTGCAAAATGTTATGTAGCTCATGCTGGTCTGTAACCAGTTATCCTGATACATTGTCATTTCAAATGTTTGTATCATATGTATGTGTTACTATATCTGATTTTTGATAAAGTATTAGTAAAATAATGAAAAAACATTGTATATCTGAATCCATTTAAAACCAGGTACAATTCATGTGTCAGAACTGAACTTGTTTCCTTTGCATTTCCAAAACCTGTGGAGCAGTTGGCTAGAGTGACACTTTTCCAACATAGCTGTGAGAGTTCCAATGAGAACTGAATATATAAACCCTCCCTCATGAGGGTAAGTGACTCCCATGGTTCTCCTTGTAAACTCACTCAATCACTTGGTGAATCGAAGTGTCTGTTTTCACATTTAACCTTGCCCAAGAGGAGGAAAAGATAAGAGATAAGATCTAACCTACAGCATCCAGGTTTTATGTCCATGAGAAGCCTATTGCTTGAAATGCCTTTCAATCAAGCAGGAAAACCAAGTCAAATAAACCTGAAAGATGACATTACTGAAGAAAATAAACCTCTACTTCGGTTTATATACAATTTCAATTATTTGCTAGTACATTTAGGAGCCTTGTCAAAACAAGAAAACAAGGGTCAATGATTACAATGATTGGCAGATTAAATTATCCTAGCTTTAAAAACAAAGCTAAGGTAATGTCTGCCAAGAACTAAGGTGGAATTAGGAGTTAGACAGATCCCTGATGGCAAACAGATAGGGAGAGGGACCACACATAGATAGTGAAGACAGTAAACTTCTGGCATCTTCCTGATAGCTTAAAACAAAGGCTCAAACTTAGTGCCTCTGGCCATAGCCCCTGTCTGGCAAGTTCAAACCCAAGCCAGGACATGTTTACCCCAAAGTCTTGGGTCTATAAGCCTCTTGCCATTTCTAATAATAGTCACCCACTTCTTTTCCCCAAGACTTTGAGCATGTTCCTTGAATATTATTCTTTCCTTGAACAAATTATTGAAAAATGTATACTAACATGTACGTGTCTATGCAGTTTTTAGCTTTCTTTCTTTCTCTTCTCCTCCTCCTCTTCCTCCTCCCCCTCCTCCTCCTCCTCCTCCTCCTCCTCCTCCTCCTCCTCCTCCTCCTCCTCCTCCTCCTCCTCCTCCTCCTCCTCCTCTTCTTCCTCTTCCTCTTCCTCCTCTTCTTCTTCTTCTTCTTCTTCTTCTTCTTCTTCTTCTTCTTCTTCTTCTTCTTCTTCTTCTTCTTTTTGTTGATGCCACTGTTTGATTTACGCAGATGGGAGATTTCCTTTCTGTGTATCTCAGCATGTTCAGCCCTGATTTGTTATTGTTTGAAATTCTGAGACTGTTTTACACACATTTACAAAGAAAAACATTTGGTCCTCTGATAAACGAATGACAAGCATGATATAAAAGCTAGAGGATGGTAAGTGTGGACCTGTACAGGGAGAGCTGCACATCTGGCTCCAGCTGTGCAGCTAGCTACTCACGAGAAATGACTGATCCTGGTTTGGCCAAAGTCAGTAATTATTTTTACTGTTGTTGCGAAGATCAAAGGTTATTCCAGGAAGTAAGACCGGGGCAATGGACTTTGTTATCTGACAGCAGTGGGGATTTATAAAAGCTATCATTTGGGTCACGGTTTGCACATTAACTTGGTGCTGATGCGTGTGGGTTATGCAGCAGTGTCAACAACCTCCATGTGGTAGTCATTATAATTGGCTAAAAGTAAATGAATCTACTGGGTTTGAGACATCTCTGCCCCTTTTCAAGCATCAAGTCCTGACTATAAAAGGTTAGGGAAACTTGGAGAACTTGCTTCACATTATTAAGAGTGTGTCATTCTGTGAATCCTAATGGTTACTGAAAAATTTGAACCTCTTATCATTAAGTAATTTTACACTAAAAATCTTTATTTTTTAAGACCTGCCACATGTAAGATTAGACTAATGCTTGAAGGGATTATAATAGTGATTAGATAATAGTCGCAAATTCACTAGAAACCTTAAAATGTAAGTTTTCAATGGTATTCATTTATAGATACAATTTTCCCCAGACATGGATGAGCTTACAGTCAGGACACATTCCTAAGAAGTGCTGCACACTCTAGCCCAGCCATGTTTCTTACCACTTCCAATAAATCTCCTCTAAAGCCTGCATTGAATAACATGTCAAGCTGAGTGCTCTAGAGGATCAACAGTGAAGTAAGAGAAAATGTTGCTTTCTAACATGGGTTTGATTTTCTTATTCCTATTGTGTTAGACTCTACCCTGAACAATTACTGTACAGTATTTGCTCCAGTCTCTACTACTCAAAGTGAGCAATATAATCTTCATTTCTGGGTAGGTACACTGAAGCTCCCTAAATGAGGTAAAGACTGTGATTACAATTAGACACCTGCTATAACTCAAAATGAGTCCTTCATAAAATACACAGGGTGGTCCCTAGCAACACAAAATGATGATTTTACTGCTGTGTTATGTTAACAAATATGAGTTAACCCCTCCAGTGTCAGTCATAGAAAGCTGCATGGAGCAGAATTCAACAAATTTAATATATATTTATATAAAGAATAAAATTTCCAGAAGAATTTGAAAATATATCAAGTATTTAAAAAGTCATTTTACTTTTTTTTTAAACTCTCCTAAATGTTTACATGGTAGTGAGTACATTTGGACAAGAGACTCTCTTCATTGTTCATTCTATAATTTAGTTTTAACCTTGTTCTCAATGGACCCTTTATAAGGATTGTTTGACATAAGTCTAATGAAATATGATGTCTTGTAAAAGTTCGCAAGAGTGTTTAATGAGAACAGGACTCAAGGGTGATGGCAACTAGACACTACTGATTTAGGCAGAAAAAAGGCTACAGGAGAATCAAAGTGCTTGAAAGGCACATCTCCTGGACTGATAATGTATTAAGTATGATGAGGAGCTACACCAAGCATCTCTTTGTTCTCCACAGTACCTTCGTATGCCAAGACAAAAATTGCTGTTGCCTAGACACTGCAGAACCTACTAAATCAGTGGTAGATGGCCACTGATATATTTTATTCATTTTCATTCAGCCAAGTTAAAAAATATGCAGTGTACAGACATATAAAAACTCTTCAATAATGTCTATTGTCCTTAAGATAAAGGCAGAACTCCTTCAGATGGTAGACAAGGTTCTCTAACTTGGTTGCTTTCTGCCTGTCCAGTCTCATCTGGCGTCATGGTTCCTCACCTCCCACCTTCGAGATTTATATATGTTCTTCCTTTTTCTTGTCTTCTTAAGAAAGATCCAGGTCACCAGGACATTCTAGGGGCTATCTGATCATCTTCTTTTGAATTAGGGGCAAAGAACAGAGAGTATGTGGAAAGAATGACATTTTCTATCACTGCCACACAACAATCATACTGATGAGTGCATTGTCCATTCCTTTGCAGGTATTTTCCATGCCTTAACTAATATTCACAAAAAGCCTGACCAAGTAGACCATTTTATAGAGAGAATTAAATCTCAGGTTGATGCAATAATTTAAGTACTAATGTAGGAGAGTCAGGGTTCAAAATAACATGTCAACGTTAAGTAGCAAACACTCAAGATCTTATAAGATGTAATTTAGAATTTTAAAGTCTTACCAACATGACTGCCTATACATGAGCTGAACAGGGCAAGAACAGACATGCTAATGTGACACAGGAAGCCCCAACCCTACACAAAGAACTATAGGCAGCTAAGGAATACCCAGAGCAGGAGAAATGGTTTTGTTTTTGTTTTTCAGGGAAGATCACACCAACTGGTTATTCAACAGCATATGGTAAGTCCTGAAAATGTATATGCAATTAACACTGCGCAGACTAAACAGGCTACATTTGTGTACTTAGAAAGTTTTACACATGCACGTGTCTGTGTGTGTGTGTGTGTTTGTGTGCGTGCACACATGTGTAAAACAACAAAAGAAATAGAGGCCATGATTTTATTTATTTATTTACTTATTTACATTTATTTATTTCAAGAAAGGAAAAGGGTTTATTAGATATCTCCAGGGCTGGGTCAGTTCTCAGTCAGTGAAGGCAGCAATAAAGACCTACCTGAGTGTCATCTCTCCTGATGGAAACAGCTTTGTGCGCACAGAAGCCATCAGCTCCTGCAAGGAAGACGGGAAGCTCCAGGTGCAGACTTAGGCGTGCAGGACTGTGAGCATCCAGGAGTGAAGCATGCATGACCAGTGTCCAGGCGTCCTACATGGCGAAGCTTCTCTGCAGCAGTAGAGGGCCTCCCATCATCCCACTCGGTTGGCGGTCAGGCGGCAGAGGAGATGCTAGTGACTTCAGGACCTCAGGCCCTGCCTGGACACTGGTATATGAAGTCCCGTGAATTTGCTCCAGTCAAACTCTCAATTTCATTATCAACATGAAGCTTTAAATCTCTTGTCCAAAGTGCTCAGAGAATTTCTTCACTTTCAGGAGGCCCTCTGAATTCACTGCGGGCTGGGTAGTGAGTGACTAAAGATCGCAGCATGTCCGACATGTGAACCACAGGCTCTTAAGAGCTTATCACCAGGGACATCCATCCAAGTCATCCCTATGAGGCCATGAATTAAAAGAGAGCAAGGAGAGGTATATGGAAAGGTTGAAGGATGGAAACGGAAAGGAAAATAAAATGAAGTAATTATATTATAATCTAAAAAACACAAGAGAAATAATTTTAATAATACAAGCCAAACAAGGAAATTGCATGTATGGCATACCTCAATTTTCGCCTCAATTTTTTTATTCTATTTATTCTTAAATTGGTATTTCAGGGTTGTTACTCTAAAAAGTTGTAATATTGACAAGAATCGAAGCAACAGTTTGGATGTCCCAGATTCTGGAACAAACTGCTGGATTTCAAGTGACTTCTGCCATTTACCTTCTGTTCGTCAAAGGCAACATATCTGATGTTGCTGTGTTTCAGTTTACCTGTATATGAAATGGGGATGATGATTGCAGCATGTTACTAAAGTATGAAGATTGTGTAAGAAAAGATACAGATATTGGTTGGCTCAATATCAGCATAGAATATTATAAAACACGGCCACATTTTAACTTATATAGCAGGCCATTTTAGCTCTAGCATGTTCTATGTTATTACCTGTTACTCCTATCCAATATTTCTTTTTAAAAGCACTCCACATGCCAAAATTCCTATATTCATCCCTCCAAACAAACAAAAAGAAAATAAAATGAAAATTGAACATATTATGTTCTTTAAAAAGTCAAATAATTTGCCTGGCTCATGAACCAGATTGGCCTCGTGAGCAAACACAACTGCTGTCCATCTCCTCCACCAGAGATCCAATTAAGCAGTTCGTTCAACAACTTTCTATGGTCTAATTCTGGTCATGATGCTCCTGCACTGGCCCAAGCTAAAGCAGGTTAGTTTCTCCCATCAGACATACAACCAAAGAAAGAAGTCCATATACTCCATTCACATGGAAAGTCTGGAGCAATGCACTCCACATTCTAAAAGACTGTAGCTTACAACCTAGATGACTGTATTAAGCAAAACTTTTCACTGAAGTTGAGAGAGTGAGGAAGACAGTGAGACAGACAGACACACACACACACACACACACACACACACACACACACACACACGACAGATAGAAAGACACAGACACACAGAGAGGTGTTCTATGATCCAAACAGTCTAAAAGAATTGACTTCAGGCTGTTCAACTCTAAATAGTGTATAGGAAGCAGCACTTCACACAAAGAACTATAGGCCACTGACGAATTAACCTCCCAGGGATAAGCATCTCAGTTGGTTATCCAATGTCAAGTGGCCAGCCCTGAAATCACATACATAGCACTAAGACTCATCAGATAGGATTTATTGTTATACATACATACATTACATTACATTCAAAGAAAAATAATTTAAGAAGTGAGGGAGGTAGAAGACATGGGAATGATTAGATGGTGGAAAGGGAAGAAGAAAAAGATGTTATTATGTTTAACTTTTTTTAAAAAAAATGTCAAACAGATTCCTAAACTATAAAAAAGATAATTGATGTAGCCTTTTTCATCATCTAATTTTTAAATTCACATTTACTCCAAAAGTAGATAAAAGTTCAAAATCTCCCCACCACAGACTCTATATCTAAAAGACACATCTAGCTGAGACTGGTGTTTTCAGGCATACTTTTGTTAAATATTTTTAAATAGGTAAGTTACTATTATCTGTAAACTTCACACTATAAAATTAATTTCAAACTTCCTCCTGGATCACTACTCGCCTATATATCTCACATTTTACATCTTTAAATAAATATTGGAGAGTTTGAAAAATTATGTGCAATTTTTAATTAGTTAAAAATTCCAAGTTGTAAACTAATCTATGTTCACCCACTCATGAATTTATGGTAGATTCTGCTTGGAGAAAGGCGGTATGGAAAGAGCATAATTGCGAAGGTACAAACAAGCAGTTGTGAATGACGACACTAAGCAGTTCAGGATTCAATTTTGGATGAGAAAAGACTTTGGCAACATTTAGGCTGAGGAAACTTTTAGCAGGACTATGAAGTAATATGTTTTCATAATGGAGATGTCCAGAGCTTCATAACTTTTAGCCAAGGTAATAATACACAGGAAGTTGCGATAGATTCGTGCTAATGCAGTAGTTGAAAACAAAAACAAAGGGAAGAAATTACTAAAGTTCAAGAGTTTGGGTATTTCAGTTTGTAAAATAGTCTAACACCATTTAGATACAAAACCATCACACTCACGATTTATGTAGGAACAAAGACACTTAATGTGAATTAAGATAGAAATTCCCTGAAGTTATTATTAACCATCCAATGTTTTCCCACAACTCTATGAGATTTATAGACAGCAGGTGTAATTCTGCTACTTTTTTGGCAGTTTTATACCTAGAACTTTAACCACAATGACAGCTCCATTTTTTTTAAACACAAAGAATTTTCTCCATTGTGTCTTACAAGAGAGCGGAGAGAGGGCTAACACTGACTTGATTTCCTTGTCATCCCTCTCTTTGCCATAAAACCAACTTTAGACAATTCTAGGGTTGCTTTATGTAGGTGTGACTTGAGAGCTTAAAGGATATATTCAAATGCTTGGGTTTTATTTTAATTGTTTTGTTGGTCTTGGATTTTCATTTGTTTTTGTTGGTTTTACTCATAATCTGAATGATAATTTAAACCTTGCTTTAAAAAAAACTTTAGTTCACAGGCTAAAGGTTAGGCTCAGTGAGGCCATGACTATTATAAATAAATCCCTGGCTTCTGAAATCCGGAAACATTATCATAAGAATATAGCAATACTTAAAAACATTGCTTATAATTCGAGTTGTGTAACAGTCCTGCAGACATATTGTGTACATATGAATTTATTTTCCTAATATTTCTTTCTAAACCCCTATATTTTGGAAATGTTTGAAAAATTTGAAGTCAAGATTCCCCAATGTCAGAGGATGTATAAGCAATGAAATATGATGACTTAAAAGGTAGGTTTTGTTTCTGAAGCATCTGTATTAACAACTCACACTATTCACAGCCACTGGATACTTGCCACTTTTCTACTTAGCTATAGGAAGAACTTGCCCATGAGTTTCCTCTTTAAATATTTATGTGAATATGAAAAAGGTCTTTGGAAAATTTACTTCAGTAAGAGTTATTATGATTTTAGTACAAGTAGACTTCAATATTCACAGACAGGAGGACTGTTTTATTGTGTAACTTTAAGACTGACTTGAGATGATACATGAGTATCACATGGAAAGATTCAAATAATAAAACTGATGGTTCCTTATGTATTTCACTTAAGCAAAATAAATGACTCAGAGTTAACATAGACCTGTGTTATGTTATGGCAAACGGTTCTGGAGATAAGATTGTTCCTGCTTCAGAAGTTGAACACATTTGGACTTCTGATGAAGCTTTAATGCCAGGGGATCCTTTCTTTTTTTTCCTCAAGATTGATAATCTGCTTGCAGAACTCATATTTTCCATTAGACTTCTAGTATAAAGGAGACTAGGAACAGCCAATAGAAGGGGCATCTAGGGCAGATGGTGTCTTGTATGAGTGTGGGGGCAGGAGGACACACAACCCTTATCATCTCATTTTGAATCAAGAGGGCTGCAATTCAGTTAGTTGTATTGTAGCCCAATTGTGAAGTTTGTGTTTTAAGAAATCATAAATAGAGCCTGTATGTAAGAAACATAAAGATCAAAACCAAGTATTAATGTTTCTACTCTGTCCTATTACAAAAGATGATCCACTGGGATCACTGAATCACTGGGCAAAATTATGTGTCATTTACAGGTTTCTCCATCTTGCCTTACATATATTTGGGGCCAGATAATTTCATCATTCTTTGTCGTGGAGAGAGGTATGTGAGTGTTGTGTTTTGTAGGATGTTGAGAAGAATCATTAATCTTTACAGACAATATCCATTGTATTCCTTAGTTATAATAATAAAAAGGCTTTAGACATAGCCAGATGACAGCAGTAGAGAGGATTTTGTATTATTGAAAAGAAACTTATACATTGACCAAATACCTTTAATAGTTTATCTGATGTGAAGGAAATAATACTGACTCCAAAAATAGAGATATTTGAGTATTGATAGCATTGTCCCTGAATGTTATATTTACTGTTAAAGATCCAGCAACTTAAGTTTCAAAATTTAGGAGTAGGACTCAAAAATAATTGTCATTTCTTGACCTCCTAATAATTGACTTGCTAGATTTTATAGGCAACATCTGATTATTATAATGATCTTAACTATAAGAGACTTCTACACATTCAGTCCCATTTATAAATGTACACTGAGGAGATTACATAAAATTAAGACAAATTTGTGTATGCTAAGAACAATATAATTCAAAATAGAGCTATTTAAATTTGCTTATAGCACTCTTTGATTAAAGTGAGTAAAACCCAGTTTGAGTCTAGATGAGAGAAAAGAGAACAAGACAAATAAATATCAAAATCTGGGGATGGTGTTTATATATCCAACAAAATTGTTGAAAAGGTGATAGATTGCATTTATGAGGCCTGGATCCAGTTCCCCCACAATGCCACTATTCCCTCTTTTAATTTAGATTTTCACCAGTGCTACATCTATGCTAACTTCTTTCAAATGCTACCTAAGTATTTTACTCTCTTGTGGGGAGAATAAATACTGCTGTAAAATATTATTAGTCTACCCAAACATTTATAGATATGCACAATTAACATTTTTCCTTCTTGACTTTGCTTGATACTGTATACACACATGACACCCTACACATTAACACACACAGACACAAGTATTCATAATCCTTTGAAAGACAAATTGTGTACTCACTTAGCATTTGTTTATGAAATTGAGAGAGGCATGTGAATGTTGTGTTTTGTAGGATGTTGAGAAGAATCCTTATCTCTACAAACAATATTCATTGTATCCCTTAGTTTTAATAAATGACTTCAGTAACAATATTCATTGCAACTAACAATTTTTTTAAAAAAATTATATACAGTGCTAAGGAGATGGAGCAATAGTTAAGAGCTGTTGCTATCTAAATATAAGGGCCTGAGTCCAAATTGCTATAGTCTACATCATGCATGCACGTGTAACGCCAGTCCTGTGAGCAGGAAAGGAAAATAGGAAGGTAATGGGGGGTTTGATGGCCACCAGTTTAAGTATTCTTTCAGTGAAAAAGAGTAGTGGGAAAGTGGGAAAGCAGGATACTTCATGTTCTCTGGACTCTACAAATCAAATGGTGCACAGATCTGCACACATGTGTGCATATATCTCATACACTCTGTAGCACACATAAACAAAATTATAAAAATTAAATGACACACAATTGGTATTTTATTCTTTTCTGGTTATGCACTTTCTGCAACCGTTTCCTACAATGTACTTCTACATTGCTGGTTTTCTGAATTTTTATTTTTGTTGTTATTTTGGTAAAGCAATGTGAAATAAATTATTATTAAAAGCAACCAGAAATACATTTCTGACTGTGTCTTAGAATAAGAGACCCACTATGGAATTTGTGCTTCAAAACCTATCTACATTTTTGAAACTTGTTAAAAGAAAGCATACAAATTACCACAAGATATATGAAAAAGTGTCTATCATTGTTAGTCATCTTGGAAATAATGGCTATTATTTAAGAATTATGGTGTACAAGAGCCACATATAAAACAATAGCAAACCAACAAATTCATGGAGGAACAAATCAGGAAAACAGCATTTATGAACAGCCTAAACGAAAACATTCACAACATGCAATTTCAAATTGTACTGTGAGGTAACAATTTAGAATTTATAACAATCAGTTATGTGTTTAGGGGAAAGCTAACTACATATAATACTTTCCCATGAGGACACAGAACACTTTAACCATGGAAAAGTACAATTTCAAATTTCTAGAACATTAAATACAATTAATAAATTCACAAAATGGCAATGTAATTCTTTTTATTTTTCTTTTTATTAAAAATAAATTCTTTTCTCATACAATATATCCTGATTATAGTTTCTACTCTCTTTATTCCTCTTAGTTCCACTCCCTCCTCCTTTCTCCTCTACATCCACTCCTTTCTGTCTCTGCTTTGAAAAAAACAGGTTTCTAAGAGATAACCACCAAACACAACTATTATACCAAAGTTGGACACAGCAACCCAAGAGAAAGGAAAGAGTCCTGGAACAACACACAAGAGCCAGAGCCCCACTTTCTCTCACAGTCAGGAGTTCCGTAGACTTACTAAACTAATAGCTATGATGTATGCATAAGGACCTGGTGCAGACCCATGTAGACTCTGTGCTTGCTGCTTCAATCTCTGTGAGCTCATATGCATTTCTAAATTGCTGGCTTTCTGGATTTTTATTTTTGATGTTATATTGAGTTGAGTCAGAGGTCCTTATTATCTTGGTGTCCTCTATGCCCTCTGGTTCTTACAATATCTGCAGGGATTCCCTGGGCCTTCCAGAGAGGAATTTGATGGAGACCTCCCATTTAGACTATCTCTCTCTGGCTGTGGGTCTTTATATCTGTTCCCATTTTCTGCCAGAGGAAGCTTCTCTGGTGATGACTATATGTGGCACTGACCTATGAATATAGCAGATTATCAATGGAAGTTGATATGTGTGTGTGTGTTGTGTGAGTGTGTGTATGTGTTACGAGTATGTTTTTCCCTGCCGCCAGTCTGGTCCCACCTCCACCACAGTCCCCAATAACATGCAGAGACTCTGTATTTGATACAATGCTGTTGGGCAGTTACTAGCATTGCTTATCAGCTAGCTCTGTCTTAATGACTAACCCATTTCTACTATTCTAATTATTTCCACGTGGCTCATCTTACCAGCCAGAGTGGCTGGCATCCTACCTCTCTGGGCTCTCCATTGTGACTCCTCCTAACTACTTCCTCTTTCCTCCTCCTAGTCTCCCAGCCCCACCTATCTTGCTATTGGCCAGCAGGGCTTTATTCATTAACCAGTATTAGAAACACATTTACAGAATAACATTTCCCATATATATATATATATGTATATATATATACATATATATACATATATATAAATATATATACATATATATGAATATGTGTATATATTCATATATATGTATATATATAAAATACACACACATATATATGTATATATATATATTACAATATTCCAGTAGTATCTGGTTTTACTCAAGGTTTCTGGGTTTCTGGTCTATCTAGTCTCTGATGCTTAGTTGCTCAAGCAGTGTTAGTATGGGTTCCCTTTCGTGAAATGAGCCTTAAGTCAAATCAGACATTGGTTGGATACTCCCACAAATTTGTGACACCATTGTCCAAGCTACTTTTCAGGCAAGACAGCTTTTAGGACAAAGGTTTTATGGCTGGATTGGTGTCCATATTCTCTTTCAGTAGCCTGCAGTATACCTTCCCACATCAAAAAGACTAGAAAGTAGGAGTGAAGTCATGTAGGTACTGATTCAACTTCTCTATGTTCATTGAGTGGTAGGGGTTGTCCTTGGCAATGGGGCCCTACTGTCAGTTAAGGGAGAGCAACCCTTTATCATAGCAACAGCTTTGGTTGTTTGGAGAATTCCATGGGATCCCCTTGGCCAACTCAATTGAATGCAACCTAGTCCTGCCACTGGAAGCCTTGCCTGGAGACATGAGATGGCCCACTGAGACTCAATATTCCACATTACTAGGAGTCCTCCTTAGGATTACCTTCATACATTCTAGTACATATATACTGCACTGGGTTTCTGGCTGTCTCACAATTCCCAATTTCAACTTGTACTATAGAGCTATTGTAATAAAAACCACATGGTATTGGCATTAAAAACAGACACATTGATCAATGAAATCAAATTGAAGACCCAGACAGAAATCCACACACATATGGACACCTGATTTTTGATAAAGAAGCCAGAAATACACACTGGAAAAAACCATCATGTTTAACAAATGGTGCTGATCAAACTGGATGTCTGCATGTAGAGGAATGCAAATCAATCCATACTTATCACTCCACCCCAACTCAAGTCCAAGTGGATCAAAGACCAATATAAAACCAGATGCACTGACTATGATAAAAGAGAGAGTGGGGAATAGCCTTGCATAATTTGCCACAGGAGATAACTTTCAGAACAGAACAAGGATAGTACAGGTACTAAGATCAACAATTAATAAATGGGACCTCATGAAACTGAAAAAACTATTACACAGCTAAGCGCACTGTCATTCACACAGAGTATCAGTTTACAGAATGGGAAGAGATTATTATTATTTTTTTTTACCAACTACACATCTGATAGAGGGCTAATATCTAAAATATATAAAGAACTCAAGAAATGAGATATCAAGATACAAAATATCCAATTAAAAACAGGGTACATATCCAAACAGAATTCTTAACAGAGAAAACTCAAATAGCACTTAAAGAATTGGTCAACATCCTTAGCCACCAGGGAAATGCAAATCAAAACTGCTTTAAGAATCCATCTTAAACCTGTCAGAATGTTAAGATCAATAATACAAGTGAAAGCTCATGCTGGTAAGGATGTGGAGTAGGGGAACACTCCTCCATTGCTTGTGAGAGTACAAAGGTGTGCAGCCACTTTGGAAATCAACATAGTGGTTCTTCAGAAAGTTGGGAACTGGTCAACCTCCAAACCCAGCTATACCACTCTTGGGCTTATACCCAAAGAATGCTTCATTCTACAACAGGAACTCTTGCTCAACCATGTATATTGCTTCTCTACCCATAATACCCAGAAACTGGAAACAATCTAGGTGTCTGTCAGCCAAAGAATGGATAAATAATGTGGTACATTTACACAATGGAGTATTACTCAGATGTTTAAAAAACATCATTAAATTTGCAAATAAATGGATGGAAATAGAAAAAAAATCATCATGAGTGAGGTAACCCAGACATAGAAAGATAAATATTGTATGTATTCAGTTATAAGCTCATATTATCCATTAAGTAAATGATAACTAGGCTACAGTCCATAGACCTAGAAAGGTTAGGTAAAGAGGAGAGATCTATGGGGGGTGGGGGGGATGGGGATGCATGATTTCCCTTAGTGGGGGAAATAGAATATATTTTACAGGTGGATTGAGGTATGTGGAGATGGCAGTGGGGGGGGGGATCAGATAGGAGGCAGATGGGGTTGAGGAAGAGAGAGTACACTGGAATTGTGGGGAACTTGGGGTGTGGTATGGAAACCTAGTACAGTGTAATATAATTCTAAATGAATTTTCTAAATGTTTCTCACTTAAGTTGGCCCTAATAATGAAAGCATTACTATACATTGTAAGTCTTATAATTTCACATTTAGAAGGTTTTGGAAGAGTTGTGGTTTAAATTGTTTCTGGTGGTGACTTGTCTAGTATAACTTGAAAATTTCAATACTTGTGTGGGTATATATGTGTATGTGTGGGCTTACAAGGAAAATTTCACATATAATTGGTTTTAAGATTCAGCAACAGGAAAGGACCTTTCTATACTGAGACTCTCTACTCTTATAGGTTAATTTTCCAAAAGTTATTTTGAGATGATACATAATTTTTCTTTTTTACAAACTTCATTGTAGAAATATTTTCAAAGTATAAAGTGTTAATCATAAGAGTTAAATTTTTTCTCTTTATGAAAATTTAGTCAATCATCAAAAAGACAAAGAGATATTTTTCATAGGATCCTGAAATAGTGTATGGAAAAAATATGTAAAAGTAAAACCTCCATACAATGTAACTAAGATGACTGTATTTATTTATATGAAATGAGAGTGACTCAGAATACAGGCAATGCTTTCTTTTGTTACTGTGGTTTTCTTATATGAAGAGAACACTGCATGATCTGTCTTTTACTTAATTAAAGGCATTGATGGGTTTTTCCAGACGTTAAGAGCCTGAGCATAAGTGTGCTGACATCGGATTAATGGATGAAGCCACCTGTTAGCTCCACTCTTGGCTTTGTGGATGATTTGCATTCCTGTGGCCTGTAGCTCCACATGAGCACTCTCAACACTTCACAGCCTTAAGGTCTGTTTAATATTGTTGGTGCCTTCCAGTTATGAAACCTTTCTTCTGTGTTAATATGAGCACACAACGGTAAGGATCTACTCCATAATTTCCATCCTTAAAAGTACTGTGTTTTCTTATGAACTCACAGAAATGGTGGCAATATGCACAGGGCCTACACAGATCTGAGCTCAATGAGGATGCAGTGCTGAGAGGGTAAGTGGACAAACGTCATCATTCCTAACTCACAAGTCATAGCCAATTGATAGCCACTCACAAATGAAAGCATAATTTCTTCAATAAGATTTCACCATGTATATAAACTATTCCAAAGAACAGATCCCAGTAGATTTCCATGCAGTAGATGGCATTTTTTGAAGGTTCTTTGTTTCATAATGCTTTGTCAGGGCTTTCCTCCCAACCCGTTTTCCCCCCTTACAGGTCCTCTGTGTGTGTGTGTGTGTGTGTGTGTGTGTGTGTGTGTGTTGATGTGTGTATCTGGATTCTGGTTTTGTGATTTTATGGTATTTTTGTATGTATGAATATGTTAATTTCTGCATCCATGTACATTTCTTAAGCTTTTTTGGTTAGCTGTTTTTCTTCTGTTTGTTTTAGTTATGTTCTAGTTTGGTTTATTTTATTTTATTGTTATCATTTTATATGTCTGTCTGTATCATAATGAAAGAGAGAAAGAAAGAGTATGGACTTGGGTGGGAAGTAGGGAAGGTCTGGGAGAAGTTGGAGGAGGAGAAAACATAGAATATATTGTATTAAAAATCTATTTTCAATAAAAGTATTGTTTTTAAACATCCTTGATGGGAGATGTCATTATATATATGTTTCTTTTATTGGTTAATGAATAAAGCCCTGTTGGCCAACAGGAAAGCACGATAGGTAGGAATAGGAGACAAGGAGTATTCTGGGAGATGTAGTAGGGAGAAGTCAAGATGTAGGCCATGAGAATATAAGAGGTCCAGACTCTCTGGTAAGATCATGGTGGAAACACTTAGATTGATAGAAATGGGTTAATATTTAAGACAGAGCTAGCCAATAAGAAATGCTAGTAACAGGCCAACAGCTTTATATCTAATACAGTGTCTCTGTGTATTATTTGGGGCTGATGCAGCAGTGGAACTAGGCTAGCAGAAAACTGCTCATAACAAAATGGCGCCTACAAGATGGGTACTAAGACCTTCCATTTAAGACTTGACAAAAGCTTAAAAAGGGATTTTAGAAACAAAAGAACAGAGATAAACAAGGCTTCTTGGTAGCACCATTTTTCTCGGGTGGGCTCTGTTTTTGACAGAGACAAGCAGAGACTCCCAAGGCTCCTTTAAGGGAAGTTTCCTTACTGTGGCAAAAGACACAGGGCTCTTTAAAGAGGCCTGCTAAGAACTGAATGCTGTCTACAAGAGCTGGCAATGACAATGACCACATCTCCTAGCTGGCAGCATGCTGCTTGATGGCAGTATAGACCAAGGCGGTGAGCACAGCTCTCAGTGTTGGTGGTAAAAGTACTGCTTCCATCTTGGAAAAGACGATGGCTAAAACAGTTGTGGTTTTCATAGCAATGTTGTTGTTTAGCAGATAAAAACTCCGTGGCCAGAAAAAGATAGAAATTTATAGTAAAGTCAGATTCAGATAAAGAAAAATCTCCAAATGTTTACTGTGTGTTTAAAAACATACATAGGCTTGGTAGCAAAAAAGCAACAGGATAAAGTGGTTTTTAAAAAGAAGGAAAGGAAGGAAGGAAGGAAAGAAGGAAGGAAAAGTAGCTGGATGTGGTGGCACACACCTTTAATTTTAGCACTCAGGAGGCAGAGGTAAGTAGATCTCTGTGATTTCAAGGCCAGCCTAGTATACAGAGCGAATTCCAGGGCAGCCAATGTTACACAGAGAAACCCTGTATCACAAAAAGGAAAAAACAGAAGTAAAAGAAATAGAGTAATAAAAAAGCCACCTAAAGATGGGTAATACACAGTCTCAATATTGTACGCTATTGTGTTGTCTTTGAATTGCTCAATTGCTATGGAAGGAACAACAGCTGCTAAAATACACTTGATTATCAATGCTGCTGAATTAATCCAACTCATGTATTTTAAAAATGCTTTGACTTCAAAATTTAAGTCTAAGAACAGGTTACTGGGGAAAAGAATTTCTATTTTTGTTTTCATAGAAAATGAAAAGCTGTGGATTCCTTCCAGACTAACATGGTTTGATTAAGCAAGACCCCCTGAAGATGTGTTCCAGGTGATCCAACATTCAAAACAGCTGGGACAAGGCAACCTTGCATACTACACACAGAATTTCTGCATCTTATTAGGATTCCCATGGTATTATAGCTTCCCCAACCAGCAAGAAGCATTTTGGAAATAACAATGCCCAAATGCCCACATGCTGTCTGTAAATGTTTGCTTTCATTTAAATGTGGTTGGTTATAAATTATTAATAATCACAACCAATCTCTTTTTAAAGGTAAAAAGGGGGTTATGGTATAGAAATGAATACTTCATTTGGGATGGGTTTTTATTTATTGATATAATTTAAGGTCAATTTTGTGATATGTATATTTCTCCTCTTGTTTATGTATTGTGTCTACATAGATCATTAAAAATATAATGTATAATTTAGTACAGTTTATAGATAGTTACCTATAATAGTCTAAATGTAGTCATGTTATTAGGAGTTCTAGATAAACAGAGATATATTTGAGATTGATAAATATTTTTCAAACCTTTCAAAGACCAACAGAATATGGCATTTAAAATGGTTTAGGGTTTTCTTGACAGTGAGACATAACTGCTTCTGAAAACAGCAACTGAATCAGAAAGGAAGAGGGACATCTAAGAAACTCGTTATGGAGTTTGGTTCCAATACAGCAAGGCTAGCCATTTGGGCAAGATACTGCTCTTGTTTGGACTGTTTGACTTTATACTGTATAAACTGGACATGCAGGACCCATAGGAAAGTGACTGCTGAAACAAGATGGACAGTGCTACAGGGTTCTTGCTTCATGGAAGAGTCTGCCAGACATTCTGTAGGACACAGAGAAAAGTGACTGACAAACTGCCAATGCAGGTGGACAGTTTAAAGTTTCCTGCTTTGCTGAGGAGTCTGCCAGACACACTGTGGCCTATAGGCTGAAGATGGAACATTACAGAAGAACTTCGGGTGACTGAACAGGTAGCTAGATGTCTCTGTCATTTCTACAGTTTATATATTATCCTTCTGTGGTCTTTGAGGGAGTTGAAGACAGATAGTGATAGCTATAGTTTTCCTTAGTTAGAATTAAAGATAAGTTACATATGGACTTTAGACTCACAAAGATATCATAGATGATAGAATATGTTCTTTAAATCTTGCTAAATGTTAATTGACTAAATATTGTTAACTATAGTTCTTACTTGGTAACTGTTCTGTTACATATATTTTACTATGTTAAAGTTAAAACCCTTCTTTTTTATTTTAGACAGAAAAGAGAAGGTGATGTGAGATTTCATTCTGTATATATGTTTCTCTTATTGGTTAATGGATAAAGCCCTGTTGGCCAATAGGAAAACAAGATAGGCAGGACTAGGAAACCTGGAGTATTCTGGGAGATGTTGTAGGGAGAAGTCAAGATGTAGGCCATGAGAATATAAGAGGTCCAGACTGTCTCTCTGGTAAGATCATAGTGGAAACAACTAGATTGATAGAAATGGGTTAATATTTAAGACAGAGCTAGCCAATAGAAATGCTAGTAACAGGCCAACAGCTTTATGTCTAGTACAGTGTCTCTGTGTGTTATTTGTGGCTAATGAAGCAGTAGGACTAGGCTGGGGGGAAACTACTCGTAACACATCCTGAGTATTATTATTTTGAAAAAGCTGCAAAGAAACATGTTACTTTATGTTTACTTAAAATATATGAATGATGTATGTTTGTGTGCACATACAAATAGTGTGAACAAAGTTACACACACCAAGTTGGTGCGACAATGTTTCATGAGCCAGAGACTTTTTAACAAAACCCTGGTATCAAGTATGGGAAACTCTTCTTTGAGTATTTGTCAGGGGAGTCTAACAGATTCATAAAAGAATACAGGCTGTTTTGTGGCCCTTACTAGAATTCTAGAAGATAAGACCTTATGTGGTGATTTGAAAGAAATCCAAAGAGAGTATTATTGGGAGTTGTGGCTTTGTTAGAGGAGGTATGGCCTTGTTGGTGGAAGTATGACACTATGGAGGTAGGTTTTGAGGTCTCATATATGTTCAAGCCATGACACAGTTTACTTCCTGTTGCCTATGGATCAAGATGTATAACTCTCATCTCCTTCTCCAGCACCATGTCTGCCAGCATGTCACCATGTCCCACCATGATGATTTGGACTGAATCTCTGAATTGTAAGACATACAATTAAATGTTTTCCTTTATAAGAGCTGCTATAGTCATGGTGTCTCTTCATAGCAATAGAAACCTTAAGGCATCCTATTACTAAAGATACCACATACTTTAGTCACAGGGTTTGGAAGTGAGCTAGAACTGACACAGAAGCCTCATCCTTGAAGGCTAGCTCTCATGGTATATATGAAGGTGAAATGCAGCTGCCAAGGAAGAAAAGCCATTAATAGTCTTACCAGGGTGTAAAGCATATGAACTAAAAGTGCAGCATGGAAATATGTCTTCAAGAGTGTAATAGTGGCACTTACATCTTTAGGTGTAAACTAATTGCAATGGGGTTGCCTAATTGAAATTATACCTGCTTAATGATAAGGTTATAGCTAGTACTGTAATTCTAGTGAACTGCCTATAGCAGGTGAGGCAATGGACCCCAGAGATGATCTGACTACTACCACTTTCTAAACCAGTATAATTTTTAACTGCATTAAAAAATAGCAGAGGGAGGGGATTGAGTGGGAACTGGGGTTGGTGTGTAAGATGAGAAAAGATTGTTTTAAAATAAAAATAATAATAAAGAAAGCAAAAATTTACATATTGCTATATTTACAGATAAGTGCAGTTCTCACCTCTCATCAAAGAAGCTTCTTTTTGTAGCTGATGGAGACCATTACAGAAATTCAGAACTAGTCAAAAAATGCAGAGAACATTCAACTGTTGGTGCCCAACATCAATTCTTACAGAGACAATACATACAAGCCCTCCATCTAAAAGTCAGAGAACATTGCAAAAGAAGGGGCACAGAGATTTTAAGAGTCAGTGGATGGAGACATCTGCTGTGAGAGTATTTTCTATGTATTACAGGAAACCTCCATCCATGGAGTCTCAACAATATGGTCCCCTAAACAAAACCAACTTAATGACAACACAGTGACATGCCAGTGTGGATGGCTGCTGAGAGAGGGAGTATCAGTCTTTTCCAGGGACAAGTCACCTGATGGGTTAGCTAATCCCAAGCTATCAGTCCTAAGTACATACATTTATGAGCAACACTGAATGGACACAATGAAAAAAAAAGACAAAAATATTTAAAGGAAGAACATTTATAGACCACTCTTTAATGAAGTCTAAAATCATTAATTCTAAGCCCAATTTTAATTTTTACAAATTATAATCAATCTTACATTACATATGCTTTCTGTATGTATATCTTTCTATGTATCAGCACATTACAACCAATTGTATTTTATCCCCATAATAAGTAGTTTATTTAAAATGAGAAAATTAGCATAATTTACCAAGCAAGCATATAAACAAGAACTAATTTGATCATCTCAGTGGATTTATTAAAAGTATGTAATAAAACTAAAGTTGCACTCCCAAGTTTCAAAGCACCAATGTAGTTAAAAAAAAAACATTTCACAATAAATTTTCAAATAGGGAAAGAATCATCCAAAATTGATTAAGGATGTCTCTAAACAGGTGTATTCCTACCATATCAAATGCTTCCTTGCTAAAATTAAAATCAAATCATGAAAAACAAAGCAATCTCTCATGCAGTTTATTTAATACTGTACTAAAGTCCTAGCTGCTTCAACAAGGAGGACAAAGCATAACATATAAGCTACAGAAAGAAAAGAAATGAAACTGTAACTACTGAAACATCAGGAGGATTAAGAACACAAACAGCAAAAATAAAGAAGAGCAATCAATACAAATTATTCAACAATAGCTTTAAATATTAATAACCTCAACTCCCCAATCAAAATACTTGGGTTAGCTAAATAGATTAAGTATTAAAATGCAACTTTTCCAGACTTTTGTTTGTTTTTTTATTGTGTAAGAAATTCATCTCACCTTCCAGAAAGGCACCACATCAGAGTGAAAGGATGGAAAAGTATTTCAAACAAGTCAGCATCCTGTCCTAACCCATGACAAAATAGACCTCAAAATAAAACTAATCTGAAGTGATAAAGAAGGACCCAGACTAACATCAACTCAGTAACAGTCAGTGATTTCAGAATCCAGTTTTCTCCTAGAGAGGGACTGTCTGGACAAAAACAAGCAAACAAACAACAGAGAAACATCTGAAGTAAATGACATCATGCATCAAAAGAACTTAACAGATATCTAAAGACATATGGCCTAAACACCAAAAGATTCATAGTCTACTCAGCAGCCCATGGAGGTTTCTGTAAAACCTCAAGAAATAAAGAAAAAATTGAAATAATGCTATGTGTCTGGAGGACCATGCATTAAAACTGGAAATCAGAAGCAAAATGAAAAAAAATTATCAGAAATGACAGGAATTCAAGCAAATTAAACACATCACTGAAAGATGAATGTGTCTGTAAGAGCTGGTTCTTTGAAAAGATAAGCAAGATTGATAGACTCTTAGCCCAATTAATGAAAAGAAGAAAACCTACTTAATATAATTGGTGATGAGTGGGGAAAAATTACATAAGATCTTAAAGAAACTCAGAATATTGTAAGGGAATACTTTTTTTTTTTTTAAAAATCTATATTCCTTCAAGTTAGAAATCTTAAGAGAAATGGAACAATTAGCGGATTCATTAAAACCACTAAAGTTAAACCAAGAAGTGGCCAACAATGTGAACAGACACAAAGGAAATAAGAAGATTGGAGCAATAATGAAAGCTTTCTGGTTGAAAAAACCCCAGATCCATATGGATTTGTGAAAGACATCTACCAGACTTTCAAAGATCTACAAGAATTACTTCTTAAGTTACTGAACACATATACAAACACTATCCTGAGGATAACATATGACTACAGCTTGCTACAACATACTTGTACTTTAGCAAGTCACTTTGATGGCATTATATGATCAGGCTAGGGATCTTATTCTTTGGAAGTACATGTTTATAACAGAAGTTTACTTAGGAAAAAAATTCATCTTTTAATTGCCATCCTTTGTGGGAGAAGAAATAAGTATTTTAAGACTTTTTGTTAAACTAATATGAATTTCATAGAGTAGTATGACTCAAAAATATTGTCTCTGATCATCATCCTCACCATCATCATCACCATCATCATCATCATCATCAGCAGCAGCAGCAGCAGCAGCATCTCCTTAGAGTTCACATCTTCTAAACCAAAGCCAGAATGCTAACTAGACACCCCCTATAATTCTATGCTTGTTCTAATAAAAGAGAACACCATTGGCCTAAGACTCCAGCAGTTTGTGGCAGGGCAGAGCACAGTAAAATTAATGGGAATAGCTGCAGTCAACAATGTGAAAACTATCAGAGAAACACAACATGCTTATTTTTGGAGGATCTGTCTATTCCCATTCTTTTCTTCCTACTGTCAACGCCTACTTCTTTTCCAACTTATTCATAAAGATAATTCAGCTAAAAGATTTTAGAACCTTGTGTCTTTTCTCAGGTTATGCCCAGTAACAGCAGGAAACTGGGAAGCTAAAATGTTTTTGTAAATGATATTAAACTAATTGTTGCTTTTTTGATTTTGTTGCTTTTGTTGAACTAAATGACTACACAGGTAATATCACACAGGGAATCAGCCCCATACTTCTTCATGGCTTTTCTTTGTCTCGCTCAGTGCCGTGGAGTATATCATGTTTCTCAGACACTGGATCTGTTAACTTTAATGCAGTTTTACTGTCACATCTGTTCTAGTCATTATTTATTGATCAGATTTCTTAAGAACATAAACCAATTAGTAACTTAAAAAAGTGATTCAATGTATTCCCTTTTACCCTGTTTCTTTGTTATTTTGTGTTGCTGCATAGAAATTCTAAAATGTGTGCTATTAATGAAAGTCCTTGAAGTTATATCCTATTTTTATTCATGAGATAAATGCAAAAACAGATTTGTTATGAACTTCCTTGGGTAAATGTATAGGGTACTGGTAAACATTTGTATTCCTACTGCATCCTACCTTATTTGTAGCCCTAATTTTTAAAAAGTACAAGCAATCCAAGAGCTAATGCCCTAACATGGAGGAGTTAATAATTCTTCACATATGGTAGCTAGCTATTTATTAGACCATAGTTTTATGCCTGGCTTTATCATTATACTATGATAACAGTCCAGTCTCAAGTATGTCCAACTATATAATCACATAGCATTAGCAGCATCACCATAGGCAGAGATTACTGTTAAATGTTTCCATGCAAAAGATGGAAGAGGGGAGGCAGCAGTAATGCATCAAATAGGATGTCTTCTACAATTATCTCACTTGATAAATGTAAAAATTAAATAAAACAAATATGGTAGCATTTAAAAAGAGGTATCCATGTCAATATTATTGTTTATATGTTATATTTTATTTCATATTATTCTCAGTGGAATATAAAATTGAATTCCAGCTAGATTGGAATAAGTTATTTGTCAAGATAAACTACCTCTTTATGTGATAATTTCATGATAGACATAAGTTTAAGGCAGGAATTTTAATATTCTGCAATTCCCCTTAGGCCAACCTTAATTTGCAGAATTACTTTAGTGGAATCTCTAACCATTATTCTCAATGGATTATAAAATTGAACTGCAAGCAGATTGGAAAGTAATTTGTCAATATAAGTACCTCTTTCTGTGACCATTTCATGACAGTCATAGGCTTAAAGAAGGAATTATAATATTTTGTAACACATTTAAGGCCAACTTTAATTGAAGAATTGCTTTGATGGAATTTCCAATGAGAAATATAAAGAATTCCCCCTACACCCATGTGTGTGTGTATGTGTGTGTGTGTGTGTGTGTGTGTGTGTGTGTGTGTGTATGCATGTATGCATGTTTCATTCCTCAATTGCTCCTTACCATAATTTTTAGACAGGAACTCACAGATTCATCTAGCCTGGTCAGGAAGACCAAGTATCCATGAGTCTCTGCTGAGATTACAGGAATGTAATGGAATGCCTAGCTTGTTTTTAAGTATGGGTTGAAGGAGATAGAATTTAGGTCCTAATGATTGCATAATAAGCATTTCATTGATATAAATTTGTCCTTTGTTTCTTCTGTCTTCTACAACTGAAGTGTATGTGTTTTGATCAGTTTTGATTATTATCAGGAAGACAAAATGGCCATCCTACCAAAAACAATCTACAAATTCAATGCAACCACTGATGGGAGATGTTATTCTGTAAATATGTTTCTCACACTGGTTAATAAATAAATAAAGCGCTATTTGGCCAATGGGAAAACAAGATAGGTGGGGCTTGGAGACAAGGAGGAAATAGAAAGTAGTTAGGATGAGTCAGAATGTAGAGCCTAGAGGAAGAAAGATGCCCATCCACCACGCTCGGATAAGATGACCACGTGGAAATATTTAGATAAGTAAAATGGGTTAATCATTAAGAGCTAGCCGATAAATAATAATAGTAACTGGCCAACAGCATTGTATCAAATACAGAGTTACTGGGGGCTGGCTTGGTAGCAGGGCGGCAGGACCAGATCAGCGGCTGGGAAAAACGTGCTTGTAACAAACCACTATCAAAATTCCAATACAATTCTTCATAGAACTTGAAAGGACAAATCTCAACTTCATATGATGGGGAAGAACTGGGAGTAGAAGGAGGAGAAACTGTATTTAAGTTATAATATACGAGGAGAGAATCCAAGTTTTGGAAAAGGGACAAAATGAAAATCCATGTCTTTATCCAACTTGTGAATTCTTATTGCGCCTCTTTCGGGCAAGAAAATGTTAAAATTTCTTTCTTTTTGTCTCTTTATTAGAGTTTAATAATCATGCAAAATAAAATTAATTTCTCTATTTAATTGCTTTCAGAATGTAAAGATTATCAAATGAAATAAGAATTATTCATAAGTCTATAGTCTTCAGCTTTTCTATCACCGAGTCTATATCACCGAGTCTGGAGCAAACATTGAACAGAAATTATGTGATATTTGTTTCATTCAGAAATCGACCATGATGTCATCTCCCTGTGCCACTATAACCATGAGCTAACTGCCCTTGTGTACAAGTTTGTGAAATAAATGAAGCCTAAATGCCAAGCAAATCCAAAATCAAGAGTATTTCCCCACATATGGTAACCATCTCCTTGTATTCAATTCCTTGACTGTAGGAAATCTGAACTGTTTCAACTGTGTTAAGAAAGTGTATTTTTATTCAAAACCAAGCTTTTGCTTTTGTTTCTTACATGGAAACTGAATACATCTTAACATCTAGAAAACAAGAGAGTTTCAGTGAACATGATTTCAAGGATTTTTGGAAGGCTCCATATAAGCCAATTCTGGATATGAAGATTGTGTCAGACTTTGCTGTCTGTGCTGTCTCTGAACTGAGAGCTTTGAGTTTGCATAAATGTGCCATAGTGAAGGAAGTGCTTGGAAGTTAGCTATGGAGTAGGAGTGAGAAAAGGGGAGAAATTTGGATATCATACTTGCTGTCAGCACATCCTCAATACATAGCTGTTTAATAAGCAGAGCATTCACAGACTGGCAGGGGTGTTGAGAACTTGGAGGTCTGTGCCTGGTTGTCTGTTTCTTTCTTCTCTCTCTTTCTTCTCTTCCTTTCTTTCTTTCTTTCTTTCTTTCTTTCTTTCTTTCTTTCTTTCTTTCTTTCTTTCTCTCGTAGTGCCATATCTCATAAAGGAAGACTCAGAGGACTGAAGAACATTTGCTGTATATCTCTGGTACTAGGACCAGGTAACAGTTTGTTATCTATATTTCTTTGTCTGTTTTCATTCTGCACTTTAATTGAGCATACTTATTTATTCTATGATATGTTAAAATTAGTTTAGTGATCTATTTAGGGTGATAATTGCTAGGGACTGTCTGCTTATTGCCTCTATTATGTTGAGATAAGTCCTTAGTATTTAGGGTGATAACGGCTAGGGACTGTCTGCTTATTGCCTCTATTATGTTGAGATAAGTCCTTAGTATCCCTATTCTTTCCAGGACTTCTATAAGTCGAATATAAGATTTTATCAAAGAACTTTTTTTTGTATTAGTGAAACAATCCTTTTTTTAATCCTTTAGTATTTATGTGATGGATTACATTTATTAATTTATTTAAGTTGAACCATTAGCCAACTTGATCGTGATAATTTTTTTCTGAAATTCAATTTGCACACATTTTACTGACTTTTTACATTATCACATATATCATATACGTTAGCCTATAATTTTCTTCTTTTAGTTTTAAATTTTTATTGGTTCTTTGTCTAGTTTGGTGTCTTGGTAGTATAGACTTCATGAACGGGGTTTGGAAATATTCCAATTTTTTTTTTTTTTTTGATTTTGCAGAATAATTTGAGGAATGTTAGTGTTAATTCCTTTTGGAAGTTTAGTAGAATTCTACACTGAATCCATCTAGGCCTGGGTTTTCTCTTTATTTATTTATTTGTTTGTTTATTTATCTTTAGGTGTTTAATAACTGCTTCCATTTCACTGGGTGTTTTATAGTCTACTTAAATTATTTACTTCATCATGATTCAAATGTGGTGGGATGCACTTATCTAGAAATTCATCTGTTTCTTTTAGAATTTCCTGGTTCAGTGAGATATAGCTGTTCACTATATCGGGTGTCTGCTCTTTGTTGCTGTGAACTTCTCCAATTATTCATTATGTTGTATATTTATTTAGTCTGTCCAGACTTTATAGTCATGATTGGTGACAGGCACATGCTTGTGCTTAGTCCATCTCATTTAGACTCAGAACAAGTCTTAGAATTCTTAAAAACAAGCAACAGAAGCTGGCTTCCCTTGATAGAGAAGAAAACCTCCTGAAAATTTTAGAGTATCTTGCTGAATTGATGAATGCTGAAGAATGGCAGTGGAGGACACATGAGGAATGATGCCATTGACCCTGTCATTGAGCCTCCTTGATCTTGGGACAGTGGCCAATAGTAGGAACTGGTACCTACCAGTCTTTCCAAGGAGCTACTGCTGTCAGCAGGGATTTCATTGGCATAGTTGGAACTCAAAGCAGTATTCACTTACCCCAGATGCTTTTTTGATAAAGTAATTCTCTTATTTTTCACATAGATGAATGCAATTTGTGCAACTCAAGCACATATCTGGTGTTTTGTTATTTCTGAGCTGAAAGCCTATAGAAACACTTCTTATGTATTATTTTCCATGAACAGAATTCTTCCAGCATAGCATGGTGTCCAAAACATGCTGGCCAGCCAGGAAATATGGCACATGTTGCTAAACTCACAGTATCTTTCTTTCTTTATTAAAACTCAGGAGAATTAGTGTAACTATGTGGCACTGAAGATCTTTTGTGTAGCACTTTGGAAGCGTTTAAAGAAAATATTACATACACGCAGATCTCAGTATTTACAGTTCAGATTCATAATGATACATTTACTTTATTCTGCCACCGAGCAAACACAAACTAGGTTCTTTCCACACAGGAATTTTAGTTTTAGTGTTCAGTGGATAAAGAAGCAAGCTTTGGACAAAGTTCTGTAGACCACAGTGTTTGTACTTCCCAATACTGATTCTGACGTGGAAACACAGGCCTTCTTTTCTTGCAGCCACTAGCTAAGTGGCTTTGCCTCTATTACTCAGCCTTGTGACATCTAGGCTCTTTATCTTTGAAATGCAGATAAGAAGGGGGATTCCAGGCCTGCAGAATTACTGAACTGATTTGGTGATGTAAACAGAGAGCACCATATGGAACAGACATTTGGTAAATTTCAGTTACATTTAGTATTGTTAATATTGTCAAGTATGTCAATGAAATGTATCTACTTTTATCTTCCAAAAAATTTCAAAATTATTTGTAATTTCGAATAAGACAAATACTGCCTGCTTACAATTAATACATATTTTGAACAAATGATACTCTCGTTCTCAGTAAGTGATTACCAAATTGAAGTTTTACGTTTAAGGCACTTTTTCTCTCTGTTCTTACGGTGGTCTTAACAGTTGATTAGGATCTGGAATATCTCCCCTAGATGTCCATTTATTTTATCTTAAAACATAAGGTACAATCCTCTTCAAAGTTAAGGAGTTAGGGCAAAGGTTAATGGCAACTCAGCTCATGACTTTTATGACCTAGTTTTTAAAAAGAGACATAATGTAGGAAAGTTCAAACTTTTCAAAAAAATTCTGAAAAAAAATTGCAAACATTTCTTGGCTTCCATGTAAAGTGCTTTAAAGGAGAAACAGTCTCAGGACATTTGGGGCACGCTCCTGTTGTGTCTGCAGCATGTTCCAGAACACATTTTCAGGAGTTTTGAAATGTTCAACTTGCACTTCTTTCTAACTGCCTGCTACCCATGCCGTTCAAGTCAGTCCCTTCTCCAGCTAGGCTGGAGAAGATGGTTTGAATTTTATTGCTTTGCAGAGAATATCTGTGTAAGTCCTTTATGCTGTTAGTTAGACAATATTAAAGTGGAACAAATGAGTCCTGCTGTAAATAATAATTTTTGGTTTGATTTTTTCATAATAAAAAGTTAAGACTTTATAGGGTTTCAACATGCCACATGTAACTTGTCCTATGGTAAGAAGTGAGAAAAGAGGGAGTGATACTTTTGCTCTTACTCATGGAAACAGTGCCAACCTGGTGTTTCCTGAAGAGTAGTTACTGATCCCCGATACCTAGAGTTGGTTTTCCACGTGGAGGGTTCACTGATTGCAGAGTAATTGTGGGATAATTCTTGAAATGTGATCCTAATGGTACGCACAGTCCTATTAACATCTTTAGGTTCTTTTTGTTATTTATTACATAAGATTATGATGTGGCTGGGTCATGTGGGTTCCTGTGGGTTCCATTGCTTTGTAGCATACAACTGGGGCTTGTGTCCATGCTTGATTCAGAACCAAACAGGTTGGTCAACCAAACAAACAAAACAAAAGGTTTATGAAAGTACATTTCAGTGAGGAAAAATCTGTGAGAAGAAAAAATATGAACTAGGGGTTCCTTTGCTCAGCCCTTTTCTGTTATTTCATGGTCAGAAGCGTATGTCCAAGACAAGAGAGTTGTTTTCCATGTAGTAATTGTTGTGGCAATATGTGGTCCCTTACTGTAGGTGTTAATATCTCACTGACAATTTTCTAATCTGCCCAACTTCATAGTAGTTATATAATATAGTATTACATTACATGTCTCTTAATAAGTTATAACTTAGAGCTCAGAAAAACAAATGTTTCAAATCAATAGTATATTTCATCTATTTTACTTAGAGACATTTTAGAACAGGTTGCATTGAGGGTTTTAAAGAATGATCTCAAAAAATTCCTTTATTACTTGTGCAATTAACATGAAGGATTTCTTCATCACTGCTGAGATTTGAGGCAAATTTCTTTACAGTATTGTTTGGATTCCAATTGAAAGCCCGAAGAGATTTTCTAGGAAAAATAAAGGGAAAGGCTTGGGTTGGCCTTGGAAGAAGTCATACTGTAACTGTGAAGTTGTTACAAAGTTGCAGGATCAGAAGAGAAGACAGACATTCTGTTCAGAAGTCATCAAAAGGATAACATTTGGTTCAGCCTCAGAATCTCTACCCAAATCTCTCTGTCTCTGTCTCTGTCTCTCTGTCTCTCTGTCTCTGTCTCTGTCTCTCTCTCTCTCTCCCTCTTTCCCTTTTTTGGAGATAGGGTCCAGCTGTGGAATGCTGGCTGGCCTGTAGCTCACTATATAGAACAAACTACAACCCTTAATTTTAATATTTAAAATTTAATTTTGTGTGTGCCTGTCTGTGACTGAGTATATGTATGTATGAACAGTACATGTGTGCAAGTGTCCATGGAGGCCAGAAGAAGTATCAGATCCCCGGAACTAGAGGTACAGATGGGAGAAAGCCACCGTGTGAATTCTGGGAACTGAACTCAGGTCCTCTGTAAGAGAAGCTAGTGCTCCTAACTTCTGAGCCATTTCCCAAGCCTCTCCTCTCAAACATTATAGTCCCCAGTGAACTGTAATCCTACTAAAATTTTCGTGTCCAGAATATAAAGCAATGGTCTAAGAAGAAACTGTGTGTATTGAGATTACCCATGTTGCTGTTCCAATGAATAAGAACATTTATGTGATTCAATGAGAGAGTGTGTCTTTAGCCACAGAGATCCATTAAAATCACATTATACAATAAAATAACTAAACATATCCCTCATATTCTTTTGAAACAGGTCAATTAGTAACAGCAACACATTGCTCAAAATAAAATTCCATTTTTTTCATATACTATTTATATACAGGTCAACCCTCTTCATATAGATATTTAAAAATATGGAGAAAGAACTTCTTTATTAGAGACAGAAATATTTCCATTTCTCTAATTCATGCTTTTGTATAAACTCATCCTTCAATACAGCCTAAGCCTACCGATTTATTTCTAATGATTCACATATGGGAGAAGTTATAGGATGTTACTCTTGTGATAAAAAGATTGTATTATCCTAATCTATTTTTGTCTCTGTTACTGCCTTTTGCTGGCTTGTCTTACTGAATGAATGCAGGGAGCTTGGCGGGCTGGCTCCCAGTTCGGGATGCCACGGCTGGCCAGCTGTGCAGGCTGATCGTGGGAATCAACCCATGTGCTCTCACCACAACCCAAGAGAGCCAGCCAGCCCCTCCTCTTCTTTATAAGGGTCCACTACTGCAAGTTCACTGGCAAAGCAAGATTTTGCTACAACCCCAAAATGTTCTTGTCTGCTATATTACAGCTTCATGCCAACAGCTAATACTTTGCTTCAGTATCTCAGTATTGTTCTATCTCAGTCATGTGACTCAGCCTAACTACCAGGGTATGAGGTGTATTCAAGAAGAAAAGGAAAGACAGACAAGACACTGACATTAGTGGCCCATAATTAGTTTGCATCATATTAGAATAAACTCTGGAATGTTCACTCACAGATGGAGACTTGGAGATAATTAGAGTTAGGTAAGACATAGTATTGGTCAAAAGTGATGTCTGCATGTCTGACTCATGAAGCATTAGGTAATGATGTTGTATGCTAGGATGTAAGAACCATATGTGAAATTTAAGATTCTAATGAGATATCCAATTAATTCCTGGTATGGGGTTGGGGACTTTCGGAGAGAGATTTGGGATTGATGTGTTGTTGGGAAGTAACCAGTATGTATTTTAAAATAGAAATTTAAAAAATAAATAAAATTGCTTATGACAATTAAGAAGAAATGATGCCAAGAACTTAAGTCATTATCAACAGGTCTTGAAATAGCCAGTCTAACTAGTGGGAGTCTCAAAACAGTAGTTAGAAAATAAGGGGATAGTATAACAGTTGATGTTTCCAAAAAGAGAAATGCTTAAAAATCATAAATTGTGTTGAGAAGTCACATAGGATTTTAAAATGGAAGTAATCAGTAATAAATAAAAAACAAACTAACAAACTGTCTTTCAAAGGTTACTTTGTCAAGAGTGAAATACAAAGAAGCAAGCAGAGGAACAGGGACTCATGGTGAATGAGAAGTTTAAATTTAGCCCTGCACAGATGCAGGTAGCTTATGTCCCAAAATACAAGTTTGAGGTAAAGTGTGACTGAAAATGAGGAAATTGGACAGAGAGAGAGAGAGAGAGAGAGAGAGAGAGAGAGAGAGAGAGAGAGAGAGAGAGAGAGAGAGAGAGAGGGAATCATGAAACTGTTAGTAGATGTGTCATCTCTGTGGACATTGAACCATTAAGGAATGTTAGTAGAGAGGGTTTCTCTTTACTGGAGAGAAAGATGTGGAATTTTGTGCTAAATTCTTCCAGCAACCCAAGTCAGGTACTTGGGAAAACATGTGTCCATAGACAATGTGCCCTGTTTTACAATATATAATTTCATCTACATTGAAGTTTGGCTTCCAAAATCACATTGACTCTGAATTTAAAACCTTAGTGAAATACTAAGTTACCTAATATACCACTATAATGTTAAAATCCTTATGAAACAAATACTGTTAAGTTGGAATTAATTTAAAAATCTTCAGTATAAGCAAATCAAAATCAAAGTGGCATCCTTTGCTTTCCTTTTCCCTTTACCTGGATAACTTGGTGCTTCCTAGGAAAGACACAATCAGTTTTGGTTTATCAGAACTTTCACTTGGAGGCTCCTTTGAAATGAATAAGATGTTTGGCCCTATAGTGTGACACAATCTTTCTAGCTCATACCCTACCTTGCCACATTCCCCATTTGGAAATACCTCTAGTCCTTGTAGTCTTTTTGGTTACTTTTTCTCCTTGTTGGAATATCAAACATTTTCAGCTGTCCCTTTGTATTGTTGGAAGTTTCCAAAGGACTCAGCATTACACCGGTTTTCTCATTTGCCTAGATACTCCACTGCTAATAATGTACTTGAGTGTTATTTTAAAACTGAAACTTCTTGGAGTTTTTCTTCCAGAACTTTCTGTAAAGCAATACTCCCTTAACTTAAGAGGAAGGAGGGAGGGCCTAGTCCCTACTCCAAATGACTTGACAAATTTTGTTGATCCCTCACTGTGGAGTGTGTGTGTGTGTGTGTGTGTGTGTGTGTGTGTGTGTGTGTGTGTGTGTCTGTGTATGGTTAATGGGATGGGAGGGTGCAGAGGGGGAATATGAAGGAGGGAGGGAGGGAGGGGGAGGAAGGGAGGGAGGGAGAGGGAACTGGGATGGATATGTAGAATAAGAAAAATAAATAAATAATTTTAAAAAACCAACAACAAAAATCAAAACAAAACAAAACAAAACCCAAAAAACGAAACTTCTAAAAGGTCAACTCTTCCTAAAGGTTTTTTTTTTTCATAAAGCATGCGAGGAGGGGTCACTTTGCTTGCGTCCCCTTCACCCTCTCCTCTCAGTGTTCCATTTGGTTGTTTTATCATAAGGGCTCTGTCTGTGACAATGATGGGCAACAGAGTGCTCGCTTAGAGACACACAACAAAGTTTATTCTATTGTTCTCTTTTTTAACATTTTCTCCCTCTGGCTGAATCAACTTCATCTGTTGTTAAGATTTTCCAGATTTTTTTTTAATGATCTAAATTATATGTATAGTTTGATGTTCCATTATTATTTATTTGAATGTGAGATATTTTTGTAATAAAATGGTAATAAAATATTACTTTTCCAAAATGTGGCTCTAAAAAGTTCAAACTCTCTAGAGTTTAAAATGTTTCTACTCTGCACTTCATAAATTCTCCTTAAAATGATATCTGATTTCTTAAAATCACGCATTCCGTTGTTTGCACTTTTGATAGTATTGCTTCATTTTGGTCAGATTATTGTTATGCAATAAAAAGTGAGGGAGGAATTACCAGTTTACAGCAGAAATAAAGCATGTTAGCTAGTGACCCATAGGAGAGCAGAGTCTGCAGGTCTTTTGGTTGTTATTGTTACAATGGGACAAAAAAAATAAAGGCACAGAACAGAATTGGGAAATTGATTTTGGACTTCATTATTTTTCCCTTTGAGCGTGGGGTTGCCTCTGCAGGAGACTCTGGGGAAGATAATGATTTTGAAACGAAGCAGAAATTTAAAGCAAACAGTTAAATAATAAAGAATGTGCTAGCTGTTTTATTAGCAGCGCTAACAACAAATTCACTTGTTGATAAGTGAAATAAGTAAAATGTCCTAATTAAAAATACATGTGCAAAATACAGCACTGACCATGACAGGCTAGCATCTACCTTAATTTATTCTCCATGATCATTTTTCATAAGTTTCATATTTTATCATGGTTAATAGGAGATATTTCCTTTTTGAGATTTTTTTAAAAATGTAATTATACAAACTATTTTTATTTAGAAACAAGTATTTTGCATATCATTCCCCCTGTTCCTTCTCCTTCCCATCCTCCTACGCCTCCTATCAACCCCCAACTCCCCTTACCCGCTTCCCAAGGACAGTGAGCTTTTTGAGATTTTAATTTAATTATATTTCCCTCTTCTCTTTCCCCTCTAAACTCTCCCTGCTCTTCTTAAAATTCTTGGCCTCATTCACACACTCAGGAATCCCTCCAAAACACTAGCATCAAAGCCATAATCTACATTAAGAGGACCTGATGTGCCCACTTGTGCAGGCTCTGTAAATGCTTCCTCAGTCTCTTTGAGTTCATGTAAGCTTTGGTCATGTTGATTTAGAAGGTCAAGTTGGGGGAAGAACAGAGAAGGAGAGCAAGGGAAGAGATAGCATAATAGAAGGAGTCATCATGGGCTTAACAAGAAACCTGGCACTAGGGAAATTTCCAGGAATCCACAAGGATGACCCCAACTAAGAATCTAAGCAATAGTGAAGAGGCTACCTTAAATGCCCTTCTCCTATAATGAGATTGATGACTACTTTAAATGCCATCCTAGAGCCTTCACCCAGTAGCTGATGGAAGCAGAAACAGATTCACAGCCAAGCACTGGCCAGAACATCTGGAATCCAATTGCAGAGAGGGAGGAGAAAGGGAACATTACTTTTTACAATGCTTCATCACAGAGCTTGTTCCATTCTGTTAAACTTGACAAACAGTCCATCATCTTGTCTTCTAAGCTTTTGTCTTTATTATTGTACAAACTTGGCCTATAATCATAATGAGAAAGTTGCACTCAAGACCCAAAGTGATAATGTGATACCATCTTTGTTAGAACCAAGAGATGCTAATGCTTCTAGTGTAACACCTTCCTAAGAGGAACAACTGGTCCACAGTGCTGGAAAATAGGAACCCTTACACTAATCCATAAATTATTTAGTTTATCAGTAATTGAATGTAGAATTCTTGTTTCTTTTTTAGCTATAACACTAGTAACATGCATTTATAATAACAAGGGTATCTAGAAATTTGAATAAGTTACCACTGACATAGCCAAGAAACTGACTCTTCTTTGTGAGAATATTTTGTAACACGTTTTATTCATTATTTGATTGATTTTAATTTTTATGTCTATGGATACATGACTGAATAGATTTATGTGCACCATGTATGTGCAGGAGTCCCCAGAGATCAGAGGAGCATGTTGGAACCCCAAGAACTGGAGTTACAGATGACTATGAGCAACTACAGTATCAAACCCAGATCCTTAATATGCTCTCTTAACTGTTGTTCTGTGCCTCCATCCCCCTTATTCAGAGTCTCTAATTGATATTTGATCAAAACCATATCTGAATGTGTATGTATACTCTGCTGTTGTTCAGCAATTTCCTCAAGATAAAGCCATCCATTTTAGAGGGAAGCTTGTTAAGACACAGGATAATAAAGTAAGGAGAAACAACAGGATGTTTGTTCTAAGGGAGGGTGAGTCATTACATCTTGCAGGGATGCACTTCAAACCTAGGAAGTAAACAACTCATAGTCTTCAGGAAATCCCTGAAACTGACCAGATTCACTAACCTCCAATGCTACCCAAGAATATATAAACAGTGAAAGACAACTGCGAGCATCATGGCTGGCAGGGAAATGTTCCAGGTGTGGTAAGAAGGAAACTTGGTTCTGTTCAACTTTGTTAGCTGTCACTGGTACAAACTTCTGGAGCCTGTTGCCAACTGGTTTATTTCATATTAAACAGAGTAAAACTTTTAAAAACTTTCCTTGTGACAATTATCACAAAAACGTTTTAGGCGTAGCTACATTGAAATTCCTTTGCAAGGCATTTCTCTTTAGTAAAGCACCTGAGAACTTTACACAAGAAGGACTTGTACTGACTGATAAACAGTGTTCAGTACAAGGACCTAGAGAGGGAGGGTTTGTAATAAGTATAAGGATGGATTCTGTTGACTGCAAAACAATGCTCAGGTGTTTGGACTGAGGGAGGGAGTCTTTGTAACAAGCATAGTAGCAAACTATTTTACAAAGTATGTAACATTCCTTACATGAGGATGGGCTTTATTGTCCAAGAGACAATGTTCAGGATTCTGGGGAATTCAGGTCAGGGATGGCTCCACAGACTAGTAAAAGATCACCAGGTAATTAAACAACATCTGTTCCAGTCTTCTGAGTCGACAGGTGTCAACTTCTTCCACTGAAGAAAAAGGCCTGCGAGTTGAACAATTCTCATTTCTCTAGTGCTTATCTGAGAGTGTGTGGACCCCTGCCCTTTTGCAGAAGAGCGCGTGGACCCCTGTCTTTCTGCAGGGGTTATTCCACTTAAATCAAATTCTACTCCTCGGTTCTATAGGCTTATGGCTATATCATAATGCAAAGTGCATTTAGTCTAACTCCAAAAGTACCATAGCATTTTAGGGTCTCAACAGTATTTAAAAGTTCAAAGTCCAAATTCTTTTCTGAGACTGTAGGAAGTCTCTTAATTGTAACCACCCCATAAAATAAAAAGAGCAAATTACATACTTCCAACATATAATGGCAAAGTATGTACACTAGTTTTCCAAAAGGCAGAATCAGGGATGGAAACAAGAATTCCTAGGAAGAGGGTGCGTCTGCACAGACTGATGAACCGATTAGAACTTCAGTGATGTGGTGAGGTTGGAATGTTGCAGTCCCAGAGGCTAATTACCTTACCTGGGCTAGCATTAGCTCCCTGAATAGCCAATCCTTGCCTACCCTTGTGTCAGAACTAACAGATTAAAGCCTTTTGAAACCTATTGACTTATCACATAACTAGCTCCCACCAACCCAAGAGCTAAGAATCTGACAGCAAATGCGGTATATAGAAAAGCTCTATCCATGTTGCTGTAACCACCTCTCTGATGTACCCAACAATGTAATTATACTTGCCTTTATTTATGACTTTCTTCTGTAAAAGTTCACAAAACCGATTCTACTTGGGAACAAGGAATTTGGGGGTAATCGAAATCTGTTTATTCAGGGCACAGTCACTCAACATAGTTCCAGAATAAACTATCTCTTATTCCTTTTAAGGTAAGAGCTGTTTTGATTTGTTTTCATTTGTTGGTTGATCTGTTTTGTTTTTGTTGTTTTTGCTACAGTGAGGAAATACTTGCCCAAAGTAAGTCTGGAACTCATCATGTCCTAAGGCTGGTCTGGTCCTTCACTGTCCTTAAAACCTATCCCCAGTGACATACTTCCTACAGAAGGACCACACATTCTTAGACCTACCCAAAGAGCATCATCAACTGGGGACTGAGTATTCAAATACTTGAGACTTTGGGGGACAACTTATTCATACTACATCGTAGTTTGGATGTAATTGTCTCCTATAATCTCATATGGAGTGACACTATTAGGAGGTATGGCTTTGTTGATTTGATGAACCCTGAGAATCAAGAGGTTTCAGAGGAGAAGAATGTTAATATGTGGTCTAGAGACTGGTTGTAACATTTTGGTGAAGAAAGTGGCTGCTTTTTGCCCTTTTTGCCTGAGGCTAAAGTAAAGTGTTTTAGATGAATTACATTGGCAGAAGAAATCTCTCAACATCCTAGTATACTCTGTTGTGTGATTACCAGTGTCTATGCTTATAATGATTTATAATGAAAAGGAGAAAGCTGAGCAGGGTAAATTCACAAAATATAAATTTTGAGGGGAAAAAGAGCACCAGAAAGTGGAATGGAACTAGGTCCTGTGTGCAAGGAGATAAACAGATTAAGAAATGAAGTAAGAGACTGGTGACGACCTCAGGCCAAGATCCCACCCAGCTATATTCCCAATTTGTGAAAGAAACAAAATAAACAAACGTTTAGAACTGGGTATGATGGAGGCACACCTTTAATCCTAGCACTGGGAAGGCAGAGGGTGGTGGATTTCTGAGTTTGAGGCCAGCATTGTCTAGAGATTCAGTTTTAGGACAGCCAAGCTTAGGCAGGGAAGGACAGAAAGCTGGTGAAGATGTAATTGAATAATAGGGCCATATTCCAGCCCCAGGAAGCAACAGAACTTGGCAAGTTTGGTCGAGTGGTTCTGGCTTTAGAGTTAAAGACAGAAGAAATGGGTTATGGAACTTGCCTCCATACCTAAAGAAAGCCACTGAGGACAGGCATGTGTCAGGGGTGCCTTGAATAGAGGCCCGGTAGAGAGGCCATGTGTGAAGCTGTGAAGCTGAAGCCTCTATTGCCTGGGAGAACCCAGAGATGCCAGAGCCATGGGATTCCTGTTGAGGACAGCTGCTAACAGAGAGTGGAACCAGCCCAAAAAGAAGACAGGTGTTGCAGTTAATGAAGCTGAACAGAGTTGAAGATCTGAAGAGTACTTTGACATCAGACATGAAGATGCAGAGTTTGGGGTTTGCCCAGCTGGTTTTCAGACTTGCTTTAGTTCAGTATTTCCCCACTATGCTCTCTTTTCTATGTTTGGAATGGTAATGTATATCCTGTGTCATTATATGTTAGAAGAATGTGATCTGCTTGTTGTTGTTTATTTATGGGGATTACAGTTAAGAGATTGCATGAATCTCAGAAGTGACTTTGAACTTCGGATTTTTAAACATTGTTGAGACTGTTATAGACTGTTATAGACTATGGAGACTGAAGTTGGACTAAATGAATTTTGCATTATGATATTGTTACAAGCTTCCCTGTGGGAACCAGGGAGTGGAATGTGGTAGTTTGAATGTAATTGTCCCCCGTAATCTCCCAGGGAGTGGTACTGCTAGGAGGTATGGCTTTGTTGGAATGGCTATGGCCTTGTTAGAGGAGGTGTGTTACTGTGGGAGCAGGCTTTGAGGTTTCCTATGCTCAGGATACCTCCCAGTGAGTCAGTTAACTTCCTGTTACCTGCAAGCCAAGATGTAGCTAGCACTATACATCTGGTATTCCACCATGCTCCCTGCCAAGATGAAAATAGCCTGAACCTCTGAAACTGTGAGTTACCCTATTTAAAAGTTTTCATTTATAAGAGTTATTGTGGTCATGGTGTCTTTTCACAGCAATAGAAACCTTAACTAAGACAAACCACTACATCCATATTCCTATGAGTGACTCTAATAAAACTTACCTCTTTACCAAGTTGGAGTTGATGGTATTCCTACTTTGGTCTGTTGTCTGTCATTAATTCATTATATGAGATGAGAAGATGTTTGTCTCTCCAGGAAGTGTCACACAACACCCGTAAGATAATTAACAGACTATTATCGACAAAACAGTATTTCAAAGATGTCTTCAAATGACTTTTCGAAACTATAAATGCCTTTTCATCACTATTTGATTACATTTCTTTTGGTGCAGTCTCCATTTCTTACTATGGGATATGGAATGGGTTCTGTGTGACGCTATAAGTCTCATTTTTACTGATAAGCTGAAAATTAAACAGATGTCCCACAGCCAGTGGTTCACTTGACTAGGAGATTTATGGTGTTGCAAAACTGTCTTTCTTCTCTCCAGGCCTTCAGTGTGTAGTTAGACTTCCATTTGTTTTAAATACACTAACGTCAAGGTCAGATCATGGGTGACAACAGCAGAGCTGTGTTATCAGGAAAACCTGTGAGACCATTTGTATTGGCATTGCAGTTTCTCCAGAACATCGACTCTCATTGTCAAGTGATACTCCCTATGAAACACCTGACTCATTCAGAAATGGCCAGTGTCAACAGCACCAGACTAAGAATTTCCCTATTGCTCTCCTGACCCTGCACTTCAGCTTTCTGCATGTTTTATAACCTGCTGTTTTCCTGGTGGTAAGAGATATTCCCTACTAGGGACACCTGATAAACAACTAAAATTAATGTACTTTTATCTAATTTAAACAGAAAAGTAAACCTGTCCTTCATAAAAAATGCAGATTGATGACTAGTATAATAGTATTTGCTATAGCACAAACACTAAGATGAAGGAACTATTTCTTATCCAAGATTTTTTGTTCTTTGTGTCAGTGAGTTATTGGTTATAACTTCATTGTGCTTCATGTCAAGCTATGAATTGAGACTTCTTTGCCTTTGCTATAGAGTTATAGAAATTGTGAAGTATTTATAAATGCAATATATACATTATATACACATACATACAATACGCATGCACACACACATACACACACACACATATATATACATGCTATAAATGTTATATTTTATTTAACATTTAAAAATTTTTCTGTTTTGTCATAGGCATATGATCTTTATTTGGAAGTTACCTACAGGCCCTAGAAATGACATGGGAAGCATTAGCTGACATTAAATGGTTTTGATAATCTATATACTTGGCATGTTTTTGTTATTAGTACTAGAAGATCTAATTTTAAAAAATATCTCCATAGCATATAATTGTATATACCCATGTACTATGCTGTGCTGATTTTATTCACAAAAAGAACTAATTGGGCGGTAAGCAAAGGAAGTAAAACATTCTATGATCTAAAATTTCCCTCTGAGGAAACTTCTTTTCTCAGCTATGTAGTCAATATTCATTCAGTATGCCACAAGGATTCTTTATTTCAATCTAGTAAAGTTATTAAAATTGGAAAGGTAGCAACAGATTGGTCTACATAGAAAAGAAATTTGAAGTGTTCACATTTATAATTGTGAGCACCCAAATGTAAGAACATTGTAATTTTTAATGACTTTGTAAATGTTATTTTCAAATTTCTTATTACATGGACTAAGGTATTTGCAGTCTGTTCTGGCTGATTTCCTTTTGTCAGTTTGACACAAGCTAGAAGAGTTATTTGAGAATAGGGAATACAACTGAGAAAATGCCTCTTTGAGATTGGCCAATGGGAATTTCCTTGGTTTATGATTGATGTGGAAGGGCACAGCTCACTGTGGGAGGTGTCATGCTTGGGCCATACATAAGAAAGGTGTTATGTATAAGAAAGCAGGCTGAACAAGCTATGTATGAGCAAGCCAATGAGCAGGGTGCATCCATGGCCTTTCCTTTAGTTCCTGCTTCCAGTTTCCTGTCTTGATTTCTTGCGTTGGCTTTCCTCAATGGACTGTGACTCAGGATGTGTAAGCCAAACAGACTGTTTCCTCCCTAAGGTGCTTTGTGTTGTGTTTAATCTCAGCAGTCACATTAGAGAAACAGTGTTAAAGTCAAGTGGCCAAAGCTTACTAGGGGAACTTGGGCTTGAAGCTTACAGCTGCCCTTGTAGCTCCCTTACTGTTAATTTCTTTTCTTACACCTTTTGGATGCTGTGGCCAAGCAGATGTTTCAGCAAATAACCCATTCCACTCTGCACACCCCTTTTCAACAGAGATCTAAATATATTGCTCATGTTTATCTTCTGGCTGGTTCTGTGGTCTCAGTTCCTGAATGCACTCTGAATCAAGGACACCATGCTGCAGGACATTAACCCTGTTTACTACAGTGGGTGAAGCTCAGTGTTGTCTTCAATAAAATTTCCATCTTCTTTTATCTAATAAAGTGATGTTTAGGGTATAAACAAACAAGAAAAGCACAGATATTCAATATGTGTGGAGATTAAATACAACAAGATACAAGGATGCATAATTGATTTGAGAGTTTTTTTTTTTAAATAGCATAAGTGAAAAGTTTTGAAATCTGCAAACTTGGAAGCCTGTTTCTGAAACCTGAGGAAATTGTCTCAAGTGATATATTTCTCTCCTTTTTCACTTTCCAATATTCTATTGTTAATTTTGAGCAATGATACCATTTCAGTACCTTTGAGTTTTACAAATTCTCCTCTCCCTCTTGCCTGTTGTAGACATTTCCGTTTCCTGATGACTGTTCCTGCTGTAACATTTGAACCTCTATGGTCCGTTAAGCTCATCAATATTGGATTTGCCCTGTAATACACTACATGCTCACATCTTTTTCAGACTGCTAAACCAATTTCATCAAGGATGAATTTCTCAAATTACCATCAATGTATCTGTGGTTCTTTTTAATAAAAATAGCACCTCTAGAACTATATTTTACATATATTCCATTTTTTGATAGATTTCTTTACTGTTTTTTGAGTAGTACATTCTCATTTTATCTTTAAGACTGTGATGGCAACATTTGCACTTGGAATTGTCTTTTTAATCCAATACGTGTCTTTACAATGCTAACACTAAATATATTTTTCTCAATGAACAACTAATAAATTTATAAAAATATTAGATGGGTTTACTAATTATTGTACCTGAAGGAGATGTATGCGCTGTGTTAGATCATAGATGTTGTATGTATATGAATGGTCTTGACTTTTTGCAAGAACAGAGGAATGTCATATGTTCTTTTTCCATGGGTGCTGAATAAATTTTAATTACACATGACTTGAGGTGAATGTAGGTCAGGAGTCACCAGTAAGCATATGGGCTAGCACACTACTTCTCTGATTTGTTCACATTTATAGTCTTTTGTAAAGTAAGAAGGAGTTTTCTCACATGAAAAGCAGCATCTAAATATGAGTGCTTACCTAAGCAGGGGTGCACATACGACTCTCAAGATGGTCTTGGATATATCAAGAATGTGCATGCAGCTTTATATGGCTTTCTCATGTATTGCTATCTCTTCTCATTGGTAAGTTCATAAAAAGCGTGACAGTGAACCAGGATGAATACTATTCTTCAATTCTAGAAAAATCTTGGCTTACTAAAGCCAGGACATGAAGATAGAGGTTTCTGTTCTGCCTGGTCCTACAGCCACTTTGCCCCAAATAAACACAAAAAGAGTTATATAAGTGTAAAATGTTTGAGTGATGGCTCAGGCTTTTTACTGACTGGCTCTTAATTATTAACCCATTCATATTATTCTATGTATTGCCATGAGGCTGCGGTTTACCTGTAATCTGGCATGTTATTCCTTGGGCAGCATGGCAACTCTTTGAGGCCTCTCTCTGCCTTTATCTCCCCAGCCTTCTCCTTGCCTGATAGCTCCTCCTATACTACCTGCCTGATTACTGGACAATCAGAGTTTTATTCATCAACCAATAAGAGAAACACGTATACAGAAGAACATCCCTCACCATCTCCTCTTTTCTTTCTAAATAAAAGAAAGGTTTTAACATTAACATAGTAAAATTATATATAATAAAACACCTATTAAGCAAGAACTATAGTTAATATTCAGTCCATTAACATTTGGCAAAATTTAGAGAAAATATTCTATCACTTATGCCATCTTTGTGAGTCTAAAATTTTACTTGTAACTTATCTTTTATCATAACTAAGGAAAACTATAACCATGACTATCTGTCTTCAACTCCATTCAAGACCTCAGAAGGTTAATATATAAACTCCAGAATTGACAGAGACATCTTGCTACCTGGACAGTTACTCAAAGTTCTTCTGTAACGTTGGGGCATCCATTTTCAGCCTACAGGCCTAGAGTTTCTGGCAGACTTCTCAGTGAAGTGGGAAATTTGAAACTGTCCTGTCTGTATTGGCAGCTTGCCAGTAATTTTTCTCTGTGTCCTTACAGAATATCTAGCAGTCTTGTCCATGAAGCAAGAACCCTGAAGTACTGTCCTATCTTGTTTTGGCAATTTCAGCAGTCACTCTCCTGTGGGTCCTGCATGTCCAGTTTTTACAGTTTACAGTCAAACAGTCCAGGCAAGAGCAGTTTATTGCCCAAATGGCTAGTATTGCCATGTTGAATGCAAACTCCATAATGAGTTTCTTCAATGCCCATCATCCTCTCTGAAGTAATTGGTGTTGACAGAAACAGTTCTGTCTCTCTGTCATGAAAACCCTAAACCATTTCAAATGCCATATTCTGTAGGTAGGTCTTTGAAAGGTTTAAAGAATATCTATCTATTTGAAATACATATCTGTATCTAGAAAATCTATCATAACTATGTTTTAACTATTACAGGTGACTATAATCTGTATTTATACATGATTTAGATATATATTATTTATTTTTATTTTACATATCAATCCCAGTTCCCTTTCCCTCTCTCCCTACCATTCTCTCATGGCCCCCAACTACCCTCCCCTTCCACTCCCCCCACTCTACATGTAGGGTGATGCCTCCCAGGAGGAGTTATCTAAATCTGTCAAGTCATACGGAGTAGGGACTAGGACTTCTCTCCTGTCTCTAGGTTAAGGGAGTATATCTTCATGGGGGATGTACCCCCAAAGTCCTTTTGTGCATCAGGAATACATCCTGGTTCCACTGTCTAAGGTCCCTTAGACTTTCCAGGCCTTCTAGCTGAGACCCACTTTCAAGGGGTCTGAGTCAGTCCCATACTGGATTCCCAGTTATCAGTCTGGGGTCCTATTAGCTCTTCCTTGTTCAAGTAAGATGTCTCTATGTGTTTCTGCAGCCTGGTCTTGTCCTCCCTCTCTGCATCTGAATTCCATTTTGGCTCAGTGTTTAGTTGTGGGTGTTTGCTTCTGTTTCCATCAGCTACTAGATGAGGGCTTCATGATGGTGGATAAGTTAGTCATCAATCTCATTATCAGAGAAGGCCATTTATGGTAGCTTTTCCACTGTTGCTCAAATTGTTAGTTTGGGTCAGTCTTGTAGGTCTCTGATTTCTCTAAAATCAGTTTTCTCTTTAAACCTGTAATGGCTCCCTCTTTTATGGTCTCTCTCTCTCTCCTCTCCTTCCTCTCTTTCTGTGTATGTGTGTCTCTCTCTCCGTGTCTCTGTCTCTCTCTCTCTCTCTCTCTCTCTCTCTCTCTCTCTCTCTCTCTCTCTGTGAATTATAGGCTGGTGATCCTTTGCTCTATGCCTAAAATCCATATATGAGTGAGTACATACCATGTTCTTCTTTTTGTGACTGGGTTACCTCATTCAGGATGGTTTCTTCAAGTTTAATCCACTTGCCTGCAAATTTCAAAATTCCATTGTTTTTTCCCACAGAGTAGTATTCCATTGTGTAAATGTGCCACATCTTCTTTATCCATTCCTCAGTTGAGGGGCATCTAGGTTGCTTCCAGGTTCTTTCTATTACAAATAATGCTGCTATGAACATAGTTGAGCACATGTCTTTGTTGCATGGATGTGGTTCATTGGGATATAAGCCTAAGAGGGGGATTGCTGGGTCCTGTGGTAGACTGATTCCCGTTTTCCTGAGGAACCGCCATACTGATCTCCAAAATGGCTGTACCAATTTGCACTCCTACCAGCAGTGGAGGATTATCCCCCTTTATCCACATCCTCTCCAGCATAATTTGTCATTGGTGTTTCTAATTTTAGCCATTCTGGCAGGAGTAAGATGGTATCTCAAAGTTGTTTTGATTTGCACTTCCCTGATAACTAAGGATGTTGGGCACTTTCTTAAGTGTCATTCAGCCTTTTTGATTTCCTCTATTGAGAGTTATCTATTCAGTTCTATACCCCATTTTTAAATAGGATTATTTGCTGTTTTATTTACTAGTTCTTGAGTTCTTTGTATATTTTGGAGATCATCCCTTTGTCAGATATAGGATTGGTGAAAATCTTTTCCCAGTCTGAGGGCTGACATTTGGTCTTGTCAACTGTGTCCTTTGCCTTACAGAACCTTCTATGTTTGAGGAGGTCCCATTTATTAATTATTATACATTATATTTTAAAAGAGCTGTATAAACACAATACCTAAACAAAAGGAGAAATACATCTATAACAAATTGGTCTTAAATTTGTTTCAATAAATCCAAACCATACCAATACAAAGTATTCATTTCTATATTATATTCTCCCTTGTTCCTTTAAAAAGAGATAGCCTGTTATCATTAATCATTTATAGTCAACCCCATTTAAATGAAAAAAATAACCATAAACAATATTTGGGAATTTGGATATCATTCTTTCCAAACTGCTTCCTGCTGTTTGGGGGTCCTGTCAATACAATGGGAATCCTTAGAAAACCCAGAAACCTGGCTAAATCCTGGCTGTAGTGATCTGAGGCTACATTGCCTCAACTGTTTTGGATGTTTGATCACCTAAGGCACTGCTTCAGGGGGTCTTGCTTGATCATATCTTATTAATCTTGAAGGAATCCACAGCTTTCCATTTTCTGTGAAAACAAAGACAAAATCTCTTTTCCAAAGTAGCATGTCTTTAGACTTAAATTTAAAATTCAAGGCATTTAAAAAATATATAAGCATTTATAATCAAGTGTCTTTTAACAGTTGTTGCTCCTTCCTCAGCAATGAAACAATTTAAAGACAACACAATAACATACAATATCCAGACCTCCTGTGTATTTTCTATCTTTACATGGCTTTTTAATTTCTCTATTTTCTTTTTATTTATTTATTTATTTGATACAGGGTTTCTTTGTGTAACTTTGGCTGCCCTTGAACTCACTCTGTACACTAGGCTGTTCTTGAAATCACGCTTGCCTCTGCCTCCTAAGTGCTGGGATTCAAGGCAAGTGCCACCACACCCAACTACTCAATTTCTTTTGTAAGAACTTTATCTTTTTTCTTTTCTGGTCCAAGCCTATGTATAATTTGAAACACATAATTTGAAATACAGTGGTGAGGGTCTCAGTACTGCCCCAAATAATGTGATAGACTCTAATGATGATCCCCCATGGGAGGACTCACCCTCTCTGAGAAGTGTATTGGGGGTGGGGTGAAGAGATAATGGAGATAGTAAAAAGATGGGAGGGAGAGGGAATTGGATTATTATGTAAAATAAGATACTTAAAAAAATAGATTTCAGTGAAATCTGCTGCTGTCCAGTTATCATCCTTCTTTTTCTCCTCCTCCTCCTCATCATCATCACCTCATAATCCTCATCATAATCCTTATCCTCATCATCTACATCATCATAATAATCTTCCTTCTCCTCTTCATCCTCATCAACATCCTCCTCCTCATTATCACATTCATCCTCATCTTCATCATCATCCTTATCATAAACCTCCTCCTCATCATTATTCTCTTCCACCTCTCCCCCTCCTCCTCATCATCCTTCTCCTCATCATCCTCAATCTTTCTCCAATTCATCATCATCCTCTTCATAATCATCATGCAAATCCTCATCATCCTCATCAACATCCTCATCATGAAAAGAATTATGGGGATGATGATGAGTATGATAAGAATGATGATGATGGTGATGATGATGATGAGGATTTTGATGATGATGAGGAGTATGATGATGAGTATGATGATGAGGATGATGATGATGATGAGGCTGATGATGAAAATGATTATGATGATGGTGATGAGACTGCTGCTGCTGCTGATGGTGATGATGATGAGGATGGGAGGGTGGTAAGGAGGAGGAGTATCATAATGAGGATGATGAGGATTATGAGTATGATGTGAAGAGGATGATGATGATGGGGAGGATGATGATCATGATGAGGATGACAATGATGATGATGAGAATCATCCTCTTCCTCATCATCATCATTGTCATCATCATCAACATAGTCATTATCATCATCATCTTCATCAGCAGCAACAGCAAAGGGAGGCACTGGATGGAGATACAACACTCTGTTGCTGCTCCCCACCTCAGCCTGAGGAATTTTTTACTGAGTCCTCTAATCAAGCAAAAACGGGATACCTGATTTCATCTCAGAAAAGAATATCAGGGCAAGTCAGTATGATGTAGAGTGGAATTTAAAGAGTTTTTATACGCAGGGATTGATAGGTAAAGAGGATCTCAGGAAATGATCAGTCTTCCCCAGTGTAACGCGCCTGCCTCGACCAGCAAGGAAGACTTCAGGAAGCAACTCCGGGAAGATCTTGTTCACACAGTTTTAATCAGGATCCTTGAACATGCTTCTTCTGACCCCAGGGAAATGCCCGCACAGGCTTAAATCCCCTTGTGCTGACCAACCCCACTGAGCCAACGTGGATCCTGTAGATAGGCTACTCTAACGCAGAAGCAAACAGGCTGAACAGGCTTGACCAAATAAGGACTTGTTTACACCAGAGAGCGCTCACCCTCGGGGAGGTGGAAGGCGGCAGCCAGCACCATCTTTAAGGCACAGCACTTCGCAGCTCTCTACAGTTTCCCCTTTTTGTTTTAACAACGCAACAGGCAAGGGTAGTGGTCTGGTCTCCAGTAAAGCAGTGGACATTGTAATGACCCTGAATCCTGGTAGTCAGCCAAGTCAGTGCCATACCCGTCCTGTATCTTTTTCCTGGAGGTGGGGCCTTGGACATCAACCCACATGCAACCAGACTTGTCCTTCTCGGAGTTGCTCACTTCCAGAGCTAACTCGGAGTGTAGTGCTAAGCCATACAACCTGAGCGTGAAGGATAAATTCTTGTTCATGACTGTGAGCCATGCTTGGGGAGACTGCCCTGCCTCAATGGCTATAAATGCCTGGACAACCATAGCTGCATACCGCTTCTAAGCAAACCTCATCTTGTAAAGGCACCACAGGCCCACAAAGGAGATAAGCAACAAGAGGATAGCCATGGCTCCCATTCCCACCCACTCTTTTAGATGATCCATGGTGACGGCAAACCATGATGACAATCCAGCAGCCAATCCTGCATCCACATGTGTTAAATTCACTGTAATGATGGCCACTTGCAGCTATACCATTAAGTCATCAAAGTCAGCAGACCAATTTCCTAAAAGATGGCTAGACAATTGTACTGAACGCCGGTAACATACAAACCTGGATATTTCATTTTATATCCCAATTGGACCAGCTGCCACAAGGTTTCTATTTGTTCCTGTATCAGATCAATTCTTTGGTTTACAATCATTAAACCTCCTTTTAATTGAGCACCAATTGTGGATTGGGCATCCAAGGTGGTAGCCACATTTTTGGACAACTCATTTAGCTTAGAGACTGTCTGTACCGATGTGCCCATGGCCATGGTAGCCATGACTGAACCCACAACTGCAAAAGAGATAGCCGCAATCATGGCTGTTGTAATGTCAAAATCTCTCCCTGCAGCCTCTAGCAAACGGGTCACAAAATCTGAAAATGGTTCCATGGGGCCTTATAGTATCTTAGTGAGGTTACCATTCATTTCTCCCTTAATAGCTAATGACTTTTATGCTTTTATGGCAATCCGATTTACTTGTTCAAAAACTTGTATTGGGTATCCTGTCTGTTGACTGGCAAAGCGTTTCTGTCCAAGTAACATGTCCCTGCCCCATGTTGCATTTTCGTCTGCCAGATTAGCTGCAGCTTGCTCATTGGCATACTCAATTAAAAAAACTTTCCAATCCAGATATTGCCTGGGGCTTAGGCATGCTCGAGCCAGCCCACTCCAATCACTAGGAGTCATGCAATGTCTATTTAGGCCTTCAACTTGAGCTACAGTAAAAGAAGCTGAAATTTTATGTTCTCACAGACTCAGCCAAAGCCATGATGATCTTAAAGTCTAAAGGCTCATTATATCTATTGCCTTGGGCATCCTGGAAAACTGGGTAGGCCAGACTTAAGCCATTTCATACAGCTCTCCAGACCTCAGGGCAAAAGAAACGCCCTGTATGTCGGTCCCGCCCTTCCTCATTCTGATAAGGAGAAGGCGCCCACGGTATTGTCCCTGGAGGGTTTTCCTCCTCCTTACATAGCCATTTCTCCTTTCCTTCCCTTCTCTGTTCTTTAAGGGACTGTTTTTGAACCTTTTTTATGAGGGCTTGCAATTCTTTCTCAGAATCTGTTTCATCCGTACCTGACTCTCCTGTGCTCTCAACCTCTTCTGATCTTTCTTCTTGTAACATTTTTAGCGCAGCTTTTTCATTTCCATCTTTACAGTACCTCTGGTCTTTAATACAGCTACGCACTAACTTCCAAACAGGTTGGACTCCGGACTTTAGGGTCCCTTGTTCCCAAGCATAGTCAAGATCCCTGCCTAACTTGTCCCAGCATGCTACCGTGAGGTCTCCTGAAACTGTGAACCAAGGTACAATGGCATCACATTCGCTCAGGAATCTTTCTAGTGTGCTTTTTTTTTTATTTTAAATTTTTTTTTTTTTTTTTTTTTTTTTGACAAAAGTATCTCCTGAAGAGCCAGAAAAATTGGATGAGATTGAGAAGTCCCTGTTTTAAAAATTTTATTTCGGTTCGTTAGAACCTCTTGCTCAATGCCTGGGACTTTATTACTGCTTATTTCCTTGGTCTTTAACTTGGTCCCAACTTACCTGGGACTTTATTGCTCCTTACCGGAGACCTTATCGCCTCTTTACTGAGGGCCTTAGCTTGGTCCCAATTTACCTTGGGAACTTACCAGCACTGCCCTGACTGTAAGAAGTTCTGATCTGAAGGTTCCCTGTACGGGCCACCAATTGTAACATTCCTGCCTAGGCCAGCAAGGAAGACGCGACTCCGGGAAGATCTTCATGCAGTTTTAATCAGGATCCTTGAACATGCTTCTTCTGACCCCAGGGAAATGCCTGCACAGGCTTAAATCCCCTTGTGCTGACCAACCCCAGTGAGCCACGTGGACCCTGTAGATAGGCTACTCTAATGGGGAAGCAAACAGGCTGAACAGGCTTGACCAAATAAAGACTTGTTTACACCAGAGAGCGCTCACCATGGGGGAGGTAAAAGGAGAAAGCCAGCACCATCCTTAAGGTGGCACTTCGCAGCTCTCTACACCCCAGTATAGGTTTTTTAAGAGAAAGTGGCACTCAAGTGTCTTTACAAGCCCTACTTAGGATTTGGGTGGCCCAAGATGTCACATTTCAAAGGATTACCAAGAAGCTTACCTGAGATCATACATGATCTAACAACTAAGGTAAAATTGCAGGTCACAAGAGATGTACTGAAACTTCAAATTTTATTTATTTATTTTATTTGCCATTTTACTTATTCATTATGCATGGCCCCCTATTAAATGTCTACAACAAGGACACTCTTAAACCCTAAAAGAAAGTCTTTATTGCTGGCCAGGGGCTACCCAGAGAACTTACTCAAATTCCGAAGCCCCGAGCCTTACAGATCTTTGTCTTTTACAAAGCCACATTCTGGTTGGCACACTTCAGTTATCAGGAAGTGGAACTACAGGCGGCAAGAGAAAGGGGGGAAAAAAGCAATGTTAGTACATACAGGGACGTTTTACTCGGGAACTTTCCTGGAACTATGCACTAGGTCTTTGTTGCCCTTTTAGCAGATATTGGGGCCTACATGCTATATTTTAAGGACAGAATGGAGCCTCTAACATGGCATCAGCCAGGCTAAGTGTTGCTCCCTGTTACAGTGTGCTGGCACTCATTCAGTATATAAGGGTTTTTGCATGTATCTGTGCTAGCATTTGATATTATCGGTTTGCTTAATTACTGCCATTGAAACTAAGGTGAATAGAATCTCAGTGGGGTTTTGTTTTACATTTTTCTGATGACTAGTGAGGATGAACATTATACATGTTTACTGACCATTTTCATTTTATGATTTGAAAACTATTTCACTAGCCTACTTATTGATTGAGTTATTTGATTTCTTGTTTAGGTGTTTGAGTTCTTGCTATATTCTAGGTATTAGTCCTCTACCAGATGTATATAGCAAAGATTTTCTGTGTGATATCTCTTTACTCAATTGTTTATTTTGCTGTAAAGAAAGTATAATTCATGAGGTCCCATTTATCATATGCTGGCCTATTTCCTGAGTAATAGAATCCTATTCAGACAGTGCCACTCTTAGGCATATACCCTAAGATTCACATTTCTACCACAAGGACTACAGAGATTCTTGTACAACCATGTCTACTCCTGCTCTTATGCATAGTAGTTATGAAATGGGACCAGCCTAGATGCCTATTAACAAATTAAATGATAAAGAATATGTTATATATACACAAGAGAGTTTTATTTATTATGTTATAATGAATATATATATATACACATATATATATATTTCACTTTCTTTAGTCATCAGAATACTCAGGTATGACACATTTGTTTTCAGAATTATCAAACCTATTGTATGTTTGTTCTTTTACTGAACTGAAATATATGATGCTTATATTGGCTTTGCTGTGTTCTAAGCTGTCCTTTCTTTGTCTTCTTATCCCCTTGAAGGACAAACTGATGCTTCTCAGCTATGTTTTACCTTAAATTCTTTAAAAATTGAAAGGAAACCCAGTTGTAGTGGCATGGATCTGTAATCTTAGTCTGTAATCAGTGTGTCCAGGGGATGTGTGATCAACTGAAAGTCATCTCAATTAAACAAAGGGTTCCAGGCTGGCCTACAATGCATAAGTAAGACTTTTCTTAAACAATAATAATAAAGAAAATAAAAGAATAAAAGGAAGAAAAGGAAGGAAATGAAAGAAATAAACAAAAAAATTTAAAAGTCCACCTTAATTCAAGATAGATTGCCTTTCCTTTGCTGCTCTGTTTGGTTCCCAATCTCACTTTATTAGAGTTGACAATGGAAGATGGGGAATAAAGCCATTACTGAACTATTGAACTTCATTACATAAAGTTTTATACATCATATTTTACTTAGAACACACATCTGCTTCTGAGTGAAGTACAAAGTGTGCATGGTTGTACAGAACAAAACACATGATTATGTTCTTACAGTGGTAAGATGATTGTCCTTGAACAGACTGCTTTTCTAGGATCAGGAGACTTCATGCGGAATGTGCCATATTGCCTCAAGCTGTAAGCACCAGAGAAGGATAGTGTCTAGTCTGTTCTTGGGACAGAGCTACATCTCAAAGGCTGTCTGGGTACTCAAGCTTTTGACAGACAACCACACTCTACGATTTTTGTCTCTGTGGACAATGGGGTCAAATAATTGCACATGAAATGTCATTGGCTTGTTGGTTTGTTGAAGAAGCAGGTGGGAACTAGCCTGTGGAGTCAATTGTCTCTGTTCACATTTACACGGGTTCCAGGAATTAAATTCAAGTCTCTACGTTTATACAGCAAGTACCTTTACCTTCTGACTCATCTCACTGGCCCACAGAATGACTTCCTAAGCCAAAGTATTGTTCAGCCAAGAGCCACATGGTTTTAACCTTATACATTCATGAGTGCACACATCATGCGTGAGCATTCTTTTTCTTCTCCTTCTAATGATCCTGGTATTCTATTAGTTTTGTTTTTCTATGTCCCTTAAGTTCTCCCCTGCTCCATCCACTTTGCTTGTTGGCTCTGAGGCTTGCAGAAGGTTTCCAATGTTCTGTGATGGATCCTTTGTTCCCTGGAATACATATCTCTCCTCTTCTGTAGTAACTTCCTGAGAAAAGATGCACAGACAGTAAAATCTTTAAAGCCTGCATGGCTGAGAATCTCATTAGTCACTCTCATATTTGATACCCTGATTTTCCAGTTGGGAATTATTTTTCTTCAAAATTTTAAGGTGTTTAGCTTTCACTATTCTTTAGGTTTTAGTTATTAAACTTTTGCACTTCCAGCAAACTGAAATTTGTCTAAAAACATATAACTAGATATCTACCCATTCTTAGCCCCCAGATGTCTCAGTTTAGGTGTTTACTACAACATTTTGTTTTCTTTGTTTTGTGTCTGTAAGCTTTTATGGTTTTGTACTTAATCTTCAAGTTATGAAGTTTAAAAATTATTAATCTAGTGTTTGTCTTTGATACGAACATAGGAATTAACATTCTCTGTTTCTTAAGGAGAATTGTGTTTCTGATGACTTTTCTGTTCTCTTTGGAAGGTTTGCTCTTCATGTTCAAATTCTTAAACAAACTAGCAAATAAAGTGTTTCTACTCTTCTTTATTCTGTTTCCTTATTCATTTCCACATTCGGATCTTTTGACATTGTCATCTATTTTTTCATTTCTACAATTGCATTTTAAAATCTCCAAGAGCTTTGTTTGCTTGTTTGCTCTGTTTCCATTTTTTATAAACTTGTTTTCTCATTACACTGTTAAAAAAGATCATGTCTCTCTGAGGGCATTGAAAGTTCCCAAAGTTTAGTCTTCTCTTCTATTGGCCTTGTTTCTACTAAGTTAAAAAACAAAGCCAACCAACCAACCTACCAAACAAACAAAAAATTCCCCACAACTTGATTATTCTTCATCTCCTGGTGATTTTTAACTTGAGTTGTTGTGTGTGACTATTTTTTTAGTTAAGAACTACAATAGAAAGGCCATATAGAGAGATTAAAAATAAACAGCTTAAATTGATAACCACAATATATGAGATAGATAAATGGTTGTTTCTTTAAGCTATTCATCTTGGATTAGATTTCTACACAACAGAACCTACAGGATATAGTAAGAGGCCATTTTATAGTAATAGCCATGGTGATTCCAATGAGAACCGTTCTTGAACACAGAATTACTCACTTGCTTAATAGGATCTGATTTGCAATCAACTCAGATGATTTATTTTGTCTCATTCATACTTCTATAATTATGGTTATGTTGGCTGGCAGATGAATGGTCTAGGACCTCAGATGCTGAAGTTGGCAGCTTATTATCCAAGACATTTTTTCTTTTCCTGTTCTTGCAGGCTAGATTGGTCTCATTTACATGATGTTCTTAGTGTCCCAAGGGCAGTGGAGAGTAAGACCTAATGCACAAGTGGCTCATAAACATCTGTTTTGTATTGTGCTTGTGAGTGTTCTTTTGGCCAAAGCAAACTGCATACCAGGCCCAGACACATAGGGTGGAGAAATGGCTCCCATCTCTTAGCGGGAGTATCTGTAATGTTATACAGCAAGAAGCATGAGCAAACTCTGTGGTTGTGTTTATCATCTACAATGGAATGGCTCCCAGCTGTTCTGTTGAGCATTTTCAAATATCATATTCCATAAGTATTTTAGGAACACTTTACTAAGAGTGAAATTTTCAAGGGAGTTTGAGTATGACTATCAAAGTTCCAGTTGGAAGAAAGAGCTGGAAAAGCATCACCAGTCACTAATACTGAGTTTCTTAGGAACTCCCTGTACCTATTTGCACCCCACACTCATTTTTTTTCTGTTGACATTAAAACAGTAAACCCTCTGACTTAACATCCCCATGTAGTAAGCATCTAATCTTTTGCTAGTGAGGCTAGAGGACAGATTTGTCTAGACAAGCCTTAAAATGAGAGCTAAACAAAAAGATGCTGAAATTACAGTTAGTAATGAAGTGTTTCAGAACTGAAGATATGACCTAGCAGATAAGAGCATGTACTGATCTTGCGGAGGACCCAAGATCAGTTCTGAGTCCCCACATCAGGCATATCACAAGCACTTATAACTCCAGCTCTAGGGGATCGAATACCCAGCTGCCTCCATGTGCACTGTACTCCTGTGCAGACTCCCACACAGACACAATGTCATATACACAATTAAAAACAAAATAAATCTTTATTTAAAAATAATATTTAAGTTAAGATACATTCAACATTGTTATCCAAAAATACTCTGTGGATAAGTCTTCCTATTTTTATGCAAATTTCAAATGTTGTAGGTTTCCTGCATTGAACACTAAACGCAGTGTCTCAGTAAGTTCAAGACATTTCACAAACAACCTTGCCAGTCACCCTGTGATGAGTTGGAAGCTCTTCTCTGATAGTGGCCAGCAACCCCTCTATCCTTTACTTTTTCTGTATTTGTTCTTTCTTTATGAGACAGGGTGTGGTAGTTTAAATGAGATGTCCCCCATAATATCAGACATTTGAATATTTAATTGTCAGTTGGTTGCCCTTTTTGGTATAGGCCCCCAAATAGAAGGAAGCAGTTTGGAGAGAATGACACCCAAATTCCCAAATATTGTTTATATTTTTTTTCATTTAAATGGGGTTGATTATAAATGGTTAATGATCACAGGAAATTTCTTTTTAAAGAAAAAAAAGAGGAATATAATATGGAAATGTATACTTTGCATTGGTATGAATTTTGATTTATTGATTACAAATTTAAGGTCAATTTTGTTATGTATATTTCTCCTCTTGTTTAGGTATTGTGTTTCTGTAGCTCATTCAAAAAAATTAATATATAATTAAATACAGATTGTAGCCACCTGTAATAGTCAAAACTTATAGGTAGGTTAGTTAGGTTTTCTAGATGTAAAGAGATATTTGAAATAGATGGATATTTTTCAAATCTTTCAAAGACCTCCAGAATATGGCACTTAAAATGGTTAGGGTTTTTCATGACAGTGAGACACTACTGCTTCTGGAACACCAATTACATCAGAGAGGAAGATGGGCATAGAGAAAACGTGTTATAGAGTTTACCTTTGACATGGAAAGAACAGCCATTTGGGCAAAAAACTGTTCTTGCCTGGATTATTTGACTATATGCTGTTTAAAATGGACATGCAGGACCCACAGGAAAGTGACTGCTGAACTTGGCAGAACAAGATGGAACAGTCCTGTAGGATTCCTGGTTCATGGAAGAGTCAGTCTGCCAGACATTCTGCAGGACTTAGGAAAATGACTGACAAACTGCCAATACAGGTGGACAGTTTCAAGTTTCCTGCTTTGCTGAGGAGTCTGCCACACACACTGTGGCTTATGGGCTAAAGATGGATGCTCGAACATTACAGAGGAACTTTGGGTACTGTCCAGGCAGCAAGATGTCTCTGTCAATTCTAAAGTGTATTTATTATCCTTCTGAGGTCTTTGATGGAGTTGAAGACAGTTATGGTTATAGTTTTCCTTAGTTATAATAATAGATAAGTTACATATAAAATTTTAGACTCCCAAAGATAGGATATATGATAGAATATTTTCTTCAAATTTTGCCAAATGTTAATGAACTAAATATTGTTAACTATAGCTTTTGCTAGATAACTATTTTGTTATATATATAATTTTACTATGTTAAAGTTAAAAACCTTTCTTTTTATTTAGACAGAAAAGATGATGGGGGTTGTTCTTAGGTATATATGTTTTTTTTTTTTTTTTACTGGTTGATAAATAAAACACCGATTGGCCAGACAGAGAGATAGGCGGGGCTAGGGGACGAGGAGAATGCTGGGATAGAAGTGCAGTACAGTCATCAAAGGTAGCCTCCTTTGGTAGGCTACCAAAGGAGTTACAGGTCTGGACCCTTCTCCGGTAAGATAAGACCACATGGAAATACTTAGATTAATAGATATGGGTTAATAATTAAGACAGATTTAGCCAATAAGTAGCTCTAGTCATCAACCAATAGTTTTATAATTAATATAGTGTCCATGTGTTTATTTGGAACTGAAGGGTGGCAGGAACCTGACAGGACAGGAAAACCTAAAGCAACACACAATTTCACTGCAGAGACTACCAGGGGACTGCAATAGCTAAGGACAATATACTTAGCAGGGATAAAATGCCAGTCCTTTGTTCTCTGGCTTACACTGATCATTTCATATGGGCTACCTTAGAAAGGGCATAGGCATGATGGGGTGGTTTTCTATAGTTGCGGCTGACATTAAATGAGCTGTAAAATGAAGATAATCTGTTGACAACATCCTGGAACTTAGTATATCAACCCTGTCCCTGATGAACAATCTGACAACATGACCCAGTGCCTACCATCCTATCTTCTCATTCAAATCCTCTTTGTAAACTTCAGAGGTTGGAGCCACTCTTATTTATTTTTCAAGCTATGGTAGGGAATGTAGTTGAGTATAAGAGGTAAGTATTATTCTCCTATAAAAATTACAGGGCAGTTTTTTTGTCATGCATATAAAGTTCAACTTTGTATATAGCCTCATTAGCAGGTAATATTAGCACAAAATTTTGTGGGATCATAAAAAAATATATTTATCTCTACTCCAAATGTAAGAACAAAGTAAGTCACTCTAGCTTATTTCATCTCTTATACCTGAAGGAGTCAGCAGAAATACTAACACACAGCATGTTTTCTGTTGCTTTATAACTAAGTGTTATAAGTTTAATTTCTATAAGCACTGAAAAATTATGTTATAGTTTGTGCATCAAAGACCAAAATGAGGCACAGTGGGTTAAAATGAAGCATTTTCATCTCTGTTTATCTCTTTTGCTCTTCTAACCTCTATCCCTCCCTCCCTCCTTCTGTCCCTCACTCTATCTCTCCCTTCCCACCTTTGTCTCCTCCTTCTCCTTCTATTGCCATAATTTCTTTGACTTTTGACTCTTCTGCTTCTGCCTTATAAGTCCCTTTATAGCAGTTAATCTAGGATAACCATCTCACTCAAACGTGTAATAGCACATGTGAAACTTTGTCATGTAAGAAGATTCACACAGGGCTACTCTGAGAGTTTGTACATTATTCTCTTCACTGCACGAAGAAAACCTGATTTTAACAAGACTTACTTATGGATAGCATCTCTGATGTGAAAATGTAGAAGACTCCTTTTTGGAATGCTTGCCAAGAAGTCCTTACAAGTATTTACTTAACTGTGACTATGGCAGATTAAAAGAAGCACTGTGAATAGGAAGTTCATAGCTTGTTAATGGTACTCAAATACTTGATTTGAGATCTTGCTTCTGCCAGTATGTAGTTATGGAAAAATAGATCTTAAATAAACTGTTTTAGGGTACTATTGCTGTGATAAAATATCATGACCCAAAGGAATTTAGGGAAGGAAGAATTGACTTCAGCTTATACTTCCAGGAAACAGTTCCTAACTGAAGGAAGTCAGGACAAGAATACAAAACAGGAGCCTATAAGCAGGAATGTATACAGAGGTGTTGTGTGACAATACTTCTCTTGGAGAGACACAACACATGCCTACTCACCTCACATAGGGAACTCATGACAGACCAAAGTATGGGTAGCAACAGTGTCCAAGTTGGTGAAACAATACATTCTACTGTGGTTACTTCCAGGGGCAGAAATGACTCAAAGGCAGCTTTATCACCAAAGCTCATCCCAGCATGGGTGACACCTCACAAAACTGGGAACCTGGAACACACTGCACAGTCTAAAGGGACCTTAACAGGTTGGAGAGTGTCCTTTCCAGGTGGCTCAGTCAGTCTAAACCTCTTTGGGCAGCTCTGCTGACTTTTGCTTCTTCCAGGCAGTGGATCTGTTCTCAGTCCTTTTTGCACTCAGCTTCTCTTGGTTTGGGAAGAGGGACTCTTAACTACTTTGAGTTGCTTCCCTTCCTGTTAAAAATCTCCCCTGTAGGATGTCGTGTTTTAGTCTGGGAGGAAACTGTTACACAAGGGGCCATGGAGGGGTGCTGCTTACTGGCTTGTTCCTTATGGCTTGCTCAGCCTGCTTTCTTATAGCACCAAGTACCACCACAAGCCTAGAGGGTGACACTAGAGTGATCTGAGCCCTTCCACATCAATTGTCATACAAGAAAGTATGTTATAGGACTGGCCACAGGTCTATCTGGTGGGGGCATTTTCTCAGTTGAGGTTTCTTTTTCCTAAATTACTCTGGCTGTATCAAGTTGACATAAAACAAGCCATCATAATTGACTGCTTATCAACTCAAAACACAAATGAATCACTGCTAAATCATAATCTTTCCTGTCTTTTGGGGACAGCATACTCATCTCTGATCTCTCAATTGTTTCTCTAGCTCCAAGTACCAATACCAACATTACCCAAATCCAAACACAATCAGATTTATCACAGAAATACTGCAGGACCTAGAATCAATGTCTGTCTTAGTTAGGATTTCTACCTCATTGTGGATAAACATCAACATAAACATAAATACATTTAATTAAAAAATCTTGGGATTGAAAATGTTTCTTCCAGCTAAGACTTTCACCAACAAAGGAAGTCAGGGCAGGAATTCAAAGTGAGAACCTAGAGGTAGGAACTGATTTAGAGGCCATGGAGAAAATGCATTGCAGGCATTTCACAGTGGTGACATTCTCTCAATTGAGGTTCCCTCTTTCAGCATCCTTCTAGCTCCTGTCAAGTTGACATAAAACCATCCAGTACATCATCCTATTCAATAAGGAAATTATAAATAAGGAAATCATAAAATGAATACCTAGTGCTATTTAATCTCTTTTAAAAAAAAAAAGAAAGAATACAGGACAATATATTGCTATTTTGCCAGAGGAGAATTACAATATACAAACAACACAGGCTCTATATGACAAATATGAGTTTTTTAAAATCAATGGTATTTGCAGTATATTTTTCAGGAGTTAGAGAGTTGATGTGGTTTTATCAATGTTTGGCCACTCTCTGATACTACAAAAATTGGCACTGTTGAAAATGGAAATCTATCTATAATTTGTAGTGAGACTTTAAAGTATAGCATTATTGTGGATATATATCTTACTATGTTAGAAGAATCTTTAGAAAAGGAAATGGAAATATAAAATTCAGAAATATTAACCACCAAGTCAAAAATGCTGTAACAATTTGAATATAGCTTATTTATCAATGTCTAAATAACCTATAATGATAGTCACTGAAAAGTTAAATAATCAGAAGTATATATTATCTGAAGTACATACAAACACAAATGTATTTAAGTACTATGTAGAAAATCAATTTAGGCTAGATTTTCTGGGAATTAAATGTTAATGTGGAGATTAGTAGGTGAGCCATATATTATGAAGTGTTCTTGGAATCCCAGTCTGTGAAAGGGAGGGGAAAGAAACAGGATTGAGTTGAGACATATGTCAAGTTTCAGTGGAAGGCTGAACATAGCCTCAGGAGCAAATATGGGTGACCATAGTTTGGCCCAATTTTAGATGGAATAGCTAAGATGTTTTACCTTCGTCCTCATCAGCCATTGAATGAAGGACTCCCAGGAGGACACAGCTCTCTCTATTAAAGCAGATGGTGGCTAAGCCTACCTGAAAATAACAATTCTAGAATCTGAGGACAAAGAATCCTAGCAGAGCTCCATTTTTATCACAGAGCATATTATACATTTAAATATCATTAAACAATGTTGTGTATGTATATACATACATGGACAACTGCCCAATCAGCTTTTATATGCTGTAGTTTCCTCTTGAAATCGATATATCTGAGTAAATTTAGAACAATCCCTGTAATGTAGTACTGCTGCTTGAATGTGAGTATAAAATATCAATATAATCTTCTGCATCCAGAAAGGTTAAAATCTACATGTTTATCACCATTCTAATGATAATCTCTTCTATAGATTTAGATATACTGCTAAGTGGAAAAATTTCAAGAAAACATTTCATCTATGGTTAATTTCAAAAGTAAAACAAACCCTTAAAACTGCACATTGATCTGCCTATATCCTCTGAATTTTTCATCGTATTTTTAATAAGTTTACCTAGTATAAATATATTAGCAGTTAACATTCCCTTTTGTCCTCACCTAAAGATTCTGAAAATTATATGCATAGACTTTAAAAAGTACCCTTAGTGTTTCAAAATATCAACCTACAAAACTTAAGAAATGGAGAGTTATTTAAACTAATCTAGAAAGATAAATGCAGTATTAAGTCTTTTATGCTAATTTGTAGCCACTTTTTGTATGCTTGCCAAATGCCTTGGCAGAAATAGGAGGGAATTGTTTTGTTTCAAAATAATTATGGAAGTTGGAGAATGTGTACAGTTTTCATCTCCTCCAGCTAATTTATATGTAATATTTGTTTTCTGATGAATTGACTTCAAGGTTCATATTTCAGGGCTTCTTTGTCAGTAGGAAACTTGGCAAGAGCTCTGTAGATAAAGCACTCACTGGTGTTGGAGCCTGCAGCAATGACTGGACCAACTCCCATCCAGAGCATAAGTTAGCTCTAAAAGGTTTCCTTTAAAAGAGAAAAGTGGGGTGGAGGAAAATTTTGGATGAGACAGTTTAGTGAATGAGCTTTCTCTCCACCAAACTTTTCTATTCCCTTAGCTACTGAATCAATAGAATGTCTGTGTGTTATCGTGGAACAAAATCATTATTTTTTAACTGAATATTTTCATGGAAAGAAATGTAAATTAAGTGCATGAGGGAACCTAGAGACTGTACATACTTGAACCTGGCAGTGTGTCTCCAGTAGGAAAAAAAAATTTACCTTGCTGGACAAATTATAACTGCATAAAAAAGTTACTGGATTTTTTATATTACTTTACAAAATGTATATTATTATTCAGTGGGGTGTGTGTGTGTGTGTGTGTGTGTGTGTGTGTGTGTGTGTGTGTGTACGCGCGCGCGCGTGCGCGCAATATGTGTGAAGGGCAGAGGAAAACTTGCAGAATTTGTTGTTTCTCTCCTTATACCTTGTGGCTGCCAGGGATTGAACTAGGGTCTTCAGGCTTCCAAGCAGGCACATTCACTTGCTGAGTCATGTTAACTGCCCTCATCTAACTTTTAAAGATGTATCATATTCTAAAATCACTCTCAGATCTCAAGTCCTATCCTCTTGAATTTCCAAAAGGATGTAGTTTTGACATTCCTTGGCTTATTAGCAAGATGTGATGATGTCAAAAGTTTGCGTTCTGTGAGTTTTACTCAGTTTTAAAAGGTTATCAAATTGAGTATCCTAATAAATTTTAGACTAGTTTACTGTAGTAATGCAGTAATGTAGGGATGTAGTAATGCACTAAAGTCAATGATGAATCATAGGAAATGGAGCACTTTCCCCGCATGAAGATCTGTGATTATACAACATGCACTAGGTAAAGCCATGTTCTGTCTCCTAGAAACAAAGGGAAATAATCAAGTTCCAAGACCATAGAAAACAGTCCAGTATTCATAGCCCATGTACATTTCCATGATGAATTCACATCAAGTATGGTAGAAAAAAAATCACTTTTTTTGTAAAATCACCCCTGAATTGGCAGATGCAGAAAGCCCTCCAGAATATCCTTTAAGCTTTTATTTAGAAACAAAATTTGGTAGTGCAAGAACTGAAGATAAATCATAACCTAAATGAAGTTTAAATAAAGACTTCAAGTTCCTAATATCTGAACTGTGAAGAAATGTTAATTCTTTATATGGATGCTTGCAATTTTTTATATGCTGTACTTTTTAAAACATTTTTTAAAAAATTTACATACCAATCTCAGTTTCCTCTCCCTCCCCTCCTCCTGCTCCCCTCACCATCCCCCTACCCCACCCCCATTTACTCCTCAGACAGGGTGAGGCATCTCATGAGGAGTCAACAAAGTCTGGCATATCACCTTGAGGCAGGACCAAGGCCTTCTTCCTTGTATCTAGGCTGAGCAAGATATCCCTCCATAGGGAATGGGTTTTAAAATGCCAGTTCATGTACTAGGGATAAATCCTGGTCACGTGGCCAGTGGACCCATGAAATGCCCAAGCCCACTACTGTCACCCACACATTCAAAGGGCCTAATTCAGTTCTATGCAGGTTCCCTAGCTGTCAGTCTAGAGTCAGCGAGCTTCCACTAGCTTGGGTCAGCTGTTTCTTGGGATCTCAGAGAACCTAGGTAACAAGGAAGACCCTAAGAGAGACATACATGGATCCCCACAGGGAGGGGGAAATATACAAGGTCTCCTGAGAGCATGGGGAAGAGGGTGAATGGGAGGTGGGAGGGGAGAAGGGAGAGGGCAGGACAACTTGAGTTGGGTGAAGGACAGGGAGAGCAAAGAAAGATATATGTTAATAGAGGAAACCTTTATGGGGTTAATGGGAAACCTGGCACTAGGAAATATCCCAGGAATCCCAGGATGACCCTAACTAAGACTCTAAGCAATAGTGGAGACAATGTCTGAATGGGTCATCCCCTTTAATCAGATTACTGACTACCCTAATGGAACTTACCCCCAGTAGCTGATGGAAGGAGAGACAGTGACCGACAGCCAAGTACTGGACTGAGCTGGCAGAGTCCAGTTGAAGAGAGAGAGGAGAAATAATATGACCAAAGGGGTCATGACCATGATGGGGAAACTCACAGAAACAGCAATTTCTATAGTCATCTATTCTTTAGCGATAGCCATCTTTTCTGTCTTGCACAAATAGATAATCAACTTTATTAGGTTGCCCAGGATATAGAATATTTTACTCAAGTTGTAGACAGAATATTCTAGAATAACAAAGGATAGATAACATTTTTATGTTACTTCTCAGGTCCTCAAATAAACAGTTCTCAAAAGTTTCCTGGGGGCCAGCAAGATAAACATGGTACTTGTGAAAAAAATTTCACACTCTTGGATCTTATATCAAAACAGCTAAATCAAAGCCCTTGTCTAACGCTCATTAACTTATATTTTAGCAGCCCCCTATGTGATTCTGAGACATATTGAAGACTGATAATCTTTGGGTTTGAAAAAAACTCACATACTTCCACTAAAATTATACTTAGATCCCACCTCTTACATGTTTGAGTTTTGAATAACATGCAGACATTGACTCACTTATTAACATTTAGTTTCATGTATAATGATATCAGCAGCTCAACTCTCAGGCCTTTCATCTGTATTTAAGAATTTGTAACATTAGTGAGCATAATTATTTTGATTTTTTTCTTTGTTACTCAAAGAATGCAAACCAGAAAGCTACCAAAATGCTAATAGTGCTTGTTAAAATATAATTCATGCAAATTTTATGTAAAATCTAATCTTTATTACCCAAACCAGAAGTTGTAAATACTTAGTAGCATCACCTACACACTTATGTTACTTAACTCTACTGATTTTGTGTTTATTTATTAGTGATGATTCTGTATATCAAGTTGCATATTTTTGGTGTGCTGGATGCCTTATTAACCACTGAGCTGATTTTTTTTTGCTGTTGTTTCATTGTGGAGAGAAATGCAAAGTCAGAAAACAAACTTCTGAAATGTTAGCAATGTATCATCAAAGAAGGTGACTTCAAATGTGAGTACAAGTCATCTAGTATGCACTTTTTAATCTTTCTAGGAACCAATAGCTTCCTTTCAGAAGTGTGAAGCTGTCACTCATCTGGAAATTGAAGAAATGAGATTCCTGTTGACTTGTGAGTTTCAGAGCATGTGAATAGATTTGGCCCTGTTTCACCAATTAATGGTGGTTATTTGTCATGTCTTGGGCCTCCAGCCAAAAACAGCCTCCTTTGTTTCTCTCCTTGGCTATGAAAAGCAAGTCCTTTTAAGTCTCAGTCCCTCTGGTTTGTCTTTTAGCCAGGATAGCAGGAAACCCTGTAAGAGTCTGTCCAGCTCTTAATGTATGGATTATGTCTTTCGACTGGTTTTGCCACTTAAGTAATTTAAGCACCCATTATTGTGACAGAAAAATAGCTCTTTGACATTTTTGTAATTTCTTTGGCACCAGCAAATACAAGACATTTTGGACATGCTGTCTGAGGTAGAGCAGGACATAGCACAAAATCATCAGATCTGGCCATGTCTGAATGTACCAAACACTTGGCACCCCTAACAGCTGTAGATAACTGGCAGAACACTCTAAAGCAGTTTTGTTTGCTCTGGCCAGATAGTTGATGGTATCTAGTGATGACAACCTATCTTCTGAGTCTGTGCAGATTAGTTGTATGAATTAGTTCTCCATGAACTCAATGATGAAAGCTACTCTTTATTACCATAAATGTAGGAGTTACCATCAAACTAAAATCTAACCTTTGTAGCCATACAGGTGAAATGTAAGGAATCCCTTCAGACATTTACTGTTAGCCATGGTATTGCTTTAATGGGGTGCAGGTTCTTAATTCTTTATTCTTGTCCTATTTACTTAGTCAATCCAGAAAGTGAGTTTAGTACAGATTTTGAATGTGTGTGTATGCATGTATATACATACATGCATGTATGCTCCTCTCTCTCTCTCTCTCTCTCTCTCTCTCTCTCTCTCTCTGTGTGTGTGTGTGTGTGTGTGTGTGTGTGTGTGTGTTTGAAGTTGTGCTGGCCCCTGAAAAACATTTCTATTTTCTGCGCTTATAAATTTTCCCATTTATAATTTCAATTAACATCCTTCCTCAGATGAATACTATACTTCCTTAGGTTTTAAATGACTTCATTTTGGCAATTTTAATTAGTTTTTCCTTTCTATCCTTTTCACCAGTAAGGAAAAAGAGCAGGTTTTGGGTTTTGTTTTAGTTTTTCATCTCATATAGAATATAGACATGTAATTTTCTGGGCCATGATCCCTGAGCCTTAACAACTTATTCATATATTTAGTTTTCAATTCCTTCCTGTCAACCTCTGTATTCTTTTCAATCACATCTCTGAAAATCTGGGATTAATCTTTACATTGAACAGTCTTGTGGAAAAAGTTATGTGTTCATAGATAGAAAGTAGCTGTGAATCATATCTAAATACTTTATTGTAATATGACTTTAGCACATTATAAAATTATATAAGATATAAAGTTTTCCAGTTTCTTTATTAAAATATTATTAAGTTTGTTGACATGGTATTTTCAATAGAAACACCATATCACAATATTTTCACTGCCTTGTCATGGGTTCCAAGGAAGATTTTACATTATTCATAACATTTAAATACTTCAATTCAACCTTGAAGTGGAATGCAAACTAAATGTGAAGAAGCAAATTATGCCCACATTTGCTTGCTGAACACAAGAATCCTTGAGATTTGTATATAACATCTTATTCTTTATGTGCAACATGCCATTTTAATATATTTTTCATTTAAATGGTAATATTTAATTTAAATTTTTGCATGTTGGTAAGTTAACAACTGGCTTTAATTATAGGTCATAGATAGTTTAGTGTTCGTTGATTTTCAATGTCTACATAGAAAGTAGAATTGTCACAGCTGCTTTAAATATAACATATTTAAGTAGGCAAGTAACAGTTTAACACAGAATTGAATCTTCAGGGAAATACACTTCATGAACTAATTTGAAAGTAACTTCTGATATCTAACTTGAAGAAAAATGTGTTTTCAAGTGTGTGTGTATAGTTAAAATGCATAATGACATTGCCTGAAAATATTTTAAAGTGGTAACTTATTAAGTTTCCAAAGTTTTTCTGTTTTTTTTATAATTGATTTATCAGAAGCATTTTAGTTATAGGAGAGTTTCAACCCAAAACTTGAAGGCCCCAGGTTTTAATAGTAGTGCTTTGTAAAAACTAAAACAAAATGAAAGAGGTCTTGAACTTAGAGCCACACACAATGTCATTGTAACAAACACTTGGGGAAAAAAAATCCAAGAACTTAAAAAGAAAATGTTTATTTTGGTTTACAGTTTTAGACATTTCTGTCCAAGGCCAGCTAGTTTCATTGTTTTAGGCCCAAAAGTAGACAGAACATCTTGGTAGCACCGACATGTGGTAGAGGAGGTTACTCACCACAGTGGTGTCTGTGGGAAATTGGAGGAAGAGAAGATGGAGAGAGGAAGAGAGAAGAGTTGATGAGGAAAGAAGAGAAGAAAGAAAACACCATGTGATAGGATATACCCTTTGAAGACATGTGGCCCTCTATGACCTATTTTCTCAGACTGGATTTTAACCCACTATAACCATTCAGATGAATTCACCAATGAATGAAGCCACTGATAAAGTTCTCATGACCCAGTCACCTCTCAAGGCACCCACCTTTACATACTGCTATAGTGAGGGCTGAGACTTTAAATCTTCATTTGAGGGAACATTTCAGATCCAATCTACCATCATGACAGTTCATTATTTTCACAGATTTTTGTGGATTGATATTTAAGAAAGGGCTCAAAGACGATAAATAATTCTTACTCCACACTGTCTGGTACCTCTGCTGGGAAGATGAAAGGATGACTGGGGAGTCTAAAGAGGACACTGTAAAGATAAAGTCTATTTGCAATTTGACATCTGGGCTGAGGCTGTTGACTTGAGTGTTTACACATGGCTTCTTTATATGGTGCAAATTCCTCCAAGTATGTTAAGTGGGCTCTCAAAGGTCATGTCACAAAGAAAGTTCTACAAAAGTGTTTGATAGAAGTGATTCAGTCAAAGAATGGGGATTCTTTCTAACCTAGTGTTGGAAGTCAGTACACATCAGTGTTACTGGACTCTATACAGAAATGAGCCCACGAAAATTAGCTCAAGTCAAAGACGTGGGACACAGGAAAAGGAACCACTTATGGTAGGAGAACCAATATGGTCAAACACTTTATGTGTGCACATGTTTCCATGCAAGCTCACAAATGTGGGGAGATGAACAGGTCAGCCTTTAGGTTTGTTCTTCAGGTACTGTTAAACTTTTGGAGGTTCCAGGCTAGAGTTTACCTGTTAGGTGAGGCTGGCTTTCCTGAAAGCACCAGATATCTACCTGTTTCTGTCTTCCCAGGCTGTGATTACAAGCATGTGCCACCATGCCTACCTTTTTACCTGAGTGATGAGTATTGAATTCAGGTTTGTATACTTGTACAATAAGTACTTTACCAACAGAGCTATCTCTTTGACTGTACATGCACTCCAATATTTTAAAACCACCCAAACATATACACATTGCACTTTTCTCTATATTGTCTAAGATTTTATTTTAATTACTCTCTCTCTCTCTCTCTCTCTCTCTCTCTCTCTCTCTCTCTCTCTCTCTCTCTCTCTCTCTCTGTACACACAGGTGCCCATGAAGATCAGAGGTATCTGATTGCCCCGGGATCTTAAGTTACAGATATAGTACACACAATAATGAGAGTGCCAGAAACTGAAAACTTGGATCTTCTTCAAGGGAACTCCATGCTCTTAGCCACCAGGCTGTCCCTGTAGCTGCCCATTTCTTAAATAAAATGAGAAATGTCTGATCTAACCTTAGGCTCATGGAAAAACTCTACCTAAGTCAACTCTCCAAAATTCTCACATTCTAGAATTTACATCTTTGTACATGGATTATCTACAGCCCTCTCTCTCTCTCTCTCTGTGAGTGTGTGTGTAACAGTTTACAAATTGCTTCCAGCCAACAGCTTATAGATAACTCTTTTACGATTGCATTACATCATGTAAAGTGTTGTCTTAGCAAACAGAAGCCAGAAACTCTAATGTGTTTAGTGAAGAAAGAAGCTATCTGTAACCCACATAGCAAGGGACTTTGGGAACTTATTGAGATGGGGACATATTTCAAATCCAGTCTAAAACCCAGATACACCTGTAGTAAGATCCTACTAACTTTCTGTTACTATATATTGGAACTCTGTCCCAGGCTTACCTGAAGCTACCTAAATAGCCTACCTATACTAGCACTGAGCTTGTGATTGTCTTGCCTCAGTCACCAGTGTGAGAATAGCACTATAAACAATTTTAAAGTGTGTTTTTTAATTGCCTTCACATTAGTTTTCCTTTCCCAACAAATTTTAAGGTAGAACTCATTAAGCATGTGAAAGACCCTAGAAGAGGACTTCCCTCCAGGAAGAGACCCCTGGACCCAAAGACCAAGCCGAGACCACGGATGCGGATGCAAACTGCAAGAGGTTTATTTGAGATACACAGGTACCTGTGGGTGACAAAGTCTCTCGGAGGACTTGCGTGCCCACAGGCTGGGGAGAGGGACTTTTATAGGGCTGCGTAGCAAAAGCGTGGGTACAGAAGCAAGATGCATAGTTACAGGGGTCCCATTGGTCAAAGGCATTGAGTCATCCCAGGACAAGTCTCTTATGTGTTTGGGGATCTGGTAATAGCTGACTTAGCTCATGTTTGGGTTTTTCTCTGAACTCTCTGCTCCCCTCCCAAGGCCAGATGTGGCAGCCTGTGAGTACTGACCTTGTCCTGTACTTTTACTTGTTTATGTGGAAGCCTTGCAAAATGGCATTACCATTGCTAAGCCAGGCCTTAAGCTATGAGCCTTGAGTGGGGGTCTTTCACATGCATGTCTCTCAAAATTGTAAACAGTTCAATGCATTTTTGTGTATGAATACTAATATTGTATTCAGGGCATATTTTGTTGACATTTTCAAATTAAAGGTTGTGAAAGTATAAGCTTTGTCATTAAATTTAGTTCCACTCTCATTTATAACCAAGAAAACATCTAAGATATTTCCCAAAATTCCAGACAGGCAAATCCCAATAATTTAATTTCCAATTTAAATCTTTTACATCACTTTAAATTTATTTAGTTGAAGTAGAAAAGAAAAATATTAATAGTTTCTCTATTTTTCAACTCTGTTAGAGCAAACATTATCACATTGCAGAGGAACCCTTAACAGAAACATCTAACATCATGCTCAAGTCTGACACTAATCTGTAAGTTTCTGAAATCAGATCATGAGTAGTGAATGATTAAAGAGACAGGGGAATAATTATGCCTGAAAGGAGAAAATGTTCCTTTTCTTCCCCAAATCTTTGCCTTCTGTACCATCTCTAGTAGTTGTCATGAGCATTTTTGGGGGAGGTATCCATATTTATGAGTCCTGTGAAATGTTTAGCCTTTCTGTTTTCTTCTCTTCTGTTTCTTAAGAGCACCTCCCAGAGGCCAATTACTCTTTTTTTCTGGCACTCTGAGCTTCCTCACCCTGAAGCAGCTCCTCCCCCATTTTGTCACCTTCTCCTTGTCTTATCTCCGCACAAAACTTAAACAGCTCTCTCTTAAACTCCCATCTATAAATCTACGACACACTGCTCTTTAAATCTCAACCTATAGGTGCCTTGAAATTCATTCTTCAACTCTGGAAGAAGAGAACCTGAAAGCTACTGGGTGGAGGTGGCTTCAGGGAACCAAGTTTCCAAGATCCTAGCTCACTGAGAACTCTGCAGTCCCCAGACACCCCAATATTCCTTATTTGCACTTCAGTGGGAGTTACTAGGCTACTTCCCTGAACTTGTCCAGATCGTGGGATTGTCTGCTTCCCATCCAGTTCTAACTACATTTCTTCTTTTCAGACTCTTTGACAACAACATCATTTGTCCTGTACTTCTGTGCTTTACCCAAAGTTTTCTTTATAACAACACAGCAAAAATTAAATAATTTTATCTCTATTGTTGAACTTTAAAACAAATTAATCGTATAATAGTAACATTCTCAATAAAATCAGATATTTTCCCCTGGAATAATAAAAGCTTAGCAGTCTTTTTTAGACTACATGAATCCCAATAAAAACAACTTTCATTGTAATTGGCAAAGCTGTGATTCTACTGGAAACCTGTGAGTCCCATGGAAGAAACAGGAAATTCTTTTTTTTTTTATTCTTTTTTTAAAATATTTAAAATTTTTATTTTACATATCTATCCCAGTACCCCCTCCCTCTCTTCCTCCCTCCCTCCCTCCCTCCCTTCCTCCCTCCTTTTCTCCCTCCCTCTCTCCCTCTTTACTTCTCTACCTCCCTCCCTCCCTCCCTCCCTCCTTACTTCTCTCCCTCCCTTTTTCCCTCTCTGGAACCCTCTCATGCCCCCTGACCACCTTCCCCTCTCATCTCCCCCCCCCAACTCTGCTTGTAGGATGGTGCCCTCTCAGAGGGGTCATCTAAATCTGTCAAGTCATTTGGAGTAGGGACTAGGCCTTCTCTCCTGTCTCTAGGTTAAGGGAGTATCCCTCCATGGGGGATGTGTCCCCAAAGTCCTTTTGTGCACCAGGAATATATCCGAAACAGGAATGTCTTAAGGAGTTCTTGCTCATGACACAGACCAATTAAGCCTTTCTTTTATGCAAACGACAGTAATATCAATAAATCTCTTGGAATGTGACTTTGTATGACTGATTTACAGTAGTTAAATAACTACTTACCTGGATCAGATCTAACAGATCGAGACTGTGACATATTTCATGTTCTGTGTCTACTGTTGAAAGGTACTGACAATCTGCTCAAGGATTGTCTTCCTAGTGGCTGATACTTTAGTAAGAACTTGGTGTCTCCTGATTTTGTTGCAAAATAAAAAGTATTAACAGAAAGTTACTGGAAACTGTATATTTGCAGCACAGCATGTAAAAAGAAAAGCATATCCCAAGCCTTGACTTCTCTCTGCCATGTGTGTCAGGTCTGCTCAGCCTCTGTTATCCCACATTGTTTATGGATACATAATTTTAAATATTTCCTTGATTCGGCTCCAGAGAAGTCACAGGACAATCGGGAGCCAGATTATCTAGGAGAACAAAGAACTGTCACAGTAATGGGGCTGGTTTACCCTACCACCATCAGCACCCAAGATCAGAGAGAGTTAGGACTCCCTAGCTGCTTCTCCCAGAACACATTTCATTTTATCAGCTGGCATGCTGCATGCTGACTTTGAAAAGGAGATAGTGGATATGCTGCATCTGGAAGAGATCAAGCAAAGACGAGACTTGCCAGGTCATCTTGCAGATGTAATCATGTGCTAAACTGAGAACTCCATTCTCAGAACAAATGCCTCACACACTGCCGGAAGAGACTGGCCAGAAGCTAGAGCTACACCGTGAGGATCGATTCCCCCTCTTTGTTTTAGTCAGTTATTAAATAAATCTCTTTGCTGAAAATGACATGTTAGGCTAGTTCTAAGCAGGACAGAACTGGCATTAACTAAGCCTGAACAAGGCGAATTGGGATATATTGTTTCAATGATGGGCTGTCAGCAGCCAGGGACAGAGGCACAGCTCCACAATGTCACCTTCAGCTGCCGGAGTAGCTCACTAATCTTTTAAGGACCTCAATTCAGGCTTAGATGCAGAAGAGAATGTTGGTGGGTGTCATTGTGAAACAGAGTTTGAGTTTATTAAAAATAGAAAGTTGTTCAGGGAGAGTATGAAGCACAGCCAAGAGAAAGGGTATGGGATTTTCAGAGAATAGTAACAGTTTATTAAAATACATATTTATTCTTTTTATTTGTTATAGTTTTCTTCCTTTTATTAGGTGTGTGAATGAGTATATGGTATAGCTGTTTATAAGTATACCCCCCCCTCTCTCTCTGTGTGTGTGTGTGTGTGTGTGTGTGTGTGTGTGTGTGTGTGTGTGTAAGTGTGAGGGGGCATATGAATTTGTGCGTTCATGCCTGTGTTGGATCCCTTCCTCTATCCTTCTCTACTTTATTTATTGAGGATAGGCCTCTCATTGAACTTAGAGCTAACTAAATTTGGCAAGGCTAGCAAGCTGATTAGCTTGCTCTGCTTCCAGAGTGCTGGGTCCATGGCAGCTGCCACAGCTGTCTGGCTTTTAAGTACATTTTTAGGTATCTGAACTCTGATTCTCAGCCTTATACTGTGAATGCTTTGCCTACTGAGCCATCTCCCCTACTGAGCCATCTTAATGTAGGTTTTAAGCACAGAAGTTAAGACAAAGAGAGATGCTCAGAGAAAGAAAAATGACTTACCTAAGTGTTGGCATGGGCTTTTCAAGGCACAGTAATGGTTATGTGCCTCAGCACAATCCTACATAGTATTCTGGCTTTCAAATGATATCTCAAAGGGTTGCTAAGATACATTTTACTCCATTCACTTTTTCCATTTGTTTCTAATTGTCTTTCTGTTTGTTTCTATTTGTTTGGTTTTCCTATTTGTTTGGTTGATGAAATTATGGGGCGGTTCTGGGCCAGTCCTTTTACTATGCTAGGCAGTTGGTAAGTAAAGCTCGTAGATTTTCAGTGAACTGTGGGTTCAGAGCTGAGGAAGGAGAAGGACCTTACTCGAATGGTAACTCTGCTGTGATTATGATTACTCTTCTTGCTGGAAACTTCAAACAAACTTGGTTAAGGATCCTTCCTTTCCCATGTCCCCTTAAGCTCCCATCTTCCCATTGTGCTTCAGGCAATATGGAGGTGGGGAGAGGTCTGAAGATACAGTTTTGTGCTTAAAAGAATACTTGCTACTTTCATAGAGGAGCAGAATTAAATTAAGTTTCCTGTACTCATATGGCCATTTCTAGGGGATCTCACTCTTTTTTCTAGGCTGTGGGCACCAAGCACATACTTAAACCCATACAGGCAAAAAAACTCATACACATGGAATAAAAATAGATAAATCATTTAAAAATAAAAGCCTGAAGGCAGGTACTTAAATTAATGGCAAAAGGGGGAATGAAAATTAAATGGATGAGTGATATTAGCATTATTAGTTTTAAGATTATTTTCATTTGTTTTTATTTTTTAAAATTTATTTATTTTTCTTATTTTACATATTGATCCCAGTTTCCTCTCCCACCCTCCCTTCCTCCCTTCCTCCTATTGTCCCTCTCATGCTCCCCCCCACCACCTTTCCGTCCCCTCCACTCTACAGGGAGGGTGATGACTTCCAGGAGGGGTCAACAAAATCTGTGAAGTCATTTGGAGTAGGAACTAGGCCCTCTCTCCTGCCTGTAGGTTAAGGGAGCATTCTTCCATGTGCTCCCAAAATTCTTTTGTGCACCAGAGATACATCCTGGTTCCACTATCAGAGGTCCCATAGCCTGGCCAGGCCTTCTAACTGAGACCCATGTTCAGGGGTTCTGAGTTGGTCCAATGCTGGTTTCCAAGCTATCAGTCTGGGGGTCCATTAGTTCCCCCTTGTTCAGGTCAGCTGTCTCTGTGGATTTCTGTAGCCTGGTCTTGTCCTCTCTCTCTGCATATGGATTCCAATTTGGCTCAGTATTTAGCTGTTCTGCTCAGTGTTTAGCTGTGGATGTCTGCTTCTGTTTCCATCATCTACTAGATGAGGGCTCTATGATGGTGGATAAGTTAGTCATCAATGTCATTACCAGGGAAGGGCATTTAAGGTAACCTTTCCACTGTTGCTCAAATTGTTAGTTGGGGTTAGTCTTGTAGGTCTCTGGACATTTCTCTAGATTCAGTTTTCTCTTCAAATCTATAATGGCTTCCCAGGGGAGGAATAGACAAGAGAAGAAGAAAAAAGAGAGAGAGAGAGATACCATAAAAAATGAAGCCATTATTTGTTTTTATTTTTAATGTTATTTTAAAACACTATTATTTATTAATAAAGTGTCTTAGCTTTGTATTGCCAAGAATTTTATAGATGGTATGGTTTAAATAGATAAATACATTTTTCCTATTGAGTGTGAGACACATGTTCTAATCTATCTATCAAATGATGAGGAATATGGTATCTGGTAGTAATTCCTCCACTCTAATAGAAAGGAATTCTACATAAGTTGCAAACAGCAAAGCTTTGGTGACAAATAACTGGGTCTAGAGACAACTGAATCATCACCTTGGTCAAGACTGAGTCTATAGACAGCTGAGTCACTGGGGAGATGGATCACTTGAGTTATGTAGACAGCTATCTGTAGACAGCTGAGTCATTAGATGTGTGGATCACTTTGATTATTTTTGGTGACCCAAAGTTGATATTTTTGTAACTCATGTTCTCCACATCCAAAATGGCTGTATTAAAAAAGCCTATGTGAGGTGGCTGTTACTAAGATTACATGGGTTAACACATGAAAAACTTTTATGCTAATGCCTAGTGTATGCAAGTCAGTTGATAATTATAAGTATAGATTACTATAATTGCTATTTTTCCATCTACTTCATTAGAAATTTGAAAGCAAATAAAATATTCTATGTATTTCAAATTACAGAAATTGTATGTGGTTAGAATTAAAAATTTTGTAATTAGATAGTATTCTTTTTAGTAGTCTGTGGTCAGCTTAGAACTATTTAAAACAAGGTTTTAGAGCAAAAGGGAAAAAATCACATTTTTATAAATGAATAGCAATCCAAACAGGGACAAAGCCTTTAACTATGCTATTTGGCTGTTAGTATTTTGTGTAGAAATATGAAGACTTCATATGTGGCTAAGATGGAATGGTGGGAAAAGAGGTTGAACTTTTGCTGGATAATAATGAAGGCTACAGTACTGGGGACTGCATTCAGGATCTTGCATCTGCTAAGATAACACTGGATTATAACTCTATCCTATGATGTTATTTGTGAAAAGATTTAAGTAAAATATACAAGTGCTGAGATAAATGGAGTAAATCATGGATTTTAAAAATGATGAAAAGATACCTTCTAAACTATTGATAATAAAATATAAATATAAGAGCCTCTGGATATTCTAATAATGATTATAATGCATGGAATACTTAGACATCTTTGATATTTAGGATCAAATGCACATTTGTCAAAGTGTGGTCCAAAGATTCTAATTCTGCCTGATATTTAGATCTCTGCCTTGACATTCTAGTTTCTGATGTCATTTCAACAACTTGTGGAAAAGGGAGTCAGTTTCCTTATCTTCAGAGGTTTTAAATTTCTGATAAGTCTCATCCAATGTTTAAATGTTTGAAATAATGGAAAAGAAGTTATGTCTGAAATATTATATGTTTGGTTGAGTGTGATTTCAGATAGGCAGCATCATCATCACAATTAAAGATGTGGACTGAAGTCAAACTTATGGCTGTCTTCTTAAGCAGTCTATGCTGCAAGTGGCTTATATTCTCTATGCTCAGACTGTTTCATCTGCAAAATGAGTGTTATAAGACCTTCTTTGTGTGATTGGTAACATCTCCAGAAAGTTCTTAGAATTGTGTGTGGACCATGATGAGTGCTCACCAAATATCAACATCATTGTCATTAACACCATCAATATGTCATCATCAGTCATCATCACCATCATCACCATCATCACCATCAGCAGCAGCAGCATCACCAGCAGCAGCCTCCATGCCAGCAGCTGTCTTATTAGGAGTGGTGACATTTAGTGGGCAAGGTCAATTTTTTCCATATGAGGCTGGAAATATGGCCCAATGGTTAATAGCTCTGGTTGCTTGTGCAGAGGCCCTAATTTCTGTTCCTAGTACTCATGCAGTGGCTCACAATCATCTCTAACACCAGTTCCAGAAGACCTGACACCATACTCTTTTCATTTTTGCAGGCACTGCACACTTGTTCAGACACGGTTATATAAGCAAAACACCCATGGAGATAAAATAAAAAACGAATAATCTTATCATGCACAGGATAGTCCTCACAATAAAGAACTGCAAAACTCAAAATTTCAATGCAGGTGGGGTTGAAAAACATGAATTACATTATTCTATTGTTGCAGATGCAGTCAACAGTTAACTGGGTGATTTGTATGTGCTGGAGACCATCTATTGAACACTTTATATATTGTAGCTCACTCGAACTTTGCAAACACTAGGAACTTTTATTATCATCCAATATAGATAATACAACAGAGTATAAAGAACTTGTCCCAGGCTACTCTGTCCTTTGAAGGGCTCCCAATCACAGGTGATCCAAACTCTTTCCCACTGAATTGTGTCACTGTCTTCCAAATATAAATGGGCAGAAAAAAGGTCACAGTAGTAGGAAGAAGACCAGTAATGTGTGAAGATGTTTGCAATTTTTATTGGCATATTGGATTTGGTGGTGGTTAGGGTGGGCTTAAAGAGAGAAAGGAGTCAAGAAAAATTCACAAAAGAAAGGTTCAAGAAAAGACCGGTACTTTGAGATGTGACTTACAATCAGTAAAATCACTGAAGAAAATAGGAAATGTAACTCATTTTGATTTTCAGTGGGTGTTTATATCCTTTTATATCTAAATTATTTAAACAGGGTTCAGGTTCAAGCTATGGCATTATGTGATTGCTAAACTGTGTCGTGTCAATCACCCTTGGAACCTAAGTTTCATGCTTGGTGGTATGATAAGGGTCTGTCTTCATGGAACCAGCTATGTAGCCCACGCTGGCCTTAAATTAATGACAATATTTCTACCTTAGTACTGAGATTGTAGTCATCTTCTAGGACACTATGTTTAGAATCCAAGTTTCTCTATATTTTTTATTATTTTTAACTTAAATATAATGTTTTCTTTAATTAAAAAAACAAAACAAAAACCCCATGTATATATTCATATGAGTAAGGGTTCCCTTGATGCTAGAGGAGTCAGATCCTCCTGGGGTGAGAAGTTATATGTGGTTCTGAGCCACACTCCATGTGCAAATCATTAACCAAGGAGCAATCTCTCCAGAGCCAGGATTCCTAGTTAGCCTGTTAAATGAGAAGAGCAACCTATACAGTGTGCCTCAAAGTTCTGTGCTACCTAGACCTTTTAGACTTGTAAGCAGAAACTAAGATGCTGAGTGCTCAGCCCTAAGTGAGACATATATATTACACGCTGAGCACCAGTGCTCAGGGAAGAGAAAGCAGAAAGATAATAAGGACCCAAGGTGATGGATTAATAACATCAAGGAAACAATGGTTTCTGGATACAACAGGGCAATTGCACAAAGGAACTCATAGCTACTGTAAGAACATACATAAGACCAGGACAGGTTCCAGACTAACAAAATCCCAGTGCAGAGGGGATAGGGGAAATCTAGCAGAAGCAGAGCAACTATTAGCATGATAGCTGCTTGGAGATGGAGACTGTTGAACACACCAGGGCAGGCCCCATTCCCAAGATTGGATGGACAATACAATTACAAAAGGAAAATTACCATAGATACCTTAAACTTGGATGGAATGAGTGGAGAGGGTGGTTGACAGGATTAGGGTAGATGGAGTGAATATGTTCAAAATACCTCGTATAAAATTCTCAAAGGAGTAATAGAAATATTCCTTACCAGGACTGTATCTCGAATGCTTTGGAAATAAGTTCATTTTACACTTCAGAACTTAATCTTTGTTTACTCCATCACGTGTGCAAGTTTGTGTGTCAGTCTACTCCAGGTTCTTACTAGCTGTGGGAACAGTAGGGTCAGCTAACATGTTGGCCACAGACACTCAGCTGGGTCTCTGAGAGACTGCAGGGATGCCCGCACACGACTGACTATTCTTGATGATTGTGTTTTATTAATTGCAAGCTACAGAGCCCACACGGAAGAGTATTACAGTGTTGCAATCCAAGAGTGTTTGTGAAGTAGGCAGAATGAAGCAGGAGTTGCCTGGGCTACGGCTACCGTATGCATGGTCAGTTCTAATCGCCTAAGAACTGGTTTTTGTTTGACCGAATTTAATCTTTGGGGTTTCAGTTATCCTGCTATTTCTGTAGCATGGCCCTACATGTGGAATGGGGTGGGGGATGGGAGGGGAGGATGGTCAGGGTGCATGCGAGGGGGGAAAGAGGGTAAAAGGGAGGGAGAGGAAACTGGGATCGACATGCAAAATTTTTAAATGATATTATTCATAAAAACAAAAGAAGAAGAAGAAAGAAACAGTTCTTCAGGCCCGGGGAGATGGTGAGGGGCTTGTGGCCAGGGCAAGGCAGAACGACCCTCTGAATTCTATTCCTGACTCTTACTTACGTGGTAGTGGGAGAAGAGAACCACTAAAATCAATAAATGTAAACCAACTAAAAGAATTCAGCATTTCAACATGTATCTTGCCCCATCAGCTTTACTATCAACTTCTTGGGGTGCTATTTACTTCCAATATCTTCCATAAATTTAGGATCCTTTCTTATAGGGTTTATGCTTTTTAAATATAGCAAAGCGCCTCAACACTTTTAAATAGAGTTTTTGACACAAGACAAACTCAAATGAATTCTGAGGGACAACCCTACAGGCTTATGGCTGGGAAAGAAAGAAGATTTGTACAGAGAGCCCTGTGCTCCTTCCTCTCAGAGGCCTCTGTCTCCCCACAGCCCTGACTCAGGCATGAGTAGGTGGTTGGGCACCTGCAGACAATCAGTCCTGAGAGTTCCAGGTTCTGGGGACGAAAATAAAAAGTGCCACCCTGCCTCACTTTACTGTTTCCATCCGGGTTCTGGGTCTGGGCGCCTGACTCAGGTGCCAGCTGCACCCCTGCCTGGGCGTTGCCTGGGAACCGCGCCGCCGCAGTACTGCTCGGACCCTGTGCGGGCACCCGCGGGACGCACTCCCTGCTCCTACGAGTTCCTGGCTCAGGCCTTGCGTTCCGGCGCCCAGGCTGAACCATGGGGAATCTACCATCTGCTGCGAAGCACTGCCTCAGCTACCAGCAGCTTCTCCGCGAGCATCTGTGGAGCGGAGAGCCAGTGGCAGGGGCGCTGGACCCGGCGCAGGTACCACCTCTCGGCCTACGGTGACCCCACCCTCCCGCATTGCCGCTTCCCCTTTAACCTCACCCTTAACCCCTTTGTGTTACCTCTGTATGGCAGGGCCCCGCCTTCAGCAGCTCTGTTTCAGTGTGTGGCTCTGTAGCCAAAAAGCCTTTTCATCCTCTCTGTCCTGAGCCAATAGACTAGTCCTTGCAGGCCTAGCAATTTCCCTACCCGGGACCATTTGCAGGTGACCTACAGGAGTGATCATGTCTGTGTGCTTTCCTTGGAGGAGATGCATTATCTAAAGCAATTTAGATCTACAGGCGTTCTTTCAAGGAATACACTTGTTCGCAGTTTCTTCCCTGTAGTGTGTAACAGACAATAAGCATGTCACCTTGTGGGTTAGAAAAAGGAATGAGACCAATACACACTAGGAAGGCATGCTACGTTTTGTCAGAGCGTTGACTATCCCTAATGTCTTTTTGTATTAACACAATTAAACAAACTTGAGTAAAACGATTACAGAATAAGATTATCTTTTCATTTTCCCGAAAGCCGTAATCGTTGTACATGTTGAAACCTGTCATGAGTCCAGGGCACCATGAGGCCTTGGCTATTAGCCTTTTTAATAATAGGTGCCGGTTCACCTTGTGAACAAGGTAGTTCCACTTGTTTTAGTGGGGTAGTCTGGTTCTGCTATGTGATGTTACACCAGCTATTCTAACAGTAGTTACTATTTTTCTTATGGTGAAGTCTCAGTCCAGTGTTCCCGCAGTGAAATTGAAACCTCGGGTCCGCAGGTGGGACCCAGCATTTGTGGGTTGTTTTAAGGAGAGTTTGTGCCTCATTAATTAGAATATGGCCAGGGCTATTTGCAAGAGTACTAGAATCAGTTTGATGTCTGTCAACAGAAGATAATGGCTTTTGCACCAAATAGGCTATTACCTAGAAAGAAGAACAAAATCAAGTCATTTGCAGGTAGGTACCTGGAAGAGAAAGTCACCATGTCATGTGAAATGACCCAGAGCCTGAAAAGACTAGCATTACAGTTTTCTATGTGGCTGGGGGGCAGCGGGGAGAAACAATGAAAGTACAGGTTGGGATAAATGAACAAGATCAGGAGAAGGAAGGGAGGGTTAAGTAAGGGTAATGAGGCAGTAAATACAATCACAGTGTATAGCATGCACGCACGGAAGTGCCTCGATGAAGTCTGCTGTTTTCTACAAAGTAATATGTACTAATAAAAAGACACAAAAGGATTGACTGGGCTCTCCGATGAAAACGGCGACACTGGTGAAGTGGGAAGTCATGCTCTGTCTCCTCCATGTTCTCATGGATATTTCCATGTATTCTGGCTTGAACTTCCTAGGATGCTATCAGCATTCTTTAGCAGCAAGTTTGTTTTACACAATCAAGAACCCCTAACATTTATTTTTCAGGACAAAATCACATGACCATATTGCTTAGAGCTGTGTGAATGCCCTGTGTTTTCATTTGTACATTTGTGGGCTGTGTGGGTGGTGACTAACAGTGGGATGGCAGGTGATGGTGTCCATTTTACCTGTTAAGATGTAGAAATGGAAAATGAGGATTACTAGGATTACTGATGAGGCAATAAAAGGACATGGCTTTCAGACTCTTAAGTGCTTTCCTGGAAAACTCCCTATTTTAACAACTGCCAGCTCTTCTGCCTGTGACACTCTTGCTTATTCATTAATTAAACTTCACAAACCACTTCTCTGGTCTAGCTTTTTTATCCTTGTGTCTTTGTCAGGCTCAGTAGTTTCTGTCTGTCTGGGCCACCATGCCCATCTGTCCTACAGCTTATCTCCTCTCATAATCCGGGTTATTATTTGTATCCCAGTTCTTGGTTTTATATTTTCATCTTTCTTCTGTGCTTCAGTCTGAACTTACCTATCTCAATAAAAATTGGTCCTCACTGTTACCAACTTGCATTCATGTTCTCTCTTTCTGTGCTGCTAGTTATCTGTGGAAAGCTACCCTTGTTCTATACACAAGTTCTCCTAGCTATTGAATTTCTATACATTCTGGGGTCATTTAGGAAGAGGGATCCTCAATTAAGAAAATGCCCCCACCATATTGGCCTGTGGAAAAGCCTGTATTGCATTATTATTTTTCATTTATTTTTGATGTGGGATGGCTCAGCTCACTGTAGGCAATGCCACCCCTGAGTTGGTGGTCTTGGGTGCTACAAGAAAGGAGTCTGAGCAAGCCATAAAAATCACCCCACTAAGCAGCTATCCTCCATCATCTCTTCATTATTTTCTTTTCTGATTCCTGGTTCCTTCCTTGGTTTTTGCCTTGTCTTCTTTGGTAATGTGTGGAGATATATTATTTATGATTTATTAAAGCCACTGGAGATCAAAAGCAGCCATACTGGTTATCTGTAGAAGCTAGAAGCCAGGCAGTGGTGACATTTTTTTTTTTTTGTCTCTCTTCACCTGCATTGATCTGCATTGAGGCAGATCTCTGATGTGACCTAAAGCTTACTGATCATGTTAATGTTGATCATTAGCTTGCTGTAGATATCCTCTGTCTCTGCCTCCTGATTCTTAGAATTACAAATGAGCCTCATACCTACCTTTCATTTATGTTGGTGCTGGGAATCTGAACTCTTGTTATTACCTTAACATAATTTACAATTGTCCAAGAAGGGGGTCTTAAGGAGGGATTACCTACATTGGGTTAGCCTGTGAGTATGTCTATGGGGGACTGTCTCTAATAATTAGTTGATATGGAACACCCAGCCTGACGTTGGCAGCACCGCTCCTTAGAAAGGAGATGCTGGACTATATAGTGGAGCTGAGCATAAGCAAGCAAGTTGCAGAAATGCATTTGCTTATCTCTGCCCTTGACCATGGATGTGATGCAACCTCCCACCACACTTGGCTTTTCTGCTATGATGGAATCTTACCTGGAATTGTAAGTTGAAATTAACCCTTTTCTTTTAATCAGTGCAACAGAAATGAAATGAGGACAGGTAAAAGCCCCAAGCCAATGATTCATTTCCATAGTCTTGATGTTATGATTCTTTAAAGGCAATGAAGATGGCTTTATACTATTTTGATCAACAGGTTGTGGAAGTAAAGTCTTTCAACTCCCTTCACTCCTTCCTTGTCTCTGGAAATAATTAACCAGCTGCCACCTGTGTTTCAATAAGTTATAAATAGTCCTTTTTCATGTAAAAAATTGTGATGATATTTAGACAGCTACTTACAGGAAAAAAATAAAAACAAAAAAATCCTCCCCTAGGCAGTCCCAGAGTGTTCACTGTAGCTTTTAGAATTTTGAGTAAAAATATGTCGTCGTGATTTTTTAGAACTAGACTTTTAGGCTTGTCCATTGTCTTATGAATACTTACAATTCAAATATTTATGGGTTGCTTTTAATCCCATATCTGATCATTTCAGTATGCTTATTTATACTCCATTTGTTTCATATATTTCTCCTCTTTGTATGACTACTAACCTCGGAGTGTATATTAGACATAGTAGGAAAAATTATAGACAGATTGAGTCTGTATGTTATTACTCCTTTCAAGAAGGGATTGGTCTCTTGTATTTGGCAATGGTACATTAAACTGATTAGGTGCTTAGTTGACAAGACACTTGCTTCACTTCATTGGGCAAGGCTTGCCCTTTACCTCCACTCACTCTATGCCCTGATCTCAAAATAATATAAATATATATACATATATATATACTAAAATTATAGTATATGTACTAAAATTATATATACTAAAATTAGATGCAGTCTATATATACTAAAATTAGATTAAACACTTGTATATAAATAAATACATTAATCATTTTAGTTCATTATCATGAAAATCTTTAAAACAATTTCTTCTAGTTTTGTAAAATATGCAGCATTTTATTGTTGTTTATATTTACCCCAATTATGCAGTCTCACACCAGAACATTATTGATGGGAGATGTTATTCTGTAAATATGTTTCCCATACTGATTAATGAATAAAGCACTGTGGCCAATGGGAAAGCAAGATAGGCGGGGCTAGGAGACTAGGAGGAGGAAAGAGGAAGTAGTAAGGAGGAGTCAGCATGTAGAGCATGGAGAAAGCAAGATGCCGGCCTGCCGCTGTCAGATAAGATGACCACGTGGAAATACTTAGATAAGTAGAAATGGGTTAATCATTAAGACAAAGCTAGCTGATAAACAATGATAGTAAGTGGCCAACAGCTTGTATCAAATACAGAGTCTCTGTTTGTTATTTGGGGCCAGCGTGGCGATGGGACCAGGCACGCTGGCAGAAAACATACATGCTACACATTATACTATGCATCTAATGTATTGCTCTTTGATCAACTTTTAAAATATATTTTTATTTTGACTTTTTCCATTCTTGATCTACATCACATCTCTCTCACATTCCCCCTCTTATCACACAACTGGTTGCCTCTTTTTAATATATATGTATGATTGTATCTTTTTCACATAAGTGTGACTTGCTAGCAAAAGAAAGTTTCTACTTTTTTTTTATTCTGCATTTATGTTATTTTAATATAAATATCTCTTTAAATCAAATATACTTACTACTCACCATCTTTAGATGAGTTTAAAATTTGATTGTGTTTGACTTGATTGTTAAAGCTGTCCTACTTTCTGCCACATCTGTCAGTCTATCATCTTTACCACTCCAAAACTTCATCATTAACAATGTTCATGTGTATTCTTTTATATTTAAATAAATACTATTGTTTGGGAAAAAAGATGTATTCCAAATTAAGAATTTTCTCAGTTTAAAAGTTGCTTTATTCTTTTTTTAATGTTGAGAGTTTTAACTATCAACTCTTAGTAAAGATGAATTATTATCAGTTTTTTATTTAAGCTTTTGAGCATTTCATACCTGAGTACTATATTTATAACAATTTTAATCCTCCCTTTCCCTAAAAATCCTGTCTCCCCTCCCCCTCTAAAATTTATAACATTCTCCTCTTTAACAATTATTGTTACATATATATGCATGTGTACACGTATATATAAATACAACTCGCTGAATTCATTTAATGCTGCCCATTATGTATTTGTTTATGGCTGACCACTTGGAATAGAATAACCTGTCATGTTGCTTGTTCCTGGGGAAGCTGAGTCTCTTTTACTTAGCAGCCATTAATTGCCTGTAGGTCTTCATCTAGGGGTGGAGATTTAATGTCTCTCATTCATGTTGTTATGTCAACTGGTATTGCCATAGTGCTGACTATATTGTTGAGATTACATGGGCACAGCATCCCTGTCATGTTAATATTAGAAGGCACTATCTCATAGCAGACATCCTAGTCCTCTGGCTCTTAAAAATCTTTCTGGCCCCTCTTCTGCACTGTTTCCTGAGACTTAGGTGTAGGGGTTGTGTTGTAGATGATGTATCAATACGAGATGGGCAGCCCAGGGTCACTGTTCTCTGCATTTTGACCAGTTGTGGATTTCTAAAATTGTGTGTGCAAAGATGCTTCATTGATGAGAGTGAGAAGGGGGATAGTGAGAAGGATACAGTCACTATGAAAGGGGAATGGGAGAAAAACAGAAGATACCACACACTTTAGATACAAAACTTAAGAAGTTGAGCTGGATCTGGTCCAAATGCTTACAACTGAGGACTAGCTCTCATAGTATCTGAAGGTGTTATGTATACCTACCATGAAAGGAGAAAGTAATCAATATCCTATCCAACTATGAAGCCTATGGACCATAGCAATGGATGACAGCTATCCCCAAGAGTTCAATAGTGATGTATATTAGAAGTAACCAACAGCTGTATAATTGGACAGAAAAACCTGCTCAGTAGGGAGGCATTCATGCCTCTTCTGTAAACCTAGACAGCTACCAGTTGCTGGTGAGTCATGGATCCTAGAGAGGAGCTTACTACTGACATTTTCCTAAACCAGTGCAATTTCTGAGTGCGCTCTAAATATTTATTCTTAAACCCATGGAAGAAAGTTTCTCCATGTTTACATTATGACCTTTCCAGTAACTTTAGGTCAAATATGCTCACACTTGGACTCCTGAATGGGTATGCTTGGCATGTATATGTGGGAACAGGGGCAGAAACCCTGGGTCATGTCTTAGTTCCTATCTTATTAGGAAATATGTTTCTTGGTGTTTTATAAAATGTGCAATGATTTTGCATCCTCATCTTCTTTAATCAAACTATATTATTTTGCATGGACTTCTTATTTCAAGTACTTTTTATAGCTGTATAGCTACCACTGTTGGAGGCTAAGTACTTTCCAGGTGTTACCTGATTGCTTATTTAATCATCACAGTGTCTGTTTTATAGATTTCACGAGTATAGATTTAACAACAGTTAAATAACTTGCTCATAGCCAGCAGCTAGCAAATAGCAGAGTTAGGTTGGGAACTCAGGAAGTTCTACTTCCAGAACATTGAGTTTGTTCTCCTGTTTCCATTGTAGTCATGAGAGCAATCACTTGCAGAGTTTATTGAATATTCTGGAAGCTCTGACTCAGCAGCGCACAGTTGGCTCCCAGCTGTCTTTGTGTTCTCTTTACCAAGTCTTGGTAAGCACTGTGCTGAATGGTGCTGCCACTGTCTACCAACTGGGCTTGTACTGTGTCTTTTCTTGGCTCTTGGCTCCTGCTCATGGGGTGCAGAGTGGGGAGAGACTGCTGTGAATTTTGACTTCCATGCTGCCCTCCCTGAGGATGAGAGGAGAATTCAGTCTGGAATAGAATTGCATTGGATACAAAATGAAAAACAACTAGGTTTCCAATAAATTTCCTGTTCCCTTCAATCTTCAATACTCTCTGTCCTTGGATTTCTGTTGGCTCCTGGATTCCTTGCTTTGTCTGATTCCAGCTGGCTTTCACATTTTTCCTTTCCCCTATGCTGTGAGCTGTGATCTTGTTTTTTTTTTTTTTTTTTTTTTCTTCATCAGCTTCAAGCTCCTCCAAGTCTTCTGGCTTTATGGTTATTCACTCTGTGCTGTAATGTCCTCTGGCCCTTTCTTCTCTGTTTCCCACTCTGATACACACTTAGCTTTTAGTTTTGCTTTTTTAAATTTCTTCCTAGTCAGCCAGGAGGCCAGACATTACAGACTCAGAACTGTCTTGGGTCACTTGCAGGTGACATGTGGTGTTGGAGAGACAAAATCAGATTGCATATTTGGGGTCATTTAAACTGGATTCTGGATTTGAAAGTTTTTGTCAAGTCTGGTTAATGTCCTACGACAAAATCAGCTTTTAGAATGCTGGTTTCCTAATAGTAGCCTGGCAATTATTAGTCTATGTAGAGAGGTAAACTGTGGCCAACTGAGCAAATTTAATTCCTGGAAATATTTGATTGTATTACACTTTAACATGTAAAAAAAGAATACCTTTATACACATTTGCCTTTTGTCTTAGGCATCAAATTACTACCTGTGCTCAAGAAGTTTTGTTTTGGGAATCCTTGGTGTCCAATGGTGTGAAAATAGCATGGTGAAGCTTGTTCAAAACATTTCTGTTTTTCATCAATGTAGGGCATAGTAGTCATAATCAATTAGTTGGCAGGAAATTGTCATTAAGTCATTTGAAGCTTGCCATCTTTGATTATTTGGGGAAATAATCAAATTACTCCCCCAAATAATCAAAATTCAGTTTTAAATTAATACTCAAGAGTTTTTAAATTTCTCTGTCAAAGTGAACCTCTTTTAAAAACCTCATTTTATGATATTTTCTTACAGGAATGTTGATTAGTAAATCTTATCCTCAAAACATTTATTCCAAAATAAAACTCCACATTAAAATAATTCTACATTAAGACTTTTAAAATTATCCAGGTCTTGAGGTTTACATTTTAATTTATTCACAATTCACAAGGCATGTTAATTATCAAATAATTATATACATCCAATAGATAAACTTAAAAGGCTATTGTGTAGCTCAGTGGTAGAGCCCTTGCATAGCATGTGAAAGCTCTGATTTTAATTCCCTGTATCAAAAAAGAAATTTAAAAGCTGTTCTTTATTTCTGCATGGTCATAGAGGGATCAGAGTTGTGAGTTCTTCTCTTTTTTAACAATATATTTTATGCAATTATACAATATGTTTTGATCATATTTTTCCCTTCCCAAATGCCTCCAAGATCCTCCCTAATTCCTTACCCACACAATTTCTCTCTCTCTCTCTCTCTCTCTCTCTCTCTCTCTCTCTCTCTCTCTCTCTCTCTCTCTCTCTCTCTCACACACACACACACACACACACACACACCCACACACACACACCCACACACACACACATACACAACACACCCAGACACATCCAAACTAACAAAGAAGGAGGAAGGGGAGGAGAGGGTAGGAAAGAGAAGGGAAGGAAGGAAGGAAGGAAGGAAGGAAGGAAGGAAGGAAGGAAGGAAGAAAAGAAAAAGAGTTTGCTTTGTGTTGCCACCTACATCTGGGCATGAACATGAGATCCACCCTGGAGTGTTGATACACAGAGTGACACTCCACTGGAGAAAGCTAGCTTTCTTTTCCCCAGTAGACATCAATTAGAAATAACTGCTTGGTATGGATGGAACTTTGTGTTCATTCCCCCTTTCCCCCTTCTTAGTTCTTGGACCTTGTCTTTGTCACAGTCTTGAGTTCATACGTGCATCAGTCTTGTTGTGTCTAGAAGATGCCATTTCCCTGGTGTTATCGATCACTTCCATGTCTAAAAATCTTTCTGCTTACTCTTCCACTTGGATCCCGAGCCTTCAGGGCAAAGGTTTGATAAAGACATCCCATTTAGGGTAGGTCTGCTAAAGTCTCTTACTCTCTGCACCTTGTACTGTTTTGGGTCTCTGTTAATTTCCATACACTGAAAAGTAGAAGCTTCTCTGATAAAGGTTGAGTGATTCACTAATCTATGGGTATAAAAGTATCATTAAGAATAATTTTTATTGGTCATTGTTTTCCAATTCTTTATTGCAATTAAAGGTTTTTAACACTTATTTAATTTTAATTATTTATATCTGTGTGTCTGTGTGGTGGTATGTGCATATGAGTGCAGGTACTAGCATAATCCAGCAAGGGTCTCTAACATCTTGTTACAAATAATCGTGAGCTGCCCCATTGTAGATGCTGGGACCCAGGCTCAGGTCTTTTGTAGAGATGCAAATCCTCTAAATTCCTAAGCCATATATCCAGACTCTGCTATTACATTAAAAACACAAATCTATAAGCTTGTTTTAATCCAGTACATGAGAATAGCAGTTCTTATGGAAGTGGTGGAATTGAGAGTCATGTAAAATTTGAATAGGTAAGAATGCATTTCTGGTCAGAATAAGAGGTGTAGAGTCAATGGAAAGAAATATGGAGAGATTTTTCCTTTTAAAAATATATTCCAATGAAAATATAATTACTATAATTGCATCCTTCCCCCTCCCTTTTCCTCTGTCTGGCCCCTCCCATGTTTCCCTGTCACTCTCTCTCAATTGATGGCCTCTTTTTCTTTGATTAATACTTTTACGTGTGTGTGTGTGTGTGTGTGTGTGTGTGTGTGTGTGTGTGTGTGTGTATGCATATACAAATATATAAGTTCAATCTGATGACTTCATTGTTGTTTCTGCGCATACAATTTCACCACCTTAATTTGAATAAGTTCTTAGGGATTCCTTCTGGGGAGGGCTAGTTCTTTTTTCTCAGGCATGATTTCCCTCCTGTCCAGTGGGCTGTAAGTCTGACTGGAGAGCTATTGTGACTTCTGACAATGTGAGTGCCACCATTCCACCTCTGCAGATATCTCACCATGCCGGCCATTGCTGTGAGTCACAGATGTCACAGCTGTGTAGGACTATTGATTGCTTCCCTCCATTGGCAGCTTTCATAGTACTTTCTGGTACCATAGAAGCCAGACAAGAGGAAGGAAGCTTTCAGATTAGATCCAGCTCAAATCAAACCTGTGTCCCAGCTGTGCAGCATCTTTAGCAATAGGGGCTTACCTTCAACTCCCGAGAGGTAACCAACAGAACAGCAATAATGTAAAATGTCTTGGACTACCCTAACCAACAACTTGAATGGAAGTTTCGCATTTATGGTACTGGGTTTTTGTTAGTTAGATGATTGTTTTTGTCAGAGTACTATGTATTGCCCACCTTATTGACAGTTTTTAAAAGGTATATTTTATTGGGTAGTTTTATATCAACTTGATAGAAACTAAAGCCATATGAAAAGAGGGAACCTCCATTAAGAAAATGACTAACTTATTCACCATCATAAAGTCCTCATCTAGTAGCTAAACACTGAGCTGAACTGGAATCCATATACAGAGAGGGAGGACAAGATCAGGCTACAGAAACCCACAGAGACAGCTGACCTGAACAAGGGGGAGCTAATGGACTCCCAGACTGGTAGCTGGGAAACCAGCACTTTGGACTGACTCAGACCCTCTGAACATGGGTCTCAGGTAGAAGGCCTGGGCAGTCTAAGTGTCCTCTGACAGTGCAACCAGGATATATCCCTGGTACACAAAAGGACTGTGGGAACACATTCCCCATGGAGGGATAGTCCCTTAGCCTAGAGTCAGGAGGGAGGGCCTAGTCCATACTCCAAATGACTTGACAGATTTAATGATCCCTCCTGGAAGGCATCACCCTCCCTGTGGAATGGGTGGGGAATGGGCTGGGAGGGTGGTCGGGGGACATGGTAGGGAAGGAGAGAGAGAGTGAGAGGGAGGGAGGGAGAAGGAACTATGATCGATATGTAAAATAAGAAAAAGAAAAAAGAAAAAAAGAAAATTCCCCCTTATAAGATCAGGCTATATGCAAACCTGTAGGGCATTTTCTTATTTAGTGGTTGACATGGGAGGGCCCAGCTTTTGGTGAATGTGCAGCCTCTGGGCCAGTAGTCTTAGGTTCTATAAGAAATCAGGCTGAGTACTTCATGAACCCAGAAAGCTAGGTAACAAGGAGAATCCAAAGAAGGTCATGCATTTCTCCTGGGAAGGGGAAGTAGACAAGATATCCTGAGAAAATTGGGAGCAAGAGGGAGGGGGAGGGGAAGACAGAAGGGGAGAGGGAGAAGAGAACATGAGGGGGAGGAGAACATAAGGGAACAGGGATAGTTGAGTTGGGGGAAGGACAGAGAGGGAGAGCAAGGAAAGAGATATCTTGATTGAGGGAGTCATTATGGGGTCAGGGAGGAACATGGCACTCAGGAAACTCCCAGGAATCTACAAGCAGCTAAGACCCTAAGCATTAGTGGAGAGGGTACCTGAACTGGCCTTTCCCTCTAATGAGATTGATGGCTACCTGAATTGTCATCATAGAACCTTCATCCAGCACCTGATGGAAGCAGATGCAGAGATCTACAGCAAAGCACCCGGGCAAGCTCACAGAGTCCAGTTGAAGAGAGGGAGGAGTGATAATATGAGCAACGGGGTCAAGACCATTTTGGGGATACCCACAGAAACAGCTGAACTGAGCTAGTGAGAGCTCACTGACTCTGGACTGACAGTGAATGAAACTCATAGGACCAAACTAGGTCCTCTGAATGTGGGTGACAGTAGTGTGGCTTGAGAAGTCTGTGGGGCCACTGGCAGTGGGGTCAGGATATATTCCTAGTCCTTGAACTGGCTTTTTGGAGCCCATTCTCTTTGGAGGGATATCTTGCTCAGTCCAGATATAGGGGAGAGAGCCTTGGTCCTGTCTCAAAGTGGCCTGCCAGACTTCCTTGACTGTGGGGTGGGTGGGTGATGGGGTGGGGTGATGGGAAGGTGGGAAGAACAGGAGCAGGGGAGGGAGTGGGAGCTGGGATTGGTATGTAAAATGAGAAAAGATTATTTTAAAATAAAAAATGGTTTAAAAAGAAAGCAGTCTGAGAAAGCCATGCGAGAGCAAGCCAGTGAGAAGCATCCTATCCACAGCCTCTGCTTCAGCCCATGTCTTCAGGTTCCTGCCCTATTTGAGTTCCTGTCCTCATTGGGCTACAGTGTGGAAGGGTAAGCCAGTTAAAACCTTCCTTTGGTCATGGTGTTTTATCACAGCAATTCTCAGGAGAGAGAGAGAGAGAGAGAGAGAGAGAGAGAGAGAGAGAGAGAGAGAGAGAGAGAGAGAGAGAGAGAGAGAGAGAGAGAGAGAGAGAGAGAGAGGAGAGAGAGAGAAACAATAGAGTTATATGCATTGCATATAGTTTTAAGTAATTATAATGATTTCTTGAGGCTTTAATCAAACAACCTTGGTGTTATTTGTTCTTCTTTCATACAGAAGAAGGGGAGTTGTTTCTTTAAAAAAAAAACTATAAAATATGCGGGGTTAAAGAGAGGTCTCAACCATTAAGAGTGCTTGCTGCTCTCACAGATGATCCAGTTCAATTTCTGGTACCTACAGGCTGGCTCACAGCTATCTGTAACTTCATTCAGTTCCAGGGGCTCTGATGCTCTTTTCTGACATCTCTGGGCTCCTGCACAGTTCTGATCACATATATACACACCTAAAAGAAAATAATTGAGAAGCACAATAATCTTTTTCTCTGTCTCTTTTTTTTTAAATTATTCTTCTTCTTATTTTACATATCAATTCCATTCCCTCTCCCTCCCATCCTCCCATGTTCCTGACCCGCCTCCTAACCCATTCCCCCCCCCCAACTCCACAGGGAGGCTGAGGCCTTCCAGGAGGGAAGTCTGTCATTTGGAGTAGGGGCTAGGCCCTCCCTCCTGCCTCTAAGCTAAGGGAGTATCCCTTCATGGGGAATGTGCTCCCAAAGTCCTTTCATGCACTAGAAATACTTATGGTTCCACTGTCAGAGGTCCCTTAGACTGCCCAGGCTTTCATATATATAAAAATTATATATATATATATTTTTTTCACATATTGATCCCAGTTCCCTCTCTCACCCTCCCTTCCTCTCTCCCTTTCTCCCTCCCTCTTTCCCTCTCTCGCCCTGCCCCCTCACATGTATCCTGACCACCCTCCCTCCACCCACCCACCCCTGCTCCACATGTAGGGTGATGCATCCAGGAGGGGTCATCTAAATCTGTCAAGTCATTTGAAGTAGGAACTAGGACTTTTCTCCTGTCTCTAGGTTAAGGACATATCCCTCCATGGGGATGTAACCCCAAAGTCCTTTTGTGCACCAGGAATACATCCTGGTTCCACTGTCTGAGGTCCCTTAGACTGCTCAGGCCTTCTAGCTGAGACCCATGTTCAGGGGGTCTGAGTCAGTCCCATGCTGGATTCCCACCTATCAGTCTGGGGTTCCATGAGCTCCTCCTTGTTCAGGTCAGCTGTCTCTGTGGGTCTGTAGTCGGTCTTGACCTCTCCCCTCTTTTTATCACTCCTCCCTCTCTGCAACAGGATTCCAGGAATTCAGCTCAGTACTTAGTTGTGGGTGTCTGCTTCTTCCAACAGCTATTAGATGAGGGTTCTAGGATGGCACATACGTTAGTTATCAATCTCATTATCATGGAAGGGCATTTAAGGTAGCCTCTCCCTTGTTGCTCATATTTTTAGTTAGGGTCATCCTTGTAGGTCTCTGGACATTTCTCTAGAGTCAGTTTTCTCTTCAAACCTACAAAGGCTCCCTCTATTATGGTATCTCTTTTCTTGAAGTACAACAATTTAAAAGTTTGCTCCACTGTGTTATTTCAATTTGACCTGAGGTCAGATACTCTTGCTTTTTGTGTATTGATGCTGTATATACTTTGTGTATACTCTAGCATACTTTACTTCCCCTCTTGCCAGCCCTAATTTGGAGAAGGCATGCTTATTGGCCTCATACCTGTATCCTGCACTGAAACATAAATTCCTACCAAGTATGGTTAAATAGATGAAAATACTTCTGTATTAAATATATAATTTCGGTATGGCTTATTTTTTCTTATTATTTAGTGAACCTAAATGTTCAAAGCTTTATATAAGTGTTCATATAAGTATATGGTTTGTGTTTGATGGGTACAGCATACGTCCATGTATAAATGGTAATTACTTTTTACTTTTTTGTTTTGTTTTGCTTTTCAAAACTGGGTTTTCCTGGAACTCACTCTGTAGACCAGGCTGCCCTTGAACTTGAACTCAGATATCTGCCTGCCTCTGTCTTTCTAGTACTGGGATTACAGACATGCACACTGCCTCTGTCTTCCTAGTACTGGGATTACAGGCATGCACAGTACTTATTTTCATATTTTTATTGGAAAAATGTACATTTAGTTTTATGGAAAATATTCTATTATTGTAGCTCTGAGATTTACTAAGTATATTATTTTAAGCTACAATTTGTGGTTTTCCTTATTATTTTTCATGTATTACTTATTTTTAAGTCTTACTGAAATGTGATTCCCAAAGTCCATTTCCTTTTTTCTTCTGTGGCTACTGTTGTAAAGATCAGAGACGTTTGGATCTAGCTTTTTATTCTTTCTCCATAGTGGTGTTTACATTGCATTAACTGATACAGTGCTTAGTGTTTTGTCTTTCTGTTCCTCTCCTTTGCACTAGAAGAGAAACACTGAAGTCAAGTCCCTGAGTAGAGCCGCTTTTCAGATGCTGAAGGTTAACCTGTGGCCTGCAGATCAGGAGTCAGAATTTGGGCTCAGCATCTTATTGATGGTATGCACAGCAAATGGCACCTCATGGTTATGATTTCCTAAGTTACACGCCTTAGGATTTGTGAAGTAGGAAAGTACAGATGGCAGGAAACTTCAACTACATTATAAACTCCTTTAATGCACCCTTCACTCTGAGAAATCAGTGTTCATAAAGTCTCTTTGTTGAACTTTATTAACAAGCAACAGGGTCTAGGAAGCTTGGCAAACGAGGCAGCTGGAAACCCCAGAGAGTTTGTCTGTCAGACGTCTTTCCTTCTGGGGTTTCCTTCCAAATGTTTTTTGGATTTTAAAGGAAGTAGAGTGGCTCTCTGCCACTGCGTTTCTCCATCTGTAACCCACTGAGTGTACAGAGTCTGGCATTCACTTTTAAAATTCTTCACTCAATATGTATTCATTTCACTGTGAAATGGAAACTGATCATAGGTTAATGCTGAAGTCAAAATAGGAATCTTATTTTCATTAGACACAATTTCTACTTTTTGAGAGTTTTGATTTAGGGGCCAAGATTTCCCTGACTTTTAAAATGATATGGAACAGTTCTAACCTTACATGGTACAGAGAGCTGTGGACTTGCTCAGATGTTATAGTACAAGGTAATTTGGCGCTCCATTTGCCTAGGCTTTAGGGCTATGTTTAAAAGACATTTCCAAGGCCTATGGAGAAACAGATGTACTTATTCAGGACTTCACTCATAAATGTCTGCTATCACTTAGCCCTCATTCCCTTATGACATGATTTTAATATTTAATTCAATATAATTCTGCTGAATCTATGTTCCAGAAAATATGGAAAAGAAAACTTAAGTTAAAGAAGATGGAACATAAAGCTTGCATGAATACTCATCTGCGGAGAGCCATATCTCTTGAATCTTCTTGCTCTTTGAAATATTTATACAGCTGCTGACCTCTTAATGGGAAAGATATAGTGGTGATTTATTAAATTCAATGTCAGTTGTCTTAATCGAAATGTATCATATATGGGTGTAGTATCATCCTAGCATGCTTGCTGTGGATTTGCAACTGATTTTTTTTTTATATGAGACTGATCAAAGAGTATATGAGATGAAATGGTAGATCCATTAAATATTACAAATTAGTAACATGAGATTTTGTAGTTATTTAATAATAATGATGATGGATATATCAGAGAATTGAAATAATTCCAGTGGCTTTTCTAAATATTGCATATGATTCTTGCAAAAACACTGTTATTCTCACATCCAAGACATCAATAGAGGACCTGAGAGTTAATGAATCTTCCCACAGGCTATTAACTTGGAAGAATAGGATTTAAACTTAGGTCATGCTTTTACTTCTGTCATGTCCTTATAGTGATTTGCCCAGTAGGACTAACATTGAGAGGGTAGTGACCTTCTCAGTGACCTGTTGAGAAGTTTCTGGGCTTCTGTTCTTACAGAATAGGAATAAAAATACTTAGTTATCATTTGAAGGCTTTTTTAAAAAAAAAAAACAAACAATAATCAGGTTCTAGATTATGTTGACACTTTGAGGAAAGAAAACTCCATTGATTAATGCTTAAGTTGACATTGCTATTTAGCTTCCATTATTAATTTTCTTTGGGATCTAATATTTCCAACCTGACATGGAAGAAACATTCAATACTCTGATCTTAGAAATGGCTTATTCTGGTTCATTAAGAACAAATAGATTTACAGGACAATTCTCTTCTATATATCATCTTTAGCTCTTCAGTAGATAGCTAAAATTCAGAGCAAATCCACTTGACTAAGGTTGTTAAAGAAGCAGACATCCACAGCTAAGCATTGAGCTGAACTCCTGGAATCCACCTGTGGAGAGGGAGGCGGGGATGAGCAAAGGGGTCAAGACCAGACTGAAGAAACTCACAGAAACAGCTGACCTGACCAAGTGGGAGTTCACAGACTGCAGTCTGACAGCTGTGGAACCAACATTGGACCAAACTGAGCCTTCTGAATATGGGTGTCAGTTAGGGGGCCTGGGCAGTCTATGGGACCTCTGACAGTGGAACCAGTATTTATCCCTAGTGCATGAATGGACTTTGGGAGCACATTCCCCATGGAGGGCTACTCTCTCAGCTTAGATACATGGGTCAGGGTCTCGGCCCTCCCCAGTGATTTGACAGACTTTGATGATCCCCCAATGAAGGCCTCACTGTCCCTGGGCAGTGGATGGGAGGTGGGAGGGGGCATTGATGAGGGGCATGAGAGGATGGGAGGGAGAGAGAACTGAGATTGATATGTAAAATAAAATTGTTTCTAAATAAAATATAAACATCAAAAAAGCTGGGATTTATATGAAGTATATTAGTATGCTTATTCATAGTATTGAGCACAGACTTCATATACATATAATTTAAATTTCCTGGAAGAGTTTTGTTGGAAAATATGTTTTTTTTTTAACCATTGAATTTTTTGGTTTGTCAACAGTGGTTCCCAACCTGTGGGTCATGACTCCTTTGGGGTTGAATGGCTTTTTCTCAAGGGTTGCACATCAGATATCTTGTAAACAGATATTTATGAGCGCAGTAACAAAATGCAGTGAAAATAGTTTTACAGGCCAGGGTCATGTAAATATTCTATATACAGGCATCTATGAAAGGGTTGTGTGAAGGGGTGGTGACCCACTGGATGAGAACCACTGGTCTAAAAGCAAGAGCAGAAGCTCAGAAACTCCCCAACCAATTGGGAATGGAGAACAGACCTATAATGCTAATAATTGACTTTGTCTGAGCTCCTATTTGACTGGTTTTCATAAAGCCACAAACAGAACTTGATATAAGAATTGTCAGTTGCTCAGAGCAGAGCAGCTAGATTTTCCTGTATGAAGATTCACTGTGTAGTTGCAGGCATGTCCTGTTAGAGAGAGCATGAAATGAGTGCCCAGGACAGTTACTACATTCTAAATGTCATTAACAAGATAATCTTATATATGCTAAAAGTAATTTCACTTTGTTAAAAATAAGTGTAGAATTAGTTATTCATAGTACATCAAATGCATAATTTCTTTGTTGTTCAAGTAATAGAAGTTGAAAGTCAGAAAACAAGAGTATGTCTGACACAGGTGTGCTGTTTGCATTACAGCTATGACTGAGGATGATGCTGTTATTGGGTCTATAAAGCATGTCTTTCTGATTTTGCATATGTGCTTTAACAGCACACATCAACTTCATTTTAGATAATTAATTTACAAATTATTAGTTACCAATAAAAATCCTATTAGTCAAGGGTCTATATCGTTTAGTTGCTTTATTTTTTGTCATTGCTAAACATTTACTGCTTATCATTCATATAAATATGAACTTATTTATTAGCATGTTGTATGTACATGTATACCAACTCATGTTTAATGAATATGTATAAGGATGGACTTTCTAATGTTGAGTTTCAATAGTCACATATATAAGCACATATATATGCATATACATACACACACACTTTCATTGGAGGTAGAGTACCGAGTAATCAGAGGGAATTTATGAGTTGTTCACAGAGAATTTAGGTCTCAGAAAAATTGATAGCATTTATGTATGTGGTTGAGATAGTGCACTCAAAAGCAAGTGTGTTGGAGACAACACTGGAGAGCATTAATTACCATAGACTCTCCACAGTGCCTCTTCTTATCTGTTTTATTTACCTGTAGTTGACTATTGAGTCAAGGGTCAAATGACCCTTTAAAGTTACTTGATTTTTCTCTTTAGTGACTTTGGACAGTTAGTGACTTTGGACTTTAGAAGAACTGGGAAAGTGCTATTCAAAGTATGGTACAGAATACAATATTATTACAAACATGAACCTTAATTTTTTAATCCCAGTTGTGTTACATGAATAGTGGGATTTAATTGATGTTGCAGTAGATAGTGATGGATATTGCTTAAGCATAATCATACTTTTTTTTTTTTTACAAAGTTGACTTAAGCTATAACTCTGTTTCTCAAATTATGGTACTCTGATCAGCAGTGGCATCGCCTCCTGTGAGCTAATTAGAAATTCAAATTCATGAACACAGCCGGACCTAATGAATCATCTCCTCTGGAACTGACCTTAGGAAGCTGGGTTAACCAGCTCTACAGGAGATTGAAATGAATGTTGAATTTTAAGAACCCTGTTTTAAAAAGCCCATGACTAAAAACCATCATGATCTACACAGGAAACAGCTGGGGCCTTAGAGGTACAGGTTTGATTAAATCTTATTAATAAAGGCCTTATTTTCTTATTCTATGAAAGGAGTCTTCATTTACTGAAACTGTAGGATATAAAAAGTTATAAATAACTTTTTGTAAAAGTAGTTTATTTATATTTATTGTTATTTATACTAATGTTTTTCGGGAATAAATAATTTTGGTAAACTTTACAAAGTATGTGCATAAAATAAGCAGTTCATTGGAATATTTTAGTTTATTTCTTCAATTAAATCAACTGTATATACAAAGAATAAACTTGAACTTTAGAGGAACCTGATGATTGTGTAAGACATTGATTTTCCAAAAGGTTTAGTTCACTTAGCTGGGAGACATAAAAACTAATTAGTAATTGCAAGTAGATGTTTGTTAATTATTCCTTTGAGAGGAAGTTGAAATTTGCCACTATGGTTTATTTACTAGAAACTGAAAATAATGTTGATTTATGGTCCGAGATGGCTGATAAAATCTTCTTCCAAGTTTAGAAGAATTGTGCAAAATCTTTTTGCTGTTTTGATGCTTTGGTCTGCAGATGTTCACTGTTTTGCAAGGAAATAATGGTGTTAGTGATGAGGTTTCTTGGAAAGAAAGTGCTTAAAAGCTTCGGAGTGCTGGGATCAGAGTGTGCACAGCCAAATGAGCATGGCTGGAATGCTAGGTGAAGTCTACCGGGAGCCATTCCACGGCAGCATCTGGAAGGAAACAATAAGTGACTGCGGGTTTAGTTTTCAGGCAAATGATTAAGAGGTGATTAAATGAAGGTGTTAGGATGCAAGGGCGGGAAGGAAGCACTGATGGTTTGTATATAACATGGGACGGGGGTATTGTGGAAATGACAGAATGAACTGTAGATCACAGCTGAATTTGTAAGAGGGAGTTGGATGTTTTTCAGAAGAGCTTGTAGGTATCACTTGAAACAGAACATAGACACACATAACACAGAACACACTGAGAAGCAGTATTTTGGAACACTAAAGCACAATGATGATGTCTAGTAATTCAGGGCCACTGGAGACCATATTTAGATCTAGAAAGACATCCTCCTGTTACAGCTTTATAGTCTTCTCCAATTATATTGGCCCTGCTTTAAAGTCCTAATAAAGCGTCGGGCTTTGTAAACAGATCCAAAGCTTCAATCAAGTGAGTGGTTTTGGTTCAGCAGTAGCTTGGTACTAACAAGCAGTAGCTTGTTCATGATGCAGCAGACAGCATTGTTCTAAAATACTTTGGGCAGGCATTTCTCTTGTGAGCATTAATCAGGCCTTCCTGCCCAATCTCATTTGTAAATGGACAAATGAGCTAATAACTATCCCCGCTCCAAAGATCACCTTTATCCTTAAAAGCAAAGTCAAATTTGCCCATGATTATGGTTTTTTTCTTGATGCCAGGCATTAGAGCAGCTTAGAAAAATGAGAAGTTTCAAATAAGTATCAGCAACGTAAAAATCAGTGTCTTTGGCTGTAGATAGTGTTCCTAGCAATCACTTAGAGGTCCTTCTTACCTTAGAATTTTGAAAATATAATGCTTAGTCACTACACTTCCGATTCTCAAGTTTCACTAGCCAGTACATCTAACTTCTGGACACCCAAACCTGTATCTAATGGCCATGGGTGATTTCTTGCTCAAGTCTAATGTGAAAGGTGTGGTCATTCTGGAACCCAGGCTCCTCCTTGGTTTGCTGCACTTCGCTAGGCCTTTCCTAATGTGCTGAGTGATAAGAATAGGGACCAGGGAAAAGAACATCTATCTCCCACCATGACATTCATGAACTAACAAGACTTCGCTTCATTAATCTCCTGGAAATAATTTGAATAGTATATCCCCTGTGTCAGTGTGGTATGAGATTCTGGATCAGCCAGGTTCATGACAGCTTCTGTTACACAGAACGTCATTGTTGCAAATCTCCAGACAGCTCAGCTTCTGTCATACAGACCATTATTGTTGGCAAATCTCCAGATAGCTTGTCCTTCCTTCCTTCCTTCCTTCCTTCCTTCCTTCCTTCCTTCCTTCCTTCCTTCCTTCCTTCCTTCCTTTCTCCTCCTCCCTCTCTCCCTTCCTTTCTTCTTTCATGCAATGCATCTTGACCAAAGTATCCTTACCCTCCACTCTTCCAAGTCCTCCCCTCTCCTTTCTCCTAGATCCACTCCTCCTCCATTTTCCTTCAAAAAAGAGATGGCCTCTCAGTGATATCAACCTGACATATCAAGTTACAATATGACTGGGCACAAATCCTCATATCAATGCTGTTTGAGGCTACCCAGTGGGAAGAAAAGGGTCCCAAGAGCAGGTGAAAGAGTCAGGGTTACCCCTACTCTCACTGTTAGGAGTTCCAAAAGATTCCAAGTTAAATAACCACAACATATATGTAGATGACCTAGTAAATCCATGCAGTCTCTGTGATTGTTTCTTCAGTCTATGTGAACTCTTATGAGCCCTACTTAGCTGATTCCGTGGGTGGTGTTTTCCTGTGTCCATAAGCCCTCTGGCTCCTACAATCCTCCTTCCACCTCTTCTGTATGTTTTACCTACAACCTGTTATGCCACCAAGATGTGTTGTGTGAGTGGCCAAGCAATGACTCGTTTACCTTGATGCCCATGCTAGGTGAATGGCAACGAATTGTGTTGTGAGCTTTTTTGTTGGCTACCAGCTCACAAATAGCAACAAGGAGACTTCTTATTAATTATGAAAGCTTGGTCATTAGCTTAGACTTGTCCCACTAGCTCTTATAACTTAAATTAACCTGCTTTCTATTAATCTATGTTTTACCACATGGCTCCATTACCTCTACTCTATACCATATGTCCCACCTCTTTACTGTCTCCTAGATTCATCCCTCTGACTTCCCTTCTCTCTGTCTGGAAGTCCCACCTATACCTCTTGCCTAGCTATTGTATGTTCAACTTTTTATTACAACAATCACAACCTCTCTTTACACAGTGTACAAATATCCTGTACTGAATGGCCCAAGAGAGCTAAGTTAGAACCAAATACAACTGTCCAAAAATGATTCCAGATGATATGCTGCTATACTCATATATTGGTGCCTGGCCCAATCACCATCAGGGAAGTTTCCTCTGGCAACTGATGGGAACAGATACAGAGACCAACAGCTCTTTTTCCTTTATAGTAAGGAAATGTAAAAGAAATTTTCACAGGCAGGGCTGGAATTCCTGGGATGTTGCATGAGTCTCTGAAGAACAAAACTTTGTATGGTTCTTTAAAATAATAACCTTATTTAATTCTACATAAACATTTTCCTGCACTTTAAAGTAGCATTCCCCCTTCTTTGGGGATGATTGTTTGATTAATAGCTCTGAACAATCAAAACTTCAGAGGCTCTAGATTGCTAAAATGATATTAAGGTTAATTGCATCAATAGTAAAAGTTCTAGAACTTCTTGCAGGACCCTTATTTGTTCTATTCTGCTCTGTGGTGAAAATACCACCTCCATAACCAACAGCATGTGTGTCTCTTTCAGATTGCAATAGGACTGTAAGAAGCTTGGGTGGGATTTAGAAAGAGCAGCAGCTTTGATGCCTCTGATGGCGGTAGATCATAGAAGGCTGGAAAGAAAACAAATTTTTACAAAGACAAAAGGATCAAATCTGGGGGAATGCAGAGCTGGAAACATGTCTCTTGTTTCATGTTTCCTGAAGTTTACCCTGTGTATAACATTTCTCTGGAAATGAAGACATATGGAAATGCAGTGGCTAGCCAGGGTCTCTGTCTCAGGGGCATTCTTGTGCTGGGATGAAAGATTGGTGAATGGGAGGTTTTAGTTACATGTGACTGCTCTTGGTCATAATCATATGGATGGACTGTAGGTAGATACCTTGACCTTGTGACTCTGTAAAAGCTCTGTGCTCTTGGAGGTCTAGAAATTGCTCCATAATACAATTAAGCATGCCTTCTTTCAGATTGTAACCTTTATTAAGTTTTATGGGATTGATAATTCACAAAAATGACACTTTGAGGGTAAAGGGGGATAAAGTGCCTTGGACAACCAGGTGTAGGTGGGGAGTCATATCCAAATTACAGGATACATAGCCACCTCTCTCAGACAGCACCTTTTCAACTTCCAGCTTAGTTTGAATCCTATGTTAAACAAATTCTGATAGAAAAGGGAGGCAACTCAACACACACCTGAGTAATATAACCACTTGTCATTTCTTTCTGTGCAAGCTCAGATAGCCCCTGCTGTCTTGTAGCTGGCCTTGCTCTTGATCCCTATGCCTGCTGCTTTAGTCATTGTTCAGACCTCACAGACATCCTCTATAAGGAGTCTGTACCATGTCTTGCTTTCCTAGATTCCTCTCAAATCCTCACTGAGGTGGGAGTCCCTTAGATTGACCACAGACTGCAAAACGTCTGTCTGTGTACTCTTGTTAACTTGCTTAGGACAGAAGGTTGTGGAACCAATTAGGCACAGTCTTTACAATGGGCACCAGCTGTGCTTTGTACAGTCAACATAATTGACTGAGTAGGCCCCTACTTCCCAGTATGCAGAGAGTATTTAAGCAGGACTGGATTTAGGTTTACAGGGAATGAAAAATACACATGCTATGATTTAAGAGTTATTTAAATGCAGTGGCCCCGGACCACCCCTCATCAGCCTGTTTACATTCCCAACATTAGAGACACCTCTGGGGTTCGAGATATGGTGTCTCTAAAATGAAATAGGCCACCTGGAAAGCGATGTATAATAAAGCCAGTAGCAGCCTCATCAGCAGGGCAAAAAGTGCTATGGAAACACAACACAAATTTTAATTAGAATGAGGGCCCTGAAAGGTCACTGTTAGAAAGCCAAGCCAGGTGAGGAATCAGTCAGTGAGAAGCAGCCCAGAAGTCACTGAAGACAAGTTCTGCCAGGCAACAGAGAAGTGTTGCCCAGCAACCTGAAGCATGGTTGTTTTCTTGTGTTGGCCAGGGCTGGATGTTACAGGCACGGAGACCAAAGTGTCAGGTTCAGATACTCATCAATGGGAAATGGGTTAAACAGTAATATAATTCAAAGGTGAATGGGGGAGAGAGCTTTTATAAGGATATTTAATATAAATTAGTGTCTGTGAGTTTTCAATTTTGAGACCTTGTAAATAAAATGGAGAGAATGAAATGTTGGCATCATTAGGGTGACTGAATCTAACTTTATAAAGTGTGAGGCGGCTTCCTGTAGGAAAATATTTAGTGCTGTTCTGGGGAAGGTAGGAAAGAGTTTAATGGAGATGTAAGTTTTAAATATATTTAACAACTTACTTTTTCTTACATTTGGGACCATTTCCCTCTCATAAATGTCCTGGCGTTATATGCATTTTACATTGTTAAACTTCTAAAGGAAATCGGTATCTAAGATACACATCTGCTCTGTACAGCCTGGGAATCAGGAGGCTTACTTTGCTAGGATTAAAACCTATGTCATTAGAGTCTAGTCTTGCCCCTGCAGCACGCTCGTCCGGCTACTATTGTCTCTCATCTGGAATATTCTATAACTTCCTATTTTTGTGGTCTTACTGTTTCCACTCAGCTCCCCTTCTGACTGTTCTAAATAGCTAGAGACAGTGCAATCAAATGCACCCCAGGCCACATCATTCCTCTACTCCAAAGTCATTGTCTGCACCCCCCCCCAACCCATAGCTTTGCATTTAGATTTAGCCAGGAATAAGAATTTTCTCCTGGGTCCTCTTTAAATCTTCAGTCCTGATATTTTAAGTTGTCCTTTCTACTACTTCTCTATTTAATCCTTGCCTTCTGGCTCTTCTTGGAACAGTTAGCACCTGGGCTCATTTCCCTCAGCCAATTCAGAACACTGTGCTGACTGTTCTCCAATATCGTGTAGCTTGGCATTCTTCCCTATCACCCACCTCATTTTGTTCCAACTCAAAGACTACCTTCTTATGTAAAACTGTAATGTGGCTGCTGTCCCCTCAGCTTCCCTTCCCCTTATTTGATTTCTTTACTGCCACATATTATAGTTATTACAATTTTAGTGTCATCTAGAAGTTAATGCAAAGAATGAGCCCTCCCTATTTTGCCAAGGTCCAGTAAGTGAATAAATGAAAGAGTCTTAGGTTCGTCTGTCCCAGGAACCTGTGAATGTGGCCTAACATATTTGGAGATAACAGTATCAGATAGCAATGTCCAAAGATTGAATATACTTGTTTACCTCCTCTGATTTCAAGTGATCCTATCGAGTGGTAAGACTTTAGTATGGAGGATCTTGCTATGTTATCACCAGTTCTAGAACATCAAGGCTTGGCTACTCCACCACACTTAGCAGAACCTTCACAACAGAAAAAGTATATTCCTTTAGATATAGGACACCCTGTCCCTTAGAAAATAAAGGTGTTCAACCTGCTCTTGTTATGAGGCTGCTGGACATGTAGCTCTCAACCAAAGTGTTTTGGTCATGCAGTGTGCAGCTGTTGTCTTTTCCAGTATGTAATGAATTTTTATTTTGAAATGACATTTTCTGTTATATAACAGTATTAAACAATTGCAGGTCTGTGAATTCTGGGTGAGAAACATCCATTTGTTTCATAATGTTTCTTGAGGATGCCATTTTTGCCAGGCTCTGTTCTAAGTGCGAGTCTCTTACATGGGCTCCCCTCTAGGAAAAGAAACAAGTAACAAGCATTTTATGCACCTGTAAATGGGCAAATGGGGGTGAGTGGGCGCTGGAAGCATAATTGCAGTTTTGCCTATCTTCTCCACATTGCGATGTTTCCTCCTGGGGGCAGGAGGGAGGCTCATAAGACAAGAAGTGAGGCTGAAAGATTTGTATTAACTATCACTGTGGAGAGAAGTAGAATTACGTTGGAGACCAAAACCTCTGTGCATGTATGTGGTGGATTTTCTAGATTAGGTTAATAGAGATGGGAGATCCACTGCCAGACTTGAGAACAAGGAGAAATTGAGCGGACCATTTCTTTATTCTGTATGTTTGGTGTTTTGATTATTATGTTGGGAGAGGATTTTTGTTTTTGTTTTGTTTTGTTTTCTTTTGTGTTTGTGTGTGTGTGTGTGTGTGTGTGTGTGTGTGTGTGTGTGTGTGTGTGGCCCACTCTATTTGATGTTCTGTAAACTTCTTGTACTTTCATTGGCATGTCTTTCTTTAGGTTGGGAAAGTTTTCTTCTATGATTTTGTTAAATATATTTTTTACACCTTTGAGTGGGGTTTCTTCACCTTCTTCTATACCTATTATTCTTAGGTTTGGCCTTTTCACAGAGTTCCATATTTCCTGGAAATTTTATGTTAGGTATTTGTTAGTCTTAAGATTTTTCTTTGGTCGATGAATTTATTTCTTCTAGTGCATCTTCAATGCCTGAGATTCTCTCTTCCATCTCTTGCATTCTGTTGGTTATACTTGTATCTGTAGTTCCTGATCTTTCACCCAGCTTTTCTATTTCCAGCATTCCCTCAGACTGTGTTTTTTCAATTGTCTCCATTTCAGCTTTCAAACCTTGCACTGTTTGAATTGTTTCTTGCAATTTTTGGTTTGTGTTTTCTTCCATGTCTTTAAAGGATTTTCTCATTTCCTTTTTTAGGATCTCTATCATCTTCATGAAGTTGTTTTAGGGCCAGTCTTTTCTGTTTCATCTGTGTTGGGGTATTGAAGTCTTACTGGTGTGGAGTCCCTAGACTCTGGGGGCATCATATTGATCTTTCTGTTGTCGACTGTGTTCTTATACTGTTGTCTATTCATTCCTTCTTCCAGTGCATACTGGTGGTGGGGTGTGGGGTCTATCCCTCTTCTGATGGGTGTGGGACCAAAGTTCTCTTCTGGTGGGTGCAAGCAGGTCCAATACAAAGATGATTTTCCCCTTCCAATGGGTGGAGGTAGGACTAGGGTGCTGGCAGACTCTTGATGGGTCTATCCACTGGGGTGGGTTACCCTGTGTTCAGTCCCCATGCCTCAGGAGGCTCCAAGCAGGGCCCTGGAAGGCAGGCCAGAGCCAGGCCCAAGCTTATCTCCTACTGTGGTAGGAGGACACTTGCAAACTCTGGATAGGCCAGTCTTCAGGGACAGGCTCCCCCTCACACCATCCCCAGTCTTCAGGAGGCCCTCATCAGGGCACCAGAAGGCAGGCTCCTTCTGTGGGTGGAGGCAGGATCAGAACATTGGTAACCTCTGAGTAGGCCAGTCCTCAGGGACAGGCTTCCCCTTATGCAGTCTCCAGGCCTCAGGATACTCTAAGCAGGGCACTGTAAGGCAGGCCGAAACCAGGCCCAAGCTTCATATTTTATGGTTCTTAAAGTGTGAGAATTCCATGTTACATGACTTCTGAAAATTCTAATAGATTAAGAGATCAACAAACTTTTCTGTGACATTTCTCATAGTATGGTTAGAATAAGTGTCTCACCCTGATATATAGTGAGCTTCTGGTTTGCATGAAGGTTTGATGAAGTCCCTTATGCCCAAACTGTGGGTCAAGTCAAGCCTTCTGTGGTCATTTGAATGCCTATTCACCAAAACCCTCCTTGTTGGAAGAGGTTCTGCATTTTGAAGAGTGAGGGTTTGTATTGGAAAGCCAGACCAAAGACAATGCACTTGCTGTGCATTGTATGAGGACCTAGGTTTGAATTCCTGGAAATGATATAAATGTGGGTATGATAATACATGGTTGTAATCCTGTGTTAAGACAGCAGGTAGAGACACAAGAATCCCTGGGAACTCATGGACCAACTACCCTGGATGACAAAGTAACAACAGATATAGGGTAGAAGGTAATGACAGATGCCCAAGGTTGTCCTTTGACCTCTACGGCATGTTGTGGAACCTGTGCATCTTTGTGCCTTGCCCAGCCTTAATACAAAGGGAGAATCTTAGTACTACCTCAAGTTGATATGCCATGCTTTGTTGACAGAGGAGGGGTGGTTTGGGGAGGCAGAGGGGGGAGGGAAGGGAAACTGGTTGGGATGTAAAAGAAATGAAAACTTTAATTAATAAAATATGAAGAAAAAGAACAACAACAACAAACCTCTTAAGTCTGTACTTGAAACTGCTTTAAACTGAAAGAAAGATCTGTGGAGTTAAAGAGAAACTACAACCAACATTATTATTTATAGAGCTCCTTGAGGTTCTCTGGCCTCTGAACATTTGGTGCCAGTCATGATTGTTAATGTGTTTAATTTGCCTTTTAAATTAGCATTTTTCCATAAAACATTTTCAGCTAGTCAGTAACTGGCCCTGTGTTCACATGTGGCATTATTCAGCCAGGCTTTGAACCCAAGCTCTCATTTTTTCTCATGCCGAAGTGAGTACCCCTCTGTTGCTGTTCAGAGGTTCAGACTGAGGTTGGCATTGCCCAGTGGAACAGGATGGGTGGAGTTGACAGGGTCAGCACTGAAGGCTAATTAAAGTGTTGGCAAGTTGCAGACAGGATAATATCTCCAAAGGTTTTGAGCTATTTACGGAAAGGTCTTGAATAATTTCCATAACTTATTTTGACTGTGGTTAAGAACTCTATTTAAGGTAATCTGCCTTTACTATCAACAATTCATCTTGGTAAAAAATGTTTATATCAATATGTATATTTTACAGTGAACAATGAAATCATTTATGCTAACTTTTCTGTAAAGATATTAAAATATGAAAACATCCCATCTTTGAGTTATTTTTATTAAAAGCAAGTGACAGCCTACATCATATGTTAACTTTTCACTAAGCATTAGGCAACATGCTTTACAACCATGACCTCAATAACTCTTTGCAGTAAAGTTTGGGCCAATTGCCAGTATCACTCCTTTTGATCCCCCCCCCCCCCCCCATGAAACAGGCTGGGGACTGAACTCAGAGCCCAGTTCATGGTAAGCTTAGGGCTCTAATACTGAGGTAACACTCCTAGTCCCCTTTTTCTCTTCTTTTTGTTCCTTTGGCTTTGATACAGAATTTTGTAAATTTGCCCGTATTAACCTCAAAACTTGAAATTGTCTTATCCTACTCTCCTGAATACTATTATTTCTATTTTCGCAGATGATGGGAGAGAAAAACAATGAAATAATTTGTTGTCAGCATTTGTACAAAAGATCATGGTGTGTAAGTGTGTTTGTCTATACCTTTTAATCACTGTACTGCATAACCAACTATAACATCATTTTCAAGACATTTCTAGGGTTTACTTTAGCACTATTATTGGACTCAGATGATCTTATGGCTAATGCTTTATTTTAGGCATGTTTAAACATAGTTATTCCTTTATTATCACTTCTGTATCCAAAGGAAGTTTTCTTGGGCCAAGTTGTGATGTAAGGTTTTGTATTCACTAGTTGTCTAATCAGTATTAGTGTATAACCGATTTGTGGATTTGTGGTGTGGTAATGGTTCCAGTGGTTTTCTTTTTGCTCTGGTCTGTTTAGTCAGTCTAGGACATTAAGGGGCTTCCATGTGCATATTAGAATGTTATCTTTCTATTTCTATGACTAATGTCATGGGGATCTTGATAGAGCCAGCATTAAATGGCTTTTGACCAAATGGTCATTTTTATAATATCAACTCTACCAGCTCATGAGCATGGGAGGTCTATCTCTCCTCCTCTGTCTTTCTATTCAGAAGTTTAAACTTTTCATTGTAGATGTCTTTCACAGCCTTCATAAGGCCTATTCTCACATATTGTAATTTTTTTTTGAGGCTGTTGGGAATCAAGTGTTTTCATGATCTCTTTCTTAGCACATTTATTATTTGTTGGTCTCATTTGCAAATAGTAGCATTTCTGTCAATGCTTTATTTTACACACAGCAGTTCTCTGTAATGACTCACAACCATTTATGTATCATGTAGTATAAACTACCTGTCCTGCTTTGTTATTTTCTGAGACTATTTATGCATCTCCACAATCCTGAAAATGAGCACACATCTTAACCGATCTCAGGCATCAGAAATACATATTACACACACATGTTCTGATGAGTTTCATTAAAATCTGAGACACTTCTCCCAAGTTTAAGCAGATCCCGTAGAGGGCTGAATAGTTTAGTTATACATGAAAAGGGGTATCACAAAACTAGAAGGCCATAAGACATCTCTGATTTGATTACCCAAATTGTCATTGTTATACAAAAGACATAGTATAACTGCAGCATGATGAAGGAAAACATATTTGTCAAAAGAGCAACAAATTTAAAATAATGAATTGAATAATTCCATCAATTTATATTTGTGCTTAAAATTTCAAAAGCAATTCTAATGGTTTCCAAGGTAAAGTTGGGAGTGACATCAGCAAGAAGTCAGAGTGTGAGTCACAAAGGTTTTATTGGCAATAATACCGAGGAAAGAAAAAGTTTCACACTTAAAATGTTGCCAGTAAAAATTTCCTTCTGGGTTTTAGTTAGCATTTTACTTCTATCTTGGTACATAATACCTTGATAATAGTGATGAAAAGTCTAGATATCATATTTTCTAGTTTCTTAAATTTTTATTATTAAGTTAACATGAGTGCAAGAATACTTTTTCCTTGAAACTAAGTAAAAATTGGCATTTAAATATATATATATATATATACATATGTATATATATATAAAACCTCAGACCTATAGATGCATTTACATTCTTCCTTTATGTATTTTCAAACTTATTTTAATGCTTTTGTAGGATGTTTTATTAAATGTTTGCATTAAAATTGCTGTTTTCAGCTGCTTATATTTATTCTTCTTATATCTAATTCCATTCATTTCTTTCCTGTTATTTTTCCATGTCCTTATTTGTGGAAATGCTCATATAATTTTATATGTTTATATATCCTCTTATTTTATCTCTCATGACTTGTCTTATCTATCCATGGTATCATTACAGTCTTGTACTGAAGCAATAAGGAATTATAAATAGATATGCACTCACATGTTTATTGTTCAAGTCATATTTTAAAAATATTATTGTGTGTGTGTTTGTATTTGTGTGTGTGTGTGTGTGTGTGTGTGTGTGTGTGTGTGTGTGTGTTTGTGCACATGCATGACACAGTTTGCATGTGGAGGTCAGAGTACAACTTTGTGGAGTTGGCACTTCTGTCATTATGTGGATTTCAGGCAATGAACTCAGGTCCTCAAACTTGGTGGCAACCTCTTACCTGAAGAGTCATATGGTGGCTCTTGAGTTTTGGCATTTTTAATTAATAAATAAGTTCAGATTATATTAAATTATTCATTATGTGGCATATAATCTGATGTATATGAGAGGTGGCCATTGTTTAATGTTCTTATGCTTTTCTATAACTATACAAATAGAGAAGAGATCACAATTTTAAACCTTTTTTAAAAACTCTATTTAAAGTATAGCTAAAGGCTGTTGGGAAACTGGTCACTGTGTGTGCCTGCTTTTTCACTGGTTGTCTCCAAATTGATAGAAATAAGAGGGTACCCTTGCTAATTTTCTGAATTAAGAAATATTGCCCATTGAGGCAATATTTCAGTGCCTTTACAACATGTTATTTCTTTGGTTTCAGATACATTTTTATTAGGTACATGGATAATCTATAAAAAGGCTTTTCAAGTCTCAGCTTTGTTAAGTCAGCCCTTCTGCGGAGACACCCAAGAGGAAGAGTTATCTTTGGATCATTCTGGAGGATGCAGTTTCTGATATCTAGCTGCATTGTTGCCAATGATAATGGTTTGCATATTTCTGATTACATTTAGTGAAAAGAGAAATATTCAAAAATAAAAAGAATGTGGAGAGTTTAACATTACCATAAAATGCACTATGTACATAATTAAGATGAGCTAAAAATAGAAATATTTTTTGAAAGTTGAACTCTAATGTCCCCTTAAGAGTTCTAATTTAATTTCAAAAGAAAAATCCATTTTTCAGGTCCAGATTTCTCACATATATATGGTGATGGCATTTGAATTGGTTATTGTAGTTCTCTTTAAGAATGCATGTTATGAAACTGGACATTCCACTATCTGGAAAGACTTTACATTCACAAAGATTACTCAAACTCCATTGAGTGGTGGAGGAGAAAATTCAAAGACAGGTGGGTAGCAAGGTGAGAGTTATTATGAGATAGCCTGGAGGTGTGTGAATATAAACAAATACATTGTCTGAAATTCTCAAAGAATTAGTAACATATTATTTTTAAGATCGCCTCATCCAGCCTTAATAGAACAAGAGATGCCTAGTCTCACTGCAACTTGATATATCTTGGTTGACTGATATCCATCCAGATAGATGGTCCACCTGTATCTGAAGAGAAACAGAAGGGGAGGAGTGGATGGGGTACAAGGTGGAGAGGGAGTAGAGGAGGAATTGGGAAGAAGGGAGGGAGGGGAACAGATCGGGATGTAAAAGGAAAACAAAATAAAACAAAAATAACAACAAACAAAGAAGGAATGAAATGAATGGAACACATGGAAATCTACCAGAAATTTCTGGTATGGATGGTGTTTAGTAGAGAAAACATGAACACTTAAACAGCAGATAATAAAGCATCTTATCTATTACTGTGAAGTGAATTGACCATGTAAAGCCGCCAATTATTGCTGATAGAAAGCACATATGCTGTTCACACACTCACACACACACTAAGAATTGCAGAGAAATCTCATCAGTATACAACTCCCATTTAATTTTATGTGTAAGTAAAAAAATGAATCAAGCCATTTTACATGAAATAATGGTTCATTTTATTTTTCAATCCAAACTGAATAATTGATCATATGTTTAACCTCATATTAAAGAAAACTAGGGTAGGAGCTGGGGATACTAGTAAATTAAACCTAGGTCATCCAATCTTCTCCAGTTCTGCTTAATTAGTAGTGTTCCTACTAATTAAGTAGTGAAAAGTAGATAGGAAATTTCCTTGGGAAAACTAAAACAATGTGCAAATTTAAGACTATATTTATTTTGCTGTTTCTTTATGAAAGTGAACCATTGGAAGCTGGCTGCCAAATGTGGGCATGGGCAATCTCTTAAATGCTCATGCTGGATAGCACATCTTTCATGTTTCAGTAGTGTCAGGTACCACTCTGCGCATTAAATGGTATACACTGTAGATTCTTTTAAGGGCCACATTTTTCACTTCTGCAGAGTTATTTTTAAAAAACTCAATTCATTGAAACTTACTAACCATTCACTGGCTCTGACATATTCCACGTATAAGAAAAGTACACTCTAGTCCTTGCTACAGCATAGCGTCCAGAGCCTTTTGACACATGCTATGTATGGTGAGTTATGGTCAGGAATTTTTGTTTGTATGGTTCATTACATCTACCCAACAACTATAAAAAGATGTTGGTTAATGTGTTGGCTAAATCAAAGGCCAATTTGACTTTTCCAAATTTTGGGAATGACTTAATTCACCAACACTTTCAGTTTTTAAAAATTAGATTAATTGTTAATATGTCAATTCTGAACAAGTAAGCAAAGAAGGACTTGCAGATATATTTTAAAATAGATTTATAAAGTATGACTGGGTCATCCCAAGTAGATGCTAAACAGAATGATAGATGATGAAGAATATAGTTATTCTTGGTATTAGTAAACACTTGGAAAGGATTTTTCATGGGTCTCTTGCATGCTAACATGTTTAGGAAGTAAGGTTTTTCCTAGGCTGATCTTTTCAATAATTTTGGTCTAAGAAATGGTATTGGAAATGATAATTCTCACTACATATCATGGAATGTTGAGGCTGTCCAAGTAGGTTCCAGAAAAGCAACCCACTTCCTGTGCAGACATACACGTACGGTCTCCAGTGTCTCATTCATCTTTCAGCTTTAATGTGTATTCCTTGAATATGTGTAGTATAAAAGTCCTCTCTTGGTGATCTTTAGTCTCCCCCTAGCAATCTCCCTGTGTGTTGGCTTTCTAGGAAGCTTTATGAGTATGCAGACAAAACCTCATAGGATAATTGACATACATTTATAAATATTTAGAATTCAAGGATCTAAATTAATGTCATTCACTGTCTTATCTCAAGAGCTTACTGGTCTTTAGATGAACCACTGCACATTATATTTTACCTTCTTTCTTATTGCTTCTGTCTGACTTGTCCACTTATAATGGCTTATCTTTTAACACACTTTATGACACAGGGTCTGTGTGCAATGAGGATATGTTGATGGCATTAGGGAATTCCTTGTGTCATTGGTTTAATTAGAGTTGACTAGAAAGACTGTTGAATTAGATTTGAGAAGGAAGTAAAAGCACATCCAATGAGAATGTACTCTGATTTTACTGAAATGATCATTATTTTTGGTTTTCTTCATATGCTTATGAATAATGGCGCCCAAATCACATTGATGCAAAGTAAATCACCCAGCTCTTTAATTATACATGATATATAATTGTTACCTTTAAAACACTGTGTTCCTTCCTTGGGTAAACAGCCCCCTTTAATAAAGCAGTACTCTTTGTCCATTTCTGCTGGAAGGTAATTCATGATGAAAATTCAGTGGAAACAATGATAATGAGATCACATTTACGATCGCCTGGTTTTGATTTTGTTCTGGTCTCATTTCTTCCATTTGAGGATGAGAGTTAATAAAAAGAAGGGAGTGTCTTCCCGTACTCCATCTGTTCATGCCATACTTCTTACTTCTTGGTCAAATTATAACCACTCCATCATTAGGCATGATTTCAGTATTGTCATCCAGAACTGAATCCAAAGCTGAAGATCTGTGCTACCCTCTCAGCCCCACATCCTCCCAAGTTAATTCCATGCCTTTCCAGAGAAGAAGATGCAAAAATGAGAATTCTTTTCTTTCTTCTTTTTTCTTAATTAATTATAGTTTCACAGAAATTGTCAAAGACAGTCTGTTAGAAATGTATCAGAATCATCTTGATTTTTTTCAAGAAATTAACACAGAATGCTAACCAAACACACACACACACACACACACACACACACACACACACACACACACACACACACACACACACGACACTGGGAATTACATCAAAAATAGTCACTTTAACTGGCCTGGAAGGATATTCCCAATGGTGAATAGTGGCATTTATATCCTGGGGTAACCAAAGATGTTTAATTAAATCAAGGCCTGCTCCATAAGAGGGAACTTATTCATGCTACTATAAAGTTAACTGAGAACCATTGGTTCGAGAAGTCATAGACCCTACAGGTGAACTTACCTCTGTCACTTTCCTAAACCACTATAAGCTCTCACTACATTTTCAATTCTAGTACTCATTGCGATAGGTAGTGCAGCCTACACCCCACATCAAAGACATTTCTTTCTGAAGAAGGAAGAGACTATTACAGAGATCCATATCTAGTCAAAAGGCAGAGAATAAGTGACCATGATATCCAGCCTACAAATGGGACATCAATAGTACAACCCCTACACTTAAATCTCAAATGACTTTGAAGGAGAAGGAGCACAAAAATTATAAGGGGCTCAGTATTAGATGGGGAATGTTTCCCTTTCTCTACATCCTCTCCAGCATAAGTTGTCTTTGGTGTTTCTGATTTTAGCCATTCTGACAGGAGTAAGATGGTATCTCAGAGGTGCCTTGATTTGCATTTCCCTGATAGCTAAGGATGTTGAGCACTTTCTTAAGTGTCTTTAAGCCATTTTGGATTCCTCTATTGAGAATTCTTTATTCAGTTCTGTATCCCACTTTTAATAGGATTATTTGGTGTTTTGGTGACTACTTTCTTGAGTTATTTGTATATTTTGGAGGTCAGCCCTCAGTCAGTTGTGGGGTTGGTGAATATCTTTTCCCAATCTGTGGGCTTCTGTTTGGTCTTGTCAACTATGTTTTTTTTTTTTTTTTTGCCTTGCAGAAGCTTCTCAGTTTCAGGAGGTCCCATTTATTGTTGATATCAGTGTCTGTGCTACTGGTGTTATGTTCAGGAAATGGTCTCCTGTACCAATTCATTCAATGGCACCTCCCACTTTCTTTTCTAAGAGGTTCAGTGTGGCTGGATTTATGTTGAGGTCTTTAATCCATTTGGACTTAAGTTTCGTGCATGGCAATATACCTGGGTCTATCTGCAGTCTTCTACACACTATCATCCAATTATTCCAGCACTGTTGTACTGTTTCAATTAGACTTTCCCTTGTGGTTAAGGTTGTTAAGATTGCTGGGCAGTTTTTTTCTGATATTTATTGCACATTTGTGCTTCTGACTTTGAGAAGTGTTAAATTATTATTTTTTCTTTGTTTTTACTTTTTGGTTTTTCAAGATGGGGTTTCTCTGTATTGCTTTGGAGCCTGTTCTAGAACATGCTCTGTAGATCAGGCTGACCTCAAATTCACAGAGATCTGTCTGCCTCTGCCTCTGCCTCTGCCTCCTGAATGCTGGGATTAAAGATATGTACCACTACTGCCAGGCCTGAGAAGTGTTAAGTTCTTTTGCTACATATTGATTAATATATTTGCTTAACTTTAAATTTAAATTAGAAACAATCTTATTTTACATATTATTCCCAATTCACTTTCATTCATGTATCTAGGCTGAGAGAGTATCTATCCTTCCATAGGAAATGGGGTCCCAAAGTCCATTCCTGTAGGAGGAATAAATACTGGTTCCACCGTAAGAGGCTCCCAGGCCTCCTAACTGTCATCCATGTTCAGGGAGCCTGGTTCTGTCATATGCTAGGTCCCTCAGGCTGGGGTACATGAGGTCCCACATGCTCAGGTCAACTGTTTCTATAGGTTTCCTCAGCATGGCTTTGACCCCTTTGCTCATCACTCCTCCCTCTTTTGGTGTTTAACTTTTTTATGCAGTTCCTTCAGACACTGTGGATTACTTTGAATTCTGTATTATGAATATTAATGTCTATAAGATGAATAGTTTCCAATGAATTTTTAATGATCTATATAATGGAAATGAGTTATTTAAAAAAATTAATTTTGGAATTTCAATCATAACACCTATTGTGAAGCTATAATAAATGAATTATTTCAACATTGCAAATAGTATAAATGATATATCAGAATTGTTTCCTATTGATTTCTTACTGTTTTGTCTTTGTGGAGTCAAAACTTATTTAATATAGTGTTATTATTTAACTTTAAAAATAAACCAGTGTATTAGTTACTCTTCTGTTGCTGTGATAAAACATCATGGTGAAGGAAACAAATAGAAGGAAGAGTTTCCATTACTGTTCCATTGGTGGAAGAGCCCATCATGGTGGGAAACCTAGCAGCAAGAAGCAGGCATGGGGACAGGAACAGGAATCTGAAAGCTTATATCCTTAATTACAAGCAGGAAACAAAGAGAGCAAAATGGACATACATTCAAAAACCTTCTCCTCAATGACATATTTTCTCCAACAAGGTCACATCTCCTAAACTTTCTCAAACATCACCATCAACTGGGACCAAGTGTTCAAATATTTGAGCCAGTGAGGAACATTCCTATTTAAACCATAACTTTTTACTCTCTGACCACCATGGATTCATGACTTATCATAATTCAAGTGCATTTAGTTCAATGCCAAAAGTCCCTATAGTCTTTCACAGTATAGCACTGTTGAAGAATCCAAACTTTCTTCTGAGACTCAAGGCAATGTCTTACATATAATCCCCAGTTAAATTACAAAGCATATTACATACTTCAAACATATGATGGAACAGAATGAGAAAATGGGGTCACAGTTAGGAAAGGCTGGATCAAAGCAAGACCAAAACATAGTAAATCTTGTAGTTCCTGGTCTGGTGTCTAATGGCTTAGATGGTTCTGCTATTCAGGCTTGGCTGCCTGAAATATGAGTATCTCTTGGGATAGTTCCACTCATTGTTGGCTGTTGTTTTTGGCAGATATGCCATGGCTCTGAAGTCTCCAATATTTTGGGGTCTTCATTGCAACTCAGGCTTTACTTTCACAACTCCATGCAATGGCCTCTCAAAGCATATGGATCTCCAAAGACCTCCAAGAAGGGACTCCCCTGCCATGTGCTGCCTGACCTCAGTGGTTCTCTAAAACCACAGAGGAAGAATCCAAGACATCTTCAATTTTTCATCCTGTATGTCTCCAAAGCCAAAACCATGTGTACAACACTGCCAAGTTAGGCTGCCAGCTCGGGATGGCCCCTGGCCTCTTGAATCACATTAGCAGCAGAACTTTTATTCAGTCACTTTCAGAAAAGGCCCCGGGTTTTGTTTTAGTGTTGGGAGTTTAGCTGGGTGAAGTATTCACCTGAAGGCACCCTTCCCTTTACTCTGGTGCAGAGCAGGAAGTCACTCTGAAACTGTCTAACCACCTTCGCAATTACAGCCCCTCTTCCAGTACCTGCCTTGGCTGTAGCATTAAGCTTCCTAGTCTTGTTTTTCTCTCTAACGTTTACATTTTGTATTTCTCTCTGCCCCACTTGTTCTTATTTCATTGTAGACCTGCAGAAACATTATCAGTATCAGTCATGGCATAGATTCACTGTTATAGTATCTTGAAATTTCCTATAACAAAAGGTTAGCCCATTACTTTTCAATTTAACCTCCGTTAACTTCTTAATATAGAGGCAAAAGGCAGCCAGATTCTTTGCCAAAATACCACGCAAATGGCCTCTAGCCCAGTTGCTGTTAAATGTCTTTGCTTCCCTCTGAAACCTCTTGGGCCAGACCTCTACAATTTGTTTTGCCCTCAGCACTGTTTTTTATGCTCCTACTAGAATAGAACTTTAATCTTTACATTCAAGGTTTAACCATTATTCTAGTCTCAAGTCCCAAAGTCTTTCACATTTCTCAAGCAGAGCAACAAAACAATGGCCAGGTTCTTCACAGCACACCCTACTCCCTGGTACCAAATACTATGTTAGTTACCCTTTTATTGTTGTAACAAAACACCATGAACAAGGTATTTTACAGATTTTAAATGGTTAATATTCCATCATGATGTACAACAGCAAGTAGAAGGAATGGGGCTAGGACATGGGACAGAGAGAACTGGACATAGGCCAAGACTATGAATCCCCAAAGTCAGCCCTTAGTAACAACTTCCTCCAGCAAGGTTACATCTCCTAAACCTCCAAACTAGCATCACAAATTGAAGACCAAGTGTTTCAGTGTCCAAGCCTATGACAGACATTCTTAGTCCAACCACTGCAAATAGAGTAGCAATCCAAGTAATTTCTTTTTCTTGTTCCTATGCCTTGCATTTCAGGAAGTATCCCAGTTGTCTGGACTCCCTGAGTATGTGAAAATAGTAGAAGTTGGACCTAGGGATGGATTACAGAATGAAAAGGTAGGTTTATATTAGTTTTACATAGTGATTTCTTAAAGTTTTAATGGTCAGTGGGTTTTATATTTTGAACAATATTTATGTATAGTTACTACTTGAATTTTAAAACTTTAATTAGAAATATTTTGTGCTTCAATAGGTTTAATACAGTTTACTTATACAATATGTTTTGTATATTTTAGGTTATAGTTCCTACAGATATAAAAATTGAATTCATCAATCAACTTTCTCAAACTGGCTTGCCTGTAATAGAAGTAACAAGCTTTGTGTCCTCCAGATGGGTACCACAGGTATTCTAATTCATAATCATATAATTTAACATGTTTAAGTTTAGTGATGTAATGACTTAATGATTTCCATATATTACAAATTATTAGTTTATTTCTCATAGACTTTGGAAAACCTTTGACATATGAATTGAATCTTATTGTTCTCTAAGAATTAATGTAATATTAAGCTATTTAAAAATAAGCTATTTAAAAATAAAAATATGCTAATACTATGTGAAAGAAAATATCATTCAATCAGTAATAACTCATTCTTTACTGCGCTACTCTCATTTCTTATCAGATAGTGATTTTTCTTCATCTCACTGTTGCAGCTTATAATTATAATCTCTTTATATATTTATGAATATCTGATTATTTTCTATTCATACTATGTCTTAAAAATGTCTGTTTCTCTTCTGTTCATCATCTTCAGTGCTTGGGCTATAGTTAGTAGGTACACAGTAAATTACTTCAAAGTGAATAATGTATCAGTCAGTTTGAAAGGGCTGTTACATATTGTCTGCATAGGCAATTGGCCCTGCCTTTTATCTATATGTGTCTGTTATTATATAATTAAGTATACTACTATTTTCACTAAGAAAATACATTACTTGATATAAACATTTTTTTGATTACTTTGCAAAACAACTATATTTCACTAGCGGTCATTGATTTTTAAGGGTGCAAGAAATTTTCATCATTTTTAAGAATTTAAGAATTGAAATTGCTATTTATGGCTCATCCCATGCTCTTTTACATATTTGATTATGGTTGGAAAGAGAAGCCACACTGGCATATTCATAAAATTAGTTTTAGGAGAGTGGATATGTCTTGCTACTATTAATAATAAATTCTAACCAAAATTTCATTTCAGATAGATATTGCTGTTTTCAAGAGGGTTCTTTAATTTCCCTGTGATTTTGAAAGTTGCATGCAAAATATTCTTCTCCTCATACAGTAATGCTCATGGCTTCATGCTACTACTATTACATCATAATAGAAATTGATTGGTAGACTATCCTTTAGACTGTCCTATGATGCTCACAGAGACATCAGAAAGAATGAAGCTAGAAAAATTTCTAAAAGGCCTCAGTTATTCTCTTATAGCTAATGAAAAGAAAATATGGATGAAAAAAAATACAGTCTTCCTATAAATAGGAACTGGATCTTGCCTCCTGTCCTGGCTTAAATAAATACACATGATGGGAATATAAAATGACAAATTTTATTCTGTGTTTGGTCCTGAGTTGAATTTTGGATTAGCCTATTGAAAATTAATGAGCCCATTTTAAGCTTAAAGTAATATTAAGTAAGTGACTGTACTGTCTCACATAGCCCCAAGGACATCTGTGTTGAGGAGAGACGGTTCTAGAACTGTGCCTTTATCCAGAGTGTGCCATGCATTTGAGTAAGTGATTTAACCTCTCTGAACCTTAGAAATCCTAGCACAGACATCACAGTACAGGATGGTTGTTGGTAGCCACAGAGGGTTAGGCACATGAATGGTCCTTGTGTGTACATGATTACAGGGCCTGCCTCCTGACTAGTGTTCAATATTATTTTCCATCACGACTCTAATAATATGTGTGCATTTTAATCCTCATATGGTTACATGCATCTAAAGAAAAAAAAGTGATTTAAATAAATCACATAGCCACAGGAGAGCAGTGTGCTTGAATCAAAGACAGATATCACAAATTTCATCTTTCAAAGTGACACTAGCCTTGCCTGGTATTACACTACATATGGACTGTTTCGCTAAAGACCACCTTATGGATAATCCCCTCTTTTATAGTTTGGCCATCACTGTGTGACTGCTTTAGATTTCCCTGACCTTACATTTGAAAACGTTTCCTTTAAAATTCTTTCATTCTCATTTTAGAAACAATATCATTGAGTAGAGGCCTTTAAATAATCTCTGGGGTTTGCATACAATGAACTTTGGTATAGCAACTCCTTATGTGTTGTCTGAAGTTATTTCTGCTTTTGAAGACAATGCCCGAGGCTCTTCTTGGTAGTCTATGTTTTCTGTGCTTCCCTGGATCCGATTCTGTATGAGACACAGGTCATGGGAATACTTCTCCAGTTTATGTTTAGATTGCTGCTTGTTCACTTATTTCTTTTTTTAGCATTTTGAAGCTTTTTTTATTTTTTATAGTTTCCCTCCCATTGTTTTGTTTGGCAGAAACTGTCTAACTCAAATAGCTTAAAAAAAGTTCTACAGTAGCAGAGTGCCATATAAAACAGGATCCTACACCTATAATTTAAATGATCACAGAAGATAAAATGCCTGTCATTAAGAAATACATGTTCTTTATAACTTATCTGGAAAAAAGATTTTCTTAGAGTGACATGTCATGTGAGAATATTTGAAATTAGTCCAGGTAGCCCCTCACTTAGATGGAACACACAATAGCATGAGAAAGAAAACACATTAAAAACAGATTTCCTGCAACTTTGGAATGTGTCTGTTAATAGAAAGCTATTTAAGTTATTGTAACCATCATGATTTTTAAAGCAAACTAAACCATTTTGTTAGTCATTAATTTTCTCTTTTGGTCTGTGAATATTTTTACTTATATGAATGATTAAAATGAATGCTATTTTGAAAATAAGAACAAATTTTGGAACACTATATATATATATATGTACATATATATATTATGAAATGGATCAGTTATAAGTATTATTTGTCCCAAATGAAGCTTTTATCTACTGGAATAAATAGATAAAATTCTTTCCAGAGGGGATAGAAGTACATTTTTCTTTATAAGAGTAGAAAAATGGTACAAAGAAGACGGTAGCATTAATTTTTTATAAGTCACTCTAACACTTAAAAGTAATGTCAGAGTACACATTGACAAAAAGATCTCTGTAACCTTTCCTCATTCTACCATGAAGGACAATTCATTCTTTATTGAAATGGAGTTGTGTTTACTGGAATGACATACCAAGTTTAAATTTGCATTTATGAAATATAAGAGATCACACCTTTTGTGTTTGGTTTGCCTTGGTCTTTGTGGCTTTATTCTTTTAAAGGAGTGTAGATGTAGGGAGAAAATAATTTTGTGGTGATGAGAGAGAGGGTGGAGAATGGAGGGAGGGAGAGAGGGCAGGGTGCCTCCAAATTGATGATTTATGAGGCATAGTAGTATGTTAATGCAAGAGAAACATCTCTGGATGATTCCAGTAAAAAGGTGTCTACCCTACTTATGGTCTACTATATACTGGCCACTGTTATTTTTCACAAAGGAATCCTGGTCAAATTAACCAAGTTCATACTTCATATTTTACCCAAAAGCATAGACTGACAGCCTACAGGGAAGAAATGCTTAACCTAAAGTTTCCACCAAGGACATTACAAGGCTCACAAACTTCTGTGCTTCATATTATGCTGTTAGATGCCGACATAGAAGTCAAAGCCACCTTGTGCCCTGTAACTCTCCATCATCATCATACTCTGTAGTTACTAGAAAAGTTTTTGTAATAGAGCTAGATCCATTTAATGATTTCAAACATCTTTAGGAACCAAACATTCTGAACTTCAAGAATAGTCTTATTTTTATTTTCTTCTCTAAGCTAGTGTTCCAATTAATCATACTTCCTCAAAAATATTGCAATGAAGAGATCCAATAATACAGTTTTCTTAGAAACAGAGTCTAAATGACTACATTGCTTTGTTTTTCAATTTATATCAGCATTTTGGTTTTCTTACTTGTCAAACACGTCTGTGTAATCCATATTTGCCTGTGAGTAGTAGTGAAGATGCTAATTGATATAGTGTAAATGGTATTACATGTCTATTAAGATTAATTGTGAGAAATTGTGCTATGAGAATTTTGGTGATCTTAGCATCTGTTTCATGGTGTTCTAGGAGCACTTTTACATAAAAGTTGTGATGCTAATCCCTCAAGAAAATTGAAAACAATAGATGCTTTTTGCATTCTCACTCTGTTTCTAGTATTTAACACAGAAACCACAGACCCTGAAGATTGCTTTAATGGATCCAATGTTTTCTTTCAGTGAATGTGTACCCTGTGACATACATTTTATGTATGCAATTGTGTCTGTATGCATGCTCTCAAACACTTGTAATTACCAACTGAATCAGACAGGTTTTCATTGTGTGCATAAGAAATTTTAGTGACTTAATAGTAATATTTGGTTTTACTTGTGTCTTTTAATCATAAACAATTCAGTTAAGACTACATTAGGCATTCCAGAGACTTCTCAGGGACTAGTAGTAAGGTAGAGTAGATGATGGTTAGAGCAGAGCTTGAGGACACAAGTAGCTGAGGCAGTTGGGACTGGCTGGGCACTACTCATTCTTTAAGTGTTCTCAGAACTCTCCATGAGGTACTCCACAGTGTGGTCCTTTTAGACATTTAAGATGATGCTTAACAGTACAGAAGTGATATGCATTTTATAGCTAAGCTTGTGCAGCATTGATTAGGCATAACCTGTTAGTCAAGACAAGTGCAAAACATGTCAAGTTTCAAAGAAGGAAGAAAGGCACTACTTTTTCTTTTTTAATGGAAGCATGACTTTCTGGAAGATAAGCGAGAAAGGAAATACAATTGGGATCATCATTTTTCAAGTGTCACAGTTGTTTTTAAACCTGATCTACAAATAATTTAAGTATTTCCATTTTTATACTAGTAATTAAAAAATGCAGTCAACAGAGGAAAAAAGTCTGTGATCTGAAATCCCTAAACATAAAAGAATGCACATGTTAGTCCTGGCATAGTAAGGACTGGGCTGTTCACCCTCACTGCACTCTAACCTGTGTCCTTTATGAAATCATTTTGCTTAAAAAAAACAACTGTGTAGATACATGAAGGGAAGCTTGTTGACTTAATGATAGCTTGCAAAATGAGAAGACTGCAAGCTGCCTCCATAGCCTGTCTACTGCTCACTCTTACCTGCTTAGGTTAAGGCAGACACAGGGGAGATGCTGGTGAAGGCACATCGTAGGCATGACCTTCATAGCCACATCTATTGGGCGAGAATCCTACACTTCCCCATACAAGTGTCTTCTTTAATCCCAGCACTCAGAGGTAGAGGCAGGTGGATCTCTGAGTTTGAGGCCAGCCTGGTCTACAGAGAGAGCGCCAGGATAGGCTCCAAAGCTACACAGAGAAACCCTGTCTAGGGAAAAAAAAGCTGTGTTATATTAAACCATTTATCCAAACATGCCATTTTTCATGTTGAATGAAAAGATCATGTATTATGAATGTTATAGTAGCTACTGAATGGTGTAGTGTGAATTTTGTATCCTGTACCAGTGTTTATGATTGTATCTGTGGGCATTTGCACATCTTTATTTAGAATGACAACATAGATTTCTGTATTCCTCTGTCAGAAGTGGCCAGGGGTGTGTAGTGTGTGTGTGTGTGTGTGTGTGTGTGTGTGTGTGTGTGTGTGTGTGTGTGTGTGTTTGAAATCAATGATTAACTTCAGTGCCCTCTAAGGCAAAAAACTGCTTAAAACTTATTCACAAATCATTAAATTTTTTTGTCTCATGGTAGGCACTATTTTTCTGGTCTTGAGCTTGATTACAATTAATCTCAATAAAATTTGAAAATAACGTTAGTAACACTGTATTCTATTATACAGCATTAAGCAGTAATTTCTTCTCTAAGATGTACTTTTACCATTTCAAAGGTAAAGCAAAACTGACATGCTTCTAGGAATGTGATTGTTAAAACCTTTAAATGTTTAAGCAGAAGGTATAATCCAATTTTAGTATAGCTTTTTCCTTCCTGTACTCTAAAATCTATTCTACTCAGAAATGTATGTGTTCTGTTTTTAAATGATATAATTAGTTTGATTGGTTACCTTTCCATTAACAAATTAGATTTTTTTTTGCTTTAAATGTATGGAAGTAGTAAAGATGAAATGCTATAATAAAACATTGTACCTCATCTTACATTCAGCTTTTTGAGTTTGTTGTCTTTATCAAAATTTTTGGGTTTCCCCATGAGGGATAGATATAAAATTTTGAGAACATTTTAGTCTCATTAAAGACACTTCTCTATCTAATTGAAAACATTTTCAAATAATTTTAAAGTTCTTTGACAGTTTCATACATGCATTTAATGAACTTTAGCAATTTTCATTCTCTATTCTCCCTCCCACCATTTTCCTCTCCCAATGTGACCCTTATTTTTCCCAAAACATTCCCTTCCTATTTTCAAGTAATTGAAATTATCTTAAAATTTGTTCTTCTAAAATTATCTTTAATGTGCTGACATCTTAGAGTTCTGTACATATCATGTAAAAGACAAAAACCAAGTAGAGGTATATTTTGTCTCAGAAATATTTGACTTTTTAAAGTTGCCCTTTTGGAATTACTCTAGTTATTTCGCTGACTGACCTCTTTCGGGAATTCTGCAGACTGAGCCTCCCACATGCAGTGGGCTGTGGGAGACACAGAATGTGGTCAAGAGAGCAGCAGAAAAGGAACTTGGACACTTCTGGTGTACTGTAATAAATTCATAGCAATTGAGATGATTGTATTGAAAACTTTTTAGAATAACTTTTAGAATGTTCTATAAGAGTAATGGATTTAAGTTTTTTTTTATTGTTAATGTAGAGGATATTCCTCAGGAAAATGCTGTTAATTTAAGAACTGTCCTAGAAAATTTCAAATTTGACTCTGAAAAAACTATAGGTTATATGCATATATTTTTGAAATACAAATATGTTGAAGTAAATTCATGCTAATGATGCACCAGCATTAATACTACTAATCTTAGATTGATTCAACTTATATTGTTTCTGCTTATGGTGGAAAGACAAAGTTATAACTGAGAAGTCTAAAAATAAGTACACACACGCATGAGCGTGCACACACACACACACACTCACACCTTCCTCATAGTCTCCAAGATCCATGTACTTTTGGGATATCATTATGTCTGTTGTTTAACTTGTACTTTGTACCAAAGAAGTAGAAAATCTGAGACCTGAATTTTACTAATTTCCAGTATGATGTGGCAAGGCATTTTTATTTCTCAGTGTGTTGGATCATTTCCACTTATTCATTCTCCCATTTAATACTTTTAGTTTTTCTGTATTAAAAACTATATAGAGCTCTTTGTTTGACTCAAAAGTGAATAAATAGTGTAGGCATAGCACTGTAATTATAATGTTAAAGTGGATTGGGGGATACAATTGCTTGGAAAATGAAAACACAAAAAGGGATTTTCAAAGCAGGTGAGTATGTATGAATGAGTTATAATCTGGTAGAACCACATAACTAGCATATGCTAAGCAGGTTGCCATTGGGCAAGCTGGCACCCTTAGAAGGTCTGCTTTCACTGTTTTACTAAAACAAAACCCTCCAACATCCATATCATAACTAAGCCTCAGGCTTACAAGCGTCAGCAATGCTGTGGTAATGACCTTACTTTTGTCATAGCCTTTTCTTCTGGAATATGTCTGCTTAGCAGTGAGTCAGTAACCAAGTAACTCAGGCTTATCCTCTCTGCTGCAGCCTTCAGCATGTTGTAGGTTTAGTGTTAAGAGTATAAAACTCTACTAGCAAAACACACTGAAAGCGATTTACTCCACTATGTTAAAAAGTTCCTCATCCTTTCATGCAAGGGAAGCGACAACGATGGCAATGTTATTAACATATGAAAAGGCATAATACATGAGAGGCAATACAATTGCACAGGCATAGAAAAAAATTTACTGGGCGCTTTGAAACTTCTTGCCCCTACTTCAGAATGATGTAGGGAACATATTATTTTTAGTATGGGGAGAGCAGGCAGGTGGTTATGAAGGCAATGACCCTAATAAAGAATAGCTAATGTATAATTACTATGTTTATCTTCCTGAGCTGGGATATACTATTGAATAAAAAATGACTTTCATTTCTTCCCTCAAGGACATTAGTGTTACAGTTTTTAACCCACACATCTATTCCTGTAGGTGGTGTTTTTATTGTAATATAACAGTGGATATTTGTGGATGTCAGTAGATTATGATTAGAATCCTTTGTCTCACAAGAAGGAGGAGGGGTAGTTGCAGTGGAAGCTTTTGAGGCACATGAGTATTCCACCCAATAGACGGCACTATAAAGGGCCTTTGCATACAAAGGCAAAGCTGAACAAGGAAGGACAGGAAATTATACACCAGACCAAATTAGTTTTAAGGCTTCTAGACCTGAGTTTTGTGAGATTGGTGTCAGACTGTTTTAGCTTTGGCAGCCAAGCAGGGTATTGGGCAGAAAAGGGGAAAAAAAGGATGTTCAATTTTCCAGAGATTTCCTGTGTTTGTTATTGTAAGGCTGTGATTTATTAAGAGTGTCTTACTTCTTCAAGCAGACCAAGGTTTCCTCTGTGCTACTGAGGCTAAGATAGATGAGGTTTGTGCTAGGCGTCTCTGAATGGGACATGGTTATAAGACCCAGGCTATAGTGCTATTCATAGCCGCCTTCAGCACTTTCACCCAGGATTGTCAGGAAGCACTCAGGTCTCATTTTTTTCTCATTACCAAGTTTCCAAATGTTACCTTTAAGAGGAATTACTATTCATATTAAGTTTTGAGTTATAGGGTCTGAAACCACATCATTTATGCTTTTTCACTAATCGATGGCATGTGTTGAAGAAACTGCATGTTTCCTTATCTGTCTTTCTTTCCCACTATATCCCTGCACACAGAAAGTAGCACTGGTAGACATGGACAGTGTAGACGCTAAACAATAACTTCCAGCATTATTTACTTTTATTTCAATAAGCTCTGAATACTGTTCTGTCCTGATGGTAGACAAAAGCAAATACTTCAAGATATTGGTGAACAGGGAGAAAGAACAGTCCCATGTCCATAAGTAAAAGTCTTTTTTCCTGGAAAATTTAAGGTAGTATGTTAAGAGAAATAATAACTAGACATACCTAGAAATTCTATGGACATACTAAGAAAAAACAACACCTGCTATATAAAACTGGTGGACCCTCTTCCATAAAAATTATTATGACACCAGATTCTATTTAGGTATGGCAGCAAAATGTTAATTTCTAATGATACATCACAGATATATAAACTTTAAAAATATGGCAAGTATCTGTAAATTAAGTATGATAATATTTTTAAAGTCTGAGATGAATGTCAGAGATCATTTTATAAAATGTTTTCCTTCAGTGTTTGTGCATTAATTGCCTTTTTGTGTAAGAATACTTTTAAATATTTTCTTACCGACAGAAGGTGCTATGCAGGGTTTTGGAGGAGAATTATTATCAAACCAAGATTTAGATGGAACATGCTTCAATACTGAACTGTCTGCATAGATGAGGGAGGGTACTGGTATCTCGCCACAGTGACATGAATGTTTTGGGGATTGTCAACTACTTCTTGGTTGTCTGTGAGTCCCTCTTCACCGATCTTGCATGCTACAATACAGATCTGCCCGTCACATGGTACAATAGTGACATGAATTTTTTGGGGATTGTCAGCTTTCTCTTGGTTTGATATGAGGCCTGCTTAGTGGGGGAGGAATTCATGTCTAGCATTCAAGACATAGTCAGAAACATATAATTGGTCACAGGACCTACATGGGAATCTACTCTCAATGTCTTGCCAAATGCTCATGCAGAAAAGTCGCCGTCTAAACATTTATGCTTTATTTTTCATATATATATATATAATTTTTCCTTATTTTACATATTGATCTCAGGTCCCTCTCCCTCTCTCCCTTCCATGCCCCCCAACACCCCCACTCCACAGGGAGGGTGATGCCTTCCAGGAGGAATCATCAAAATTTGTCAAGTCATTTGGAGTAGGGCCTAGGCCCTCCCTCCTGCCTCTAGGCTAAGGGAGTATCGCTCCATGGGGAATGTGCTCCCAAAGTCCTTACATGCACCAGGGATATATCCTAGGCCCACTATCAGAGGCCCCTCAGACTGCCCAGTGCTAGTGCATTTCTCAGTCAAGGCCATGGACACCTGTCCACGAAGGGACCCATAACTGGCTGAAATGTTGAGAATAAGTGACTTCAGAGTGCCTGGTGTCAAGCAGAAGACCTTTGTCAACCCTCTGTAACCTGGGGAATATTGCAGAAGAGCTGGTAGAAGGGCCGTAGGAACCAAAGAGTAGGAAGAGTGCCATGGAATGCTGTCTCCTGGATATGACATGGCCATTTCAGTCATGAACAAACAATGGCTTTGGCTGCTTTCACAGGGCCTAAAGAAGAGGGAAGGAAAGGAAGAGTGTGGGAGAGGAGACACATGAAAGTATGAAAGGAAGAGAGTGAGAGTAGAGGAGACAGGAGAGGAGGAGGGGCCAGTTGAGAAGAATGGCTTCGTGAGAAGGGAATGGAGGATGTTAATGGGAGATAACTGTAACTACAGTGCATTGTGTATACATGTGATATTGCTAAAAACAGAAAAAGAAAAAACTGACTTGCTCAAACTTTTCCATGTATAATATTCAGACAAGCTTGCATATCACCAGCAGATCCCACACACTCAATATTCATTTCTCTTCAATTATTATGTGTTTTTGGTGCCAAACATTATGCTCATCCAGAACCTGCAGGGTTGGCTCAATTATAGATTCCCACTGCAATGTGAGGTAAAGCAAAATGTTAAATTTCATATTCTGTTCTATGTTCATATTTTTAAAAAGAGAATATTTACCCTAATATATAGAAACTCTGAGTTCCAACAAGCTGCACAGTTTGGGCTTTGTATTCACACATTGGAACTGAAACATATGAATATAGAGATGTTAATGACATTTTATTCTTTATTTTTTATTACTTGAATATGTTACAGAAAAGCATATCTGTCATATATATATATATATATATATATATATATATACACACAAAAGTATGAAAGGAAGAGAGTGACAGTAGAGGAGACAGGAGAGGAGGAGGGGCCAGTTGAGAAGAATGGCTTAGTGAGAAGGGAATATATATATACATATATATGTATATATATACATATATATGTATATGCTTTGTTTTCTTTGGATTTTGCATATATTGTTATCATAATTTCAGTAAGGTATTATCAGTGAAGTACTATAATATCCTCACTATTCAATTTGTGAGTAAGTTCTCAGGGTGCCATCTCTGTTTTAGGTAAGCAAGCTTACGGTAACTTAGTTTGTTAGGTAGACATCACTCCCTACCCTACCTCTAAACAAAAGCCTTGGTTAATCAACCATTTCTCCTCAGGATGAAAATTTTCACATAAGCCACATGAACTAAGGCCAGATATACCGACCCACGTATGGGCTGATCCTCATGCTTTATACTTGACATGTGGAAATCAGATCTTATATCTTCTTTCCATGACTTCTCCTTGGCCATTTCCCTCGTTCTGGTTGGTTATACCATCTTTAATTTGGGATTGCATCTTTATGTGAAACGTCCACACATTTGGAATATATTCCTAGTATCCACAGTCCTACTAAAGATAACAGAAATATGTTACCAACCAAGTGTAATGCAAATTTCAAAGGTTTGTATTGATTTATATCACAGAATCTTTAACTGTGTTTCATAAGCCTATGTGGAGCTGTATAACTGAATGTGGGGATAGTAAAAAGCCAAACCAAACCAAATAACAACATCAAAAATACAAAAACAAAACAATGTGACAACAGCAAAATGTTCTCAAGGACACAGGAACCAAAGTAACTCAAAGTCAAATAAGAAACTAAGATGTATCTGGATGTTCTTGTCTGTGCAGCATTGCACAACTTCACCGCAGCCTTGGTAGTGAACACACGAGATGCATATTCATACAACAAAGACATCTGTTCAACTATGTTCATAGAAGCATTATTTGTAACAGCCAGAACCTGGAAGCAACCTAGATGCCCCTCAACCAAGGAATGGATAGAGAAGATGTGGTACATTTACACAATGGAATACTACTCAGCGGGGAAAAAATAGAATCTTGGATTTTGCAAGCATATGGATGGAACTTGAAGAAACCATCCTGAGTGAGGTAACCCAGACTCAGAAAGATAAACATGGTACACACTCATAAGTGGATATTAGGCATAGAGTAAAATATAACCAGCTTGTAATCCACAACCCCAGAGAAACTCGGAAACAAGGAGGACCCTAAGAGAGAGATATATGGTCCCCCTTCCAAGAAGCTGAAAGGGACAAGATCTCCTGAGTAAATTGGGAGCATGGGGGGTATGTGTGGAGGAAGGTAGGACAAAAAGGAGTGGAGAAGGGGGTAGGAGAACATGAGGGATCAGGAAGTTGGGTGAAGAATAGAGGAGAGCAAGAAAAGAGATAGCTTAATAGAGGGAGCCATTATGGGCTTAACAAGAAACCCAGCACTAGGGAAATGTCCAGGGATCCACAAGGAAGACCCCAACTAAGAATTCAAACAACAGGGGAGAGGTTACCTTAACTGCCATTCCCCTATAATGAGAAATCTTCCATGGAGCCTTCTGGTACTACTAGTTCTCAGGATGGGTGCTTTTAGTTAAGACCCAATTTGAATCTTGGTTCTGTGTCTAAAGAATTCAGTGTCTTCAGCAATAGGGGCTTACCTTCAACCACTAAGAAGCAACTGGGGGCAACCACAATATCCTGTGATGTTTTGAGAGTCTATTGGATAGCTTTGATCAACAACTCAAATGCAGAATTGTCATGGCTGATTTGGGGTTTTTGTTATAATGCATTTGGCTATTGAGAAGAGCATTGTCAGCCCAAATGGGAAAATTTTACCTAAATTATATATGTATAAACAGACTTATGTGTGCTATATGTAATTTTAGTTTGGTAGATAATAATATGATAGCTTAATGACTTTTTCAGATATCTTTACTGTTAATATTTTTTAAGGCTATGAAATAGTAGGGGTTAAGGTTTTGAATGAAATACATCTTCTATGTTAGTCTTAGTAATTTTCTTTATAAGTTTGTGGTCAAATGTTGTTTCTTTATAGCAGAGCTCAACACTCACTGGATTCTCAGACTTGCCTAAAAGTTTGCTTTCCATCTCAATGGTCTGACTTTCCTACCTCTGTGGGATTCATTTGTAATTCTGGATTTATTCCAACCATATGGCTACTTCAGTAGCCACCTTCTGTGCCTTTAAGCTGCCTTCAAGATAAATCAGAAGTTTTTGACTAGTATAAGCTCAATTCAAAGACATGTCACAGAGTACGGTCCCCACCTTCCTATATGTTTATAACCTGGTGACAAATGATGTGCTTCCCCTGCTGTCACATGCATGTTCTTTACCAGCCATATCTACTTTTCAGTGTTATAGCTCTTATTCCTATATATTAGTAAATCTATGTTGTATTTACTAAGTCTGTGGATTGGGAATTTGGCCATGACATGACATAATGGAGGGATTGTCTTTATTCCATGATGTCTAGGATCACAGCCATATGACTGAACTCTTTGAAGCTAGAGTCATCTGAAGTTGCTTTAGTCACAGATATAGGGACTTGCCCTGATTGTTGGTTTGGTGCCTCTGTTCATCTCCTTGTATATTCTCCATGAATGCCTGTGTCTTTTGTGACCATTACATAGGTGATTTGGTGCTTTCCCCTACCACATTAGCTGATCTTTCAATGCCCCTTTTTTTATAATTAAGAAATCATATAACATTGTTCCTAGAGCTCCTGAGCATATTAGTAGTGGGGTGTGGCAGTGAGTGAAGAGGGAGTTAGGAGATAGAGGAGGGGAGGAGAGGAGAACATGTGGGATCAGGAAGATTTAGTCGGGGGACAAATAGATGAGATTGAGAAAAAGGAGATACCATAATAGAGGGAGCCATTATAGGTTTGAAGAGAAAACTGACTCTAGAGACATGTCCAGAGACCTACAAGGATGACCCCAATTAACAATCTGAGCAATAGTGGAAATGCCCTTCCCTGATAATGAGATTGATGACTAACTCATATGCCATCAGAGAGCCCTCATCTAGTAGCTGATGGAAACAGAAGCAGACATCCACAGCTAAACACTGAGCTGAACTCCTGGAATCCAGTTGCAGAGAGGGAGAAGTGATAAGAAAATGGGGACAAGGCCAGGCTACAGAAACCCACAGAGACAGCTGACCTGAACAAGGAGAAGCTAATGGGCCCCCAGACTGATAGCTGTGAAACTAGCATTGGACTGACTCAGACCCCCTGAACATGGGTCTCAAGTCCCTGGGCAGTCTAAGGGACCCCTGAAAGTGGAACCAGGATGTATCCCTGGTGCACAAAAGGACTTTGGGAGTACATTCCCCATGGAGGGATGCTCCCTTAGCCTAGAGTCAGGAGGGAGGGCCTAGTCCCTACTACAAATGACTTGACAGATTTTTGATGATTCCTCCTGGAAGACATCACCCTCCCTGTGGAGTGGGGGGATGGGATGGGAAGGGGGTTGGGGGGCATGGGAGGGAGGGAGGGAAAGGGAACTGGAATCAATATGTAAAATAAGAAAAAATAATAAATATATGCAAAAACGATTGTTCCCACTATAAAGTATTACTTAGAACAATCACAGTGTATCCAGCTTCAAGGGGGATGGATAAGTATAATCTATGTCTTCATCAACAAGGAGAAATTGAAAAAGTGTCAGAGACCAGAAATAGCATCATGACTGATTTAAAACAAACAAAAACTATAATATATCCCATTTAAGCTCTTAGTCCACTATCATAGTCCACTATCATAAATGCACTATAACAAGGCATGACCTTCCTAATTCACATAGCAGTATCTGCCTAAGTGGGTGACTAAAGAAGACCAGGATTTCTGCTAATTTCCCTAACCAGTATTTATTTTCTTGCAGTCATTTCATAGTACAAGAATCAGATACTCATGACAGTTTGGAGAATTTGAACAGCAAAACGCTATGAATTTGCTATGACAAATAATAGTGAGAACTACTTTTCTTTGTTCTGTGTGAATACCTGATTTCAGATATTAATTTATAGAATGTTTTATATCAGCTATAATTCACTCAGAAGGGTAATAATATATTTGATACTTTGCTCTGCTCAATACTTACATATAACTGTTATGTATTTAAGATGGCTGATCACACAGAAGTGATGAGAGGCATCCACCAGTATCCAGGGATTCGCTATCCTGTCCTTATACCTAATCTTCAGGGTTTCCACCATGCTGTAAGTGTGCTACTGTTTTCTCTAAAATTGCCTTTATTGTTTTGAAGACCTTTAAAAATAAAATGCTGTCATTTTAAATTCATAACTCTGCTGATAAATTAGCATAAACACATAGAGATCAACATTCTCCATGCCATTGTTAGAACCTAATATATTCCCTACATAACACTTTCAGTGTAACTATTCAAGAATTTAACAATAAAAAATATAATTCTCTATTTTGGATGAAAATTTTAAAGTATATTTTGTGCTTCCCTATTAAGAAACTAATATAGGGTATATCTTAAACATTTATTGATGAAGCATTATAATTGTTAATAGTCCTAAAATAAATGTTTTGTCAACATTTTGGGGCCAGCCTTTTGCTTCTTCTCTTAGCCTAAAATCAATCATTGTGATTGTAGCTGCTTCTGTTGACTTAATCCCTCTTCTGCTCTATTTATTGTGATCTGTGTGCTTTAGGAATTTATGTGATTTATGTTAAGTGTTTTAATAACTACGTACAATGAACCACATTACTTTTACATAAAAATTACTATATTATCTTTATATTATTATATTATATATCTATATATCTTTATATTGTGTTTGATGCAAAGATGTTACAGAATATATCCCTCAAGTCAGTGAGAATTTTAAGTGCTCCATTTTATAATATGATGCATGAATTTGAGGTTATAAGAGTCTATTTAGTAGATTACTTTTGGTGTATTATATGCTATTAGAAACATTTATCTTTGATTTTATATAATTTATGGCATTATAAATTAAAGAATGTTTCTGTTATCAAGTTTTCAAAAGAAGAGAAGGTCTTTATCTTAGAGAAAATACTTACGGGGTTTCCTAACAATCGTTTAACAGAGTAAGTATTGGCTTGGGAGTTGTGGGTTTATAATCCAAGCATGGTTTAGTAGCTTACTAACTACCTGAGATTGGCAGGCAAACAACTCTGTGTCACATTTGTAAGATGAGCCCAATAATATTTACAGGGGCTGTTTAGACTACAAAAGATACAGGCAAAGTTTCTACATTAGTGGCAAAGAGAAGGCATTTCATGAAATAGAAACTTTATTTTAGAAGTTCAAAATTCACATTAAATTATGGAACAAAAGCAAGTGTCTTCTAAATGTTGGAAAAAAAGATAAAACTGTTTTTCTTCCTAATGTATTAATAGGTAATCAGAGGTGAGGGCATGTGAATCCTAGTCAGTGAGTGAGACATTAACAGAATATGTCACAGATGCATCTGAGAAATCTGGGAGGCTTGACTTTTGAAAATGTTACTACAGACACAGTGTGTCATATGATGGTATAAATACAACAAAGAGGTAAAGAGACAGACAGAGCTGATTCAAGTATTTTGAAGTTAAAGACTAGTAATTGGACATGTACCTTAGTCATACAAGCACATGGCTTTGTTAGTCAGGAGAAAAAACAATGGAGGCTAGTTAAGAGCAACAATGAAACTGGGAGGCAAAATCTAAATGATGAATTGGGGAAACATCTTTTCTTAGCAAGACATTCTTGGTTGGATTATAGGAAGAAAGGAAACACAGAAATAGTTTGTATTGCTGTCTTACAACAATTGGTTTCAAAATAATATTCTTCTGAAAACATGCAGGCTTTAGTGGGGAACACATTTTTCCCCATAATTATGGTAAAGTGTTTTGAGAATAGCCATCATGAAAGACAGGATTAACTGGTTCATCATCCCTGTATTTTATGTGTCTCATAATTTCAATACTATTGTAGTTTGTGGAATTTTCTTGTAACTATAAAATAGTTTTCCATTTAAAAACAGTGTAAGTGGCAAAAAGAGAGGAATCTGCCTTTCAATCTTAAGGCATTGTGAGAACATAGTCATGCTGTTAGAGTTCAGTCTCCAGCTACCATTCACAAGACTTTCAAATATGGGAGTACTGGGTTATACACTGTGTCTTTCAGGTTGCTGCTGGAGCCACTGAGATAGCAGTTTTTGGTGCTGCTTCTGAATCTTTCATCAAGAAGAATATTAACTGCTCCATTGAAGAAAGTATGAGAAGGTTTGAGGAGGTTATCAGCTCCGCAAGGCACATGGACATCCCAGTGCGAGGGTACTCATGAAACCCAACTCAGTCTCATTATATCTATTTTTAGAGTTCACTTATAAACTACCATGATGATTTTTTAACCATTCACTAATATATATATATTATATGAACCATACTTATTTATAGGAATCACTGTGTAATTATATCTCAGTATAACAATTACCATGCTTTTAGACTGTGGAATATGGAATCTGATTAATATCAGGGGAGCTGGGATGTGAATCTGACATTAAGATTCAGCTATCTAGGCGTAGTTATGCATAGTATAGACTCACATGTGTCAGTAAATTTCAGCTGTTTCTGTAAATACATGTGTATCTCAGATCTTTACTCTTTGGCTCTTTATGTAGAAACTACATTGCTTTGGAAAAACATTGTGGGCTTTCATTACAAGAAATCCCATTAAGGGCAACAGTGGAGGAAAAAGTGTCATAGATCAAAAACCCAATTTTCTCTTTTAGGGTTTTACATGGTTCCTTTGAATTGAAATATCATATAATGTTATTTCTGAATTCACTGTCCTGGGGTTCTTGCAATAGAGTTATGTGCAAACCATTAGAAAACAGGGTAGTGGAGAATAGAGCCAGGAAGATAAGGAGGCCTTTAGAACGATTGAAACAAAGAAAGGGGAAAAATCTGCATTTGTTTTTGCCTACTCTCAAGGCCAGCAACTACAGCATAGATGTGGAGTTATTCATGTACATGGCAAAACATGCAATAAATTATTCGTTTTTGAAGGAAGGCAATAGTTTGTTTTCTAATAATTATGTAAATATTCAGATATGATGAGCATACAATTTATGCTGGGAATGGATTTAACTGTACCTTTTAATTCTTTTAGTTTAGCTAAGCAAAGTCCATTGTGGTAGAATAATTCAGCAATTAATAAGAGAAGAGGGTTGGCTTAATGAACCCTAGCACTTCAAATTTAAAAATAATAATAAAGTGTGTCCTAGTTAGAGTTTCTATTGCTGCAATGAAACATCATGACCAAAAAGCAAGTTGGGGAGGAAAGAGTTTGTTTGGCTCACACTTCCAGATCATAGTCCATCATTGGAGGAAGTCAGAACAGGAACTCAGGCAGAGCTAGAATCTGGAGGCAGAAGCTGATGCAGAAGCCATGGACTAAAGTTGTTTACTGGCTTGCCTCCCCTGGTGTGCTCAACCTGATTTCCTATAGAACCTAGAACTACCAGCCCAGGGGTGGTACTACCCACAGTGGGCTTGGCCCTCCCCCATTGATCACTAATTGAAAAAAAAATAGTTTTGCAGCTGGATCTCATGGATGCATTTCCTCAGCTGAAGCTTCTTCCTCTCTGATGACTGTAGTTGTGTCAAGCTGACACACAAAGCCAGTCAGTGGAATTTTAAAGACAATTGGTTTTGAGGGAGGATATTATGATGATTGGAATTAGGCCTAGGCCTTTCGAAGAACAAACAGACTTAAGAGTATACCACACTGTGCTTTCTATTGAAATTTATCTTCCCTACTCTCTACCATAAAATTTTATTTTTTGTATGTAATTATCTTTGTAGCTTAATAGATACTTTTCACGTAAAGAACATGTAAAAAAAATTTAAAGCCAAGATAATACACACCACGCATCATAAAGGAATGTATTTATTTTAAGGTCAAATTATATAACCACAATAAAAAGGAGCGATGTTCTATAAACCTTCACATTCAAATATCACTAAGTTGTTTTGGCACTTTTTTTAACCTTTAAAAGAAAGGGCATATTGACACCCTTGTCTATCTCAAAATGTGAAGACTATTTAGAGGAAAGTGTTTCTCATTGGAAAGTCAAGAAAACCCACCATAAAACCATAAAACTGTATCAGTAGCCTACTGTGGCTATCCTATTGTAGAGTTGTCATGTACACAAATACAGGTTCCAAGCACACTCTTTTTTGACTCAGTTTGAAGTTTATTTCAGGACTTTCCAGAGAACTATTCATTTTTAGAAATATAACTTTTGGCATGTGATCCTTAATTGTTTGAGTACTTTATTTTCTTTCCTAACTGAATTTAAATGATTATATTTTTGTTTTATTTTTGTATTTTATTCATTCTTTGAGAATTTTATATATGTATATATATATATAATTTTGATCATATTTAATCACCACTTTTTTCAAATCCTCTTACCTTTTCCACACTTCTGCATGTCTCTCCCAACTTCATGTCTTTTTTTATATCACACTGTTTTATGTCCTTATAAATTATATTACAAAATAAAAAGTCTACAGGTTCTACTTATGAAAGGCTACACCATGAAAGATCTGTGTAAGACCAGTATGATATGGGCTGCCATTGTACCTCTCATGTCTGAGCTATGTGAGGCTTATGTGTATTTATTCCTTTTTTTTAATAAGAGCCAAAGTTATTTATCTCTTCTTAAAAGTTTACAAAATGGCAAGACTATATATCTGTGAACAGTGTTTGTGGCATTTCTTCTTAACTTTACAGAAAAAAAAAACTGAAAATGAAATTATGAGACTAAGGAATAAGGCAAATTGTGAATTAAATAATATTTAGAAACCAATAGGTTCCATTGAGGTACAGAAAACAAAGATACCTTATGAGATGTAGTATTTTATTTTAGTGATAATTTGTTCATACAATGTGCCTAATATATACTACTAATTAGAAGGAGGTGAGGCATCAGGTTTTCCTCCAGCCTCAATCAGTACAGTCCTTATTTACCAATCAACCAAAATCAATCTAAATCTAAACGAAGGGAAAGATGCTCAGTGTGAAGAAGTTCCTCCACTGTACAACATTTTTCAATTGGCTGCTCAGTTCCATTGAGCTTCCAAACTTTAGGGCAGCAGCCTTCCCAACTGGCAGCAAAGGAAGAACAGTCTCCCCCAACTTTCACTTCAAGGGATGATTTATGCCCAACACATTCATTCAAAATGTGCAACCTGAATTATCCAAGCAATCTATCTAAATCGTTTTGCACAGTTTGTGTGTCCTACCCTTCTTGCTGCCTGAGGCCAGATGTCACATGGCTTATGATCCTGACCTTGAAGGTGAGGGCACCCTCAACTGGAGGGATAATGAGTCTCTGTATTTAGAGGTCTGCTTTTAGGTGAGCAGTGAGTAGCTTCTGAATGACTATCAAAGAGCATCCATTGGACATCTTCCTCCGAGGAACTCACTTGTGGAGCACAAGCTGGGTATAACTACCACCCCTAAAACGGCCCATGTTTCAGCCTGCAAGAAATCATGAAATAATAGATTTCTGAAATATGGTACATAAAACTAAAACTCAGACATTTGCTTCAGCATATTTTCCTATGTAGAGTGTTTACTTGAAGGTTTATGTTTTTTTGTAAGTGTATGTAACCTAACACGAGTGTACAACAGGAGGCTGAGGCTAGATGATGGTCCGTTTGTCTAGTAGACTGATTTTTCTTTTCTTCTTCTTCTTCTTCTTCTTCTTCTTCTTCTTCTTCTTCTTCTTCTTCTTCTTCTTCTTCTTCTTCCTCTTCCTCTTCTTCTCCTTCTCCTTCTTCTCTCTTCTTCTTCTTCTAGTTCTCCTTCTCCTCCTCCTCCCTCTCCTCCTCCTCCCCTCCTCCTCTCCCCGTCCTCCTTCCCCTCCCCTTCTCCTTTCCCTTTCCCTCCTTCTCCTTCTTCATCTTCTTTCCTTCTTCTTCTCATTCCCCTTTTTCTTCCCTTTCTCCTTCTTCTTCTTGTAGTTTGGTTTTTGGATACAAGGGTCTTGCTTTGTGTGCCAACTTTGCTTTAAGAATCTTAAAGACAGATAAAGAAAAAGTTTAAGGAATATTGTATTAGTTTTGTAGTGAGTAACTCCATGCATAAGTAAGTCAAAGAAGACACAAAATTGAGGAAGATTCTATGAAAATAACATTCACTGAAAGCCAATATAGGAAAATCTATACTTTGAAAAGTTATTAGTAAGAAGTGAGTGAAAGTATTCATATAGAGAGTTAGGCCTTAGGACCAAGCCGATAGGTAGTCATGGCCTAGCAACAAGCTGAATAAAGCATGGGCTGCTTGTTTTGAACAATTTGAATTTACTGTTGAGTATTGGCATAATTTTTCCAAATTATGAGCCACTCTGTGGTGGAACATACCTAAAATTTCAGCACTTGGATGGTAGAGGCATGAAGATCTCTGAGTTCAAGAGCAGCCTGATCTATAGATTGAGTTACAGGTTAGCCAAAGCTACACAGACAAACCTTGTCTCAAAAAAATAAGTAAAATTGTAACTGGAATCTTAGATATTATATTTAGTCACCTCTAAATATAGAACAAATGAACATTATTGGAATCATTGTATTTAGATTGGAATTTCTCTTCTTTTATACAACTTTATATATAGAGTGCTATGTATGTCACTTTTCACGTATCTTGGTAGGTCACATTTAACAAATTATCTAAAATTTTGAATAAAATATATATGAGACTTGGAAGAACAAACTACTTTGCCAATAAAATTGAGTTCTCCTTCCTTGTCTTTTGAACTATGAGATGGGCTTGTTAAACAGCTTTTGTATTTCAGTCCTTAAATGTAAATTTTATCTATATTGGTAACTCCAAGTTAAGTTACATCTGATTGTCAGTGTGTATTAGACCACTTATTGTGCATCTGAGTCTGTTAGAAGTTTTATTCTGAATCTTCTGATGAATCACAGCTTAAATTCAATGATCATGCCATTATGCTCTCCTCTTGCTCCTACCTTCCCTCTAACAGCCACTTTATGAAAACTAGATTTCAATGAAACAAATTTCACTTTTCAGGATCTTACCTACATTTTCAGAGTGCCACAGAATAGGTTTGAATCATCTCCAAGTCTAGCCTCCTTGGAAAACCTAGCACCTAGAATCTTTCTTATCCCAGACAAAGAACTGTATCTCCAGCTCCACTCTTGCTACCCCTCTCCCTATGTGACATTTTTCATTCCTGGACACCAGACATATAGTGCATTATTTTAACACTGCATTGGAAAAGTGTCTGAGGATGGTTCAGTAAAGTGGGGTTGGAGATAAGCTGAGAATAGTTAAAGTAGGCTTGTTGTCAAGATTGATAATGTGGAAAGGGATCACCATCTTTAAGTGGAAATGAATTGTTGAGGAAGCTCCCAGAATATCTTTTTCCAGAGCCTTTTAACACATTAGACACTATTCTACTTGAAACAAGCTAGATAAACTCATGAGAGAAATAAGATAAATTCTGAGGTGGTGACACTTCCTGGGGTTGGAAATGAATACTGGCTGTATCTTATTTGGCGTCAAAAGCATATAGATAGATGTATGGAGAGAAACTTAATTTATGCATGCCAGCTCTATATTATTGTAAAGAATTGGGCAATTAAATATTGAATTTATAACCATCTAAATAAAACTATATTTCATTATTGTTTCCTACTTTTAATATTTATATCATGCTATAGTACAGTGGTTCTAAAACTCCCCAATGCTGTGACCCTTTAATAAAAAAAATTCTTATGTTGTGATGATACACAATGACAAAATTATTTTTGTTGCTATTGTTATGAATTATAAAGTAAATATCTGATATACTGGATGGTCTTTGGGTACCTCTGTGAAGGGGTTGTTCAATCCCCAAAGAGGTTGAGACCACAGGTCAAGAACTACTGCTATAGCATAAACTGGCTCATATTATGTTCTATAGTCACTGTCATCATCAAGTGACATTATCAAATGGTAATTGTCTGATAGATTAAAGTTTGACTTGCCTCTAAATTCTCCTAAATAATTTTGTTTCATTGGAGAATAAAGTAGAGGTTGGAAAATAATTTTGCTTGATGTATTTTAAAATGGAAACCTGGAGATGATGGACAGATCACATGGCTCTGTATTTTTCAATACAGGTATGTGTCCTGTGCCCTGGGCTGTCCATACGAAGGAAGCATCACACCACAGAAAGTCGCAGAAGTAAGAAACATCTCCAGCCTTTGTGGTTACTGGTAAAATGATGAGTATTATCAGTCAGTTTAGACAGTTTTCTTTATTGTTTATTGAATATCAATAGCAGAGGCTAAAAAGAAGCCTGGCTGGGAACTTATCACTGAAGCTGTGTTTTGTTACTTAGCTAGTCATTTTATTTTAACATAGATCCATGGACTGTACTTTCCAAAGGTGGGTGATAATTGAGTCAGAATTCAGATGCTTTAATCACAGAAATCACAAGACAGTAAAAGCTTCTGTCTTGCTTGTGCATGACATTAGCCAAAGAAATGCTTTCCCACTCCCATCACAATGTCAGACAGTTGTGCACATGTATGTACTCAGCTCTCTCTCCTTCATGCTTATGTCAGAGCACGTGCTACAGTGTTTCTGTTCATGTGTGGTCTTCATTACTATGTGTCTCCATAGATTGCATTCATTAAGAATCTGCATATTGGATTATTAAATCTGCTTATTATATGCTAACTCTTTCTTTACCATTAATTCATACTAATAAATAACCAAATACGCTACTTTGGGAATTAGTTTAGAAACGTATTTGCAGATGAAGTATAATAATGTAAACTTTTGTTGATTGTGAATTTTCATAAATTTTGTGATACAATTCTGAAATAGTAAATGTGGCATCATTAGTAAACCCCAGATTATGTATATTAAACTCTTAGTCCAGCTGAAGTAATTCCTTCCTTTTTCACTCATTTAAACTATGAAGATTATTAAAGATTTTTCAAATGAGGGCTATCTCATTATCTTGTCTACTAAAGATCCTTAATCACAGAGGCAAGTATACTAGCGAATGAAGAAGCTGAGGCTTTATATCACTCTACTTGCATCTAAGACTGTGCTATGAATATGCACAGACCATTATATATTGTTTTTCTTTTTAAAGAATATTCCCAGACTTCAGGTCTCACAAGACTTACGTAAACTTTTTGGGGGAACCAGACTGTTTGTCCCCCTGTTGTACTGTTGTAGCATGGAAGAGCTGCATAGTCATTTTTTTCCACCATAACTGGGGTGCTGCTGAAGCCTTGCAGACAGATTAGAAGTATTAAAAATTCATGATCAGCAACTGTGCAGCAGAGGCTTTTGTGCTAGCCTAATACGTTTTGTGAATTTATTCTTTTCTTTCTGAAATGACTATTTGAAAGTTGATTACTTTTGCAGACTCTCCCCCTTCTTCACACTCAATACCCCTGTTCTTTGCTTCTCATGGCCCTCTCTTGCACAATTGACTTTTTGCCTGCTTTGGAATGTTCTCTGCCTTTCACACTCCAGCGGCTTGGAACCCACTAACCTTTATGTGTGTATGCTTTACCACACATGTTTCAGACTCTTCTCTCTCACACTTTTCAAGCTTACTTTATCTCAGGGCATTTAACGCCCTACCCCCATTGCTTGACAGCTCTAGGCCAGTGTCCAGTGTCCTTTAGCACATGATATAGAATCTTGTTTCTTTGTTTAGAGTCTTATTTTAGTTTGATTTGTGTATATCTCCATGATACTGACAAAGAAAAGGTCCTCATTTGTATTCATGATATTCATGATCACATGACACATGCCAACATCTGCTTTCTGGTCAATCTCATTACCTAGCACAGTGCCTGGAGTAAGGTGTCTTTGAAGAAGTACAAGCTAAATGGAAAAAAAAAGCCTTTTATTTATTTTACTTTGCAGCCAAACATGTCATTAACATGGTCATGATTATAATAAGTTTTGAAAGCATACTGTCACTGCTTTGGGAAGCATTCTAGAGGAGGATATTTTGTAATATATATTCAACAAATTAGTAAATGAAACACCAGTAGATTAATCTTATGATCAACCCAACATCAAAGTGATGGTATGGGTGAGAAATAATATTCAAATTTATACTTGTCTGATTATAGAACCCATGCCAAAATATCATGCTGTTTTCATGCAGTCTACATTGCTCTTTCATTGTAAAACTGGTTATTAGACTTGAAGATAACTTGAAATTTACCTGGCATGAGTCCCTTCACTCACTCACAGGATAGAAAATATAAGCTAGGAATATTAAGTGATTCTTCTAATTGCTAAGCATCTTAATGGCAGAGTAGAAATTACTGCTGATGTCTCATGATCTCTGATATAATGCTCAAAGAAACACTACTTCCAATGTAGACCTTCAATGCTTCTTTCTAATTAAAGTTGAAAAACATTAACTTCATCTACGTGAAATTACAGCTCAAAATTGAAAAGATAGATAGATGGGTGGGTATATATGAAGTAGGTATGACTCTAAGACAAGCTTGAACAGACAACATAATAGCAGTGATTTCATCCAAAATATTGTTATGGAGCTTAAAATTTAATGGCAGAAAAGAGGACTGGGAAACTGAAGTAAATGCTTTCTATGGGCATATTCATCAAAGTTGTAACTTTTATCTACAGGTAATGGTTACTTAGGAGTCATAGGGTTAGTGGCAGCTCCTTTTTATTTTCTTACCAGCAGTTTGCCTTTCAACAGGTCTCAAAAAGATTGTATGGAATGGGCTGCTATGAGATCTCTTTGGGAGACACAATTGGAGTGGGCACTCCAGGCAGCATGAAGATGATGCTGGAAAGTGTCATGAAAGAAATCCCTCCAGGAGCTCTTGCTGTTCATTGCCATGACACATATGGACAAGCCCTTGCAAACATCCTAACAGCTCTTCAGGTATTGGTAGTTCCAGTGTGCTATTCTGTAGTTTTTTGTGATACAAGTGTGTTGAAAGTTTTAGTGAAACAAATTTATTAAATGCAAATGTAATGCTTAAATAATATGTACTATGTAGTTTATGTTGAGATTCTATAAACATGATGTTTCAACATAGCTACATGTGTGAAATATTTGTAAATGCTACATAACTTTTTAGGGAAATGATGTCTTAGTACTATTTGTATGATTTGGTAAGTTGGTGGTCTTTTATTTTTGAAGTAGCAATTCTATTAGATGTATGGCTTCTAATTTAAATTCCTATATAACTCAACTATAAAATTTAATACAGTTGAAATTTATGATATGTCGAGAAGACACAAAAGCTGTAGCATGTGCTGCTGTAGTCATGAAATGAGTAAACTTTTGTTAATTTGGTTGCACTATAATGAATATATGTGGAGTAGGAAAAGAGGAATTTTACTAAAGCATCTTTCTAAAGTTTGGAGCCTCACATGTGTGTATGCTTGTGAACTTAGGAATTGTAAAGCCTTATGTGTGCCAGGCAAACACTTCAGCACTTAGCCCACAGCGTCACTTTCAATAGAACTCTTAATTATTTTAATCAAATAGATTCCTTTATATGGCTTGAGAAAAAATATCTAAAAAGAGTACTAAGAAATACTAAGTTATATGTTATTATAAGTATGAATTATATAGAGTAAATTTAACTGATTTTATTTTAAAAGTTTCTTCATATTATGAAAAAATAAGATTCATTTGATATCCATACAGCTAAAATTTTATAATTAAAGAAAAACTATCACAGTTCTTTGCTAAGACTGAAAATCAGTTTGTAAAGCTTAATGTTACTGTTCCAAAGTATGTAGTTATTTGTAGACATTTAGAAAAGTGGGAGGAGCTTATTTGGCTTGTGTTATATATGTGAGAAGAAATGAAGATTATCTCATGGTATTTTAGGGTATGGGAACTTTAATTTTTTTTCCTTCCTAGGTAATCTCAATTCAATGACAATAGAGAAATGTGCCTGACTTCAGGGTGCTATATCCAACTTCACCTATTGTCTCATTGGGTGTTCCTGAGCACATGCCTAAGGTTCTACCTCAACTTCAATATTTAATCTTTATACAATTCTATATTTTCTCATTATGAGTAGTAACTTATTTATGAAGTATGTTCATTATTTTATAGATGGTAGTTTAGTTATTGGGGATCAAAGCTTGTTGTGTAGACAAAAAGTTGTTGATCTCTACTCATTAATACTGCTTGTTTAATTTATAAATATTTTTCATTCAAACTAGAAACAATTTTGTTATATGTCAACTCCAGTTCCTTCTCCCTCTCTTCCTCCCATGCCCCCCCACAGACACTCCATTCCTACCCCCTTTCTGCTCCCCAGGGAGGGTGAGGCCTTCTATGGGGGATCTTCAAAGTCTGTCAAATCATTTGAATCAGGGCTTAGGCTCTCCCCCATGTATCTAGGCTGAGAGAGTATCCCTATATGTGAAATGGACTTCTAAAGTCCATGTGTATACTAGGGATAAATACTGATCCATTATCAGAAGCCCCAAATATTCCCAGTCCTCCTAGCTGACATCCATGTTCAGGGGGTCTAGGTTGGTTCTATGCTGGTTTTCCAGCTATCAGCCTGGGGTTCATGAGCTCTTCTTTGTTCAGGTCAGCTGTCTATGTAGGTTCCTCCAGCCTGGTCTTGACCCCTTTGCTCTTCACTCCTCCCTTTCTGCAACTGGATTCCAGGAGTTTAGCTCAGTGTTAAGCTATGGGTGTTTGCTTCTACTTATATCAGCTACTGGATGAAGGCTCTATGATAGCATATAAGGTAGTCATCATCAATCTTATTATCAGGAAAGGGCATTTAAGGTAGCCTCTCCACTATTGCTTAGATTGTTAGTTGGGGTCAATCTTGTAGATATTTTATATGTATTGTAATTTTAATTGTTAATAAAAGCATATCTGCAAAATTATAGTAATATTCTGCATAATATTTTATTTTATAATTATATTAAACATTTAAAAATATTTAGGTAGGAAATAAATTACACATACACTAGTAATCTCATAAGTGCTGAAAAGCTACTGTCTCCAAGGGATCTGGTAATCATGGTGATGTCTTAATGTAATTCATTAGCCATGTGCTATGTATGATGCTGCTGTTAACAAACACGTGTTGTTAATATATGAAAATACACCACCAAAGTCATGTCTGGTATTTATAAGTATATTGTATAGTTGTATATATGACTGTATGAATATAGTTTTTACAACTAGTATAGACAACTATAGTAAGCAAATATTTTTGGTTTGCATATTTTTGTTTCTTTCTTCTTTGATTTGGTGTGTGTTTGATGTTGACCATCAAACTGGGGGCCTCCTCATATATCCTAGGCTAATCTTCTAATATTGAGCAGTGAGCCCAACCCTACTGTTATTTTACTTTTACTTCTTCTGTTTTTTTGTTTTTTAAGAAAACATACCTATAATCAGTGCAACATTATGCTTTCCATAACATCATATAGTTTCTTTACTGAATCAAGAGGCCAAGCAGAGTGATCCATTCTGGGTTTGACTAAGTACATTTTATGACACACAGCGATAGAACTTACTCACAATGTATTTCTTGGAATGTCATAATACTTGTTAAAAATCAGTCTACAGAATAAGAAGAAATAATTCCCTGTAAGGAATGTGTGTGTTTCAAGAACATTAAAAAAATTCACTGAGTCAAATAGCTAAGGAAGATGGGGTAAAAGAGGAATAGATTGAGATTTAGAAAACTTGATCAGTTGAGTGGAATACTTCCCATTCATAGATAAGTCCCAAAACATTGGGGGAACATTGGAATCCTATACTGGAAATACAGGCAACCACTATTCATGCTTGGATCCAATCAAGTGGGGAACATGAAAAAATATTTTATTTTATTGTCCTCGAAAGAACAAAAGAATAAACAACAATGGCTCAATTCTCCCTGTACAAAAGAGAAATCATGTTTACTTTTCATGACATTGACTAAAAATGGAAAATAGATAGAAAACCTCTCTTTGTGCATCATAAAATTTCATAGCCCTCGTGAGTTTAGAGTTTGGCTTTACATTGAATTTGAAAGACACACCAGATAAATTACTTTCAGATAGTTGTGGGTCAGTGGGACCCTTCATTTTCAAACACATGTCTATTCTGAAGGAATGCTATTTCTCTTTAAGGTAAGCTCTTGGCAAACTCGTGTGTGTGTGTGTGTGTGTGTGTGTGTGTGTGTGTGTGTGTGTGTGTTGTGTGAAGAGGTGGATCTTATAGACTTCAGCAGCTCCTTTTGTAGTTAGTAAAAACTCTAAGAACCTGTGGTTATATATTCTGTTGTATCCTTCCTCATATGTACCAGCTCTATGTAAATATGGGAGGCACAAGGCAGGAGGGAGGCAAGATGGCCCATGAAAGGAGTGGTATTCTTCCAACTCCATAGTATCATTTGGAGTATCATTTCAGTGTAAACACATGGATAAAAAGTGTCACAGAAACTTGTATTTGGGAAACATAAAGTGCATAAATGAACAATTGATAAAATAGTCAAAAGCAGAGGTGAGCAAAGGAAACTAATGTTTTGAAATTATCGAAGTTTTTTTTTAATGTGTCATTTTTGCTTTTGGTTGCATATAGTTTAATAAGGTATTGATAACTAAAGGAAGACATACACTCTCACTTTCTGGAAACTATACATAATTCAGAGAATCTTTAAATCTTTTATAATTTTAAACTCATTGAACAAATGTTGGTGTGTCTTTGGGATGTCACAGATGTGGGTGCTGGTCTTTAAGAGTCCTAAATAACGAAAATTCACCAGAGATCATTTATAACCCCATCTTTTAACAGAAATGGCAGTAACAACAATAAAACAAGCAGGTTTGAATTTAGATGATAACAAGAACTAAAAATATTGGGGGGGAAATCTTAATGTTTCAGGGTAGGAGAAATGAGAGAACCCAGCTTCATTAGGAACACAGCTAACCTTGGTTTCATAAAGCAATGGCCATAGTTCATTTTAATGGAATCTTTGAAGTGGTTTCTAGTAAAATTTGTGATGGATGTGGAGTGGATATCATTTGTTTTAATTCAGGGGTGGAGAGACAGTTTGCAGTGTTCCAAACTAGAAGTTACTATTAAGGCAAGGGGACATGTAATAAGTAGAAACTTGGCTATAGTAGTAGGAAACAAATGGGAGTTATAAACGGAATGTCCCCCTCAGTCTGGAAAGCACATCTAATCAACTAGTAGAGGAACATTGCTTGGATTTTCAGGTTTTATTGTGCTTTTAATTACTTAAACATGTAACTCATAGGAGCACATGGGTATGTGAACATCAATAGTTCATAATTATCAGATATTTTTACTGTAAAGAAATTATTCTGATTACAGATATAAGTGTGGGATATTTATAACTGCTCAAAAGCAATAGAGCAAGAAAATGAGGTGATAAAATGTACAACAATTTAGTAATGGAAGAAACATACATGGCCCTATATACGTGTCTCCAACTTTATGTAAAAACTGAGTTTTACCCTGTTTCATATTCCCCAAGTCCCTAAATAAAACACCAGTTTAACAAATTGGTTAATCTGCTTAATATAAAATAATTGCTCATTTTTCTCCATTAAAATGTTTTGAGCCTTTATAATTGGGTAAAACAGAGTAAAACAAATAATATCCAATGCTACAAATAACAGTCACACGTTAATTGCTAGCACAGAGAAAAAGCAGAAACCCCAGCATTTCTCATGAAGAAATACTACATTCTTTTTTCTTAAACTTAATAGACCTCTAGCTAGTGTGCCTTTCTTTATAATGCTTTCCATATGTTTATTATTCTCTTTTAGAAAGACTAAATTATTAACCTAATTTTTACATCAAAAGCATTCATGGTTTTATGCAGACTCTTATTAACCATGTTAAAATGCCACCAAACTACAAGTTTTTCTTAATGTAATTGGTTTATGTGGTTCTCAAAGAGGATTTAAAACAATTTCCTCTACTACCTAGCCAAGCCTTTCTCTTTTTTATTCCTACTTGTTACAAAGGATGTAATTGTGAAAAATTGAGACTAGTCACAGAATTTCCAGAAAAATCCCTTGATAATGGTGCACTTAGTTGGCAAACCCTTGACAGTCATTGCAATTACTACCTTAGTCAACAATGTTAACTTTTAGCATATATCTTATTTATGAGCAAAGCCATAGTGGAAAGCATTGGGTAGCAGATACATTTATAAACACATGCATTATATATTATTCATTTATTTGATACATTTTTAACAGCTTTATAAAACATATATACAAGAAAGAAAAGGATGATAGATGAAAAGTTTCCTCTATACCACTCAGAATAAGATACAAGGAGGAACCAAACAGATTCATATAAGGTCCCTCACAAAAGGGGAAAGGAGCAAGATTTCCTGAGCATATTGGGAGAGGGGGGCAGTGAGTGGAGAGGGATTTAAGAGAAAGAGGAGGGGAGGAGAGGAGAATATGTGGGATCAGGATTGATTTGGGGAAGGAATAGAGGAGAGCAAGAAAAGATATACCATGATAGAGGGAGCCATTATAGGTTTGAAGAGAAAACTGACTCTAGAGAAATGTTCAAAGACCTACAAGGGCGATCCCAACTAACAATCTGAGCAACAGTGGAAAGGCTACCTTAAATGTCCTTCCCTGATAATGAGATTGATGACTAACTTAGATGCTATGATGGAAACAGAAGTAGACACAAACAGTTAAATACTGAGCTGACCTCTTGGAACCCAGTTGCAGAGAGGGAGGAGTGATAAGATAAGGGGTTAAGACCAGGCTACAGAAACCCACAGAGACAGCTGACCTGAACAAGGGGGAGCTCATAGAACCCCAGACTGATAGCTGGGAAGTCAGCATTATACAGACTCAGATCCCCTGAACATGGGTCTCAGTTAGAAGGCCTAGGCAGACTAAGGAATCTCTGACAGTGGCACCAGGATGTAACCCTGGTGCACAAAAGGACTTGGGAGCACATTCCCCATGGAGGGAGACTCCCTTAGCCTAGAGGCAGTAGGCGGGCCTAGACCCTACTCCAAATGACTTGACAGATTTTGATGATTTCTTCTGGAAGGCATCACCCTCCCTGTGCAGTTGTAGAAGGATAGGAAGGTGGTTGGGGGGCCTGGGAGGGAGGGAGAGGGAACTGGGATCAATATGTAAAATAAGAAAATATAATAAAAATTTCAAAAAAGAAGTGTTAAGGCAACAGAGAAGACCTGACTTTACCAGAGAAAGAGAGCTATTGAAGTTAAGAAGGAAGTAACAGCTACAGATCACAGAGAAGATGAAAGTCACCACCAAGAAGTAGGAAATGTCCTGAGGAGACTATTTAAGCAAAGGATGAATATAGAACCCCAACTATAAAAGACTAGGAGTGATGCTTCCATATCACCTTATTGTAACGAGTATGTTTTCCCTGCAGCCGGTCTGGTCCTGCCGCCGCGCCAGCCCCAAATAACATGCAGAATCTTTGTATTTGATATAAGGCTGTTGGCCAGTTACATTACTTGTTTTTATCTGCTAGCTCTGTCTTAATGATTAACCCATTTCTACTATTTTAAGTATTTCCACGTGGCTCATCTTACCAGGGAGTGATAGGCCGGCATGCTGCTCTCCCCAGGCTCTCCATGCTAACCCTCCTAACGACTTTTTCTTTTCTTCTAATATCCTAACCCTGCCTATCTTGCTTTCATATTGGCCAACAGTGCAATATCTCCCATCACCTTATTATTAAAAATCTAAGTGTGCAGCAAAAAGCTGTGAGGCATGAAAACTATCATGAGAATAACATCAAACTATCATCAGAATAACAGCAAACTTCAACAGAAATTGAAAGAAGGGACAGATGTATATCAAGGCTGCCAATCACTATTGCTGTGCCCAGAATATTATCATGTAAAACTGAAGGAGAAACAAAGACATTTCAAGACAAACAAAAGTTAAAATGATTCATAACTGACAACTAAGTCAGCATTGCAGAAGAAAGCCACACAAAGAAGAGAAATAAATTCAGTCACGAAAGCTTTGTAAGAATAAATCTTATTAAAAGGACAGATAGACAAAGAGGAACTATGAAGACTGAACAATACATTTTTGAATGATTGGTTGACTAGTGAAGAAATCAATGGGGAAATGAGTTTTTAAACAACAAATGAAAATGGAAACATGAGTTATGAAAACTTGTGAGACACTATGATGGCAGGTGTAAGTAGGACATCTTTATCTCTATGTTACTGCATCTTAAAAAAAAAAAGAGAAAACCTCAAATAAACAATCTCATGATGTACTCTCGGTCATAGAAAAAGACAACTAGCCAAACAAGGATTTAATAGATGTAGAGAACTATGATTAGCAGTACAGGAATTAATAAAGAAATTAATAAATGTACTTAAAGAACAATACAAAAGGCTAAGCAGTGCAAAGTTGGTTCTTTAAAAAAACAAAATTCACAAGTGGCCAACTAATTAAAAGAAAGTCTGATTTAATAAAATTGGAGACAAATACAGGATTTTACACAGACTTTTAAAGTCAGAGGATAATTAGAGAAGTTTGGACTGTTTCAACAATTTGAAAGCATAGAATAGATGAGTTTCTAAACACATGTGTCCTACTTAAATTAACCAAGAGAACACAGTCAGTGACAAATATTGAGGATAAAATGGTAATAAAAAATTTCACAACAAGAATATTCATGGAACAGATAGATTTATTATCATTTTCTACCAGCTCTCCAGAGAACTAACTCCTATATAATTTTTTTCCAGGAAAGCGCTCAAACTCAAACTTAAAAAAAAAAAAAAAAAAAAAAAAAGATAAAACCAAACAAAGAAAAAAAAATCCTGGGCAAATTATGTTAATATCCAGATAGAGACACACTAATTTTCAGTGAAATATTTGATTCAGTAAAACATGTGGTTTTAATCCAAAGATGCAATGAGGATTCAACAGATATAAAATATTGTATGTCATTATGGTAAAAATGTTCAAGTAACTAGGTATGAAAGGATCACGTTTCTGCATGGTATTGTTATTCTCCTAAACAAGCGACAATAATCTGCCTCCTATATTATTTTTTTTATTTTACATATCGATCCCAGTTTCCTCTCCCTCCCCCTTCCCTCCCTCTCTCTCTCTTTTGCTCTCTCCCTCCCTTCCATGCCCCCAGACTACCCTCCCCTTCCATCCTCCCTCCACTCCACATGTAGGGTGATGCCTTCCAGGAGGGGTCATCTAAATCTGTCAATTCATTTGGAGTAGGGACTAAGCCATCTCTCCTGCCTCTAGGTTAAGGGAGTATCCCTCCATAGAAAATGTGCTCCCTAAGTCCTTTTGTGCACCAGGTATACATCCTGGTTCCACTGTCAGAGGTCCCTTAGACTGCCTAGGCCTTCTAGCTGAGACCCATGTTCAGGGGGGTCTGAATCGGTCCCATGCTGGATTCCCAGCTATCAGTCCAGTCTGTCTGGGTGCCCATTAGCTCCTCCTTGTTCAGGTAAACAATCTCTGTGTGTTTCTGTAGCCTGGTCTTGTCGTCGTTCCCCTCTGCATCTGGATTCCAGTTTGGCTCAGTGTTTAGGTGGGTGTCAGCTTCTGTTTCCATCAGCTACTAGATAAGGGCTCTATGACTGTGAATAAGTTAGTTGTCAATCTCATTATCAGGGAAGGACATTTATGGCAGCCTTTCCACTGTTGCTCAAGTTGTTAGTTGGGGTCAGTCTTGTAGGTCTCTGGACATTTTCTCTAGGTTCAGTTTACTCTTCAAACCTATAATGCTCCTTCCTTTATTTTCTCTCTCTCTCTCTCTCTCTCTCTCTCTCTCTCTCTCTCTCTCTCTCTCTCTCTCTCTCTCTCTCTCTCTCTCTCTCTGTATTCCTCCCCTGACTCAATCTTCCTAGTCCCACATGCTTTCCTTTTCCTCTCTTCCCCTTCTCTTTCTCCTAGCTCCCTCTCCACTCACTGCTGCCCCCTCCACTCCCAATATGCTCAGGAGATCTTGTCCCTTTCCCCTTCTGTGAGGGACCTTGTATGAATCTCTTAGAATCCTCCTTGTATCCTACTTTCTCTGGCAGTGTGTATTATAGGCTGGTGATCCTTTGCTTTATGTCTAAAATCCATATATGAGTGAGTACATACCATGTTCATCTTTTTGTGACTGGGTTAACTCATTCAGGATGGTTTCTTCAAGCCTCCTATATTCTTAACTTTATTTGTTGTTTTTTGAGACAGGATCTTTCAGGAAGAGCTATGACTCACCATGAGGCTGGTTGACTATTGAATCTTAGGAATTCACCTGTCTCCACTTCCCCAGCACTGGGGTTACAAGAGTTGTCACTTCAGGGCCTTTTACTGGGAACTGGAGGCTAGACTCAAACTCTGAAATATGCAAAGGTGATCTGGAATTCCTGTCTTTCCTGCCTCTACCTGTGTGCTAGGTTGACTGGGACATAGTACCATGTGAGGCTTTATCACTGCTTAATTAGTAAAATCAAAACAAAACAAAATTTTACCTAAGACCAGGATTGCACAGAATGCTATGGTCTTAGCATTTCCTGAGTAATTGTGTGTATCCCTCCAGAATAAGACAAAACTGTTGAAAAATAATTTACTCAATATGTAAAGTTATTAGTAGGCAGTAGTTGTGTTTGAACATATTTAAAAACTAAGTCAGTATAACTTAAATTTATAAGCTATGTTAGAACTTGATTCTTCCATAGGCTCATTAGTATGGTTTTCTGAAGGAAAAGATGTGGCTGGAGAGATAGATGGCTTGGTACTTAAGAGCACTTGCTGGTCTTGCAGATGGCCTGGGTTCTGTTTCCAAAGCCTGTGAGGGACACCTTACAACCAGCTGCAACTCCAGATCCTGGGGACCCACCAACACCTGCACATACACAGAATACCCACCCACATCACACATAGATACATAATGAAAATAAAAATCAATATTTTTTTTAAAAAAATGATTTTTATTTTTATAAAAAATGCTTTTATTATTAAGGTAAAAATTATCACACAGAAGGTAATCAGTAAGTATTTTTGGCTCAATAAACAACCTGAAATAATCCAGCATATTTGACACAAATAATTTGCCCTGAAGAATCCGCTCTATCCTGAAGAGATTTGTAAACTACTGGAAAAACTCGGCTGATTCCAAGGAGGGGTTCTGGAGTGTGTGATTTGAAGTTACTGAACTCTCTGACTACTGCCTTCTCAACTTGAATTTAACCTTCACTAATTCTGTTAAATAAACGAATACCGTATTGTGTATTGTGAGGTTGAATTCTAATACTGAGCCATTTTAATCTAACACTGTAAATTACTTTAACCTCATCAAATCAGAACTGGAAATAGTTTAGCAACCTATGAGAAAAATTATTCAATGAATAAAACTGAAATATTCATGCTTATATATATATATATGTATATATATAAAAAACATTAAAATGTATTTATATTAAGCATGTCAATACCTTGAGAAATTTCTCAGGAAAAATTTTCCCTGTGGAAAATATTATTAAGACGAATTTTGTGATGTTAAAAAGAAAGGTTGCGGTTAAAGGGTGTGTTTGAGGACTTGTTCTCTTTACTTTGCTCTCTCAATAACTACAGATAACTAAATAAATCTTATGGTTCTCCATGTATTTTTGCTTCAGTAAGCATTCCTGGAGAAGACATTTGTTTACATAACCAAAGCTTACTGATTTCAATCCAAAGTCCAAGTCTGTAGAGTGGATTGTCTTTTCTCTTTTTCTTTAAAAAAAAAATCATTTTATTTTATCGTTTTTCATGTGTGAGGGGTTTGTCTACCTGGATGTCTGAGTACTATTTCCATGCCTGAGTACTATTTCCATTCCTGGCACCTCCTGAAGTCAGAAGACTGCATCTAACTCCCCTGTAGTTACATTGTGAGCCACCACATGGGTCCTGGGAATTGAACCCGGGTCCTCTGAAAGAGCAGCCGATGTTTGTAACTACTGAGCAAAATCTCTAGCACTTATTTTCTTTATCTGCACAGACATATTGGAGCAGTTCTCCTTGAAAATAAAGTAGGAGCCAGGCTGTGGTGGCACATGTCTTTAATCACAGCACTTGGGAGGTAGAGGCAGGTGGATCTCTATGAGTTCAAGATCAGCCTGATCTACAAGAGCTAGTTCTAGGACAGGCTCCAAAGCTACACAGGGAAACCCTGTCTCAAACAAAAAAACCAAAAACAAGAAAAAGAAAAGAAAAGAATGTAAGGTCTGATTCCTTACATTATACAGTATTAGTATATATTTCGGCTTTAAGAAAGACAAGATGACTTTAAAATGATAACAGATTAATACAATAAAGCATAGATTCTTCATAAATTATGTTTACTTCTAAGATATCAGTCCAATAAACATAAAAATACAAGCCTGGGTCCATTCAGCATTGCTGGCACCTATGTTTCTAGGGCTAGTCACTTGCTATTGGATAATCGATCAGGGGCTCATCCCTGGGATAGAGTAATCCTTACTCTCAGCAGTTGCTAATTGATTATAGTATATCATCTAGAGGCAGGGCCCACATACCCACTGGGATGTTAACAAGTGTTGAAACTGTTCAGGACTTGTCGAGGAGGCTTGTTACAGTCTCAGAATAGACTTCTTGATCCTCTACTTCATGCTACATTTTTGCCTTCTCTTCCACTATGTCCTCCAAGTCTTAGGTGCAAGAGGTGTATTGCAATTATATGTGTAACACTCTCCTCCTGCTACAAAAGAAACCTCTTCGATGAGGGGTGTGGTCTACATTTATCTGTGAATAAGGCTAAATACTTACAATGAAGTTAGGAGTAGGGCTGGTTTAGGAAATTGGCAGCAGTAGGTTCTCCTGTGAGATCCATGCCCTAACAGCTACATGTTGCTGGCTAAGTTTACAGTACCAGGCATGATTTCTCTTCTATTAAGAGACTCCTGATTCCATTCAGACAGCTATTGGTTACCACTAAGATACTCTCCAGATAAATGGATGGAACTAGAAACCATATTGAGTGATATAACCCGAACCTGAAAGGCAAACGGCCTCTGTCCCCTCTCATCTGTCGGTCTAACTCTGTATCTTTGGGTGTGAGTATTAAACCTGGAGTAACTACAGAACCAGGGAAGAAAACAAAGACTGTGAAAAGGAGAGAGGCCTACATAGAGGAAAAGAAGGATATAGGTGATGTGGAGAGGAGAATGGGAAAGTGGGGAGGGGGCTTTATTTTGAAAGAGAGAACAATACAGAAAGGACAGGGAGGAGGGAGGGATAAATAGTAGGGGCTCTTGGAAAATATATAGGGAATCATTATTTGATGTTTACCTAAAATTTCATGTAGTGTGTGTGTGTGTGTGTGTGTGTGTGTGTGTGTGTGTAAATATCTATATCTTAAAATGAAGTGATACCAGTTGAGCCATAGATTGTCTAAAATACAAAAAAAAAAAAAAAAATAACAAAAACTCAAGTGCCAGGCGTGAGAAACCTCCTTTTAAAAACGAAGAGACACTCAAAATGGTATAAGCTGTTGCTATTGCTGTTACCCTTGACCACCTACAAGAATTGAAGACAAATCTCTATTTCTGAAGATGTCACACACAATGGTCATAGTCAATTTTAATTAGGAAATGGTTTATTGTCAAGCCTTCTCTAGTATAATAATTTCCAGGGTTCAATATTCAACTTAAATAAATATAGATGACTTTTTATAATATAATGAGATTATATTCTAATATACAAGTGGGAGGAAGTTGGGAATATGGCTCACTTAGGACAACGATGGCCACAAAACAATGAGGTACCTGAGTTTGAATCCCAGAACCTGTATAAAGTGAGGTATGATGGTGCGTTTCTGTAATCCCAGTACACCCATGGTAAGGTGGTAAAAGAGGCAGCAGAACCCCCAGAAGTTCATCAGCCCCCAGCTTAGCATGCACAGGGGAAAATAACAAGAGATCCCATCTCAAACAAGATGCAAGATGAGGAGCAACACCCAGCGCTGACCCCTGGCCTCCACATGCATGCCTTGGCGCACATGCCCCTGCATACCCACATATACATATGCCATACAAACACAAATATTTTTTTAAGGCAGAAAAATATGTATAATAAAAATAATAAAAAATAATGTGTAGTTCCATGAAAAATGTTTAGGAATTTATTAAACATGTCTATATTTTTTTTATTAATTTAGTGAACTGTACCCCATGGTTTCAAACATAAATGGGCAAGTGTTATAATGGAAGCATATAAATAACACCAATATATAAGCATACTATTAGGAAAAATTTGCCCTAGTTTGTTTTCTATTGCCATGATGCACACCAGGACCAAAAAACAAGCTGGTGATGAGAAGGTTTGTTTCATCTTACAATTTATAATCCATCATGAAAGGAGTCAGGGTGGGCACCTGCCAAAGAGGAATGCTGCCCACAGGCTAGCTCTCCATACTCTATGTAATCTATCTTTCAAATCCCAGCATCCACAGTGGACTCACACTTTACAATAATTACTACTTGAGAAAATGCCCCCACAGACTATTCTTAAGGTCAGTCTCACAGAAGTATTTTCTCAATTGAAGTTCTCTCTTCTCAAATGGTAACAGTATTAAGCTAACAAAAACCTAAGCAACACATGGGTTATGAGTTTAAACTGTGCATTTCAGCAGATTATACACTGACTAACTAGGAAAGGCCATCATGAAGAAGGTAGAAAAGTGGCTAATGATTTCCCTGCTCATTATGGTTTGAGGTGAAATGCACCCCCCCACACACACACCTGTACAGTTGTACACTTCTTCCCAATGATGGTGCTGTTTTGGGGAGATTATAAAACTTTTTAGACAGTGTACTTATCTGGAAAATATAGGACCATAAGAGCGAGACTGGTGGGTTGCTTTTGGGTTTGACTTGTAGTCCAGGTTATCCTGTCTGCAAGCAAACGCTTCTGTCACCACAGCTGTGAACTCTTCCCTTAACCACTTCTTTCCTAATACAAGGTACTGTATCCTCTGATCAGGGAGCCCGAGTACGTCTTGAATCTTTTCAGCTATTTTTGTTAAGTAATCTGTCAATAATGATGACTAACTAATAAAAAATAACTTCTTCTTGGCATGGTGCAACACAGCTTTAATCCCAGCATTCTGGAGGCAGAGGTGGGTCGATCTCTTGAGTTTGAGGGCAGCCTGATTTATATAATGAGTTCTAGGATAGCCAGATAAACCATGTCTCATAAAAATAAAACACAAAACAAAAGAAATGGTACAGAGGAATGGGGTATTAGAAACTTGTCTGTAGATAAAGCATTTGGAGCTAGTTTTCTGGAGAAATGTGGAACATACTGGAACTATATGCTTGAGCATTCACAGAGTGCAATAGGCAGAGCTTAATGCGCAGTTCCATTGGAAGAGCAAATGAAAAATGCCAAGAGAAAGGCTAACCATGATGACCCAGGTCATTGGGTTTCAGAGGAGAATAGGGACTCCATCCTGAAATAAACTTAAGATTCTTTATGTTATATTCTGGCAAAGAAATGGAACATGTTCTTCCTGTGTCCTGAGATCTTCATTTGGGCTACTTTCAGAAGAAATGGACTGTTTTGTTGGCAAAGGAAATTCCAAGACAGCATAGTATTCAGGCTATGACAACTATTACTCATTGTATTCTGCAACATTTCTAGTTCTCTTCTGTGGGATATTACATCACAAATTAAGAAAAGCAGCTAATGACTGCTACATAATATATGATCTAGTGGCAAGCCCGATGAGCATGGATGGACCTTTGATTCATAAACTTGGTCTTTGGTTTAGAAAATGTAGAGGTCAATTTGGTAATGGTTTCTGAGGTCTTTTTAGCTTAAGAACTCGAGATCTTAGCTTGTCTTGAGATCAAGGTACTTACTTTAAGGTCTATATTGTACAAGTCATTGTCATAGGCAAATAAAAGAGTTCAGTTAGAGAACCAAGGACACTGGCAGCCTTAGTCTTTCAGTTTTTAAATTTGGTAGGAAGATACTAGTGAGGAATGATTTCCCAGAGGCATGCTTTCTCTTAAACATATTGAATACATCCATTTAACATGAAAAGAAACTGACATGAATCCACTTTTAGGCAGTAACATGCCATGAGAAGCTTGTCTAAATAAAGCATGGTCTAGTGTGTATTAGATAAACAAGATTTACCCATAAGTCAATGAAATTGAGCTGAAGTTCTTTCCCAACAATAATTTGAAAGTTGTCTAATATCATTGAAAGATAAAACATATATTATTTCCTAGAGGATTCACCCCTGCCCCCGTGTGTGTGTGTGTGTGTGCTTATGTGTTACATGTATGTGCACATGTACATAAGCATACATGTATACATCTGAGTATGCCCATGGAGGACTAAGGCTACTGTTGGTTTTCTTCCTTGTTTGCTCTCCATATATTTTTGGTACATGTTATCTCACAGAACCTGCAGCACCATGATCACAGAGGCATGCTGCTTTGTCTAGCATTTTTTTTTTTTTTTGTAGTGTTAGGGATCTAAACTTAATTCCTAGTCCACTCTATTGACTGACCCATGTTCTCAGCCTGAGGGGAGAAAATCCATAAGTTGCTTTAGGAGCTGTCATTGGTGCGGAGATCTCCAATGTGATGTTAAGTGCAGGCATGAGGCATTTTACTCTTCTTTCCATTTCAAATTTATTTTAATTTTTATCCTTTTGAAAACCAAATATAATTTTATTATTTATCCATTCCCTTTCCATTCTCAATCTTTCCTTTGGACCCCTTCATGCCCTCTCAGATTGACAGCATTTTTCTTTAATTGTTATTATCATGCACACATATGCATAAATATATAAATACAACCTTTTGAAACTATTTAAAGTGTGGCTTGTATGTATATGATTTTGGGACTGGCTGTTTTGTATAGGGTAGCCAATTAAGGTATTCATCCTTAGAGAGGCTAATTCTCGCTCCCTCTTTTGTTGGCTGGCATTCTTTGTTTAGAGGAATGACTCGAGATTTTTCTGTACTTCCACATAAACATGTCTATTGATATTGCCTTGTTTATGTAGCCATTTCTACAAATGACTGTTTCAGAAACACATTCTGATATTCTGACTCTTAAAGTTATTAAACATTTTAGGTAGATGAGTAGAAATAGTCAGAAATCAGTTGTTGTAAGACTAATTTATCAGTATAATAAAAGGAAACAGATTCATGATAATCTCAAATGAGTTAGAAAATCATTGACATTCTTCCCACCCTTAATCTATTTGCAATTAATCCTTGAAGGGAAAATAAATTTTCTCCAGTAGAATGTTTCTGGGTCACCATCCACACTCCAGGACAATTGTGCCCAGAAGCAGCTAGTCAACATAAAATGGACTCCATGTATTTTGGGAAGATGTAGGCGAGTTTTTTGTTTTGTTTAATTTTGTTTGTATTACTGGTTTTTGTTTGTTACGATTTTCAGGTTTTATTTTGTTTTTAAGAGAGGGAGAGAGAGAAAACACAAAGTTGGTCATGGCCATGAAGAGGATCTGGAAGTAACTGGGGAGGAGATATAATCAAAATATAGTGTATGGAAAATCTGAATGAAAACAATGAAAATCACTGACATTTTTAACAAAGTAGGTGATTCTCACCAGAACAGAAGTATAAGATGTAGACAGGAAAAAGCTGAAATAAAATAGTTTTCATTCCAGCTATCCTAACTGTATATTCAAAACTCCAAAAAGTTTTTAGGAAAATTGTTAAATCAATAAATATAATAAGATCACAGTATGTAAGCATAATACATAATCAAATATATGGATACACACAATACAAAAATCATAATATGTGGATATGCTCAGCTACAAAAATTCATTACAAGATGAAGTAATGAATTTGTGATTATATTATTATTATAAATGTCAGATAATAAAACATTAATCTAACAATAAATATTTTTTAATAAAAAGCAGCATAATACTGTGGAGAGAACTAATATATAAGTATATGGAAACATTAAACTTCTGTCTTGGAAGACTTAACATTTGAACAAATGACAACTTTTTCTAAGTTGATTTATTTATTCAATGCCAAATTGATAAATTCTTCATCCACTTTTTGTTTGGATATTCTATAATGGCAAACATCTAATACAGCTATGGAAATAGAAAAGTTACCAAGTCAGACTGAGATGTGGATCATACATTGAATAGACAAGGACAATATGCAAACAATAGTATTGTGAGCACATGGACAGGAAATAGGATGTAGTTCAAAGGAATAAGACAAATAATCTCACAGTAACAGAAATGAAGGTGCTGTAGACAGGCTTATTGACAAACCGACTATGACCAAAAATGATCTGGAACACAACATGAGAAACTTTAAAGGAATAAAAAAACCACCCGAATGTTTTAAATGGTAATGCTTTATGTAAATACATAGACTTATTTCTGGAATTTTTTGGATGAGAGGGATAAATGACCAAGTAGAGCTTGCAGGTGAATCGAACATACTAGTGATGTTCTGTTTACTCAAACTGTTTAGGAAGTAGTCTGTATGTATGAATGTAGTATGTTCATTTAGTTATGTTTAAAATTATGTATTTATTTAATAAATACGTTTTTACCCTTAAAAATGACAGAAATTTAGGAGTTAGGGGAAAAAAGATAAAGTATGTCTTTATAACCACATTTGGACTTCTGGTCATGACTTTCTGAATCAAAGCTATCATTTAAAATTTAATAAAACATTATTTTTACCCCTAAAAGTTATTCAATCCAGTATCTGTCAGATCTTCCAGTCATTTGTGAATGCAGTGAAGAGACCAATTAAGTAAATAAACCCCCCTCCGGATGTGTTTGCACAACACAATCTATGGCTGATGAAATATTCTGTGCTGATGTTTCTGAAACCAGAGACCGGAAACATGCAGTGGAAATGAGACCTTTTACTGTTCTTACGCCAACATCAGCATCAATTATAGCGCTGTGTGGGAAAAGTTGTAAGAAATACTGCTGGTTTCGCAAGTCAGCAGATATTTTAATTGTGGCAGATCAGACCCCAAAATTTTACAGCCTTCAGCAACAAATGGCTCTTAGACATTAAACTGATCCCTGATAAAACAACCCTGGGGTTATGAGAAGGCTACTCTGCCAATTTCATCTCTCTGTGGGATCCACTGACATCTGGTTCAGCTGCGGAAGCTGGAAAACTTCTTTAAAATTCTCTTGACAGTAAAAATGGACATGTGGAAAACATTCTAATCTGTTAATCTTTGGTGCTCCTGAACAAGGGACATTTGGCTTTAAACTTCATGATGATAAATATGAAACTTCCAGATCTAGTTGTAAATAACCTAATGGCAATTGAATACAGAATAACACTTTATTTCCCAATGGTACCAAAATATGAATATGCACCTGCATCAACGGGATGACCCAAGCAGCACTCTATGCTCTTTCTTTACTCTTGAGTTTTATAATTTGTCAACCTTTACGTTGGTTTCGTTTGGTCAGTGAAAATTAGCAAACAGTGGCAAATAACTGCTGCTTTCTCATCCCCTGTCTCTTTACACCTTTCGTTACTCCCTCTGCTTACCCTCCAACATCAAGAGCCTCCCTTTCTCTTCTTCATTGTATTGTACACTTCAAATAATGAAGACACCTAATAACAGAAGCAGTTAAATATTTTATCATGTTCAGGATTACTGCATAGGAATATTAGGGTGTGAATATATTAACATGCAAGAAATTGTATGCATCGCTCTGTCTTTAAATAGATAAACAACGGTATTTAAAAGCAACAAATTCTAGAGGCTACTTATATCTTGTTGTCCCTACAAGATGCACAAAACTATGCTGAATGAGGTCATGGTGCAAACTCCTTGTTTGTGCTCATTAGTTTTTCTCAAGCTGATCACAAGCTAATGTCATCTGGGAAGAGAAAAACCAGTTGAGATATTGCCTCCATTTAATTGGCCTGTAGACCAGTCTTTGGGGTACTTTCTTGACTAATTATTGATGTGGAATGTGCTCAGACCACTGTGGCTAGTGCCACCCTTGATTGGCATAAGGAAGCAAACTGAGCAAGCCAGTTAGCAGCTTTCCTCCATGACCTCTGCTTCAGCTCCAGCCTTAAGTCCCTGCCCCAGCTTCTCCCACTGATGGAACATGACCTGAGACTTGCAAGACTTTCATTCCCAAGTTGTTTTGGTCACTCTTTTATCACAGCAACAAAACTAGACTAGGAGAGTCTGACAATTCCTCTTTATTGCTGAGCCAATCCTTCTGTTGCTCCTACTTTGTGTTCCAATTGCTTTGTGGCTTTTCCTAGCAGTCCTGTATCTCTCTTCCTGGTTCTTCTGTCATTTGATCTTTTGTTTCAGGAGGACTATATGTATTGAAACTTTTATATACTAATTACAAATGCCATGGATTTCAGCTCAGAAAAGGAAAATACTAAAGAAATACTGAATATAAGTGTACGTCCAAGTAATTACCCATCAAATATATACTACTTAAGAGCCTTTCTTGTTCTAATCTCAAGAATAATTTGTGATGTCTAGATAAAACAAGAATATTAATAAAGAAATGCATTTATAAATAAGTCAAAGAGAATAAAACATAGCAATTATTTCCAACAAACTAAGTCTTTTTCCTTTGCTGTCTATCGAATTTAACTTCTGAAAGGTAAAATGTCACATGCTAGTTAAAGGTAGGACTTCTAAAATATGAACATTTAAGATCCAAATGTTACTCTTGTTGTCTTGGACAAGCTACATATTCTCATATGTAAAGCTGAAGCACTGATAGCATCTGGGAGTGTTGGTTTTTCTTCCTTTTCCTGTTGGCTCCATTCTTTAACTCTCAGTTTTGTCTCCATAGCTGAAACTAATAATATCATTCAAGAATATCATTTATCTTTCCAGTGGAAGACTGGCTTCTGAAGTCTGTACTTAATCTAAAGGGTGAGATTTCACTGAGTCCTACATCCTTTATGTAAGTTTTCACTGACACATTTTCAAAGGGGGGGGGAGAAAAAGAAAGGAAACACAAACAAAAAGAGCTAAAAATAATTGCATATAGAATATGTCTCATATTATGTGGTTAGATGTATAGCTGAATCATAGGTACAGGGAATGAATTTGATTTATGCACATGCAATAACATTTAAAAATTTATTCAAGTTTGAAACAAGCTTGTTTTACATGTAAATCCCAGTTCCCTCTCCCTCGCCTTCCCTCCTCTTCCCCCCACCCCTATTGCATCCCTTTTATGCTCCCCAGGGCTCTTCAAAGTCTGACATATCATTTGGAGCAGGGCCTAGGCCCTCCCCCATGTGTCTAGGCTGAGAGAGTATCCCTCTATGTGGAATGGGCTCCCAAATCCATTTGTATACTAGGGATAAATACTGATCCACTACCAGAGGTCCCATAGACTGCCCAGTCCTCCTAACTAACACTCTCAATATAAGGGGGTCTGGGTCTGTCTTATGCTGGCTTCCCAGCAATCAGACTGGTGTCCATGAGCTTCCACTTGTTCAGGTCAGTTGTTTCTGTGGGTTTCTCCAGGGTCTTTACCCCTTTGGTCATCACTCCTCCTTCTCTGCAACTGGATTCCAGGAGTTCAGCTCAGTGTTTAGCTGTGGATGTCTGCTTCTGCTTCCATCAACTACTGGATGAAGGCTCTAGAATGAATTATAAGGTAGTCATCAATTTCATTATCAGAGAAGGGCACTTAAGGTAACCTCTGCACTATTGGTTAGATTGTTAGTTGGGGTCATCTTTGTAGATCTGTGGACAGTTCCCTAGAGCCAGATTTCTCTTTAAACCTATAATGGCTCCCTCTATTAAGGTATCTCTTTTCTTGCTCGCCTGTATTCTTCCCCTGACTCAATCTTCCTGCTCCCTCATGTCCTCCTTTCCCCTTCTCTTTTCCCCTACTCTTTCTCCTATCTCCCTCTCCCCTTGCCCCATGCTCCCAATTAGCTTGGGAGATCTTGTCCCTTTCCCCTTCTCCAGAAGACTATGTATGTCTCTCTTAGGATACTCCTTGTCTCCTAGTTTTTCTGGCAGTGTGGATTATAGGTTGGTGATCCTTTGCTCTATGATTAAAATCCAAACATGAGTGAGTGCATACCATGTTTGTCTTTTTCTGATTGGGTTACCTCACTCAGGATTCTAGTTCCATCTATTTGTCTGCGAATTTCAAGATCCCATTCCCGCCCCCCACTGAGTATTGCTCCATTGTGTAAATGACCACACTTTCTCCAACCATTCTTCAGTTGAGTGACATTTAGGTTGCTTCCAGGTTCTGACTATTATAAATAACACTGCTATGAACATAGTTGGACAAATGTCCTTGATGTATGAATGTGTATCCTTTGGGTATATGCCTAAGAGTGGAATTTCTGGATCTTGTGGTAGACTGATTTCCATTTTCCAGAGGAACCACCATACTTATTTCCAAATTGGCTGTATGAGTTTGCACTCCCACCAGCAATGGAGAAATGCTGCCCTTTCTGCACATTCCTCTCCAGCATAAACTGTCTTTGGTGTTTTTGATTTCATTCTGACAGGAGTAAGATGCTATCTCAGAGTTGTTTTGATTTGCCTTTTCCTGATGGCTAAGGATGTTGAGCACTTTCTAAGTGCATTTTAGCTATTTTATATTCCCCTCTGAGAATTCTCTATTTAGTTCTGTACCCACACTTTTAATTGGATTATTTGTTATTTTGATAACTAGCTTCTTGAGTTCTTTCTGTATTTTGGAAATCAGCCCTCTATCAGATATGGGGTTGGTGAATATCTTTGCCCATTCTGTGGGCTGCCATTTTGTCCATTTTGTCTTGTTGACTGTGTCCTTTGTCTTACAGTAGATTTTCAGTTTCAGGAGGTCCCATTTATTAATTGTTGATCTCAGTGTCTGTGCTACTGGTGTTTTGTTCAGGAAGTGGTCTCCTGTACCAATTTGTTCAAGGGTACCTCCCACTTTCTCTTCTAAGAGGTCCAGTGTGGTTGGGTTTATGTTGAGGTCTTTAATTCATTTGGACTTAAGTTTTGCGCATAACAATACATATGGATCTATCTGCAGTCTTCTACACACCATCATCCAATTGTGCCAGCACTATTTGAAGATGCTTTCTTTTTCTTTCTTTCTTCCTTTTTTTGTTTTCATTGTATGATTTTAGCTTCTTTGTCAAAAATCAGGTGTTTGTAGATGTGTGGGTTAATATTAGGGTTTTCAATTCAATTCCATTTATCTTCCTGTCTATATCTGTGCCAATACCAAACTGTTTTCTGGACTATAGCTCTATAATAGAGCTTGAAGTCAAGGATGGTGATGCCTCTGGAGGTTCCTTTATTTTACAGTGTTGTTTTGGTTATCCTGGATCTATTGTTTTTCCATATAAAGCCGAGTATTGTTTTTTTTTTAATGTCTGTAAAGAAATGTGCTGGGATTTTAATGCGGATTGCATTGAATCTGTAGATTTCTTTAGGGAAGATACACATGCAATAACTTTTAAAGGTAAGATCTCTATTAGCTAATTCTAAAGGTTCACTCCAGAACACTACTTTATGGAAGAAGCAAATGCTTTAAGTTGAGGAAGAAACTCATTGAGTTGCAGGGAAGGATCTCAAGCAAGAAAGTTAGTAACACTTGCAAAATAACCTGTAAAAAAATTTGCATTGATAAAACATAAAGTTTGGGACAATGGCAAATTACTGAATAAACATAAATAACATGAAACAATGATAAACTGGGATACAGGGCTACATATTCTGGTCCAAATTTGAAAAGGCTTCATTAATAACTGGTAATAATCTTGAACTTTTTCTTTCAGGTGACAGGATTAAGAACCACAAAGAGTTTTAGGCAGGGGTACCTTGTTCAGCATTAAATGTGGGGTAACATGATAGGGGGGGTTGTCTCAAATGAATGTTCCAGGCTTTGTTGACTCTCCATGGGAGGCCTTACCCTTTCTGAGGAGAGAATGGAGATGGTTGGGAGGAGGGGAGAGGGTGGGGGAGGGGAACTGTGGTTGGTATGTTAAATGAATAATAATAATAAAAGAATAGAATCTGGTCACTGGAGTCCAATGGCATTTGCTGCCTTATTCACTGCCCTTGGCTGAGATTATCTTATGTTTTTATGTTTTTTATTTTCTTTTTCCTCTCTCATCAAGCTTCCCGTAGGACTAAATTCCTTCATGCACATCTGGTAATGTTCTAGATTAGTCAAAATATCAAACACATGAGACATTATCACAGTCAAATATCTATCTCATTCATCATAAATATTGATTGAGGACCTCACTACAGGGCTTCAGAGAAGCAAAGTCTCAAAAATACAATAGTAAAATGGTTTCCTTTCATCATTGGGAGGGAGGTGGTGGCGCATGCCCCAAATGGCAACTGCAATGACTGTGAAACCAGACAGTCCTAGTGTCAGATGATATTGTGTGTGAATGAATTTAAAGGGGAAACTGTGTGTAAAAGAAGATGAGCAGAAGTTTTCAGAACACAAATTTTAAAATTGTTACAAGTAAAATCTGCTATGTCTATGGCACGTAAGTCGATAGACAGTATAGTTTCTCATAAGGGGTAGGGCCTTGTGAGCCTCTCTTTATCCATGAAGGACTATTGACATGTGCAGTCTTGGAGAGATCTTGGAGAGAACTATAAATGTTGTGAGTTCAACTGTCATTTGTAGAAGACAGTGTTTCACCACATTCCTTTTTATCTTCTAAATCTTACACTACTTCCATATCCTCTTCTGTGATGTTTTCTGAGCCTTGGAGGAGGAATTATAAATGCCCTGTTTAGTACTGAGCACTAACATATGGTCACTTGTGAGTCTCTGAATTCACAGCCAATCAGTGTAAAAAGCAGCTTCTCTGACCAGATCTGAGGGCAGCACTACGCTATGGGTATAAATAAATATTTGGAAATAGCTTCAAATATATACTTTCTATAAAAATTAGTGTTAGGTTCCCCCTTTCCCATTGCTCCTTACTAGTCTCCTAGTTTCTATAGGTATTCTAGTTGACACACACACATATCTAAAGGTTCAAAGCTGACATCTACATCATCCACATATGACAGAAAACATGTGGTGCTTGTCTTCCTTGTTCTACCAATCTCACTTGATATGATCGTTTTCAGTCCCATTTCTTTACCCTTGAATTTTGTAATTTCATTTTTCTTGAGTTAAATAATATTGTACCAATAGACAAGTTTTTCACTGTCCATTCATCAGCTGATGGAAATCTAGATTGTTTCCATTTTCATCTTATTATAATTACTTTGGAAGAACAGGTGTCTCAGTGATAAGGTCAAGAGTCCTTTGGGTAAACGACCCAAGGTGGTATAACTGGATTGTATGATACATTTCCAGCTTTTTGAGAAACTTTCACATTGATACTCATATCCTTCAAGAGAGGTGAGATAGAGTACAGTGATATGAAAAGAGGAAGGGAATTAGGAAGAGTAAGCATTAAATGAGTTGAGAATAGGAAGAAAGAGCTGAGAAGCAAATGAAGGGATAGATAGCAAACATTATAGGCCATTTGAAATAGCCATAGGGAAGACTATTACTGTGGAAACTTCCTAAAATGTGTACACATACATATATAAAAATAGTTTAAATTGTGTTAGCCTACAATGAGGGCACACTATGCCAACTAAACACCACACACTAACAAAAACAAAACAAAACAAAACAAAAGGTCCTGGTACCAGAATTACTTGCTTCTTTTTGAGTTGTTGGCCAATGGCATCCCACAGCTTTCCCCAAATTATAGGCTTTTGACTTTGTTCTGGATATTCTGTAGAATATGATAGTAAGTCCTTACTACTGAAGACACAACATACTTGGTTCACAGAACATGGAGAAATCAATTCAATACTGACTTTGGAGTTTCTTTCCTACTGATAATGCTGGAAATTGCTATGATTGCTGCCAGGTGATCAAAGTAATCATCAGTCTTACCTAGTATGAAACCTGCAAGCTACAATAACACCTGTCTTGAGAAGAGAAGCTCACTGTTGCAACAGTGGCACTAATGTGATGGAAACAAGCAACCACTTTTGGTTGTATGTAAGGTGTACTCAACAACATGGCAACCATACCTGGCACTGTTAATGGAGCCAATAACCTGTAGCTACATGCACTTCCACAGAGGAAAACATACTACTACTATTTGGTTAATAGAAATAGTATTAAAATGATTTCAAATGCTTTATTGCTGTACCCACAGTTCAGTGTATCTCACAACCCTCATCAGAGACACTTCTTATAATGGGTGACCATTAACATAGAGACACATAGCTAGCTACCATGAACAGAATGAGGGGAGTGCTTAGCTCTAAATGGAATATCTACATCACAAATTCCCTCCAAGTCTCAAGGATATTTGTAGAAGGGAGCGTAGACAGATTGTCATAGCCAGAGGTAATGAACAACTTCAAGAAAACATTTTTCCTGATACACCAAGCTGATTGTCATTCTTTGATGCCTATGCCATTGTTGTACAAGTAGACATATCTTACCATGCTAGTCATTACTATAGCTTTTGGGGTTCATAGCTGTGTGTAATTGATGATTATTTTCCCCTCTGGCAGCTTGCATAGCACCTTCTAGCATGATGAAAGCTAGTCAGCAGGGATTAAGCTCTAGGTTCATATCAGTTTGAGGTCATCATGTTTTATGACTTAAGTATGTGGTGTGTTCCAAGACAGGGTCTTACTTTCAAGGGCTGGACTATAATCCATGGCAATGACAATAATCTATAGTGTTTGTGGGTCTATGGGAACTCTTGTCCAACAACCCCAAGAGAAGTAACCCACTCTTGGCTCTTGGTTTTTTATTTCTTGGCCCCTGGTGTTTAGTAGGGACATTTTTGCTCTGTTATAGGGTAACTCCATTTAACATTATGTATGTATGTGTGTTTTTGTATGATTAAATATGTATGTACATATAAATATATTTCTTCAGTTTATTTCAATCTAAATAATTAAAGAAAATATTTTTATATTTAAAATATAAATATCTTTGTGGATTTTTCTTCTGATCTTATATTAGAAATAAATACTTAAGTTATTATGCTATTTTTAGATTCTAATGAAATTTATGTTCCTTGGAGAGATATTTTAATTTTATATAGAATACCAAAACAATCAATTTCTGTAAGCGTATTTGAAAAGGTAACATGGAGAGAGGAAAAATTACTTACTGTATTTTTACCACACACCAAGTATTGTACTGATTTCAGTTCCTTTCCAAATTAGCAATACCTTCTCATACAGTACTGGTGCTCCTTTCCCTCTGCCCAGTCCTCAGAACTCTGACACTCCATACTTATCCAGTTCTAATGGCTTCATTGGTCAAGTATTTGGTGTGCAATATGTTGTTTTATTTGGAGAATTATAATGTGGTTTACTCATTTTGTTTCATTTTTTCTCTAACTTGTAAAGCATAGTACATTTGTTACTCAGTGTTGAAAATTTCAAAGAAGCTGATGAATGCATCCCATGTTTCTTTTTTTTTTTTTAATTAAAAGTAACTCTTAAAATCTTTGCTGTTGGAGCCTCCTGAGGACTGGGGACTGCATGAGCAGGAGCTCTTCCCTGATGACCAGCCCGTCCAGTGTCTGCCTGTGTCGTAGTCCCACCTCCAATGACAGGAGGAGGTAAGCTTGGGCCTTTTTCCAGCCTGTTTACAGGGCCCTGCTCAGAACCTCCTGAGGCCTAGGACCTCCATGTCAGTAACCCATCCCAGTAGACCAGCCCATCTAGAGTCTGCCAGTGTCTTAGTCTTGCCACCACCCACTGGAATAGAAGACCCATTTGAGTATTGGATTTGCTTGCACCCACTGGAAGAAAACCTTGTTTGCATACCACCAGGAGAGAGAGAGAGAGAGAGAGAGAGAGAGAGAGAGAGAGAGAGAGAGACCACACTGGCATGCACTGGAAGAAGGGGTGGGTAGACCACAGTATAAGAACACAGTCAACAGCAGAAAGGTCAAAATAATGCCACCAGAGTCTAGCGACTCCACATCAGCAAGACCTGAATATCCCAACACAAATGAAGCAGAAGAGAATGACTGTAAAACAAACAACTTAATGAAGATGACAGAGACTCTAAAAGAGGAAATGAGAAAATCCTTAAAAGAAATGACAAACCAAAAATTTCAAGAAACAATTCAAACAGTGCAAGGTTTGAAAGCTGAAAAGAGACCAAAAAAAAAAAAAAAGTCTAAGGGAATGCTGGAAATAGAAAAGTAGAAAAGCTGGGTAAATGATCAGGAACTGCAGATGTAGTCATTACCAACAGAATACAAGAGATGGAAGAGAGAATCTCAGGCATTGAAGATACAATAGGAAAAGTAGATTCATCAACCAAAGAAAATCTTAAATCCAAAAAATCCCTAACACAAAATATCCAGGAAATATGGAACACCGTGAAAAGGCCAAACCTAAGAATAGTAGGTATAAAAGAAGGTGAAGGAACCTAACTAAAATGCTCAGAAAATATATTCAACAACATCATAGAAGAACACTCTCAACCTAAAGAAAGACATGCCAATGAAAGTACAAGAAGCTTTCAGGACACCAAATAGAGTGAACCACAAAAACAATCCCCTCCCAACATAATAATAAAAATATCAAACATACAGAATAAAGAAAGAATATTAAAAGCAGCAAAGGAAAAAGTAACACATAAAGGCAAACCTATCAGAATTACAAAACTTCTCCATAGAAACTCTGAAAGCCAGAAAGTTCTGGATAGATATTGTACCAGCACTAAGAGACTATGGAGACCAGTCCAGACTACTATACCCAGCAAAGTTTTCACTCACTATAGATAGAGAAACCAAGATATTGCATGACAAAACCAGACTTAAACCAGAGGAGTAGATGCCAGGAAATAATAAAATTAAGGGCTGAACTCAATAAAGCAGAAACAAGGAAAACAATATAAAGAATCAATGTAACAAAGAGTTGGTCCTTTGAGAAAATCAACAAGATAGACAAACCTTTATCTGAACTAACCAAAAGGCAGAGAGAGAACATGCAAATTAACAAAATCAGAAATTAAAAGGGGGAAATAACAATGGACACTGAGGAAATCCAAAGAATCTTTGAATCATACTTTGAAAACCTGTACTCCACAAAATTAGAAAATCTAATGGAAATGGACAATTTTCTGGGTAGATATAACTTACCAAAAGTAAATCAAGAACAGATAAGCAATTTAAATAGAACTATAACTTTTAATGAAATAGAAGCAGTCATCAAAAGTCTTCTACCACCCCCCCAAATGCCTAGGGCCAGATGGTTTTAGTACACAATTCTACCAGAAATTCAAAGGACAGCTAATACCAATATTCATCAAAGTGTTCCACACAATAGAAGCCAAGAAGTCATTGCCAAACTCTTTTTTACAAGGCTACAATTAGTTTGGTGCTCAAACCACACAAAGACACAACTAAGAAAGTGACTACAGACCAATATCCTTCATGAACAATGATGCAAAAATACTCAATAAAATACTGACAAATCGAATCCAAGAACACATCAGAGAAATCATCCACCATGTCCAAGTAAGCTTCATCTTAGGGATGCAGGGTTGGTTCAACATGAGAAAAACCATCAATGTGATCCACCATATAAAAGAACTGAAAAAGAAAAACCACAAGATCATCCCACTAGATGCTAAAAATCCAACACTCCTTCATGATAAGATCTTGGAGAGATCAGGGATAACAGGAACATGCCTAAACACAATAAAAGCAATATACAGCAAATCAGCAGCCAACATCAAACTAATTGGAGAGAAACTCAATGTGATTCCTCTAAAATCAGGAACAAGATAAGGCTGTCCACTGTCTCCATATCTCTTCAATATTGAACTTGAAGTTCTAGCTACAGCAATAGGACATCAAAAGAAATTCAAGTGGATACAAATTGGAAAGGAAGAAGTCAAACTTTCACTATTTGCAGATGATATGATAGTTTACATAAATGACCCGAAAACCTCTACCAGGGAATTCCTACAGCTGATTAACACCTTTAGCAAAGTGGCAGTATACAAGATTAACTAAAAAAAAAAAAAATCAGTAGCCCTACAATATTCAGACAATAAAGGATCTGAGAATGAAATCAGAGAATCACTACCCTTTACAATAGCCAAAAATCAACATAAAATATCATGGGGTATTGCTAGCCAAACAAGTGAAATACCTATAAAATAAGGACTTTGAGTCTTTAAAGAAAGAAATTAAAGAAGATACCAGAAAATGGAAAGATCTCCCAAGCTCTTGGATAGGTAAGAACAACATAGTAAAAATGGCAATCTTACCAAAAGCAGTCTACAGATTCAATGCAATCCCCATCAAAAACCCAGCACAATTCTTCACAGACCTTCAAAGAACAATACTCAACTTTATATGGAAAAACAAAAAACCCAGGATAGCCAATACAACCCTGTATAATAAAGGAACTTCCAGAGGCATCAACATCCCTAACTTCAAGCTCTGTTATAGAGCTGTAGTCCTGAAAATACCTTGGTAAAAGTGCAAAAATAGATGGGTAGACCAATGGAATCGAATTGAAAACCATGATATTAACTCACACACCTATGAACTCCTGATTTTTGACAAAGAAACTAAAATTATACAATGGGGGGAAAATATCTTCAATAAATGGTGCTGACATAACTGGATACTTACTAGTAGAAGACTGCAGATAGATTCATAGTATCACCATGCATAAAACTTAAGTCCAAATGGATCAAAGACCTCAACATAAACCCAGCCACACTGAACCTTTTAGAAGAGAAAGTGGAAGGTACCCTTGAACAAATGGTACAGGAGACTGCTTCCTGAACAAAACACCAGTAACACAGATACTGAGAGCAACAATTAATAAATGGGACCTCCTGAAACTGAAAAGCTTCTGTAAGGCAAAGGACACAGTCAACAAGACAAAACAGCAGCCCACAGAATGGGCAAAGATATTTACCAACCCCGCATCTGACAGAGGGCTGATCTTCAAAATATACAAAGAACTCAAGAAGCTAGTTACCAAAATACCAAATAGTTTGATTAAAAAGTGTAGGTATACAACTAAATAGAGAATTCTCAATACAGGAATCTAAAATGGCTGAAAGACACTTAAGAAGGTGCTTGACATCCTTAGCTATCAGGGAAATGCAAATCAAAACAACTCTTAGACACCGTCTTACTCCTGCCAGAATGGCTAAAATCAAAAACACCAAAGACAGTTTATGCTGGAGAGGATGTAGAGAAAGGGGAACATTCCTCTATTGCTGGTGGGAGTGCAAACTCATACAGCCAATTTGGAAATCAGTATGGTGGTTCCTCTGGTAAATGGGAATCAGTCTACAAGATCCAGCAATTCCATTCTTAGGCATTTACCCAAAAGATACACATTTACACAACAAGGACATCTGTTCAACATGTTCATAGCAGCATTATATATAATAGCAAGAACCTGGAAGCAACCTAAATGTCTGTCAAGAAAAGAATGGATAGAGAAAATGTGGTACCTTTACACAATGGAGTACTATTCAGTGGAAAAGAAAACAATGAATCTCGAAATTTGCAGACAAATGGATGGAACTAAAGGAAACCATCCTAAGGGAGGTAACCCAGTCACAGAAAGACACACATAGTTTGTACTCAACTAATACATGGATTTTAATCATAGAGCAAAGGATTACCAGTCTAAATTCCACACTGCCAGGAAAGCTAGGAGACAAGGAGGAACCTAAGAGAAACATACATGGTCCCCTGGAGAAGGGGAGAGGGACAAGATCTCCTGAGCAAATTGGGAACATGGAGGGAGGGGAGAGGGAGTTGGGAAGAAGAGAAGTGGGGAAGATGAGTGGAGAGAACGTCATGAGTGAGCAGGCTGGAGAAACCCGCAGAAACAGCTGACCTGTCCATGAACAAGCTCATGGACCCAGACTGATAGCTGGGAAACCAGCATAGGACAAATCCAGACACCCTCCCTATTGAGGTTGTCAGTTAGGAGGACTGTGCACTCTATGGGATCTCTGGTAGCGGAAAAGTATTTATCCCCAGTATACGAATGAACTTTGGGAGCCCATTCCATATAGAGGGATATTCTCACAGCCTAGAAACATGGGGGAGGGCCTAGACCCTGCCCCAAATGATATGACAAACTTTGAAGACTCACCATGGAAGGCCTCACCCTCTCTGGGGAGCAAAAAGGGGATGGGATGTGGGTTGAGAGGGATACAGGAGAGGAGAAGAAGGTGAAGGAACTGGGATTGACATATTAAACAATCTTGCTTCAAATTTAAATAAAAAATATTATCACATAAAAAAACTTTACTGTTTAAAAGGGAACATGTAGATGACCAAACACATAGTGCTTCAATTTCTTTAGGATGTCTACACTGCTTGTCTACAAATTATGTCCTATATTTCCATTCACATAGGATATGAGTAACATGTAGCAGCACCATGCAAGGAAAAGCCTAATGAAACACAGTGAAGTATTCTCTCATGAGATGACATTATGGTGTATATTTTATTTGTCTCATAGAAATTTTCTAAGTTCACATACCCAAATGTTTAAATGATGCTAATGTTATGATGAAAAATAAACACTGTTGACATTAAAACTTGGCAATACAGTAAACAAAAGGAATTGCTGGTTTAAACAAACCCAACACCAAAGAATGTTAAGATACATGAATTACTGAAATCACAAGTAATAGTATAATAGTGCCCCTGCCACTTTGTATAATGGTAACAGTGAAATGAATTCAATATGACTCATTTAGGCAAGTGTTCTGCCATGAATCAAATCAATGTACATAATTTTAAGTGTATCTCTGTGTGTAGTTTTTTCCTACCAAGAGTGTATAATGTTTACTGCAGGTTCTTAAAAGATCCCATGTGATGGGAGATGTATTCTGTAAATATGTTTCTCATACTGGTTAATGAATAAAGCACTGTTGGGCCAATGGGAAAGCAGATAGGCAGGGCTAGGAGACAAGGAAGAAAGAGGAAGTAGGAAGGAGGAATCAACATGGAGAGCCCGGAGAGGTAGCAAGCCAGCGCCGCTCGGGCCAGTAAGATGAGCCACATGGAAATACTTAGAATAGTAGAAATGGGTTAATCATTAAGACAGAACTAGCTGGTAACAAGCTAGTACCTGGTCAACAGCCTTATATCAAATACAGAGTCTCTGCATGTTTTTTGGAGCTGGCATGCTGGCGGGACCAGGTGACCCGCCGGCTGGCAGAAAACATACATGCTACACCCATGCCTTGCAAACATTTAGAACTTTTTTAATTGATATTTAAATTTAAATTAGAAACAATGTTGTTTAGCATGTCAATCCCAGTTCCCTCTCCTGCCCCACTTCCCCTGCCCCCCACTGACCCTCTATCCTGTCTCCTTTCTGCTCCCCAGGGAGGGTGAGACCTTCCATGGGGGATCTTCATAGTCCATCCAATACTTTGGGCAGGTCATAGACTCTCCCCAATGTGTTTAGGCTAAGAGAGTATCCCTCTGTGTGGAATGGGCTACCAAAGTCCATTTGTATATTAGGGATGAATACTGATCCACTACCAGAGGCCCCATAGACTGTCCAGTCCTCCTAACTGATACCCACGTTCAGGGTTTCTGGATCTGTCCTATGCTGGTTTCTCAGCTATTAGTCTGGGGTCCTTTTTCAGGTCATCTGTTTCTGTAGAACTTTATTTTACAATATGTTTTTTCTTGAGAAGAACTGAGACCTATAGCTGAATAAATAGTGCCTTTGTCTGTTACGAACATATTTTCCCATTGGCCTGGTCCCAGAGCAGCTCTAGCCCCAAATAACACACAGTGACGCTATATTAGATATAATGCTGTTGGCCTGTTACTAGCATTTCTTATTGGCTAGCTCTGTCTTAAATATTAACCCATTTCTATTAATCTAAGTATTTCCGCATGGTCTTATCTTACAGGAAATATGGTCGGAACCTCTGTTCTCTCAAGTCTCTACATTGTGAATCTCTTCCTACTTCCCCCGAATCCTCTTTCTCTCCTAGTCCCACCTATCTTGCTTTCCTATTGGCCAACAGGGCTTTATTCATTAATCAATAAGAGAAACATATTTACAGAATGCCATCTTCCACCACTTGTTTTAAAATGCATTAGAAAAATTCATAATTTTTATTTTCAAAATAACCTAGCTGAAGTACAAATATGTTTACTTTAATCAATTAACATGTATATGTCCTGTCTATGATGGACAAGCTTATAGGAGGATACAAGAGAAAAGGGGACAGAGGATGACTGTCAGGGAGTAGAGAAACAGCAAAAACAAATTTTATGTGAAAACTGCCATAATGAAACATAATACTTGGTATGATTCTTTTAAAAATTAAGAGCGACAGTTCTATGAAATCTAAACAATAGAAGCAGACAAAAGTTCAACATTTCTTCATGGTAAAAATTCTAGAGAGACTAGAGGAAGTGTAATGAAAAGTAAAGAAAGCTATATTTGACAAACTCACAGTCAACACCATTCTAAATGTATAAAAACTCAAAGCAATCATATCAAAATCAAAAAGAGAGTGGGCTGACCACTATTCTTACTCCTTTTCAATATAGTGCTTAAAGATCTGGTTAGAGCAATAAGAAAGGGAAATTAAAGGCATGCAAATATTGGAAGAAGTGAAATAATCCCTGCTCACAGAAGATGTGACACTATGGATAAGGAAGCCCGAGGATTCCACAGAAAAACTAAACATAATGAACATTTTCAGCAAAGTTTCAGGATACAAATGTAACTTTTAAAAATCAGTCATCTTTTGGTATACTAAAGACAGATGGTGCTGAGAAAGAAATCATAAAAACTTGCACTCATATTCTAAAATAAAATATCTAGGAATAAATATGAGCAAGGTTCATCTACAATGAAAACGTTGACTCTCTGAAGAAATTGAGGAAGATACTAAAAGATGGAAAGCCCTCCCATGCTCATAGATTAGTGGAAATAATGTTGTGAAAATGACCATTCTACTGTAAACAATTTACAGCATCAGTGCAATCCTAGCCAAAATCCCCATGATAGTCTTCACAGAAATGGGAAAAGATCTCCAATTTCATATGGAAGCACAGACAATTCAAAACAGCTGAAGTAAACCCAAACGAACAGAATAATGCTGGAGGGATAGTCATACCACATTTCAAGCTGCATTACAGACCCGTGATTACAAAAAATAGTTTGTAACAAAAAAAATCCTGATGCAAAAGGAAACTTATAGATCAATAAAACAAAATAGAAGAATAAAATAAAAAAGCATGTAATTAAATACATCTCGTATCTGATAGGGCATCAAAACATATGGTACAGGGTAGGCAGAATCTTTAACAAACTATGCCAGGAAAATTGAATGTGCCCATGTAGGAGAATGAAATTAGATTCATATCTACACCTATCTATCACCTTGCACAAAAGTAAACTCCAGTGGATGAGAGGTTTCAATATGAAACCTGAAGCTTTGAAACTGGAGAAAAAAACATAAGCTGTGCTCTACAGGATATAAGTTCTAAAAAGGATTTTCTGAATAGAGCTCCATTCACTCAGGCATTAAGGCCAACAACTGACAAATAAAACCATATTTGTTATAAAACTAAACCATTCCGGTCTAGCAAAGGAAGCGACCAGTTAAGTGAAGAGGAAGGACACAGTGGGAGAGGATCTTTGCCAGCTATGCATCTGAAAAATTAGAATTGGTGTGTAGAATATAAAAAGAGCTAAAATAAAAGAAAACAGCAACAACAAGCTAGCCAAGCAAAAAACACAAAACCTCAAAGAAACAAACAACGCAATAAAATAATGGCTCTAATATATCTTGAAATCTGGAATCTTAATCTTCCCAGCACTGTTCCGTTTGCTTGGGATTGTTTGGGTACCCAGGGGCTTTTGTGATTCCATGAAAAAGCATTTCTGCCAAAATTTATAAAGTGGAACAGAATACGGAACCCAAACAAGACTTTTGTGTAAAAGAATTCTTGAACAATGGCCACGAGAAACGCTAGTCAAAGGAAATGTGTGTGCCTTTTTGTTGGGTGTTTACTAAAGTTCACTTGGTTTTATATTCTGAAAAGTATTCATGGCCATCCGAGGACCACAATCAAAATCCTCCATCCTCATCTGTGTAAAGTGGTGGTACTGATTGCTGCACTGGTCCTAACAATTCAGTGACTTGCAATGCAAAGCTGTTACTGTCTGAAAAACAAACAAACAGCAGCAGCAGCAGCAAAAACAACACAGTGATGTCAGGTCCTGGCCTAATTTTCACTTGCCAATGATGAATCATTTATTATCTACATAACTAATATCTAGGCTGATGGAATTTATAATATATGTTTTCTAACAATAGCATACAGTTAAAATCAACTGTGAGTCAGCTGGGCATGGTGACACACACTTTTAATCCTGGTAATAGGGAGACAAAGGCAGATAGATATCTCTGAGTTTGAGGCCAGCCAACAAACAAATCAATGGGAAACACTGATTGATCCTCAAGAGGAAAGAACAATATTCACAATTACAGGTGCCAAAATTCAAATGAATAAATGAAACTAAGTAAATATGGCACTATCAATAATTCTTTTTTGTAATGGGTGACAGACCTGAGCAAAGAGAAAATAAAACGTCCAAGAAGTATCTAAAAAGTGTTTGGTTTACCTCCTTAGCAATCTGTGAAATACTTATTAACACTGTTCTGAGCTTTCATATCATTTCAGTCAGAACGGCTAAGATCACAAAAACTACTGACAACAGATGCTGGTGATGATGTGGACAAAGGAGACGTCATTCATTGCTGTTAGGATTGCAAACTATTGATGCCACTCTGGAAAGCAATGTGAATTCTTGGAAAGCAAAGAGCAAATGTACCATATGACCCAGCTATATCACTCCTTGGCACATGCCCAGAGCACTCAGTGTTCTACTTCATAGGTACTTGTTCAGCTATGTTCTCTGCCACAGCTAGAAAATGAAAATAGCAAAAACAAAAACAAAACAAAAACATAAATATCCTTCAGTTGAATAAATATTGACCCGCAGCCAAATATCAGGCAGAGCACAGGGACCCCCACAGAAGAAGGGGAGGCAGGATTGTAGGAGCCAGAGGGGTCAAGGACTCCAGGAAAACATGGCCCACATGATCAACTAAAAAGTGCTCATAGGACCTCTCAGAGACAGAAGTGAGAATCAAGGAGGCTGTATAAGGTCTGAGCTAGATCCTCTCTCTATATATGTTTGGTTGTTTAGCTCGGGGTTTTTGTGATAGTCCTAACAGTGGGAATGGGGCTATCTCTGACTCTTTTGCCTGCTTTTATGATCCTTTTCCTCCTTCTTGGTTTCCTCACCCAGCCTTGATATGAGGCTATATGCCAAGTTTTATTGTGTCTTGTTATGCAGTGTTGGCTTGGTTTCCCTGGGAGGCCTGCTCTTTTCTGAAGGGAAACTGAGAATCAGATGGGAGGTCAAAGGCAGGTGCTGGGAAGACTGGAAGGATGGGACATTGCAGTCAGGATGTGTTATATGAGAAAAGAATACGTAAAAATAAAAACAAACCCTTAAAATGTGAGGTATAATTATATATGTATACATATATAATGGAATCTTATTTAGTTAGAAAAATATGAGGTAATGAAATTTTCAGGTAAATGAAGAGAACTGGAAAATGGTATATTGCTTGAAGAAACTCAGACCCCCCCAAAAAAAAACAAACAAAAAGCACTCTGTCCTATTTGTGTATCCTAGCTCCAAATCCTTATATTTGAGTACAGAACCTGAAGTTACCATAAGAGTCAAAAGTAGAAAGGGACTATGAGAGATAGGCAAGAATGTGTTTAAGAAAAAGAGATCATAGGACACATGCAGTATAAAGGGGGAATGAGATGGCTTAACTAGAGGTGAAGGAAAAACAATGGAAACAAAAGGAAAACGATGAAGGAGACAAAGTTAATAGCAAGGATATTTGAAAAAGATATAAGGAAGCATTATCTTTTAAGCTTGCTTAAAATCGTGTATTTTTATGTGTGTGTGGGTATAAATTTATAGTTTTAGTGGAGTTTCACCATACAGAGTGATTGTGCTTCCCACAGAAGCTATAGATTTTACAACAAAAATTTCAGTGCCATGCAAGAGCTACATCTCTTCAAGACATTATTCAAGTTGGCTCAAGAGGACCTCCTCCCCCCAACAATATAGGCTATTGCCATTGCCTTTGTCTGACAACTAGCACTTGAAGATCATAACCCTATTACTGAAGACACCACATACTTCTGACACAGGACTTGGAGGTGTGAGCCTGGTGCTAACTTGGAACCCTTTTTCCTGAGGACTAGCTCTCATATCCATTACTATGCAAGCTGCCAGGAGAAAAGTAATCTACAGTCCTACCTAGCTATAAACCTGTGAAACACAACAATGACCAGTACTGACAAGATACCCCAATGGTGCTATAGTGGTACTTATATCTTGAGTGTTACCAATGATTGTCTAGTTGGACTTAAAACCCAGAGTAGTAGAAACTGCTAATACTATCTCTCATATATATATATATATATATATATATACATATATATATATATAAATAAAAATATATGTGTATTCATATATATACATTCATATACACACACATATATATGAATATATATATGAATATATATGAATATGTATATATATAAATAAATATAAATATATATATAAATATATATATTCAACACTTATTCTTATAGCCATAGAAACATATGGTTTTCATCCTTGATCAGAGAAGCAACTGACTGAGGCTACTGCATAGACACATAACCAGTCAAAAAGCAGAGAATAAGTGACTGTGAAGTATCCAGCCCCAATTAGTACATCTGTAACACAGCCCATACATCTAAGGCCCAGGTAACAAAATCAGTGTGAGTTGAAAGATTGTAAAAGCCACAGGACCAGGATTTCTTAGGCAATATAGCATTTTTCTAGACACGACAGTGATGCTGCCCCCATGAAAACTCAGTTGCCTGGCACTGAACAAGACTCCCATAATGACCATACCAGAAAACTTTCCAATGGACATGGGGAAAATTTCACAATTCCCCCAGTACTATGTGAAGAGCTACAGTCAATTATTGGCTGCTGAGAGACAAATAATTAGTTTTTCCAGGGACAAGCACCCTGATAGTTTTCCAATTCCAACTGGTTAGCCCTAAACCCATGTATGTATAAGCAACACTAAATTAATTCAGTTTGTTATACATTCACATGTGTTATGTATGCATATAATAACTAATATTCATATAAGAAAAAATCATAAATCTGAGAAGCAGTAGGTAGGGAGGGAAGTGTCAGAAGGGGTGAAAGTACAGTGGAAATCATGTAAATATAATAATTTTCTGATATTCTAAAAGTAAATCGCACAATTTGTTACAAAGACAAAACATATCTAAATCTAAAACATATCATATTTGAAAAATAAACATAAATGACCCTATTTGTCAGTGTCTTTCTGTGAGTTTTGACTCCCTCATAAGTTACCTAGTGAGTGTCTTACTTATTAAGAATAGTGTGACCTGTCAAAGAGAAAATACCTTTATGGTATGAAAGAAAGCATGATTCACAATGATATTTACTTTTTTATCTTATCAGTGGAAAACTTGTGAACTGGGGCATGAAGCTGATAGACAAACAATTCTTACTTGATTAATAAATGTTTTTCCATGAAATTCAGCTCTGTCATCTGTCTAAGGTTGTTTTATAATTGCTGACCCCATCCTCTCTTGATTCCAGGCACAACTGTTTGTAAACATGCCAAACATTTCTTCTCCCAAGGCACTTGCTCTTATTTTGTTCATTTTACTGATGATACTATTATTTTAGATTGTTTAGATCACTTTTGTGTTTCATCCAGAGATCAGCTCAAATACTTCCTCAGCAGGAAAGTAACCCTTGACAGACTCTCCATTAGCACTCATCTTTGTCAAATGGTTTGCAATATCATTTTAACATCTTGCTATTCAGCTTTTATGTCAACTTGACTCAAACTGGGAAAAGGGATACTTAACTGAGAAATTGCCTTCCTTAAGACTGGCCTGTAGGCAAGTCTTTGTGGCATGTTTTTTGATTGTTGATGTGGTAGGGCTGAGCCCATTGTAGGTAGTGCCAGCCCTAGGCAGTTGGTCCTGGATGCTATCAGAAAGCAGGCCAAGAAAGCCATAAGGAGCAAGCCAGTAAGCAGCATGGCTTCTGTTTCAGTTTCTGCCTCCAGGACCTGTCTTGACTCCCCCTCTTGATGGCATGAGACCTCAGTATGTAAGAAATAAACCATTTTCTCACTGAGTTACTTTTGGTTGTGGTATATTATGACAGCAATAGAAACCCTAACTAAGATATCTATTTGATTCTCCCTCGATATAATATTATGACAGAACAGATTTTGTGTTTTATATTTGCTACCACCACACATTAGGTAGAAACTCAAAATATCTATTTAGTTTAGTGATAGACTCAACATTTACCATTATCAATTATTAAGTACTGTCTTAATCTTAAAAGGTAAGAGTCATTAAGATACCTGAGACATTATTTCTAGTGTTGAACTTTATATTGAACATATTGAATAAAATTCATATAGCAAATATTGATTTTCACATTTCTTAGAATAGAGTCTCCCTTATAGAAAGATCTTCCTTCACTACCTTAACCATGTGCCTTTGTGAGAGTCTACATATGGCACCATCTTCCCACATTCCTCTTGTCATTCTTAGCTAAAAAGGCAGACATGGTTCAGCACACTCAAGAATTCTACATATATGTGTTGGCTTCAGTAACTGGCACATGAGGTTAAGGTTGGTCCACAAAAGAATGCATTCCCAGGAGATTTATCCCTGGAGCATACAAGATAGAGCACTTCTGTTACATAAAACTGTGTCTTTTGTGTGGGAACTGTAGAAAAAGCAATCAAATAGAGAAAAGAGACAACTAGAGGAAAGACAGGTGAAAGGAGATAAGAGAGAACAAAGTTCTCGTCCCCCTCCCCTAAAAGGATAGGGCCACTAAACTCTATGGTTTTCATTTGCCTGGTGTTGGGATTCTTTCCCTCCTATTGACTTGCCTTGTTCAGCCTTGATATGAGTGTTTGTACCTTGTCTTACCGTATCTTGTTTTGTCCTGTTTGGTTTGGTTGTTGTCTCTTAGAAGCCTTGTTCTTTCTGGAGAGAAATGGAGGGGGAATGGATCTGGGGTAGATGGGAGGCAGGGAGGAACTGGAAGGAGTTGAGGGAGGGGAAACTGTGGTCAGTATTACTGTATGAAAGAAGAATCTGTCTTCAATTAAAAAAAGGAAAAGAAAAAATAATCAATGGAATTTTATCTCACTATATCCTGCCAAATGCAGGATATGCTATCAGAAAATAAGTGGACAATGTCTTTATCAGTTTTTAAAATAAATGTGATGGGAAGGTTGTCCTTCATACATAGCTACTTACTATAATGAATTTAAGTAAAAGGTAAAACTGTTAAGTATTTAAAGTGTAGCCAAGCGTGCCATTTCTTCAGGTGAGCTGCCAGTCTTTCTTGTTCACATTAATAGAATGCTAACACCCACCTACTTAGAAGATGACGGACTGTTTCCTTTTAATGCCACTCTTTTCAATCTGCCTTTAATGAGAGCTAAGTAGAAAAACTGTCGGTGACTGAATTTGTGAAGAGTGCTCAGATTTTCAGTGTTGCTAGAAATGAGAGAACAACGGGATGTCAGCAGTGCATGTGATATTAGAGTGCAAGGCGGAATGTTGGACAACGAAGAAACCATGAGGATGTTGGACCTATATTGGAATGAAGCCAAGCCACACAGCTAGAGCACAGATCTGAGGAGGCACTCACCCTCAGTTGCCGAGCCTGTACTTGCCGGCCTAGGTTGCAGGGTGGGGTAGAGGGTGGGGAGCTTCTTACATTTTTGTACCCTGGCCAGTTCACATTCAAGGAGAAACTCCCTAACATTAGCAGTGACAGGATGCCACCACTGTGAGCTCAGTGAGATCCTCAAATAAAAGCAGAGAGAAGTGTCTAAACTTTCCAGAAAGGAACTGGAGTCATGCTCATCCTGTTCAGAATCAACATCATGTATTTTAAACTTTAGAGCTTTGCTGAATCTACCTCCCATAGCCCTGAGTGCTGACCATATTCTGGCTACTTCATTCTATAGAAGCCTTCTTTTTTGTTTTATTTAAATTAGAAACAATCTTATTTTTATGTATCAATCCCAGTTCCCTCTCCTTTCCATCCTCCCATGCCCCGCCTCCATTTCATCCCTCTTCTGTTCTTTAGAAAGGGTGAGGTCTTCCATGGGAGATCATCAAAGTCTGTCATATCATTTGGGGCAGGACCTAGGCCCTCCCCCATGTGTCTAGAGGTAGCTCATGGACTCTAGTCTGATAGCTGGGAAACCAGCATTGGGCAAATACAGACCCCTCAAACGTGGGTGTCAGCTAGGACGACTGGGCAGTCTATGGGGTCTCTGGTAGTGGATCAGTATTTATTGCTAGTATACAAATGGACTTTGGGAGCCCATTCCACTGGCCTGTTATTTGGGAGTTTGAAGTAAGGAAAGCATTGTCCCTGTTAAACTATAACTGAGACACTTAGCTTAGCTATGTCCTTGCCATACAAACATCAGCCTGGTGTGTCAATTTGTGATATGTAGGGTATTTTCCTGTATACTCCAGAAGTGATGTTTTTATGAGACTGATCAAGCCAATAAGGCAAATGTGGAGGAGTAGCCACATATGTGACTGAGACCTAAAGGTGTGTGTCTGCTTATGTTTTCATTATTAACAAAAGGAAACTTTGCATTTTAGTTCTTTAAAGGGGTTAAATTTAGATAACTTCTTTAAAACAAGTTTGACTTTACTCTGAAGCCTTTTAAAGATGGAGGTATTTGGTAGCCTTGACAGAAAACACATGGATTTTACTGTCTTAAGTCAGAATTTTCAGTAAGGGTTTTCTTCTAAAAGGATGCACATTCATACAACAAGGATATCTGTTCAACCATGTTCATAGCAGCATTATCTGTAATAGCCAGAACCTGGAAGTAACCTAGTTGCCCCTCAACTGAAGAATGGATAAAGAAAATGTGGTATATTTACACAATGGAGTACTACTCAGTAGGAAAAACAATGGAATTTGAAATTTACAGACAAAGGGATGGAACTAGAAGAAATCATCCTGAGTGAGGTAACCCAGTCACAGAAAGAAAAACATAGTATGTACTCATTATTATAAGGATATTAAACATAGAACAAAGGATTACAAGCCTATAATCCAACACCTCCAGAGAAGCTAGGCAACAAGGATGATCCTAAGAGATACATACATGGTCCCCCAAAGAAGGGGAAAAGGACAAGATCTCTTGAGCAAATTGGGAGCATGGGGGTAGAGGAAATGGAGTTAGGAGAAAGAGAAGAGGAGAAAAAAAAATGGGGATGAAGACATGAGGGACCAGGAAGACTGAGTTGGGGGAAGAATACAGGAGAGCAAGAAAAGAGATACCTTAATAGAGGGAGCCATTATAGGTTTAAAGAGAAATCTGGCACTAGGGAACTGTCCATATAAGGATGACCCCAACTAAAAAATCTAAGCAATAAAGGAGAGGCTACCTTAAATGCCCTTCCCCTATAATGAGATCGATGGCTACTTTATATGCCATTCTAGAGCCTTCATCCAGTAGCTAATGGAAGCCGAAACGGATACACACAACTAAACACTGAGCCGAATTCCTAGAATCCAGTTGTTGAGAGCAAGAGCGAGGAGTGGTGAACAAAGGGGTCAAGACTATGCTGGGGAAACCCACAGAAACAGCTGACCTGAACAAGGGAGAGCTCATAGACCCCAGACTGACATCTTGGAAACCAGTATAGGACAAGACCAGGCCCCTTTCATGTGGGTGTCAGTTAGGAGGCCTGAGCAGTGAATGGGATCCCTGGTAATAGAACATCATTTATCTCTAGTATACAAATGGATGTTGGGAGCCCATTCCCCATAGAGGGATACTCCCTCAGCCTAGACACACAGGGGAGGGCCTAGCCCTGCCCCAAATGATGTGACAGACTTTTATGATACACCATAGAAAGCCCCAACCTTTCTATGAAGCAGAAGAGGCATGGAATGGGGTCAGTGGGGGGCATGGGAGGATGGGAGGGAGAGGGAACAGGAATTGATATATAAAATAAGATTGTTTCTAATTTAAATTAAAATGGAAAAAGTATGGTTTAAATAACTGCATTTATAATTACTATTATTTCTTTAATTATTTTGAGATTATAATATAATTGCATCATTTCCCTCTTCCTCCAAATTCTCCTTTGTATGTTTTCCCACTCTCCTTCAGATTCATGTCCTCTATTGTCACTAATTGCTGTTCTACACATACATGTATATGCAGGCATAATCCTAAATACATATAAGAACAGCTTTCTCTGTTGTCCAATGTTACTTGTGTTCAGATAACTTTATTTTTTTTTCTTTCAGCATTAGATATCATGGTTGTATGCGATCTATAGTTTTATATACGTGGAGCCTTTACCTAAAGACACAGTGTCTTTGTTGAGTATCGATCCACTGCATTTTCAGATGTTAAGAAGATACACTAGAATGATTCTGTTGTCCTAAGTCTTAATCGCAGAAGATTTTAATGTTTGGATTTTGTTTGACATATTTTGTGACTTTATTACAAAATTATGTATGGGTATGCCCGTTGGTTTACATCAACTTGATAAAAGAGTTGTCTAGGAAGATCTCCTGTTGAAGAAATGCCTCGATCAGGTTGCCTGTGGGTACTTTTGATTAATGACTGATGTGGGAGAGCCCAGCTCATTGTGTGAAGTGCCACCCCTAGGCAGGTGTCTTGTGTTGTGTAATACATCAGCCTGAGCAAGACATAAGGTGCAAGAAAGCCACATTCCTCTAGGGCTCTACCTCAGTCCTTTCCTTCAGGTTCCTGCCTTGATTTCAGGCCTCAGCTCATCTCACTGTACTGTGAGGGGATATGTCAGCCAAACAAACCGTTTCCTCCCAAGTTGGTCAAGGTACTTACCACAGCAATAGAGAAGTAACTAATATATTGAGCAAACTGAAGTCAGTATTTGTAGAATACTTTCAAAGTTGATGACCTCAATCATTAGGGAAGTAATTCTTTCCGTAAGGTTTAGATTGTCTTAGTATTTCAGCAATGGGGAGAGAGATCAGTAATTTGAGACTAACATTTGAGAAGAATCAGTTGGCCAGAGTTACACTTCACAGTCAACCAAAATCTATGTTTTCCTCTGTATTATTATTATTACAAGGAATATTTTCTTGACTACATAAACATCTTAAATTACGTGACTAAAAGTCTTTATCTATAGCTGTCTTTTCTAAGAAAACATACACAATTATCTCCCACATTGATTACAATGTTTTCTGTAGGTGTTGTTTTGTTCACAACCTACCTTTTTATTTCCTGTATAATTAATTGTAGTTATACCTTCTTTTATTTCCTAAGGACTGAAGTTCCGTGGTTGCCAATGTTCACAGAAACAGTGCTTGCCTATAATTCTTACATGACAGATCTCAAAAATGGAATATTTCTTTGCCTTTTTTTCTAGGTCTGTGGTAGAACATATAACATCTCTAACTGAGGAGTGATAAGCTTCAGTCCACATTACATACTACACACAAACTACACACTAAACAGACACAGACACACACACTACACACACACACACACTACACAGTTACACACACTATACATACACCCCCCCCACACACAGTACACATACAACACACATACACACACACACTACACATACACCCCCCCACGACACACAGACACACCAGACACACATACGCAAACACACAAAGCAGTGTCCAAAGCACCATTTTGTTGAGAACATGTGTTTAAGAAAACATGGTACATGGGGAAAATAATAGATATTGAATATAAAAAATAAAATAAATTGTCTATTTTTTTTCTCCCCTCAAATATGTAATGCTGCTGACAGCAGGAGAACCTCATAGAACCAAACGAGGCTCTTTGAATGTGGGTGAAAGTGGTGTGACTTGGGCAGTCTCTGGAACCACTGGCAGTGGGACCAGGATTTATCCCTAGTGCTTGAGCTGGCTTTTTGGAGCCCATTCTCTTTGGAGAGATTCCTTGCTTGGCCTGAATATGGGGGGTGAGGGTTAGGGCCTTGGTCCTGCCTTAAAGTAAGGTGCTAGAGTTCAATGACTTCCCATGGGAAGCCTTATCCTCTCTGAGGAGTGGATAGGTGGTTGGGTGGGGGGAATGAAGAGATAGCCGGAGGAGGGGAGGGAGTAAAAACTGGGATTGGTGTGTAAAATGAGAAAAGACTGTTTTTAAAATAAAAAAAAATGGATAAAAATATGTAGTGCTGTATAGTGAATATGATCAGCCCCAGCTGTTCCGAGTGCAGACTTACTTGCATTTGGGGGTTTGTATATATTGTATTTCTATAATTACCTCATCAGTTATATTTTAAATACTTTTCACATTGGCTTGTTCTAGTCTAGGTATCATGCCATATAGTGCAGGTACAGAAGAGTGATTTTCAAGCTAATATATTGCTGGCTGCTTTGACGTCTTCCAGCTGGCTGCTCTGCATAATCTCACAGCCCTCTCTGGTTTGTCAATATGGGTAGCACTATTTACCCTCTATCCAAAACACTGTACTTCCAGCTCTTTTCTCTTTTAATCAGTTCACGTCTTTGTTGCTCAGTTCTTTGCTTATGTTTATTGGCATTCAGCTGTAACTTCAGTGCTAGTGGCCTCACATCAGCATCTGTTTCAGAACTGGAAGTTATTTACCTTTTACCAGAAACAGTCCAGAAATACGGCCTGTTCTGAATCAGCTCATAGCTGAAGTCTGTGTTCCTGTAACTTCCTAGAGCAGTTCCACTGGCTTACAATCAGTTAATCAGCTGATCACTTGCACCCGGCTGGTGGTGGGGTGTTAGCTATTACCTGATTGCAAAACCCTGTGCTTAAAAAAAAAAAAAGATTATTATACAAGCATGCCCAGTCTCTGCCACTGTGGGGGGCAATTTTCACAGTTACTCAGATCTGTCCTCTTTCCATGCACTTCATTATGCCACTCACCCAGCCCCCAGCTTTGTACAATCGTAAAGGAGGATTGTGAGAGGAAAGCTAGGCTGAGAGCTAATGTCAGAGAGCCAGGACACAATGATCAAATCTTTTCTGGACTCTGAATGTGGAAACTCAAGTGCAAGGTTGGTCACTTATTTTTCTCAAAAGATCCAGCACCCTTGTTCCTTCACCATAGCTCTGAACTTTATCCGTATGTCCAAGAGTAGATTTCTCTATCAATTTACCCCCTCGTCTTCCTGTTTGTCCTATGGTCACTAGTCATAAGAACTCTCTGTTGTCTTTTTCTATGTATGGTACAATTCTTTATGTTTAATTATATCTGTCCCATGGCTTCTAACTTCAATACTGTCCACAATCTCCCTTCCTTACATTCAGACTCTCGTCTTCATTATGCATAACATACACTCTGCCCCAGTAGCTACATACAGATTTTTATTTAGTTTTCAAATGTATTTATGTATGTATGTATGCATGCATGTATGCATGTATATTCATATTCTTTCCTATTCCCCAAACTATCCCCAAACCATCCCTTATCCCCAGTCCATGGCCAACCAATCTCAGGTTCACCCGAGCTCAGAGCCTGCTTTTCATAAACCCAACATCACTGTACTGAAGAAAACTGACTTTCACTCTTCTGGCATCTATCTGTCCATTGTGAATGGCCTCTAGACTAGGGGTGGGACTTTCTGGCAGCCTCCCCATCTCCTCTCTGGGACCTTGCCTGTCTTGAGCCTGTGTGGGTCTAATGCATACAGCCACAGTCTCTCTGAGTTGCTACCTGTGTCTGCCCTGTTGTGCCTGTTTCCATCAAGATCTCCACCACTTCTGGATCTTAGGATCTTTCTGACCCCTCTTCCACATAACTGAGTGCTAGATGCTGGGCTGTGTGTTCAACGCATTCCTCAACACTGCGAATCACTGCAGTCTTCTTTATTTAGGGGAACAGGAAGGTAAAATAGCAATATCACAATGACACCATCAACAAGTGGCAGAGGTTACTAAACAGAAGTTTGTCTCCTTTTTATTATCTATTTATTTATCCTTTTAATTTTTGATAATTTCACACACATATAGTCATCAACAAAATAACTTAGAAGTCAAAATATTAAGTTACCATCCTAGACAAAATATAAACATAAGAATGCCAATTAACAGAAGAGCAGTTATTGAAAAGGAGGAAAGAAAGAACGTAGGAAATAGAAATGAGCCAAACAACAGACTGTAGCTAGGAGCTTAGAAACTATGCTCTAGCTGAATATTCTTATACTATCTTATGTTCCTTGTATATGGATTTTTGTGCTCAGGTGAACATTAGGACCCCAGATGTTTTTGTTTGTTTGTGTTTTGCTTGTGGTTCACCATTTCTGAGGGTCTCAATGTTATTTGCATTTGATTATTTGAAAGGAATAAGCCACATAGTATCTGGGAGAAAAACTTGTTTGAGAAATGGCATGTATGTAGCTGCTCACTGCTGTTGCTTAAGCACAGTCTCACACATTTAACTTCAGCAACATTTGCTCACGTGAAGCTAGACCCTGGAAGAAGATGAAACAGTTTCAGTGAAGTGCTATATTGATATGTAATTGTTATACTCAGGTCAAAAGATTATAGGTATCCAAGATGTTTTATGCATTAACTTTCATTTTGAGGTTGAAATAATTCATAGTTTTAGTGTTCAGAAAGGAAACTTAAATTTTTTTTGGTATAGAACACAGAAATCCTCAATTAAACTGGATCCTCGAACTATTTTTGATACTTCAATGTTCTTATTTCAAGGAATAGTGGACAAGTAAGGAAGTAGCATTTGCTAACGTCAGTGTTGATGTATTTTTTTTACGTCAGTTCTGACTCCTGCTATTGAAGTTTGGGTCCTAGCAACCTGACCCTTAGTCATCATTTAAGAATTAGAAATGTGGGAGCTTATGCACTGCTTTCTATTTGCCTATAAACTGAACCCAAGTGCTCATAAATTCCTTTGTGCTTAAGGGACATTTGTACCAATAGTCTATATTAACTGTTAGCTAGAAACGATGGATGGCTGGTGAAGAAGCAAAACACTAGAGTTAAATTCGCTCAAGAAGAAGCAAAATGGATAACACTTCTGCAGTAAGGGGAGCAAGCATACAGTGGGGTTGACTAACCAAAGTACACTGTACACATATGTGCAGACATTGCCGTGAAGCTCACTCGATATACAGAAATTTAAATGAGAAAATGGGCAACACTGAAAACAACCACATACAGAATTGAGTCCAGTATGTGGCTGGGATAGATCAGAGTACTTCTGTGATTATTGTACTGCCAGAAGAAGAGAACCATGACTAGAGCAAACACTCACTAATAAAGCCCATTTACCCTAAGTACCAGTGAGGTGTAATTATTATAGAGGACCGGATACAGTTTGGAAATGAAAATTTATACCAGGGTATCTTGTTATTTGTCTTATATCGCCTCAAAAAAAATCAATTCAAATCCTCAAATATTCTTTGAAAGTATTAACTGTGCCACCAAAAATTTTATTACATAAATTATTAACTATTTTCTCCTTGTTGTACATTTACTACAACTGATTTCTATTCTTACAGGTAATAGGACAAAGAATGAATGTCCAACCTTGAGCATAACTAAATGTCAACATTTTCTGAGATTTTCTTGGGCTGTTCTCCTAGAAATATAAGCAGTAGGGAAGGCTTGTTTTTCCTGGAATGTCTTGATGGCGCTGCTAAGAGGAAGGAAGTCTCACAAGAAAAGGGGGCCTTTCTCACCTGTCATCACTCCTCTCTCAGATCACACCACATCCCAGACCAGTGTTTCAGCTCTAGAAGGAAGGGTATAAAGTGTTTTGTCAGAATCTGTCACTTAGTTCATGTGGAATATGAACTAGCACTATCAGCCCCAAATGCACAAGTGGCCCTTCCTTAGTCTATCTCATACTAAACATGTGAAATAATACATGCCTTCTGTGAGCCTCAAGTTTTCTCATCCACGTATTATTAGTCACTGCACATTGGTGTTAGGGAGCTTCGTCCATTATGAAGTTGATAATCCCTGTGAAAAATAAGCTTCAATAGATATTGGTGAATACCTTTGCTATTTCTCAGTCTTATTGAAATGAGAATTTCCTTACTATACATTTCCCCACCTAATCACACCTCTTTAATTTCTATTTCAATATGACTATAGCACGTGAAGGCATATAACCCAACTCATTTCTAAAGCAAAAGAGGAAGGAGTTTACGAAATACTATTTTAAAGAAGAGGTCTGTTATATGATACATGAAAGTTTTAGTAATGACTGTATTTATTCCTGAATGTAGATGCATATATACATACGTATACATAGACTGTCTGATGCACTAGTTTTGACACATACATCAGTGGTCCAAAACACTGAGCCTTATACATGGGTGTCAACTGTTTGTCATCTATGGTTCTCATAGCATGATTTATCTTCACAATACATTTACATGGCAAGTGGGAGTCCTCTGGGGTACCACAGTTCAACACGGAGTAGCAATTTAAGCTTTGGGTTGAGAAGCATTTCTTGGCAAGATCTGGGCTTACTGAAAAGGATGCTGTGATCCATTAGTGAGGTCAATTTAGTAAATAGAAATAATAATACTGGTGATTGCTAGAGAGAACACTGGTTATGATGAACAGGATAAGGAGCCAATTACCAGAAAATGATGGTAGCTTTAAAAAAAAGATTATAATTGTGTGTGCATTTGTGTGTGTGTGTGTGTGTGTGTTATGTGTGTGTGTGTGTGCACGCGTGTGTGCACTACATCTGTGCCCCCTGAGCCCATAAATAGTTTCAGATTCCCTAGGGCTGGAGTTCCAGGCAGTTGTGAGCCAACCAACATGGGTACTAGGATCCAAACTCATGTGCTCTGGAGGAGGAACTTCACCACTGAGCCATCTGTCCTGTCCCAATGAGTACAGTTTGGTTATTTTTTTCCCACATGGAAATTTACCCCTGAGTAACTTTAATCCCAAAATAAATACTTTTCAACATCAGAAATACTGTTTTAAATCTAACACCTTTGTAATTTTTCAAGGAAAGTTAGTTTTTAGGTAATAAATTAATAGTTGTTTATTTTTTTTCACAAAATTAGCACTGTCAAATGTTGTGTCTGTTGAGACATTAGTGACTTCACTACTTAGAAGCTTAGATGACATGGAATATATTGCAAACAGGGTAGGGAGCTTTTCACATTTTTCAAAAATGGTTTATTTCCATTAGGTAAACGCACTTATGTATTGATGGGAATTATTTCAAAGCATCACATCAGGATAAGCCTTTCTTTAATTAGCTTGTATACAGAATTGTCTGAGTGTTATATAAAGTTAGGGTGCCTCAGAATTCACCCACTGTTGTAGAAAAGACACAATATGCTTATCTATGTCCAGTTTATTACTTTTCAGAGATGGCAATTAATGTCAGTTCTACACAGAACCACAGAACTCAAGCAGGTGGAAAACATAACTGAAGTCATGGGGTTGATTTATTGATTGGGAAGAGAAAGAGTAATGGGGGGGGCAGTAAGGACATTTCTATTGAGTGTTTTTGTTGTTTGTTTCACTGTATTTTGTGTTTGAGGTCTAGGGTCTCTTTTAATTCTAGAAAATTCCTCTTGGTACATGGGACACAGGATTTAATAATTTTTATTCCAATGCTACGTTCTACAGTCACTGGGAGTTTATTGTCAGTTGCTAAATTGTGGTTTAAGTTAATACTTCAAAGTTAGAGGGAAAAGTAAGCAGCACACAAAGAATATTTTAACTGTGGCCTTATGTGTTCTGCAGTTTTATTGTTCTTATACTTACTTTAAATTTAAAAAAGTTGTTTACTTGATGGATTATTTTACATATTAGCTATCCTTCCTGTTCTGGGACCCACTGGGTTGTGACCACTAGGCGTGAACTTGGGGATTCTGATGCCACACTGCCACCACGTGGTGGCTGTTCATCTCAAGATGGACATTGCTTCTGAAATACAGAAACAAAAAGTTCAGTGCTTTGTTTTTATTGCAATGTAACAAAAGCTTTTGGCATGTACTTTACACATACAACATAACCCTTATCCTTACACACACACACACACACACACACACACACACACACAGGAATAAAGATAAGTTGTCTGTGCATTACTTTCAAATACACATAGTGATAATATCTGTTATGAACTCTAAACATATTCCCTATATTTATAATAATCAATTATTAACATTAATAACACCTCTTAGTCAGTTCTCTGTCTACATGTTTGGTATCACCACTTCCAATAATTCTTTTAGATGTAAAAGAATGTAATTTATTTCCATTTTTAACATGTGTACAAAATTGGTACTTGTGTGGTGCCATGTAATGTTTTAATATGTGCATACAAATTGTTATTCTGTTTGTTTGTTTTGTTTTACTGTTTTACATAAGTCATTCTGTGTAGGTCAGAGAGCCCTCTGCTTCACAATTCACCAGCTGCCTCCTGAGTGCTGAACTTGGACAGGTGTCCCCACACATGGCCTAATATTGTGTAATGTTTAAATCACATTAAATATATCTATCTCATCAATAGTCATCATTTATGGTTTAAAGAGTTTAAAATTCATTCTCCTGCCTTTTTAACAGCTGTCATTTATCATCACTATCTGTAATCACATACTGTGCAATATTTCTTACTTCTGTTTAATTGAAACCTGGTGCCATTGATCAAAGCCTCCCTCATCCCTACTCTCCCAAATCTGTCTGTTCTGGTCTAAGAAACTCTGTTTTGTATAACCTGCACATGCCTAAGGAGATCTTGTGGCATTTGTCTGCCTGTGCTTGCTTTGCTTCATTTGTTGTAAAGATTTGTGATTCCATTTGTGTTATTGCAAATGACACAATGTCACTCTCTTTTTGGTGGGGGGGATAAATAGTATTCCTTTATGTTCATGTACTGCATTTAAAAAAATCCATTCATTGAGGATGAACACTTACATTGTTTCTACTTCTTGGCTGCTGTAAGAGAGTATAATTTAGTATCTGGATAACATTACTGTATCAATTGTCTTGTTGTATCAAAATGCCTGGCAAAAGCAACAGAAAGGAAGAAAGTTTATCTTTGCACACATCATGGCAAGAAAGTCAAGGCCACAGGAAGCCAAGATAGCTGATCACACTGAGTTCAAAGTCAGGGAGGAAAGTGAGGAAAGCCCAGCCCATTTCCTCCTCCTCCTGCAGTTCAGGACCCTAGCCTATGGAGGGTTGCCACCCTCAATGGGTTTCTCCACTTCATTAAACTTAACATAATCTTTCACAAGTGTGGCTCATGGGTAATTCTAGATCCTGTCAGGTTGACAGTGAAGATTAATCATTACAACTTCCCACTGAAAAAGCCTTTATTCAGAATAGTACATATAATTGAAGGAGAATTTAGGGACTATCCGTTGACATGAAGTAATTGCCAAAGCCATATTACGCCTTTTAAAGAATTTTTAAAGGGGGACTTAAATATATTACATATTAATTTGTTTATTTCTGCTTAAGTGTGTGCTTGTGTGAGTTTGTGTGTACCATGTCTGTGCCAGTGCCTGCAGAGGCCAGAGGGCATCTTGGAGTTACAATCTGTGAACCACATGGTGTGGGTGTTAGCAACCAAGTCTAGTTACTCTGAAAGAGGAGTCAGCACTCTTAAACACTGATCCATCTCTCCAGCTCCCCAAATTTTATTTATTTTTATTTATGTGAATGCAAGTGTGTCTGTATGCCTTGGGAACACAAGTGTCTGCAGAAGCCAGAAGCAAACTCCGGATGGATCCCTTGGAGCTGGAATTACAGGTAGTTGTGAGCTGCTAAATGTGGGTTCTTGGCACGCAACATGGGTCTTTTGGAAGAACAAGAAGCATTTTTAACCACTGAGCCATCTCTCCAGCCTCAAATTTATTTATGGGGAGTGGCATATGTACTGTGTATATGTACTGTGGCACACAGGTGTGGGTCAGAGAACAAGTTTGGGATTTTTTTCCATACACCATATGGGTACCTTGGTTCAAAATCAGATTGGTGGCCAGTTCTTTTACCAGATGAGCCATCTCAGTGGCCTCAAATATTTGGGGGTATTGTTTTGTTTTGACTTGATGTTTGAGACATCAAGAATCTCACTATGTAGCCTTGCTACCCTGAAACTTGCTATGTAGACCAGGCTGAACTAAACAAAGATCCACCTGCCTTCAGAGAACTAGGATTAAAGGTGTGTGCCACTATGCTCAGCATGAGATATAATAATGTATTGTTTCTCTTCAGAGGTAATATAAAGAATGAATGTATAAAGAATGAAATCTGTTTAAAATTGCCTACTTAAACTTTGGGTCCATTCTGTGGCTAAAGTTTCCTGAGAATTGTGTGCAGAACTTTACTGGATCATGTTGTGGGTTATCCCTGAAGTCTTAGATTCCTGAAATACAAGTCTGTGCAAAATAATGTTAACTGGAAAATTAAGGATTTTTATTGATAATCACTTCCATTTCCTTATTATTATCTTACACCGACTAACCTACTTGCACAAAACTGTTTTGTTTTCTATTTTCTTATATGCACTGAGCACTGTGAGTCACTGAAAATAAAATAAAAAACCAAACAGGATCAAATGAAAGAGATTCCATATGACCTTCAGATGGAATTCAGTTGGTAGAGTGCCTGATTTACACAGGAGGCGTGGCACAGGCTTGTGATTTCAGCACTTGACCAGTTGAGGCAATTCGAGTTGAGTTCAAGGTTATGTGCAGCTACAATTCGAGTTCCAAACCAGCCTGGCTACACAAAACTCTGAAAGGCATGAATAACCAACCTGTACATGATTACCAATATTGTAGAATATTGGTGTGTGTATCATATAAAATTCTTAAGAAAGTGGTGTTGTTAGTTAGATAAGTTAGTCATCAATCTCATTATCAGGAGAGACATCTAGTAGCTGATGGAAACGGAAGCAGACACATACAGCTAAACACTGAGCCGAACTGAAATCCAGATGCAGAGAGGGAGGAGTGATAAGAAAATGGGGACAAGACCAGGCTACAGAAACCCACAGAGACAGCTGACCTGAGCAAGAGGAAGCTAATGGACCCCCAGACTGATAGCTGGGAAATCAACATTGGACCCAATCAGACCTCCTGAACACGGGTCTCAGATAGAAGGCCTGGGCAGTCTAAGGGACCCAGGATGTATCTCTGTTGCATGAAAAAACTTTGTGAGCACATTCCCCAAGGAGGGATACTCCCTTAGCCTAGAGGCAGGAGGGAGAGCCTAGTCCCTACTCCAAATGACTTGGCAGATTTTGTTGATCCCTCCTGGAAGGCATCACCCTCCCTGTGAGGTGGAGGGGTGGGGGATGGGATGGAAGGGTGGTCAGGGGGAAGGAAGGAAGAATTGAGGGAGGGAAGAAGAGAGGGAGAGGGAACTGGGATTGATATTAAAATAAGAAAAAAAACATGAAAAAAAAGTGGTGTTATAACTCTGTATAGTGTACATTTTAACACAGATTCCTTTTCCTTAACTATCTGTGTAACATTCATCACTCAATTTTATAGACACTTTAAATTACTTCTTATGTGGCATTTTAATTGTTTTATAATTTTCCTTCTAGAGATGCGATGAGTTTTCCGTAGATGTATGCATTTATTTACTTGATTTTTAATCATCTCCTCACTTATACATGATATGTTAAACATTCCAAGACAGTGTGTCTTTGGTAAAGAATTTCTGGGACACTGGATATTGATAATAATTGTTCACCATAAAATTTCAATTTAAATTCTCACTAATTGGAATTTTGCTGACTTTTCAGTTCTTATAACCTTATCTTTTAAAACTATATATTTAGTTATCCATTTATTTTACAGTTAATTCCCAGCCTCCATATGACAGCTCACAACTGTAACTCCAGTCTCAGGGAATCCACTGTTCTTTTTGGCCTTCATGGGCAGTGAGTAAACATGATTCACATATGTAGAAGCAAGTAAAGCACCTATACACATCTTTAAAGAAAATGGGAAAAAATGTGTATTGTGTTTTCACTGCCTTCCATAAAGCAATTAAGGTTAAAAACTGTGCCTTTCTGATAAGGCAATGTGTTTTCTACTGGGATACTTGCCATTTCAGGGTCTAGATCCTTTTTAGCTGGACAATGAACATGGTTTATGTATTTTACACCTCAAGAGTGAATCATCCAGAAGGTAGGCCACCTCACACCGATCACGCTAGCAGCTTTGGCTTTTTTTTTTTTTTTTGCTATTTTTATACTCTATTGAGTTCTTCTTTCTGAAACCACTTACCTTGAAATATTGAAAATTCATGAACAGAAGGTTGTAAAGTCAGTTTGTGTCTGGAAAACATGGCCTTGGTGTGGCAGTATGGTATTAGATAAGATATCTAAGAGTAGCCATTTGGAGGCCTATGAATCATCACTATGTGGCTCACACCAGAATGACCCCAAAGAAAACAATGATGTAATCTGTTATAAGTGTGTGTGTGTGTGTGTGTGTGTGTGTGTGTGTGTGTGTGTGTGCGCGCACCGCATGCGTGTAGTATAAATATGACCTTGATGTCAGAGACCTTCACCTCTACTTTCAGGAGCTTGCCTTTGTCTGTCTTGTCTGTAGGCCTATATGCCTACCTCCAAGAAGCCATTGCATGGCCTATATGTGTGTTCCTGTGTCTGCCTGTATGCAGACCATATGTATCAGCATGTGCCTGCATACCCACAGGCAGCTGCCTGCCTAACAGACTGTGTCTTGGTAAATAATGTCTTATCTGCCGCCCATAGCTCCTCACAGGCTCTTCAACCTTGATGCTATTCAACCTTAAGTACTCCCATGATCCTCTGCCTTTTGTAGTATCATTGTCTGATCCTTACACACAGTCAGCATCTTGGTATTACAGAGTACAGAGCATCTCTAAAGTTAAAACAGGACATACCCAATATGGAAAGGAGTGGGGTGAATAAGTACTCCAGCTTTAGAAAGTCATCAGGAACTGCTCAAAGACCTAATTGGACCCATTCAGATTAGAGATTTGGTTTAACTAATTTGGGGAGGGGGCTTGCCACCAGTACTTTGAAGGGATCATAGATAATTCTAATGGGTACCCAGTAATGAAGACTATTGAAACTTCTGTCTCTTTGGATGCTGGATTAAATTCCACTAAATATATTAGCTGCCAAGTGAAGAATTGGTTAAGTATTTCTACAGCACCCCCTACCCCGATTATTGAGTTGTCAGTTTTCTCAGTGAGATGGCACACCCAGCTCCTTTTTTTTTTTTTTTTTTTTATATCATCAGCAGCCGGTACTCAGGACTTTCCTTGACATCATTGTGCTTTTAACTTCCATGGTCTCAGCACATGAATTCCTTATCCTCTGAATCCCCAAGCACAGACAAACAATCTGCACAAATGTGCAGAGGCTCTTGATAGAAGCAGAGGGGGTGCTCTCTGTGGACAGATTCTCCACCAGACCATGCACTTGCACACATTTTCTGAACCCTGTGTACCTGAGGATCCTCCCTCCCTGTCATGTAGGGATGGTGTGAAAGAGTCTTTGTGTGGGTTTTGGTGAGAGTTGTGAGCTACTCGCACAAAACATTAAAACCGATATGTATCAGTTAGTGTGGACCCAAGGATCGTGAACTGCTGTAGTTAGAGACAACTCCTTGCTTCTTATATAACCTCTTGCTACCAGAGGAACAAAGTTTTGTGTGCAAAATAATGTTGAGTAAATTGGATAGGTAAATTGGGTCCACAAAGCCCATTGCAGATATCAGCCTCATCCCTACTACCATACACAAGCTCCAGTCTTCTGAGACTTTGATTTTGAGCTGTAGTGTTGGAAATATTTTATGATATTCAAGCAGTGTTTTAAAGAAATTGGAGAGTATACAAAACCAGAAATGAATTAACCTTACTTCAAGCTTTGTCCCCACCAGCTGTGCTGTTATATAGAACAAACAGACAAAAATCGTACCTTTTAAATTTTGGTGTGAGACGGGCCCAGCTGCAAAGATCGTTAGCAGAGTTTGTTGGCCTAAGAGACAAACTTGGTCAGAAAAGGGATTGCTTCCCCAGGGACTATTCTAGCAGCCAGTGAATGGTGACTATGTTAAGGTAACAGGTTCAAAGTTTGCTTGCTTTTTCTTCATGACAGGCTAAATAGAAATGAGGGATTCATACTCCACACGTGTGCATGCCTTATGTGTTGTGGTTTGTTTTTCAGATGGGGGTTAATGTAGTGGACTCTGCTGTTTCCGGGTTGGGTGGCTGTCCTTATGCAAAAGGAGCTTCAGGGAATGTAGCCACTGAGGATTTGGTATACATGCTTAACGGCATGGGGCTCAATACAGTAAGTTCTTTCAACACACTTTTTAATACCTGCGCTTTCTTTTTAGGTTCAAACAGGAATACTTTCTCAAACTTGAAAAGCAACTGAGGTCAAAGTTTTACTACACATTCGCTACTTGTGTAATGAACACAGGGAAAATACAGTGAATGTAGCTCAGTCGCCAACAGTGTTCTCATTCCATGTTATAAAGTTTTATGAACTCCTATAATTTCCCATATATTATCTGCTTTGACATGGTACACTTACTGTGTGAGAGCTCATGTTTTTGAAATTGTAACGCTATGTAGTTTTGCTTTTAGTAAGAAGCTGAGATCCTCAGTCAGGCAGGGATTATGTTGTCCTGGGGCTTCTGACACTTTGCAAATGGTCAGTGGAAGAGCAAAGTTTAATTAAACTTGAGACATAAGAAACAACTGGCAAGAATAACCTCTTTCTAGGTTTTACCTGCAAAGGTAGGTGTTGCTGAGCTTTCTTTATATTTAGTAACAAAATCTATCAGCATAGGGGAGATCCTATTTTATGGGAAACTAAACTGTTCTGCGATTATTGCACATCCAAACCATAAAAGCTTGCACTATAAATTCCCCTCTCTCCTTTCTCTCTAGTCTCACTATGATAACACTGATCCTTCCTGCCATAGCACTCAACTCACCTACCATTTTGTTCTTCACTGCCTCCCCTTATTTATGCTTTCATGTTATTCTGAGTGGTCTTTTACATCATGCTTTATTTCATCTAGAAAGTGAGGTGCTGCCAACTGGTCCATTCCTAGCATCATTCTGACTATACCTCAGGCAAAGATGTAAAGATCTTGGTGCTTCCCTGGAATTCTGTATTTTTACTTGTCCATGACCCCTAGGATTGTGTTGTGGTATTGTTTATTCTTCCAGCTTCCTGGACAGTCAAAATGCAGTCATTATAACTTATTCTTACTCAGTATCTGTAACTTACAGATACTCAATAAATATTCATTGAGAATTTTTACCTGGCACCAAAGACTGACAGCTGTTGTCTAAAAACAACAGACTCTATTACTTATCATCTTTGTAGGAAAGTATAGGTTTATTTACATAGAGGCCTAATCATTGTTTTGGAAGGCAGTGATTGAAAATGAAAAGAAATGGATCCTTTCTTAGAGCTTAAATGAATGAATGAAGTTTAATTAACAACAGTGTTAAATGTAACTTAAGTTTCAATGCCAAATTCCAGACAACCAAATGTCACGATAAGGACTGGCCAGGTTGAGAAGGATTTTAATACTGAGGAGCACTACAGTCACTGCCAATCATAGTCCCCATTACTTATGAAGAACAAGTAATTACAGAATCTTAGTTTTTTGCCGAGTGCTCGTCGTCTCCTGTACTGATTATGGTTCCAGACTTGCATGCATGTTCATCACAAGCACAAGACTTTACCTGTACTTAAGGACACACATACTGTGCTTCTGCTTAAGCAACTGCCTGTGAGCTTGTGTTTCTTCCAAAAGAGGGCTTGCTGTATAACACACTCTGGCCTGTGTAATGGTCTTCTCCATTACAAATGACATCTGTGACAGGTTTGCCCATTGTTACCCACATGTCAGGCTCTCCTCATCCTCCACATAAACTGTGAATATTTTCTAGGTCTTTTGTGTTGATCTTTGCCTACAGTGTCTCTTGGAGCTTCTTACTCCTTACCAGGTAAAACATGAGTTGTGCCTTCACATCCTCTTCCCTGGCACATTCTCATGAGTTACTTGGTCTTTTTAATCACATGGGCATATTCTTTCCATGGACTCTAGTATAGTACAGAAATTTATAAGTCTGTAATTGCCCATGTATAAACTTCATGAAGCATAAGCTTCATGAAAACAAAATAATATACAATCTATATGTAACCTCATGATATATTATTTACTTTCTAGACATCTGATAAATGGTTTAAGATTAAATACAATATTTTTCATAAACACATCAGTTAATTAATGAAATTATAAAGAAAGACCAAAACAAAATTCTTTCTTGAGAAAATATTAGCATATTCTATGCATAATTGTTCCAAATGGAATTCTTACAAAATTTAAAGGAACATTATTGACTAAAATATTCCCTCAAACCCTTGCTGAATCTAATCCAGAAGTGTAAGACACATGAAACTATTTAGATACCATTGTATTGGGAATTTAAATTAAAATGTAGTCTCAGATGCTCCATGACAAAAACAAATTTCTCAAATCAAAAAGAATGCTGCTACCCTGAAAGTATGTTAATAATGTAAAAGAAGATAAAAGCTGCTTTAAAGAATCATTTTACAAAACATTTTCATGACCATTATTAAAAATGGAAATAAAATATAGTGTTCTGAAATATCTCTAGAAAGAGAAATTAAAGTGAACATGTTATCAAAAGCTTTGTGAATTTTCATCCTTATCCATTTTACAAGAAAGTCAGATTTCCATACATATTAAAAATAGCTACTAGCAATTGACTAACAGATTCATTTTAATTGTTAGTTCCCACTGTTTCTAGTTCATGTTGAAGAAGGATGTAAAGGCATGTGAAGTGATGCATGAAGGCAAATAAATATAAATGAACATTCCCATTATACATGTCTGTCTTCCCAGTCACAAAAATAATTCTGGGCAAAACACTGTTGTTACTCCAAGGCCCAAAGGTGATGACTGCGCCCTGAACTTTGCTGTCACTCCAACTGGGATCTGTCACTCATAGATTTTCCTAAGCCTCAGTTGCTTTTATTTATCCTTTCACATAAGGTGTTAGGCATAGAAGGTGCCATTGTATATACAATTATATTCTATATATTTCTCATTTTCTCTGACTTACAGGTCCCTTTTCATACCATGTCACAATTCTACACATGGTTAAAAAAAAAAGAAAAACAAACAAAAAATTTATTTCTTAACATAATATAAAGACTATTTTTTCCAATTTAATATTTAACTATAAACTTCTCCAATCCATTATTACTATATTTCCTCTTCACTGATACTTTATGGACTGTTCTAAAATTCTACAATTATTCTTCTTAAACATTAGAGATGTTTGTGAATTATACTGTTATTTGGAGGAGTTTCCTTCATATGTTTTAATAAAGTGGAGAAATCTAAAACACTGTCTACATAGTTCATATGCTCGTATAAATAAATGTTGATCCTGAATTGATAATGAACAGAACAATGTTTTATCTTTTTAAACAGTTAAGCAACTACTAGTGAGAAAAAAAAGTACTTGCTGTATCTTTTGTTTTCTACTCTAATTCTTCATCTCATTCTGTATCTTTTCTTTTCCTTGCCAGGGAGTGAATCTCTATAAAGTGATGGAAGCTGGTGACTTTATTTGCAAGGCAGTAAATAAAACCACGAACTCTAAAGTTGCACAAGCTGCCTTCAAAGCTCAACTTGAATGAATTTAGGATTTAAGAGTTAAAAGTTCTATTTCAGTCCAAATTCATTGCAGAATCATTAATGCCAACTCATTCTGAAGTGCAAGGTAATTTAAAAAGGGCTGGGAAAGAGGAGATGCTGTGAAAAGATTATCACTGTGTAGACTGTGAAGTAGACGGAATGTAATGCGACAGCGATCGTTGAATAGCAAGCTGGGAATTAACACTGCAGATGTCCTTCTGTATGTGGACAAAGCCTGCTCATTTGCTGTTACTGAATTCATTTCATTTTTTACCTTAGTAGATGTGAAAATTGACTTCAGATTTCTGTAAGTATTGAGTACTGTGTTAATACTTCATCAAGCCAGCTTACCACAGGGTACATATTGTTAGTAGTTTACGAGCTTTGACACAATGCAGAGTGTGTGGCCCTGACATTGTGTTTTCTGCCTCTGGATCCCGACTTTCCATTTGCCAAGTTTGTTAAGTTATGGACCAAGAGCCAAATTTTCATCTGACCCTACATAATTTTTAGCAATAGAACTTTTATATTTCAAGTATGGCTAACATCTGTTAACTATTTCAATGACTTTACTATGCTCCAAGATGCTGTGGTCAATGGCAAGATGCCATATCCTGAAAACACATCATACCTCCCATGTTTGTTCCATGCATCCAGTTTGCTGTGTTTTACAATTATGTCAATTGTAAGAAAAAAAAATCCACCGTGTTATTTAAATATAGAGAAACTATAAGGTATAGATTTTGTCATGGTGTCTAAGGGACAGTAATGACTGTAGGCTGATACAGACATCACAGTCTATTTCAATAATATCTAATTTATTTGTGAATTGCACAAGAAAATGGTGTTGTGATTTAAAGAATGTTAATATAATTTTTAACTGATAAAAATTCCGTTCCCATTGACTTACTGTACCCTAAGCTATTTATTTTTGTTTGACTTCAGGGTGTATATTTTAAAGTTAAAGTGGTAGAAATTCTATCTATCTAAAAAGCATAGCCAGGGATAACAAAAATTAATACATAGAAGATCAAGGCCTGGAGATGGCCCAGTAGCTGAAAGCACTGGCTGTCCTTCCAGAGGACCTGGGTTTAAATACTATTTGTAACTCCAGTTTCATGCGATCTGATAGCTTCTTCTAGCCTCTGCATGTACTAGTTAGACAGGTTGTACATGTGCATACATGCAGGTAAAACATCTTTAGAACAAAATATCATAGACTTCCTAGAAAACAGTAAAGACATTTAAATGGAAATAGTACAGAAAATAAGAGAGATATTGATTAGAACCAAAATATTATTAAAGGTACATAATAGGACAAAGTTAGAATGGAAACACATGGGTTGACAAAGAAACCTAAATTTCCATGGATGACTCAAACTTGTCGGCTAGTAACATGGCTCTTCAGTAGGTTCTGTGACAACATGCTTTTCTTCCAGAGCACAGAAATCAATTCTATGCTTGGAGTTTCAGGTTGGAATATGGGTGAAACAGAGGCAGCAAAGTTGCAGCCAGTTGTGGATCCACCTCAGTACCGTCTTCCCGCAGGTCTCTCTTGCACACTAGGTATGGGAATTTGTCTGTAATTGCCCTCATGAGCTCATTGGAAATGGTCCTCTTAGGAGATGTGGCTTTGTTGGCATAGGTATAACCTTGTTGGAGGAAGTATGTCACTGTGGAGGCTGGCTTTGTGGTCTCATATATGCTCAAGCTATGCTCAGTGTCTCAGACCACTTCCTGTGTCCTCTGGGTCAAGATGGAGGACTCTTAGCTTCTTCTCCAGCACCATGACTACCTTCATGCTACCATCTCACACAGGGTTGATAATGGACTAAATCTATGAAACTGTAAACCACCCAATTAAATGTTTTCTTTTATAAGAGTTGCCATGGTCATAGTGTCTCTTCACAGCAATAGAAACCATAACTAAGACAATAGGGTGCTGACAGGCAGCTGCATCAAATGTACTTATCCATCCATTTTCTGGGGAAATTGATTTTTTTTTCTCTCAGAGGGTGTGCTCAGCTTTGAGACATTTGGGAAAACATCTGCTCATGCAAACTACTTGTAAAATCAATGACTAACATTGTTGCTTTGAAATGAAACTCTAAGTTCTTCCAAAGACATAGTAAATATAAACCTCAGATACAGTGTTACACAGTTACAGGTTATAGGATGCCTACCTCAGTGTACCAGCTGATTTCTCTAACTACCTTGATATTATCCAATTATACTTGACACATAATAGTCTATGTTTTACCTTCTTGTTCTCTCCCTATTCTGTCTGAAGTTCTTAGGGAGAATTCTCCCAGAATAGTTTAGCTAACCACGAAACTTTGCAATCATTGCAGGACCAATCGAAAAACAAACAAAAGGCTCATCCACACGTATTTGGATACCAAGTTTTCCTTTGACTCTACCTAGAAAGGCTTAAGAATGACAAATCAAATATAACTTTTATTGAAATATGAATGAAAATAATCTTTCTTCACATCTATTCTTAAGTTAGGAAAAAATGTGTTCTGTATCCTGGAACTTGAAATATTTTTTATCGTATAGATGTGTTGCTCTTCTTTGATACACAACTATTTCAGAAGGGCTCTATAGCTTCTGGGTACTGTTGATAAGCAGTAGATCACTTTACCTAGTATTGTAAGGACTTGAGTTTGTTCTCCCCACTCAACAAACCAACAAGAAGAAAGAATTATGTATTCTGAAAATAAAAATTTTGTCAATTTACATTCATGAACTCCCAGCAAACAAATTTAACCTGATGGTAATTTTCTAGTAAACTCAGTGTTCTCTTCACATTTTTAGCATTGTATTTACTATAAAATTTAATAAAGACTTTCTTAGTTGCATGTTTATGGCTCTTAATTTTGATGATTTTGCATACTCTATCATCTAAATTAGTAATTATCAATATGAGTCAAAGGACTGAACATTGAGAAAATAATTAATAAATATTGTCCCTTTCATATTTGTAAAGAAGTAAAACTGAAGACTCAGAACCATAAACAAATATGAATTAAAATATTAGTCAAGGAAGATTCCAGTGAATATCCATGATCATTTTACTCTCATGGACTAGAGGATACGATTTTGTGCCTTATGATATAGGCCCAAAAGTGAAGAGAGAGAGGGTTGTCGAGGAGAGGGTCACAGGAAACAAGAGAGGGGACAGAATGAGAGAAGAGAAAGGAGGCGATAAAGATAAAACAATCTGATTTTTGGCAATGAATACCTTATAGACAGAAATATTACACTGTTATTATAACAGGGTTATACTATAAATTGTATAAATTTATAAAAGATATTTAATATTATAAGCAGTATAAAAATATTGTAAATAGGCCACACAGTGAGGGTAATTTTTAAATTTAGTTTAATTTTTTATTTTGCATATCAATCCCAGCCTTCTAGCTGAGACCCATGTTCAGGGGGTCTGAGTCAGTCCCATGCTGGATTTCCAGCTATTAGTCTGGGGGCCCGTTAGCTCCTCCTTGTTCAGATCCACTGTCTTTATGTGTTTCTGCCATGTGGTCTTGTCCTCCCTCTCTGCATCAAGATTCTAGTTCAGCTCAGTGTTTAGTTGTGGGTGTTTGCTTCTGTTTCCAACAGGTACTAGATGAGGGCTCCATGATGAGGATATTTTAAACTGTAGGCAAAGTTGGGATGCAATGTGTGAGAGAAGAATAAAAGATAAAAAACTGTAGGAAAACAGAAAAACCTGAAACGACCATCTTTAAAACTTACCTGAAAAAAATTCAGTATTTTGTTTTCTACCACCTTTTACCTCGTTGGCGCCTCTTCCTCCTCATGGTGTGGTTCACCTGCAGATACTAGCTCCTGAAAGTGCAAACTCATGGCAGCACCTCCAGATTTTCTCTGCACATGGCTTTCAGTATATACAGGCCCTTTTCCCTTTTCTGTGATTTGTTATCGACAAAACACTGTATACACTTGCACCCTTCCAAACTTCCTCTCATGCTGTTATGACAGGTACTTTCCAAAGACCTTCATTCTCACAGGACTAGACTAGGAGGACAGACTGAATACACATTGGGTAGCAGTCAGAAAAGAGGCTCTGATGGAAACATATGCTGTGGTGAGGAAGTGAGGTGAGTCTGTGAGCCCAAAGAAGAAGCCTGTATGTGACTAGTGTGGGACAGGAGGGAAAGGAATAACTTTTCATTTCAATGGTGTGGACTTTAATTGGAAGAGTTATCACTTAGAAAGGAGGTCTTGATGACGTTCATTTTTTTTTCCAGTTAAAAAAATTAAAAGGTAGGGAATTGTCATCAGGGAACTGTAGGGAAATTTTCAGACATGGCAAATAGCAACAGACAGAAGCAGTCATAGAAATAGAATTTCATTAAGGGCAAGGAAACACACACAGACCAAGCACACAGAGAAATGACATGAATCTACAAAGCCCAGGGGGTACTCAGGAAGTCAAAGGCAGGTCTTTCTTTACAGATGGGGGTTTTATGGGTCTTTGTGGGGGTCTTTCTGTTCTAATTTAGGGTTGGTAGTTTGAACAAAGATTGAAGCTGATATTATTGGTCTACAAGTTTGGCTTAAAAGCATCCTGGTCTGACCTTGAATTTGTTGGACCAGTTCATAGGCAGGGGGTCCTACAGGCAGCTTGTTTATTTGTCTAGTTGTCTTTCCCAATCAGAACTTACATTCATATATATTCATAGAAGCATAATATTAGATCCATAACTATCATTTTGCAAAAAAAATTATCCCAAATGGATTAAAAATCCCAAGGTAAAACTTGAAAATGGTGAAACAGCTAGTAGAAACATAGTGCCCTACAAGACACAGGTATAGGCAAGAGCTTTCTAAGACCCCATTTGCCCAGGAATTTAGGTCAGACATGTGGGACCTCATGAAGCCATAAAGCTTTTGTACCACTAAGGATAGAGTCAACTGAGTGAAGAGAAAACCCGGAAAATGGGAGAGAATCTTTGCCAGCTATGCATTTAACAGAAGAGTGTTAAGATGCTGAATGCATGTTGAACTCAAAAACAGAGTCAAGAAAAGACAAAAACAAAAACATCCTATTCAAAAAAAAAAAAAAAAAAAAAAAAAAAAAACAGGCTATGGTTCTGAAGAGAAGAAATAAAAATGGCTTTAAAAACACCTCAGAAACTGGTTCATCATCTCTAGCAATTGTGGAAAAACAAATAAAAACAAGTTTGCTATTTCCTCTCACCACAGTTAAAATGGTTAAAATCAACTAAACAAATGATACAGAATGCTGGCAAGGATGTGGAGATAGGGAAATCCTCATTCCTTTTTAGTAGGATTTCCAGCCACTCTGGTAATCAGTATGTAGAATTCTCAGAAAGCTAAAAATAAATCTACCATATGATCTACATAACATTCCTTGACCCGTGTCCAAAGAATACATTTTAGTCCACAGATACGTGCTCATCCATGTCCATTGCTGCTCTATTCGCAACAGCTAGAAAATGAAAACAACCCCAAAGTCTTCCAAGTGGTGGAAGAAATATGATAATGTGGAATCTATACACAATGGAATACAGTTCAATTGTCTCTTGATCAGAGGAGTCCAAGAGACTCCCAAAACAATATAGTCTATTTCTGTTGCCCTTTCTTGCCTTTCAGAGGTTGAAGATAATTCCTTATTCCTGAAGACACCATGATCTTCAGACAGAGGGCATGGAAGATTCTAGATGGATGTGGCCTGGAAGCCTCTCTCCTGAGAACTAGCTTTTACAGTACTATAAGATGCCATGGAAAGTGCCAGGGGAGGGAAGCAACCAATATTCCTACTGCACTGTAATACTCATGACTTACAACAATAATGAGTATGGCAAGATAGCTTTAAAGGTGCAATAGTATACCTCATATATTTTAGTAACCAGCAGCTATCTACTTGGACTCAAGGCCCATTCAATAGAAGGTAACCATGTCTGGTAGAGCAACCCTAGCCAACTTCCCAGGCCTAGTACGGTCATAGACCTTACAGGAGAGCTTTCTATTGCCACTTTACTAAACCAGAATAATTACTTAACTCAATCTAAAAGTCTCTCCTTGTACCCACAAGTGAGTATGTATAGCTCTCATCTCTCATCAAAAAGGCATCTCTGCAGCAAACAGGGATCATTGCAGAAAACCATAACTGGCTAAAATGTGAGAACAACTGATCATGGGGTTCCCAGCATCAGTGGAGAAGTGGACAGCACAGCCCCTGCACCTAAGGCTCAGGGAACACCACAGAAGAGTGGGCAAAAGGTTTGTAAGATGTAGAGAAGCAGGAAGTCTACTGTGTTAAAATATAAATATAAAAGTAAAAACATAAAGCTAGGAACAAGATAAAAGGCCAGGAGTCAGCTGAAAGAAAGGGATAAGATCAGCAGGCAATGTCACTGCAGTTAGAGAGGCTTAATGGACAATGCATTTCTGCTGTTCATGGGGCTTCCATGGAATTACCTGATTTTAGGCTCTGAAGACAAGCAGCTCATTCTTAGTCTTAGTTTTACTCAAAGTTATGTAGCTTTATTAAATTTATCTAATGTCTTTAAATGTCACTACCTTCACTGGTAAAACACACACACACACACACACACACACACACACACACACACACACACACACCACACAAAAATTGTCTTTATATAGCTATTGGAGAGATTTCATGGAAAAATGCTTTGTGCTTGGCAAAGTGCCTGGCACTTAGTAAGTGATCAATAAATGTTAAGTATCATCAATTTTATTATCCTTTCACATGGCCCAGTCTTTCTCTACCATGAGTTAACCCCAAGAGAGTTGCTCATAAAACATCATCCTCAATTCTGTTTAATGTGAAGGCTGCTTTTTTTTTTTTTAAAAGGACTGCCATGTTATCCAAAAGACAACTTATTGCCAAACAGCAAATTGTGTACCGTTCAGTGGGTATGCTTATGTGATACTGGATCCACTGGGCTCTGCATCTTGAGATAGCCTTTCCTGAATTTGTGTAAACGTAACTTGCCTTAGGATTTTATAGGAATTTTATTGATTAAACATGTATCAAGCACAAGGCTCAACATTTGTCTCAGTTTGCTATTGCTGTGTTAAAGATGATGATCAAGGATAATGTGGGTTTATTTGGTTTACAGGTTACAATCCATTATCAGAGAAGCCAAGGTAAGAACTCAAGGCAGGAACTGGGAGGCAGGAACTGAAATCATGGAGAAACACTGTGATTTGACTCGCTTTTCCTGGCTTGCTCAGTTTTCTTTTTTGAATAACCCATAACCACCTGCTCAGGAATGGAACAGTGGCGTGGGCCCTTCCACCTCAAACATCATTCAAAAAAGAACGTCCCATAGCCTTGACTATAAGCTAATAGTATGGGGGCATTTTCTCAACCAATACTCTAACTTTTTAGATGACTCTACCTGTGTCACATTGACAAAATAAACAAACAAGAAACCCCCACAACTTAGCAGGACAGTGTTTATATTCCATAGCCCTAAAAGCTAAGAACCGTCAAAATACAGGGAAATTGTCTCATACTTTTGGTAGGGAAGCAACGAAGTAGGTAGATGTTGATATTTTCACATGATTTACCAGTGATTATTAGATATGTAGGCATCTACATTCTCCTTTTCTATATGGCTCTATGAGAAATCTGGGTGATATATTTTTCTCTGTTTTTTTTTTTAATTTAAATTTGAAACAAGCTTGTTTTACATGACAATCCCAGTTCCCGCACCCTTCCTGATATTAACCCACACAACTATCTGTGATCACCTGATTTTTTACAAAAAAGCTAAAACCTGGCATAACTGGATGCTGATGTGTAAAAGACTGCAGATAGATCCATATCTATCACCATGCACAAAACTTAAGTTCAAATGGATCAAAGACCTGGACATAAATCCAGCTACATTAAACCTCTTGTAAGAGAAAGTGGGAGGTACCCTTGAATTAATTGGTACAATCTAAGAAATATTGGGTAATATTTTGTGAGACTTCTTTTCCTGAAGATCTCTCTCTCTCTCTCTCTCTCTCTCTCTCTCTCTCTCTCTCTCTCTCTCTCTCTCTCTCTCTCTCTCTCTCTCTCTCTCTCTCTCTCTCTCTCTCCACACACACACACACACAGCATTGGGAACCTTAAAAGGCTAATATAATGATTATATACCAAAGTCCAACTTTGTGAACTAAAGAGTCTATTGAGATCACTAACAAGAACATGGATGAAGTAATACTTACAGGAGTAGGAATGGCTCATATATATCTGAATCACTACAAAGCCCACCCCAAACTTGAGAAGCAGCTTAGAAAAACTGCAACCCTGGGACTATTTGCATGGCTTATAGGCAGCTCAGCAAGTTCAAGACCTCTTTGTGTATCTGGGCTGGTAAGAATCTCCTCCATCATCACTGGCTTACTGTGGCTATAATTTTGGGGAGGGTTCTCCATCATTATTGAAGTGTTAGTCTTCCTTTGCATATAAAGTTTGTTTACTTCCTGAGTCTTATGAGTTTCCCTGCTCCTTTCTTGAGGGACTGTTTTAACTTAGAAAACATTGCTATATAACACATGATTCACACAATGATGACATTCTTTGCTGCATTGGTGTTGTGGTTTGACTATGAAATGGCCTCCCCAGGCTCTTGTGTTTAAAACCTTGGTTTCTAGCAGGTAGAGTTCTTTGAGAAGGCTGTTGAACCTTTTGAAGGGAGTCTATTGCTGGAGGGAGTGGATCACTGGGAACAGGGTTTTAAGCTCTTTTAGAGCTCACTGTCTTTAATACCTGCCTTTCATTACTATGCTCATTTCTTGGTCTTTCTTTTTTTTATTCAGGGAACTGAGTCTTATCAAACATATTCTCCTGTCAGTGTTCAAATCTTGTTCTTTTCCATCATAATAATTTGCTGTGTTAACCTTTGAGACATTTTACTAAGGTTTTCAAATACAGAGACTATATCATATATATCAGTGTATACACATTGATTCTTATGAAGATTTCTACATTATAATACTGATACTATGACATTTATTAATGAAGGAATAAACCAACATAATTTTCATAATATTTATTTGGAAATGTCATGATAAGCTTTATTTAGAAAGATCCTCAATAAATATTGAGATGTATAAGGTGGAATAAAAGCCCCATCTCAATGGCCTAATACCATATTACTTCTAAAAACTTGTCCTTTTGGCAAATTTCAGTTCACATAATATTTTAGCTCTTAGAAGCTATGAAGCTTAGCAGAACATTACCTAATATCCTAGGTATATCTGATTTTTGGACCCTGTTAGATATGTTTTAAATGTGAGTCAGTGAGCTGCAAATGACTTCCTGATTCTCCCGTAAACAAATTAAAAAGAATGTTTTAAAAACTTTTATTTGTATGATTGTCTGCTGGGTGTAAGTATGTGCACCATGTGGGTGTCTGGAGCTGTCTGTAGAGGAGTTAGATCCCTGGAACTGGAGTTACAGATGTGACATGGTTGTGACTACCATGTGGATGCTGAGAAATGAATCTGGGTCTTCTACAACAGTAGTAAGTGTTCTTAACTTCTAAGTCATCATCGCTCCTGCCCCTGAAAAAAATAAAATTAAATCAGAGCTATTAGTTGTTTAGACATTTCAGAATAGTTTATTTTATTCGTTAGAAGTTGGTGAGACATTCTTAGCAAGATTTAGAGAGAAGACTCTCATCACAAAGAAACTCAGTGTCACCTTATTTTTATCACCCAAGCCATTTTGGTGATAAAATACCTGCTTTGTTCTTCATAGAGAGATTTAATAGATAAGTCACTCAGTCTCCTTGTGCTCCTGTGAGTGATGACCTCATTCTGTAGTGCCATCTTGACTTAACTGTCTTTGTCTTGGAAGCAAGTTAGCTTTGATCATTAGATGTTTTCCTCATAGTCCCAAGGTAGCTACTACAGCTTAAAGTTTCCATTCACATTCAAGGATAGAGATGATGGTAACAGTCTTGCTGCATCTATCTTTTGGTAGCTCTCTAAGGAACCCTAAATGTAACTTAACACAACTGGATTACATCACAATGTTTAGTCTACAAACTCAAACATTTTGTCTTGAGAAAACTGTCACTCCTAACAAAATTAAAGATCTATATATGGAAGTGGGTGAAACAGGATCATTGAAAAACAATAATGTCAAATGGGACAAATAGGGGTCAATTTTTAACATGTGTTGAGCCAAAGCAATTAGTAAATTAACTAATAGTTCTTTGTAAAGTGACCACCAGGTAATTATAGAAATTACCCTCAAATATAACTATGTCTATATCATGATGTTAAGGAGTTCAGAGTAAATGTTACAAAAATGAGCACCATGTATGCCTTTCCTAAAGACATAATTCATGGTGCAGATGAGGTATGAATGAAGAGTGAGTTGGTAAAAGTAGAAAAGAAGTGGCAAAGAACATCCTGTGAAAAGAAAACACATAGAAAGAGCCCTTGGAGGAGAGAAGCACAATGCATTTTGGAAAATTCAAAGAAGGTACTTGTGGCTGAAGGACAGAAGAAAAGGATAAAAGACAAATAAAGTCAAGCTAATAGAAAACTTCTAAATTATGCTATGTTGAAGGAATTCATTTGGTCAGATTTTCTGAATGTTGTGTTGTGTTACTTTGTGCTGGAAGAGAAAACAAAACAAAAGAGGAATCTTAAATACTATTCTTGGAAAAGAGAAGGGGAATACTAGAGAAATCTCCTGTAAGCAGATTTTTCCTGAGGCTGTAGAATAGTCCATAGACTCGGAACTCTACAGGACTCAGTTAAGAGGGAGTAGTATATAGACGGCTGGATCAAATAGGAAAGTATATTCAAATATTTGGGAACTCATCTCTGTCGTGGGCTACATAGCCTTAATTCAAAGTTTGATGTCTTATTTAGCAGAAAAACGACTTGGGGAAGTAAATTATGTCTTTAGGTTTCTTTATGATTCTGATACACAAATTTCTGGTATGCAACTCTTTATTTAGTTGGCATTGTTTCTGTCAGCACATAGGCCATTTTAGAAATGCTCAGCATTCTTCCCTACAATACCCTGCATTAGAAACTCCAAGATCTACAGCTTCTTCTTCTTCGAAACATGTCCATATGAACCAATAGCAAATACTTAGGACAGAATTAATAAGAGTTTTATTGATTTGAGGTGCTTTGCACCGGCCATCAGATACAGCCCAGACTCCTCAGCTATTCTTCACCCTGAATTCATAAAGAATAGGATTCCCACTGGACAATTTTAATTGGAAGCATATTTTCTTCCTGTGATGCAAACTCAGGGTCAAAACAGGTAACCTGAAAGATTGTTCCACCATATGTTCTCCCCAGAAAATATATTCCCTAAATATCAAGATACACAAGAGGCAAGGATTACATAAGTCTTAAGATAAACTTCCTGTCAAGCCAGTTTACCATAACTGAATGGTTGGGTTTTTATTGAAGGCAAGATGCAATTTAGCTTCTGGTACACATTAGGAAAAAGAAAATTATGTCATCCACCTGCTCGAAGGCCTGCTAGTTTTATGCTAGGCTGTATAGTATACTTTAATATGCTTAGTACATGGTTATGTATTGAAGACCAGAGATTTTAAAGTTTGCTTTTTGTCACATTAGTGTTGTGTGGATAGCAGTATTTATTTGTTTCATAGGTAGATTCTTTGGACATTGAAATATACTTTAATTAAGGATTTGAAAAAAAATTAGCATGCAAAAAGGAGCTTCAAATGTAAGTTTTTATGCCTAATAAAAAATTCTTGTAAGTCCCTACTATGTTATTACCTAAGAATGAGCAACTATTAGCAAGGCTAACTAATACTTACCTTGTAATACAGCATATAACCATAATGTTCCCATTAAAAATGATTGAATTTGGATATTGCTATTCTGTCTAATTCAGGTCATTAAATAATGAAAAGTCAAATTGAATATACTGTTAAAATGCTTTCATGCTATCATGATTGTGTTAATTTGTAAAGGTATCTATGTAATTAAGTTGTCATTGCTGGACTCAAACTCACAGAGATCTACTGGCCTGCCTCTGTCTCTTAAGTGCTGGGATTAAAGGCATATATCACTACCACCCAGCTAAGTCATTACTTTTTAACACTCAGCTATGAAGCAAGGCCTTTTTCATACTCAGGTCTTGCACAAGAGTGCTAAATGACAGTATCTTAAAATTTGTTTGATTAACCACCCTTAATGATACCATAAGAAATCATTACTTGGGGATGGAGAGATAGCCCAGTGATTAGAAGCAGTTATTGCTCTTGTAGAGGTCTGGAGTTCAATTCCCAGCATCCACATGATGGCTCACAACTATCTATTACTTGAGTATCAGAAGATCCAATGCCTTTTTCTGACTTCCTTAGATGTAGGCATGCATGTGGTATACAAAAATATAGACAGAGAAAGCACTAATGTATATAAAATTAATAAATATCAAAGGAAAAATCATACCAGTGTGTAGCAGTGGGGGAAGCAAGAGTATTGTTTATGCAAAAGAAATGAGATCCAGCAACTGTAAAACTACCTATTCAATAACAGTGGAGTCAATGCCAAGCTATATTAGAATGATTCTCACTTAAAACAAAGGTGGGAAGACAAATAAAAAGTGTGGCCTCTCTTCTTTCCCTGAATCTTTTTATGCATGTAATGACTGTGTTCATAATTTTTATTTTTCAAAAGTCTTTGACCTAGGTAGTGAGATACCAACTTATCCTGGTTGATTCTTACATTTTACTGTTTTCTGAAGATCTTACCAATAAGTTTACACAGGCTGCAGTTGTTAGTCCCCTGTGAGAGGATATTACTTGCTTATTAGAAGCAACCTTGGGGCCAGAGGCAATTGATTTCTTAAGTAGGGTTAGAAGAAACTCAGAGCCATCAAAACTAGGTTAATCTTGAAGGGGTAATGAGAGCCATTTATTTATTTATCAGTTTCTCATATTTAAAAGTGTGGCCTCTTTTCCATCCCAGGAGAGGTTCTGGAGCACATACGTACAATAAACAGGAGAGACTGGATTGAGCAGAAAATCAGGGTTTGGTCCCAGCTCTGTCCCTTATCAACTGTATCACTTTGAAAACATGTCTTAGACTTTAAGCTGTTATTTATCTGTAAAATAAAGAAAAGTTTAATACATGCCAAACAAAACTCTGATGTATATTAAATATATGCATCTTGGAATAATGCCAGGTAGAGTAATTACTTAAATAAATGTAACCTATTTTGTTAAACTGCCATGTTATCCCCCAATATCCCCCCGGCTCCTCTAGAGTCCACTTCCCATCCTCACTGATTTAAACAAACACATGAATTGTACTGAGCAATGAAACATGAACAGAAAGACACATGTTCCTTCTGGATGGGAATTTTAAAAGTAAACATGTTCACTATCGTAAGCTTTAGTTTCCAGAAGACGGTTATTTTGTCATCCTGAGCCTTCCAGATCAGGCAACAGTGAGTCATTACTGCTGACCAGGGGTGAAACTGTACTGTGATGACAGAAAACAATAGCAGCAGAGCTCCAGTTTTGTTATTAAAAATCATTAGTAGCTCAAGATTGCTTATTACCATATAGTAATCTAAACTACATAATTTATAGATCCAGTATCAGAATTGTTGTTGCAAATGAGGGAGAAAACAAAGGCAAATGAATGCAGATGTGGGGAAATGAAAGTGCAAATCTGTATAAAGTGAGTTTTGTTGCAAGTAGAGGTTCCAGATTTCTGATGAATTTCATGTGCAGGGTAGATTCAATATCCATCACATAGGCGAACATCACTTATTAAAGGAATCAAACCATTTAATGTTTGGGTTAAACAGAGAGCCGTCTCACATGGATTTAATAAATTGGTTATTTTGGTCAGAAGTAGAATCCAATGTGGGAAAATTATTTGGCCTAGGGTCATCTTCTCTGAGCTGTGGCTGTCGTACAAAAATGACTTGCAACCAATAGTGAGGCAACCACAATCACACAAGGACAAAAGTATCCTTTAAAATTTGTTATGCTGTCTATGCTAATAAGAACTTTCTTATGTACAATGGAAACAGCATGAAAGATGCGAGGGTGGAAAAAATACACAGTTCTGAGGTTCTAGATTCCCACTTCTTTTATTCTTTCTCTCTCCTGCCTTGCTTCCAACCCCTACTTCTTCTGACTTTCCTTATCCTTATTTACTCATCTATTTTGATTAATTTTTGACTGAAGTAGCTTTTACTTTAGCCAGTTTTCAACTGGACCACTGCAGACTTGTAAGAGAAAAATAACGGAACAACTTAAACCATATATGTATAATTTTGGTTTCCTTGTATCAATCATGATTCTCCAGCTTTGGAAAGAGTGAGGGAGTAGCACTCATTCCTGGAGAAACAGGATGACTCCAGTCTCAGAATAAAGCAGCCATTGTCAGTTTAGGTTCAACACTAGCCTTTTCAAGCACATGTGAAAGCAACAGCATTGTTTAGAAAAAGAGCAACAATTTCTAAATTTTTAAAACTTGTAGCTGTAACGATCCAACTTTTGCAGACTCAAGTTGTCATACTCGAGTTATAATACAAAAACTGTGGAAGGTGTGATGCAAGAAAAGTCACAAATAACATAGGTGTTTTGACCCTTGGTGAGAGTGGGGCATAAGAAAGATAGGTATGGACACACGGGGGAGTGGGGAGGAGCTAGGCCCTGCCCCAAATGATGTGCTCACCTTCCTTGGGGGCGCAGAAAGGGGATGGGATAGGGGGTCATTGGAGGGCATGGGAGGATGGGAGGGAGAGAGGACTGTAAAATAAGATTGTTTCTGATTTAAATAAAAATGTTTTTGTTTGTTTAAAAACAAACAACAACAACAAAAGACCTGGATTCTATTGCTCTGCTTGGAACCTGAAAAAAAAAAAAAGAAAGAAAAGAAAGAAAGGAATTAGGTATGAAGTTCAACTTTGGCACCCCGACTCCACCCTTTCTCAATAACCAATTCCTGCCCTTCCAGTCATCAACTTCCACTCCTGATTGATCCTTGCATGGGTTTGGGTCCAAAGAAAAAGTTAGAGGTAGTGTTGGCATATGACTTCCTTTATTTCTTGTTTCTCAGCAACAAGATGTGTGCAAACTGTGTGTCAAATCAACATGGCACTGCAACACCGGTAGACAGGAAGCCAAAATTGAAGAAGGAAGTTGAATTTGGCTTTGATTCAGTACTGCACAATATTTCCATCTACACAGGAAATAACTGACAATTTTACTTCCCACAGGAATGCACAGTAGCAGCCTTACTCCTCAGAGATCTAGCAAAAGACCAGGAAATCAACGATATGCCAATACTCTGGACCATGATGTATCTATTTAGTCATAATCTCTGACAAAGGGTGAGGATATAAAAGTCTAAAGTTAGTCAGATATTAAAGTGAACATAAAGAATTGAGATACACTTGTAGTGGCCTGCAGAGGAGGAATGTTAGCATATGGTGAGATCTGTTGAAAACACAAATTCTCACCCAGTTTCAGAAAAACCAAATCAGAAATTTTGGAAGTAGAGTCCAGGACTCTTTTTTTTAACAGTCTGCCCTTGTGATTTTATAAGGATTTAAGTTTCAGAACCACAGAACAGGGCCTTGTGACCTGTGTGTATCTGTAGACTGTATTTCATAACCTCACTTGGTTTATGTAGGCTCCTTCCATAGATTGAATTCTTCATTAGGTACATAGTGATTAAATGAGTTGATCTAACCCCACAGCATAGAAAACCAAAGCAAAAATAGGAAAATACAACTACATCAAATTACAAAGTTAAAAAGGAAACAGTCGGATGATTGCAAAGGCAACTCGTGGTATGTGAACAAAACATTTGACAAGAAGCTAATATACAGAATGTAATATAAGGAACTCAAAAAAAAAACACAATTGAAAGCTTAAAAATGAGTATTTCTGTTTGTTTAACAAGTACAAAGCTTTTGTCATTACAGCTAGGGAAAATATTGGTTGCTCTTGGGTATTAGAATATAATGAAATATGATAAATCTTTGTTTCATTAATAATTCTTTGTATCTAATGCTATAACTCTTTGATAATTTTTTCCTGTATTTAGTCACTAGTGATTTTTTCTTTTAGTTCTATATATAGGTAAGATATGTAGCTCAGTAGTATGATGCCTGAAAACATATGAAAAAGCTTGAACTCAATTCTCTGCACTGAAAATAAAACCTACAGAAAAATTGCACAATTTATTAAGATTAAACTATACACTTTATGCAGAATATATATTACATTCTACATGTATATGTAGAAATACATATCTTTACAGAAAATTCAACATATATTTTAAAAAAATATTTTTTTGAGACAGGGTTTCCCTGTGTAGTCAAGACTGTCTTGGAACTTACTCTGTAGACCAGGCTGTTGGCCTTGAACTCAGAGATCCACAGGCCTCTGCCTAGCAAGTTCAGAGTAAGTGTGTGTGCCATCAGTACCTAGTAACACCTTAAAATATTTCAATGTTGATTCCACTTGCATGAGAGTATCCTAAAGACACCAGAGTTTCTGTTAGTATTATTTTATGGAACATAATGAAGGATATGTTATGTCTTTCTTAATCCCTTAAGAATGCCTATCCATAACATGTGCCAACTTTATTTTAAAATATTTACTTGTGAATCAAAGACTATGTTTAATTTGCACTGAGAGCATGTATCCAAAACAAACTTGAGGTTTAAGAATGGATATTTTACTTCAAATAGTTTCTAAAGTTGCTGTTAGACACACAAGATTTAGAAAATATTTTATCTGATTATATCTCTGTTATAACTGAAAATACCAGATATCCATTACACTCAATACAAAATCATACATTACACTTCATAGATTACAGAATTATATAAACTAGACAGAAAAATTCCATAACATAATGAGATTGTATGTTTATATTTAAGCCTGCCAATCTTTATTAACTAAAACTTCAAGTCTCTGTGATTAAAGGCCTGTGGTAGTTTTTATAGAAAGTTACAGAAAACTGAGAGCATTATGAACATCTGATCAAGTGTGTGCTTATCACAATAGGCTTATCTACAGAGGAGACTTTGCAATTTGAACAGACATTGATGTCTCAGAGAAGCATTTGGGGAACAACTTGGGAAACTCAAGTACCATGGTCGACTCAGTTCAGACAGTTCTCACCTCAAGTTCTAAGCAGAGTGGAGATCGAAAGAGTGAGCCAGGGATGTGAGAAGAAATGCAGATATTGTCCTTTAGATTTTAGTTTTGAGTTTACTAGGCTTACAATTGTGACAAGTTTAGAAAACAAAAAAAAAAACCTGTATATTCTATTCACCATTAATTTGTATTGATTTTGATATAAGTGACAATAGGATACAGATTAAAAAAAAAAAAGGAAACACAAATGAGCTGTAGATTTGTAGTAACAACGAAGTTCCTAATTCACTTCTACCTTAAACTCCTTTCCAAAAGTCCTTGCTGATCTCTAGCCAGTAACTTCTAACTCTGTAGGAGATGCTGAGAAGGATATAGAGGAAAGCAGACCAGGGGTATATAGGCAAGAGCAGGCCAAGGGACAAGATCATAATACTGGGATAATCAGATGGTCCTGGAGTAGTTTGAATGAGCCCACAGGCTCATATATTTGAATGCTTAGTCCCTGGTAGGGGAAACTGTTCAGGAAGAATTAGGAGGTATGGCCTTGTTGGAGGAAGTGTGCCCCTGGAAGTTGACTGTTAGGTTTCAAAAGTCCATGGCATGTCATTTCCAGTTAGAGTTCTCTGCTTTGTGTGTATGGATTAAGATGTAACCTCTCAGCTAGTGCTCTAACAACCATGACTGCCTGCCTGCTGTGATGTTCCCTGTACTGATGACCATGGACTTTTAATCCTCTGAAACTCTGAGTCCCAATAAACTTTTTCTTTTATAAGATACTTTGGTCATGTTGTCTCTTCACAGTGATAGAAAAAGTAACTAAGATGATTCTTGACAGAACTTCATCACTGTTAAGTTCTTTTAAGGAAAGATCTATCAACCTTCCCCATGTGACACCACAATAAGTATTCTGTGTGAAGCAGCCGTCTCTGTTGTAATCAGAAGGGTGTGTGGAAGATAGCAAAACCCTCAAAGTTTAGTGGGTCCAGCTCAGATTTGTTAAATTTAGCATATTTTCTACTTGACTACTAGAAAACTCTACATTCTGCAGGTGTTTGAAGATCAGTTAGTTCAAGAAGAGACCCAATGAGAAATAGATGAACTACATCCCAAGTTATCTAATGACCCTTGGAAATTCTTGATTTAATGGGTCTCCACTCCTGTGTGAATAGTTGTAGCAAAACCACAATGAGCAGTACAGTAACTTTGAGACTTAGGATTAGTAACAAGTCTGGCTGTAACTGTTGGCTGTTAACATCACAAATCTGAAAGGAAAAAAAGATGAAGTGTTTTTGCAATCCAGAAGGACAGATTCCACAGTGATAGAATGTTAATGGGAAAAAGAGAGCCTAGGATGAAAACCCTGAGGTATTTGAGAAAATGCCTCATTATTATGTCATATTCTGCATTGGATAAACTCAATTGAAAACCTAAGGCCAAGAATTCTGTACTGTGTGATGGAGAGAGATGGAGATAATTCTGAAGATGAAGTGGCATGCTGGACTTTCAATCCTAGTCTCATTCTCCCATGTGTGGAATGGTTTTCTAAATGGCATCATAGTGGAACTATTGGCATCAAAAGGCTATTTTAATGATATTTTTAAAACAATCCTTATAACTTCAATTTGTTACAAATACCTAATCCCAAGTTCCTTTACACTTCAGGTATTAATTATTCATGAATACCATCAAAATTTCTCCTGTTAGTATCCTATAATCATTCCAACCTATTTCTTTCTTTGTAACATTCATCACTTCTCAGAAATTAGCTTAACACCTTTTTAATTTTTAAATTGTTTATTTAAAATGATATATGTCTGTATATCATTAAGTATATTGTTCCTGACTACTCTTCCTTCTCCTTCACCTCCTTTAGTCTTTTTTTTTTCTTCCAGACTATGTTTCTTTGGCTTTCATGATGCATACGACAAGACTTTACACATACAATCCTTATGTAGTTTACTTTTCAAATGTTTGAGGTTTTATTTTTAGATCTGATGTGTGCAGAATTGTGCCTCCAATTCTTTCTCCTTTTTTTGACAATTTCTTTTTATTTAAATTTGAAACAAGCTTGTTTTACATGTCAATCCCAGTTCCCACTCTCTCCCTTCCTCTCCTGTTCCTCCCACCAACCCCCGTCCTATCCCTTTCTGCTACCCAGGGAAGGTAGCCTTCCATAGGGAGTCTTCAAAGTTTGTCATATCATTTGGGGCAGGGCCTAGGTTCTTCCCCATGTGTCTAGGCTGAGAAAATATCCCTCTGTATGGAATGGGATCCCAAAGTCCATTAACTGCTGATCCACTACCAGAGGCCCCATAGACTGCCCAGTCCTCCCAACTAACACCACATTTAGGAAATATGTATTGGTCCTATGCTGGTTTTTCAGCTATCAGACTGGAGTCCATGAGCTCCCCCTTGTTCAGGTCAGCAGTTTCTGCAGTTTCTGTGGGTTTCTTGAGACTGGTCTTGACTCCTTTGCTCATCACTCCTCCAAGAATTCAGCTTAGTGTTTAGCTGTGGGTGTCTGCTTCTTCTTCCACCAGTGTTTAGATGAAGGCTCTAGAATGGCATATAAGGTAGTGATAAATCTCATTATTGGGGAAGTGCATTTAAGGTAGCCTCGCCACTATTTGCTTAGATTGTTAGTTGGAGAAAACAATACCTCCAATTCTTAATATACTGATTGATGTTTAGTATTTGCTTAGTAAATGAGTTTTGAACTGATGGGAGATGTGATTCTGTATATATGTTTCTCATACTGTTAATAAAGCCCTGTGGCCAATAGAAAACTAGATAGGTGGGGCTAGGAGACTAGGAGGAGGAAGAGGAAGTAGTAGGTGGAGTCGAGATGTAGCCCTGGAAGAAGCAGGAAGCCTGCCGCGCGGCTCCCCGATAAGACGACCACGTGGAAATACTTAGATAAGTAAAAATGGGTTAATAATTAAGACAGAGCTAGCCCATAAACAATAATGGTAATTGGCCAACAGGATTGTATCAAATACAGAGTCTCTGAGTGTTATTTGGGGCACACGTGGTTGCAGGACAATGGCGGCAGAACCAGCGGCAGCCGGCGGGGGAAACCTGCCGTAACATAATGGTGTCAGAAGCGGGACTGAGAACTTTCGCTTAAAACTTAACAAAAGTTTAAAAAATAGTTTTTAGAAACAAAGGAACAGAGACTAGCAAGACTTCTTAGTAGCAGCATTTTCTCCGTTGGATTTGTTTTGTTGTAGACAGAGATTTGCGCAGCTCCTTTAAGAGAGGTTTCCAAAATTAGCATAAGCGGCAAAAACCGCCTTGCTTTTAAAGAGCTCTGCTAACAATTCATTGGTGTGTACAAGAGCTGCAATGAAGGTTTACACTGTGTTTTAAAAAAATACGCTGGCTTGGGAGAGAAAAAGAAACAGGATACAATGGTTTAAAAAAGAAAAGAGAAAATAAAATGAATGGTTATGGTTGCGCACACCATTAATCCCAGCACTGGGCAGACAGAGGCAAGCAGATCTCTGTGATTTCAAAGCAAACCTGGTATGCAGTGAATTCCAGGACAGATAAAAGTTACACAGAGAAACCCTGTCTCAAAATATGCAAAAATAGAAGTAGAAGAAATAGAATAATAAAAAAGCCACGTAAAGATGGAAAACACAGAGAAATTTTGGATACTATACGTGCTTCTGTTGTCTTTAAATTATTTGCTTGCTGAGAAAATAACAACTACTAATAAAAGAAATGCTGCTAGATTAATTCAATTTATATATTTTAAGAATGCTTTGACTCCAAATTTTAAGACTAAGGACAAGTTACTGGGGAAAAGGATTTCTATTTTTGTTTCCACAGAAAATGAAAAGCTATGGATTTCTTCCAGACTTACGTGGTTTGATCAAGCCAGACCCCCTGAAACAATGCCCCAGGTGATCCAACATTCAAAGCAGTTGAGACAAAGCCTTGCAGACTACAGCCAAGATTTCTATGTCTTCTTTGAACCTCCATGACAGCGCCCTCTATCAGCAGGAAGTAGTTTGGAAAGAACGACGCCCAAATTCCCAAATATTGTTTATAAATGTTTGTTTTCATTTAAATGAACTTGGTTATAAATGGCTATAACCACAAGCAATCTTTTTAAAGGTAAAAAGGGAATTATGGTATAGATATGAATACTTTGCTTTGGAATGGATTTTCTTTTATTGATACAATTTAAGGTCAATTTTGTGATATGTATATTTCTCCTCTTGTTTAGGTATTGTGTTTATATAGCTCATTTAAAAATGTAATGTATAATTTAGTACAGATTATAGAGAGTTACCTATGAGAGTCAAAACTTGGAGTTAAGTTAATTAGGATTTCTAGATATGCAGAGATGTATTTGAGATGAATAGGCATTCTTCAAACCTTTCAAAGACCTACAGAATATGGCATTTAAAATGGTTTAGGGTTTTTCTTGACAATGAGGCACAACTGCTCCTGGTAACACCACCTACAGAAGAAAGGAAGATGGACATCGAAGAAGAAGAAAGGAAGATGGACATTGAAGAAACTCGTATTTAAGTTTGCTTCTAATATGGCAAGACTAGCCATTTGGGCAAGGTACTGCTCTTCTGAACTGTTTGACTTTATGTTGTAGAAACTGGACATGCAGGACCCACAAAAAGGTAACTGCTGATGCAAGATGGACATTGCTACAGGATTCCTGTTTCATGGAAGAGGCTGCCAGACAGCCAGATAGTCTACAGGACACAAGAGAAAAGTTTCCTGCCTTATTGAGGAGTCTGGACACACATTATGGCCTATGGGCTGAAGATGGAACATTACAGAAGAACTTCGGGTGACTGACCAGGCAATGCATTGTCTCTGTCATTTCTAGAGTTTATATATTATCCTTCTGTGGTCTTTGAAGGAGTTGAAGACAGATAGTTATGATTATAGTTTTCCTTAGTTAGGATTAAAGATAAGTTACATATAGGACTTTAGACTCACAAAGATAGGATAGATGATATTTTCTTTAAGTCTTACAAAATGTTAATGGACTAAATATTGTTAACTGTGATTCTTATTTGATAACTGTTGTATGGTATATTTTGCTATGTTAAGGTTAAACCCCTTCTTTTACTTTAGACAGAAAAGAGGAGATGATGGGAGATGTGATTCTGTATATATGTTTCTCATACTGTTAATAAAGCCCTGTGGCCAATAGAAAACTAGATAGGTGGGGCTAGGAGACTAGGAGGAGGAAGAGGAAGTAGTAGGTGGAGTCAAGATGTAGCCCTGGAAGAAGCAGGAAGCCTGCCGCGCGGCTCCCCGATAAGACGACCACGTGGAAATACTTAGATAAGTAGAAATGGGTTAATGATTAAGGCAGAGCTAGCCCATAAACAGTAATGGTAATTGGCCAACAGGATTGTATCAAATATAGAGTCTCCTGCGTGTTATTGGGGGCCAGGACGCCAGACCAGCGGCTGGCGGAAACTTACATGCTACATTGAACAAATTAATCACTGTAGATATTTAATTCTTATCAGATCAATATCACAGTCCATTTTAGAGATAAGATTTTTCCTACTCATTGTTTACAGTTTTTCTAGTTTTTTTTTAATCATTCAGAAATCTGTCAGATCATTCCTTTGTTTAACAGTACTTGTTGTGTGAATCTTTTCTGGGGAGACAACACCCCAGATAGGATATGAACAATAGACTAAAGAAAGGGTTTGGTGAAAGAGTTTAACTAGAATTACCAACAAGTGGGTGGATGAAAGTATGCTTCACAGATGAATGGCAAGCTTATAAGCAGGTGCACCACCAAGGAAAAATTTCTCCTTCACAGCAATGGTTAAGCATCTCCTTTAGCAACTAACTGTCTATCAATCCCTCCAAATGAAATGGCCTTGTAAGCCAAAGCCCCAGTTACCGAACTTAATGGGCCTAATCCTATTCAGGCTTTTGGGAAATATCTGCTGACTGTTTAAGTAGGCAACAGTCATGTCATGGCAGTCTGTGGGATAGAGTTCCAAAACACAACTTTATAGTACTCCACAGTCTTCCAAATGAAGCAATCTATTCTTTGGACAACTGTGTAGTGAATCTATGCTATGTAATAAAGAAAGGAAACCACAGTTGCAGTAACCAGGAGTTGCAATTTATTGGGGAAAATAATGAAGAAACAATTACAATGTGATGTAGTGGTCTAAGGAAAAAGAGAACTAAGCATGGGCCCTTGGCCAAATGCAGAGGAGGCATGTTTCTAAAAGGAATATCCAAGGACAAAAGAAATGATGGGGTTGAAAAGAAATGTGGGAAAGTTGTCAAGTGACATTTATGGTGTGATTCTTTAGTCTTTAAGGGCCATTTGTGATTCAGACATCTACTGTCGCAATATCTAGATACCATATTCTAGAGACAGTTAACTTTGAACTTTCTAAAGTGTTTGATATTGTACCCTTCTACTTTTGCCCTCTCTTATTGCTTTTCTGACCCAGGAGATTCTGTTTTAGTAGCAACACAATGATTCCTATGATTTTTTTGCTATGTGCATGTGCATAGATTATTGTTTTGCTCAGCTGTTGGAAGAGAAGCATCCTTCTGCAGTAGGTAGGTAGTAACACAGAGACTCATAAATGGACAATGTTCAAAGTGTAGGGACATTGGAACATTCAGTCCCAAATGGAATGTCTTCACTGAACTCCTTTCCTCATGGCTAAGGGAACTATGCAGAAGAGGAGGCAGTATGATTGTAAGAGCCAGAGGGGATGGAGGACACCAAGGAAATAGTGTCTTCCAGATTTAATAAGACACATGTACATATGAACTTGTAGAAACTGTGTGTGCACAGTGTGCGCAGGAATTGCACAGGTCCAAGCTAGATGGGGCCCCAAGTGCTAAGAGGGACAAAAAGACAAAATCTCCCATCCCTAACCAGGAAGCTATCTCCTAATGACAACAGCTTGGAAATAGAATTAGTTTTCTCTAGTGGTGTCTTGTTGGGTTTACAAACCACACTTAAGGATAGACTCCATGCCTAGCAGTAGATTATCAACATTAAATGAAATTAATGGTATTTCAGTAGATACTTTATTGTCTTGTATTGTTTGTTTGACCATTTACCTCATTGGTCTTGTAATTGTATATTATGGTCTTCAACTTTGTGTTTTTATAATTTTAATTTTATTTGTTTGTTTGTTTGTTAATTGGTTTTTTGAGACAGAGTTTCTGTGTTATCACTTTTGAGCCTGTCCTAGAACTAGCTCTATAGACCAGGATGGCCTTGAACTTACAGGGATCTGCCTACCTCTGCCTCCCGAGCACTGGTATTAAAGCCATGTGCCACCAACACTTGACCTAATTTTTATTTTTTAGTGTATATGAATCTCTACATGTGTGTTTTCTGGTTTTTATTGGGTGGGTTGTTTTTATTTGCCTGTTTGTTTTCTAAAGATCCAAAACCAGTGCAGTAGTCTGTTTGGCAGTCCCTTGTGGTTATTGGTGATTTATCAAGTCTTACCTGCTTCTTTCAAAAGTGAAATATTGGATTTCAGTTGCCCTAAATACACAGAACCGAATGCTAGGTTCAAGTTTAATTTAATGTAGGTACTTTAGTTAATAAAAATGAGACAGAGCAGGAGGAAAATATTTTACCTTCAATTGCAAATATGTCTTTACTTGCTAGCATGGTGTCATTGGGTTATTAACAATTTGTGTTTTTGTGTGACTACAAACAATACAACCTTAAGATTCTGAATAGTGAATGCTGACATGATTATACACATTTTTAAAGTGTTCATTAATTGGTAAGTACATTTTCAAATACAATTACACTGATGACAAGCCAGATCAAAGTAGCAATATAGAACCAGCAGTTTAGGAATGGCTTTATTATTACAGAATTTCATGATGATTAATCAGCAAAGAAAAAAATAAATGCACAAAATATATCATTATTGGATGGAACACTGACTTTTCTCAACCACTGTAGTTATTTTAGGTACTTATGGATATTAAGTCACCAAACTATTTAAATTATGAAATTCATTGGATATCAGTTTTTAATTTTACAGCCAATCATCTAACCAAGTATGTTTAATGTTAATAATTTGTGCAATGACCCAAAGTTAGAATTATGCAAATACCAAATACATTCAACATTCTCATTTACATTTTCACTTTATCAAGTTAATGGGAAGCTATTGTTCCCCTAAAATTGTTCAGGAAAAATTCATGCTCTAACTATGTTGAGTCATATTATAAGAAAAGTTAATATGTGTACTGATACTGTTCAAGGAAAACTGTTACCTTTCAGATAGTATTTTTTGCCTCCAAAGGAAATGTTATAACATCACTAAAAGTATGTATGCAGATATTTTTAAGAAAAAAAAACAGATCCTTGATCATTATGCTTTATTACCAAGCATTGTTGTATATAATGACCCAATATCTTCAAATACATCTTAAATTGCATTATTGGCAAATGTAATTTTCCATTGATTTCCTACAAAGACTTGCAGTTGATAGTGGTTCACTGAGTGATGACACCTCCAGCTATTTCAATAGGTGAGGGATCTCTTTTCTTACTTGATATCCTATAGAAAAATAGAGAAAGTTAGTATGCCAGTGTCAGCTTGTTACAAATGTGAATGTTTATATTTGGGTATGGAGTCTTTGTTGAGGGATATGGATTATGAAGTTCCTGAATGTAAAGTTTCACCAGTGTAATATTCTATAGACTCTCTGAGGAATATCACTATTTTATTGTGGTTTCCAAATAATCTTATTTAGTGGTCTATTTTCAAGTATGTAAATTTAAATCTATAAGTTTCTTGAAAACTTATTTTAAGACAGGGTAATCAAATATAGTATGACTATGTAAAACACATGTGAGACTCTTCATAGTGACCAAGAGTAAGCATCAACAATGGTTAGACATGTTAACAGGGACATATTACTGAACTCTCTTAGGAGTATCCTGTAATTCTATATTGGATGTGGAGGAAAAGGTGTTGAGGTTGATAGTGTGTATTGTGTTCATAATACCTTTGATTTTTGCCATGTTAATTCTAGGTCTGATTAGAGAACACATTAAATTTTAAATTACGTGGGAAATAATTTTACTTAGTAGTATGAGTAATTTACTTTAAATATATCTATTACAAATAAGTCTGTGACTCAATGGTAGAACTCTTGCCTTAGAATGCACTAAATTACTTAAGTTCAATCTTCACTACCATAAAAAAAAACCCAAAAAACAATCCAGTAAAATATATGAGTAAATTCAAGATTTTATGTATAATAATAACAACACTCTCTGTCCTCTAGGAAAAGAAACATGCACTTTGAGCAAAAAAGAGGTAAAAATACAGTTAATTTATGGGGAACTCCAATGCATTCTGCATATGTGATATGGTTTTGCATGTGAGGCCTCATGAGCCTATTAGACAATGTCAATGTCAACTTTATATGATGGTGTGGCTAAAATACAACAGTTAAGAACCATCTCTCTAAGGGTTTTACTGGACTAGCAAACCATGTTCCTTCAAATAGTGTGATTGTCGTGGAATATCTAGGCAAGCAGAAAAATTGAGTGGTGTTTCCAAATATTTAAAACCATATAAAGAAAGTCAATTAATTGCACCTTTCTCCCCTTAGAAATGGATTTTTTGATAATTTTTAATTTAAATATGAAACAAGCTTGTTTTACATGTCAACCCCAGTTCCCGAACCCTCCCCTCCTTCTTGCCCCACAACCCCCATCCCACCCCCTTTCTTCTCCCAGGGAGGGTGAGGCCTTCCATGGGGAGTCTTCAAAGTCTGTCATATCATTTAGAGTAGGACCTAGAAATTGAGTTTTAATTGTTTGGACTTCAAAAAATATATTGGAACCCATAAAATACTCTCTCTCTCTCCTAATAGGATATCTTCTTAGACAATGTTTAGGTATTAGAGCAGTTTGTTTTGTAATGGTTTTGGTAGACATTAAGTTAAATGCCTAGAAAATGTTAAATGCTTAGAAGAGTTGAAACCAAGAAGTAGATGTATTATATAAACATTTGTTGCATTTAAAATAAATGAATTTGAGTGTCCTTAGGCAAAGCATCCATTGTTCATGTACATGGCCCCTTGCTACAGCTGGTTGTTTACCTCCTCATTTCAGCTTTTTATTATTCCTGCCTGATTGTCAAGTCCTGTAATTAGGTTTCTTAGCTTGCCTCTAGCAAAGCAATATGTGTATGTGTGCTGTGCAGTTGACTGAACAAATTTAATACATACAAAGATAATTGATATTCAAAGTAAGCATACATATGCATTCATATATGAATGAGCAAATGAGTATGATTTTTTCTTTTACTTTATTCTCTTATATAATATATCATGACCTCGTGCTCTCCCAGTTATTCTCTTTAACTAAAAATAAGCACATTATCTATTTGTCAGTACTAAATGAGTTAGGCTATTTTAAAATTCGGAGATTTAGGAAAATAGAAATTGACATATTCTGGCAATAAAAGCAGGTAAGAAAAAGTACTTGCAAAGAATACATAAATATCAGATGGTGACACTGCTTTTATTGGTATGACATGAGGCCTCATTGACTATGTCTTTTAATAAATGTGTATTAAAACTTGAACAAAACTTGTCAATATATAAGAAGCCACAGTAATGAATATGTCTTCAGGTAAATGTAACTGAATTATACAGTAGAGGTGCCTTACATGAGTTGATCTGTTGATCTAAATAATGTGAACTGGAACTGGAAACAGCATGTTTGTTATGGGAAAACCCAGGTGACAGACTGATAAACATTTTAATTTGAAGTGGCCCATAATCCACGTGTACCTGTAAATGCAACATTAAACCAACCTGCTGGGTCATTTCCCTTACAAGTAGTTAAAATAATGTTTTATAGTTCATTCCTACACAAAGCTATACTTAATACCTTCATTCTCAGGTCCCGGTGTTGTCCATCTCTACCCTCCTGAGTTATATTTCCTTACCTCAGCTTAAGCATCATCAAGAAAATAATTCCACAGGTAACTACCATGCACAGGACAGCATAGCCTAGTTTTCCTGGGAAGAAAAGATTAGCAAGTCATTGGATATGCTTTATGGATAGTGGTGGGGAGCCCATGAGGTTTCAATCTTAACCTAAAGAACTACAGGCAATTAAGGAATTCTGAGAGCTGGAGAAATGATCTTCCCGAAGGAAGAGCACATTAATTTGCTATACAATACCAAATTGCCAGTCCTGAAAACACACATACAAGCAACATACTGACTGAAATGGTTATATTAGTACTGTATATGAATATACTTATATGTATGTAGGAACAGTTAGTGAATAATGAGGTCATGAGTTTGAAAGAGAGCAAGGAAGGGTGTATGGGAGGGTTGGAGGAAGGAAGAGGTGAAATGCAAGTTACATTAATCTCACAAACAAAATATATATATATATATATATATTCTTTGGATTTTTAGAGACAATAAGCATTACTGTCATAGAGCATTTTTAACTGACCATTGAAGGGAGATGCAAATCCAGTCAGAGTAATTTCCTTTGAATGCTTTCTTTTATACGAGGAAATGTCTTTGCCATTAGGAGTTGGGTAATCTGAAAGAAAATAATAAAAAAATGATATTGAATAGTTAAAGCTTATACTTTGGCTTTATCAAACCATTATAATTTGTTTCATGTTATATTAAATGACAACAATCCAGTTATATGTCACCATTTTCATAAATCCAACGATTTATATGAAAGTGGGAATGCTGAAACTTGAATAGGATGTCCTTGCCATGTTTAATCAGACAATTTCATTAGGATTTTAGAAAAAAAAATCTCACATTATAGGATGACTCACTGAGCCTTGCACATGGAGGAGAGACAGAAGGCAGTGGTTTTAGGCTTCCTGTTTGGATATTGGAGAATCCCTCTTTACACAGTAATTATTTCAGTGTGTTTTAAAGATACCACGTTGTCCAAAGTACCAGTGATAAATGGCTTCTGACAGAGAACAGTGTCTAAACACACTGGTGCCCCTCTGATCAGACCTCAAACCAGGTTGCTTCAGTCTTACCTCCTCTGCACTCTCACCAGTCTGAAGACCTTCAGTTTCTATAAATGGAGACTAGCCTTTGCCTTCTTGAAGGGCTACTGCTGTTCCTCTGGGGGACATAATCCCCCAGAAACACTGGAAAATTCAGTAACAGAAATTTCTGGGTAGATCAGGAAGAAGCCCAAATTAAAAAAAAAAAAAAAAGTAAAAAATGATTGGTCATTAGAAAGTTATTTTCAAACTCTAACCCCTAATTAATTTAAAACATTTTTAGTTCATACTATTTTTCATTTCTAGTTCTTAGGAATTAAAAAATGTACTCTGTCAGAATACAAAATTAACAGGTGTATAATTTGAGCACTTTTTGTTTTGTTTTGTGAAACAAATTTTGTTATTTGTGTTGAACACTGAGCCATTTATACTAATGGTCATGAGGGGAAAATTCATTTTTATCAGCTTGAACATACAAGCTTTTGATAAAAATAAGTGACCAGGCCCCCTGAATGTGCTGAATGTGGGTGTCAGTTGGGGAGGCCTGGGCAGTCTATGGGGCCTCTGGCAGTGGAACAAGTATTTCTTTTATTAATAATATAATTTAAAATTTTACATGTCGATTCCAGTTTCCTCCCTCCCTCCCTCTTACCCTCTTTTCCCCCTCACATCCATCCCCTCCCATCCTCCCACCCACATTCTACATGTAGGGCTATGCTATCCAGGTGGGGTCATATAAATCTGTCAAGTTATTTGAAGTAGGGACTAGGACTTCTCTCCTGTCTCTAGGTTAAGGGACTATCCCTCCATGGGGGATGTGTCCACAAGATCCTTTTGTGCACCAGGAATAGATCCTGGTTCCACTGTCTGAGGTCCCCCAGACTGCTCAGTCCTTCTAGCTGAGACCCATATTCAGAGGGTCTGAGTCAGTCCCATGCTGGAATCCCAGCTATCAGTCTGTTGGGGGGGGGGCACTAGCTCCTCCTTGTTCAGGTCAGCTGCCTTTGTGTGTTTCTGCAACCTGTATTTATCCCTAGTGCACGAATGGACTTTAGGAGCCCATTTCCCATGAAGGGATACCTCTCAGTCCCAAAAGATGTGACAGACTTTGATGATCCCTAATGGGAGGCCTCACCCTTCCTTGGGAGTGGATAAGGGTGCTATGGAAAGATGAGAGGAAGAAGGAGATTTGTAAAATGAGATTGTTTTTAATTTAAATAAAAATTAATTTAAAAATAAGTGATAATGTAATTATATCTAATATAAAAGATATAAAGAACACATGACTCTTTTTTAAATTTTATGGTAATTTGGTAGTCTTAGGCATTATGGATTATGCATATATATATATACATATATATACATATTCTGCTAAGGATGCTTGTTTTGGTTTAATATAACAATTTAACTCATTGTTGCACATGAAAAATTTATCATTCTGATAAATCATGCCATATTTTATGTATAGAAGTATGATAATTACTAATTGGCTAGAAAAATAAAATATTTTATTTGGTAAGTCTCATTCCCATAGTACACTTAAAATCTAAAGGGTTAATGACATAAATATTAGATGGGATCCTAGGAAAATTTATCTTCCACTCACAATGCTACTTAAATGTAGCTCCCTGGCAAGGCACTGAGTATCAGTAAGAAAGTTCAGTGTTACCAAAGGTTTCTTGGCTACTAAAGCCTAGTGTACAGCCTTTCTTAACTTTTATAAATAGTGGGGTTTTGTTATCATTAAACTGAAGTGGGTAGAGTTGATAGTTAGCTCAGTCCCATATCATCTGTCTTATTTATTATAATCTACATTTTAGAGAAAGTGTTTCTTAATAACTATAAAATTTCTGTGCATTTGGTGATAAATCTGGATTTACTTTAATGTTATACTAAGAGCAAATTTAAATAATATTCTCTTCAGAAACATGAAAATTTCTAGTTTTTTTGCTTGACACTGGAGGTATGTCCTTGATCCCACATATCTTTTACACACTATGTACAACAGGTCTACGGCCTGAGGCCATCACTAGGTTATTGTGTCTCAGGAAATCTCCTCGATGCCTTATTCGCATTTATGTGAAAAATAATAATAAAAAGAAATACTTTTAAAAAATGCAACCCAAGGTCGACTACTTGTGAGGAATTACTCCTGAGGTTGGTTGACTTCCACATGTACATTTATTTTATTCATACACACACACACACAACTTGCCTACACATAAACACTCATATAAGCACAGTGAAAACTAGATTATGGCAGCTTTTGATGGTGTCAGAGTTAAGGGGACTCTATTGGAAACATGTCAATTATATGCTAAATTGTATTATGTAGAGGATCTTTTCAAGGCTTTGAAGTTTTACATTTTGTCAAAGAGATGAGACATGGCATGGTAAGTTATAAAATACAATGCCTCATTTTTTTCTAACCATACAAAATAAAGGAAGAAGTTTAGATTTCTGAGTACAATGAATAAAGATTCAAAAAAAGATACAAATATTCAGCATTTCAGTAATAGTGCAATGCTGTTTATGATGTGTAAACAGCAAAGAATACATGTGGCAAATGAGAGAGAAAATTTGTGCAATTAAGGTATCTGTCATAGACTTGACATTGTTTAGGAAACCTGTTATGAGCAGGTTTCCCGCCAGCCTGGTCCCACAGCCGTGCCAGCCCCAAATAACACACAGAAATGCTGTATTAGATAGATATAATTCTGTTGGCCTGTTACTAGTTTCTCTTATTGTCTAGTTCTGTCTTAAATATTAACCCATTTCTATTCATCTAAGTATTTCCACATGGTCTTACCTTACCAGAGAGAGGGCCCAGAGTTCTACCCTGTTGGTCCTACATCTTGAAACTCCTCCCTACTTCTTCCTCTCCTCCTCGTCTCCTCATCCCGCCTAACTTGCTTTCCTATTGGTCAACAGTGGTATTCATTAACCAATACAAAAAAAAGTATTTACAGTGTGACTTCTCCCATCAGAAACCATTTTAATTCTTTGTGTGTGTGTGTGTGTGTGTGTGTGTGTGCATGCATGTATGTGCACATATGTGATAGCACAACATTGTAGAGCCAGTACTTTCATTCCAACTTTTATGTTAGTTACAAGGATCAAACTGGGGTCATGAAGCCTATGCAGTAAATTCTTTCACATGCTGAGCCATATAGCTGGCCCTTAAAGAGTGAGTAGTTGAGAACTTGAAAAAGAATATAAGCTTGTACTTCACATAAGGGGTTGTCCTGAGAGGCCTATAATCCCTTTAGGTAAATCACTTTATTTTAAAATATTGGGCTTTGAGCAGTGCAAGTCTCCAAACTAAGTCACTCCCATGTCTCATGCACACTCACAGGGTATTATCCTTTGTGTGTTGACAGCAATAATAAGGAACATTAAAAGTTGTATTACTAACTTTTCAGTGGGAGAAAGTGGGTGCATTGAGTTTAGAGAACCAGAAATGGGGAGTGCCAGATTCCATAGACTTTTCCATAGGTTCCTGTGGTGCTATATTAGTTATGATTTAATAAAGATTTCCTGAAGGATCAAAATACAAAGCCAGCTATACTAGTTAGCTATAGATGCTGGGCAGGAGACAAAGATGGATCTCTGTGAGTTCAAGGCCACCTAGGGCTACACAAGATTGAATCAATGTAGAAGAGAAACAGCTCACACAAATGATATCTCAGCACTTGGGATCCCACACCTTTAATCCTATGTCTAGGGATATATATGACACAGACAGATATTTAGTCTGGGGCATGTTGGTCTCTAGACACTGTTGGGCAATTAGTCTTCAGCCATGTTGAGGGCAGGACTGCTTCAGCCAGGGTACATGTAACAGTTACTGGCTTGGCTGCTTTGCTTTTCTGATGTTTAGCTTGAAGCTTGAACACCAATATCTGCCTCTGGGCCTTAATTTTTGTGTTACAGACTCCTCTCTAGAATATGTTTAATTATGTTCATAAAGGTCATTTTATACAAATATGAGAATTAAAGTTTTAGAGAAAAAATCCTAATCAGTTAGAATCACTTGTGGTTGTTCACAAATACTTTTGGCTGTGTCACAAGATAGCAGATTTTCTGTAAATACATATTTTCTAACTATTCTTTCATTTTACATTAGCCTACAAATGTATAATTATAATTAGAAATAAAAATAAGTTATAGCACTATAGATAACAGAGTGAGTGAAGAACAGAGTAACACGAGGAGAGGCCAGCCATTTGTATCTTGCATTGGCCTTAAGATCTCCTGCTAATTTGCTAAATGTTTGGATTGTATTAATTTTTATTTTGCTTTTAAGTCTTCTGTACTCATCTTATCATTCTACTAAATTAAGTAAATACTTTTTAGCTAATAATGAAGATTAAGCAAGGCAGTATAAAGCAGAAGCTATGTTTTTTTTCTTCTTTAGACAAATATGTTTTGATAGTAGTCACACTTTTGTATTATTATGGGATATTTAAATATGAGGATCCAAAGCATCCTATCATTATAGGCTTTGAATTAATAGTTCAAAAATGAATTGGATATAAAGTACTAGGTATTTACAATCTGAAAATCTCTCCTGATATTTCCAGGATAATCAGAATAGAAAAGGTTGAAATCATATGGTTAAGTAAGCGAAAGAAAACATTAATGCCATGGATGGGAGAACTCTTACAAGTTCCCACCTCACGAAGAACTACAGTTATTAAGGACCACTGAGAACTGAAGACTCAATCTGCTTCAGGGTGATCCAGTCCTAAGTGGTCAGTGCTAAACATGTATAATATGAGGGGCAAAAATAAAATCAATAAGTTGTATTTATAAATATATAATTATCAATAATTAAAGAATAAGAAGCAATGGATTTGAGGAGTCGGGGTGTGGGAAGAGTTGGAGGTAGGAGACAGGGACAATGATACATACAATATATACATATGAATGTCACAAAATAAATATTAAGAGAGAAATTGTCATAAGCCATATAAACCTCTCATTATGGTAAGCTAGTGAGAACAAAATTCTTAATAAGAGAGAGGGGAAAAAGGGAGGGATATGGAGAGAAAAAGTCTGGGTATATGTTTTTTAGATACAGGAGTCAAAAAACATGTAATTGGTAGAGAAATCTAATCAGACATAGGGGCAGTACTGCAGAGCTAAGCCTGCACTGAGTAAGCAGGAGATGGCACTCTGTTGAATGTTCTTTTGAGCTAGTACTTGGCAGTATTTAAAGACAGAAAACAATTAAAAGCAACAGTATGCCCATTGTAGGATAGGAGTGCTGGAACAAACAGTGAAAGAACTGACTGGATCAAAGCAGGCATGGAAAAGTGTTAGAAGTAGCTATTAAGGCTGTAGACATATGCTTCGTGTACATTTTCAAGGTAATAACTACCACATGTATCATACACAAAATACCACTGTAAGGTTTAGATTGTCTGTTGCACTAGTAGAAGACTGACGATTGAAGATGAGGGAGCTGAATCATGGCAACCTAGATACTTATAACACCACCAGCAAAATCTTCATTTGCATAACAGTGGGTCAGCATGGCCAATTGCCCCTTGAAGACAAGCCTTGTCAACTAATTTATGTGGCCTTTCACTTGTCATTGTGTCTTGCCTCCCAATCATGTAGACATAACCAGAAACTGAGTTGTTTTGGAAGTCCCCAACACATGTCTCTGGAGAGTTTAATTCCACAAAACCCCAGTTCCAATGCAACAACAGAATATAAACCCAATTTTTATAAACTCGAAGAATATTGAGGGTGGGGAATTTTAGGCAGCCTTAGTGGTATCCCAAAACTAAAACAACTAACAAACAAAAATCCTTTGCTCCATAAAGAAATGAAGTAGAAAGGAAAGAGATGAAGAGAAGGTATCTATCTGTATCATAAAGGCACACTGTTTAGACATCACAAAGAACTTGTACAGGTCATGAGGCAAGTTTATATCATTCATGCTATTTTATCTAATTTGACAGCTGATTGGCTGAGAATAATGAATGAAGAGGATAAAAGCTATTTGAGTGCCTTTGCAGTTTACAAGGCAGTGAGGTGAGTTTTGAATCTTGGAACCAATGGCCTTAATGTTGTAAGGATTTTGATGGGATCATGAAAAGAACTCCAACAGAAAATGTGTAAAACCTGATACTAATGGAGGATAGTGTTTGACATTAACAGTGACATTACCAACTTTACTTGTTGCTTGCAAGCTTCATCAAAGAAGCTTAATTTGTTTAAGTACCAAACATTTTTTTCTATAGACGCTTTCCATTTTAGATAATATCCCAGAGTGTAGGTGCCAGAGTAGGAACTATAAAATGCCCACATGTGGTGTTTTATGGGAAGAGTCTGATGCTATTATGTTGCTGTCACATGAATGCTTGGCTTTTAAGCTAGCAATACACACACTCACAATAAATGGCTTTTATGACCACATACACAACCCTGGTGCACAGAAAGTATAGAGGAGAGATTGCTTATTTTATGCAGACTTGGCATGAACTCTATCCCCAATTACAGGCAATAAGGGGACTGGATGAAGCCAATGAAAGCATAGGCTGGAAAATGGAAAAGATAACACAATGCCTTCACATAATAAAGACTATTATTGTTCCAATTGTAACAATATTGTTTTGTTTTTTTATTTCCCTCCATGATCTTAAATGTTTCTGTCCTCTATAGTGATGCCAAAATGTGAGCTGTCTCACTCATCAGTGGCAACTCTTTAATCTTTCTTTTTTGGCATAACCACACAGCCAAGGTAGTCATGGATGATTCATGCATCATTTCATGCTTGGTGGCAGACTTTTCCTTCTCCCCTAAAAACACCTAAGCCTTTAAGAGCAGAGTTGGGAAAAAGTGAAGGTCGGAGACAGATGTTCTCCTGTTGTTCCTGTTGAGGGTTTGTATATTTCAGCATTTCCAGATTTGAGCCGTGTGAAACATTTTCTGCAAAATAAGAAGCCAAGCCAAATTCACTGGGTTTCAGGTCTGTAGACAAAATGTGAACCAGCTGGATTTGATTGGTAACGTTTGTGTGCAAGAAAACTTAGTGGCAAAAATAAAGCCAGCATTCTCCCAAACTGGAATCGATGTGTCTTTAGGCTATCCCTTCCATCTATCTTCTCTGGAAAGAACTTTAAATTTTGAAAGGACCTCAAATAAAATGGTTCAGATAATCCCTTAGAGTATCTGTTTGAAATATTTGACAAAAACAAAACAAAATGAAACAAAACCAAGTAAGCATTAACATGTTGTCTATCATAGTCACAATTCAGAGGTAAGAAGATGCAGGGTCTCTACACAACCTGGATTCAAGTTGGTCAGATCATGTCTTCTCTACACATACTTTCAAAAACAAAAAACAAGATGCAGGCTCACTCCTACATAAATCCACAAACATAGCCAGCAAAAACCTGGCAGTAGTGACACACAAGGACAAACTCACTGGTTTTACAGATGGCAAAGCTTTACCCCATGTTCTAAGAAAGTTTAGATGGAAATTACTGTGTTTCTTTCGTTTGTTTTCATTCCCCTGAGACACAGTTTCTTTCTGCAGCCTTGGCTGTCCTAGAAATAGCTCTGTAGGCCAGGCTGGCCTCGAACTCACAGAGAGCTGCCTGCCTCTGCTTCTCAAGTGTTGGGATTAAAGGTGTTTGCCCCCACTACCCAGTTTACTATGTTTCTTATACATAGATTTAAGCATATAATAGAAGCAAACACATTCCATTATGAGAGGGCAAAACATTCACAATGATTTTCATAGTTTTAAAAACAAAGCAACAAAGGATAATCTAAACTAGAGAAGACTCATTTTACTCCAAAGAAAGAAATGATGTAATTTTCTCAAAATTTGATCTAGTCTTTGGAAGGAAATGCTCTTGGTTTTTTGTCTCTTGTGGCTCTCCACTGCAGATGATAACGGCCAGGACTCACCATACTGCAAGATTTACAATGACAATTATGGTGTACTCAAATCTTTCAGGTTGTATTTTTGGTGTGTAAACATGTAATACTAGCTAGCTGATAGGTACACTTCTCACCAAAGCCCAATTTTATAATGGCAAGTATATATTATGCACAATTTATTTCCCTTATATTTTTATATCACAGTCCATCACCAGAGGGTAATTAGAGCAGGAGCTCAAGGCAGGAACCTGGTGGCAGGTTCCTACTGATGTAGAGGTCATGGAGGAGTACTGAGCAAGGAGTACTTGCTCACTTATGGTTTACTCAGTCTTCCCTATTATGCCTCCCAGAACCACCTGCCCAAAGATGGCACTAAACACAGTGATGACCTGGATTCTGCCACTTTAATTATCAATCCATAAAAGGATTTAAATGCTTGTCTACAAGTTAATTCTTGTAGACAAGAAATGAAATTCTTGAAGACAATGAAAGAATTTCCTCAATTAAGATTCTGTCTTTAGCCAGCACTGAAATGACACTTTATCCTGATTAAAGAAAAAACCAACCAAGAAGATGTTACAATCCTAAACATGGATGTTATGAGTAGTTTTTTTCCCCGCCGGTCTTGTCCAACCACCGTGCCAGCCCCCAATAACATACAGAGACTCTGTATTAGATATAATTCTGTTGGCCTATTACTAGTGTTACTTATTAGCTGGCTCTGTCTTAAATATTAACCCATTTCTATTAATCTAAGTACTTCCACATGGTCTTATCTTACCAGAGAGAGGGAGTGGCATTCTGTTCTCTCTGTCTTCCATCTTGACTCTCCTCCTTACTACTTCCTCTGTCCTCCTAGTCTCCTAGCCCTGCCTATCTTGCTTTTCTATTGGCCAACAGTGCTTTATTCATTAACCAATACAAGAAACATATTTACAGAATGACATCTCCCATCACAATGATGCATTGAATTTTGAATTAAATGATAGCATATATAAAATGAAATTGATAGACATCTAAGAATATTTTACACAGCTATCACACAATATACATTCTTCTGAGGAGCCCATAAAAATTTCTATAAAATTGATCCCATACTGGAATATAAAACAAATCTCAGAATATAGAGAAAACTGAAGTAACTCCAAGTATCTTCCCTGACCATGATTCAATTAGTTCAAAAATCAATAGGAAAAGTAATTTAAAAATTACAAAAACTCATGGAGATTAAATAATGTCCTAAAGAAAAATGAAGGAAGAAATCAAAAAGGAAAAAAATTAAATTTCTAGTAATAAATGAAAATAAAAACAAGATGCCAACACCCTGTGGGAAACACTGAAAGTAATCCTCTGAGGGAACTTATTGCACTAAGTACTTACATTACAAAATGAATTAGAGCATAAATAGATAGCTTAAAGATGCATCTCGAGAGCTTAGAAAAATCAATAATAAGCCAACCCCACAACAATAGATAGGAAGAAATGAAACGAGGGGGAAAAATGAAGTAGAAACAAAAGTTACAACAATAACAAAAACAATTCAAAGAATAAATAAAATTAAGAGCTAGTTTTATGAAGATATAAATAAGATTAGTAGACCCTTAGTCAAATTAATCAAAACAAAGAAAAGATCCAAATTAATAAACTTATAGCTTGGTAGGGAGCACTATAACATGCACATATAGTAAGAGAAGAGAATACCTAAGTTGTAAAAACATACACTTAATTAAATTGAAAGCCTAAAAAAAAAATCGATGGGTTTCTGGATACATCTAAACCATCAAAATTAAGCCAGGAAGAAATCAACAACTTAAACAGACCATAATAAATAAGGAGATAGAAACAGTAATAAAATTCCTTCAGACTATAGAACCTAGGTCCAGATTGCTTCATAGAAGAATTCTACCAGAGTTTGACAGAACTAAAACCAATAATTCCCAAATTATTCAAAAATTAGAAGTGAAATGATCACTTCTAAACTTCTAATTCCACAGCCAGGTAAACATACAACAAAGAAATAAAATAAACCAATATCTCTTATGAATATATATGCAATGATTTTTAAAAGATTTTTAAAATATGCATAATGTCCGTTTATGCTGCATTTGTTTAATTACATAAAGATATGTTGCATTTGGTTCACCTAGCTGCCTAAGGCACCTGATCGGTCTAATAAAAGCTGAACTGCCAACAACTAGGCAGGAAAAGGATAACGAGAGGCTATAGCCAGAGAGAAAAAATAGGCAGAGAAATCTAGGCTAGAAAGATGAAGAATGAGGAGAGAATAAGGGAGAAAGAGAGGTACATGCCCGAGGCCAGAAGCCAGACAGCCACTAGCCAGACATTAGAAGCAGCAAAAGTAAAATATACAGAAAGCAAGGCATTGTAAAAGCCCTGAGGCAAGTTTTGATGAAGAGAAACAGGTTAAGTTGTAAGAGCTAATGAGATAAGCTTAAGATAAGGCCGAACGCTCATAACTAGTAATAAGTCTCCATATCATGACTTGGAAACTGGTTGGTATCCCAGAAAAGAAAGCCTGTTACAAAACTGAAAACATTGTTTGGTTTGCTTTCGTATTGCTACAATAGACACCATGATCAGAAGAAACCTGGGGAGGAAAAGATTTATTTTACTTTACAGCTTACAGTCTATTATGAGTAGAAGTCAGGACAGGAACTTTATGTAAGAACCTAGAGACAGGAACTGAAGCCGAGACCATAGAGGAGGTCTGCTTACTGGCTTGTTTCTAATGGATCATTCTGCTTGGTTTTCTTACAATGCAAGACTATCTGTCTACGGTAACTCTGGCTGCAATGGGCTGGGCCCTCTTACATCAATCATTAATGAAGACAATGCTCTGAAGACTTGCCTCCAGGCCAGTCTAATGGAGGTATCTTCTCACTTAACATCCCCTCTTCCCAAATGTCTCTAGTCTGTCCCAAGCGACAAAACTAACCAGCATAATGATCTACCCCAGTCACGTTGACTTTATCCTAAGAGGCAGAAATGTTTTAACTTAAGCAAATAAATAAATGTATAGCAAAGACCATATATAAAAGACAAACTCACAGCAAGGATCACCCTAAATGGAGAAAAACTGGAAGTAATTCCATTAAATTAATGAGACAGGGCTGTCCACTAGTCCCACTCCTTTTCAATATAGCACTTGAAAACCCAACTAGAGCCATAACATGGGGGGAAAAAAAGAAAACTAAAGGGTTCAAGGAAAAACAAGGAGTCAAATGATATTTATTTGCAGATGATATGATGGTGTCTTATTTAGGGTTTCTCCATGACCTTCCACATTGCAGTCGATCACAGAAGGAAGTCAGGGCAGGGACTCAAGGCAAGAACTGAGTAGAAATCACGAAGGAATGCTGCTTACTGGCTGGTTTCCTGTGGCTTACTCTGCCTGCTTTATATATATATATATATCATAGAGGACTACCTGTCCAGGAATGGTTCCACCTACATTGAATGGGGCTCTCCCATCTCAATCATTAATCAAGATAATGTTTCATAGACTTAACTACATGCCAATACTATGAAGGCATTTTTCTCAGCTAGGAGTCTCTCTCCCAGATATGCCTATGTTTGTGTTAAATTGACAAAACCTAGCCAGCACAAATAGGATACATAATAGAGTCCAATGGTTGCATCAAAGTATAAATGATCAACATGTTCATCAATAATAGGGCACCAAGTTCACTTACCAAAACAGGTTACTTTTCTGTACAGAAATAATAAACATGCTAAGAAGGAAACCATGGAATTAGTCCCATGTACATTAGCTTCTAAAACAGTAAGATATGTAACCAAGGAAGTGAAAAGCTTCTATGATGAAAATTTAAATCTCTGAAGAAAGAAATTTGGGAAGACACTAGAGGATCGAAAGTTCTCCCAATGCTCATAGATTGGTACAAGTAATATTGTGAATAATGCTGCCAGGCCAATCATACTACATCTCAAGGTATACTCCAGAACCAGAGTAATAAAAACAGCATTATAATGGCAAATACACTGAACAAACATGTAGGCCAATGGAACAGAACAGAGACTCAGACTTAAGGACACACCATAACAATCTCCTAACATAATAACCCAGAAAACAATTCAATGTTTTTAGCAGTCAGTGAGCTGCAAATTACAACTCTATTGAGATTTAATCTTGCCCAAATCAAAATAGCTAAGATTAAAAGGACAAATGACATCAAGTGTTACAAATGCTGTGGCTGCTGGGGATGCAAACTGGTGGTTCTGATATGTAAATTAGCATAGAGAGTAGTCAGAAAGCTAAAAATAGATCTTCCATGAGACCCAGTTTATAACATTCTCCAGTATATACCCGCAGGGCTTATCATCAGCCTAATACAGAAATACTTGCTTGTTCGTGTTCACTGATGCTCTATTCACCATATGTTAGAAATAGAAACAGCTTAGTTCATAAGCTGATGAATGATGGTGCTATGCTAGCAACCAGGGAAGAAAATTATCAATGGCACTAACCAGCTATGAATCCTGTCAGTGGAGTTGCAAGAGTTGTGGTGGGAAGAGTGGTTGTGGTGAATAAATAAACTTTGTATTCATGTATAAAATTGTGGGGGAAAGTTATAAAAAGTAATTCATACTTTTGAAATAATTTAATAAAATATAAAACTGGGCCTGGTGGCAAACATTAGGGAGACTGAGGCAGAAGGGTTTCTTAGAGTGTGAGGTCAGTCTGAGATTTTCTCAAGAAGATTTAGTGTGCTTTATCTCAGAGAGAACTAACACTTTAAAATACAATTTTGTACACAACGAATGTATTTCTGTTTAGTCTTTGTTGAACACATGCTGTATACAGTTGCTCAACTGTAACATGTATTTTAGAAGCCACTTCTTAGAGTTTGCCAAAATCATCTGCCTACAACATCACTGTGACAATGCCAAGCCTTTGTATTTCTGTGATTTTTCCATATTCCTCACGTTTACACTGAGTTCCAGACTCCCCATGAATTAACTCTGTAATTTTAGTGACAGCATTCTGGTTTAGAGATGACGAAGAGCGTGCCCAATAGAGACATGCTGGCGTTGTGTTACCTCCCCAAAGCCACACTCTTCACTAAGCTCTATTAATTTCCACACATGACAGCCAACCACGAGGGTTGTTTGTGTTGATCATAGTTTGTAATCCACATTTAAGAGTTGGCCTGAAAATAAAGAAAGCAGGAGAAGGGTATCTGTTTATATTTTAGGTTTGAAAGCAAATAAAAGTTAAAAACACTGGTTTTCTCATGAGATCCAAGCCCAAAGAAACATTTGGAATTCTAAGTCTATAAATTAAAATACATTAAAGTCAAAACTTAGAGAATTTACCATGGTTATACATATCTATGTCGATTTGTAACTGAATTCATTTTAAAGAAATGGTTTGTTTGTTTTTATTATTCTTTTTATTACCAACTTAAAATACAAAGCTTGATCACTAAAAGACAAAAAAGCCTTTTCAAATTATGGAAACAAGATCCTAGAGGAATAATCACAGAGTTCTAAAGGGAAACACATAAATTTATAAGTGAGTGTCTATGAATTTGATGACCTACAAATTCACCATGGAGCCATTTTAATCCAGAAAATACAACATATTTGAATGCTTAGCAACTACATAATAAATATGAATATAGACTAGAGAAAGTCAGTTGAATGTTTCTTGAAAACCAGAAGACTATTTTAGCACCTGGACTGAATTTGAAGGAAACTAAACTTGAATTAGGGTTTTGTGTAGACACCAAGAAAAAGTCAGTGGTTTTGGCTTGTCCAAGTGGTTTATTTAAAGACAGAACTTAACATAAAGTTCCTGGAACAGTGCCTTATGATTTGGCTATAAGAAATAGTTGTGTGTGTGTGTGTGTGTGTGTGTGTGTGTGTGTGTGTGTGTGTGTATGTATGTATGTATGTATGTATGTAAGGGAGAGAAGGAAGATAAAAACAACAAATAGGATTGGATGGGAATGCCTTTCACGGTTCACTTTACTCATTATTGTATTTCTAATGTATAATCTTCCTTTTTAGCCAGGCAATGATTTCATAACACTAAAAATTAAGACAGACATTTTAAAAGATAAGTTTGATCCTGTGCTAGTTCATCTTCACCGTCTTTATTGTTCTTAATATGAACAAATTTGTATGAGTACAGAAAAATATGTAATTTCATGCTCCACAGCATCCCACATACATAGGTGGGTTTAAAAGACTATCTCTGAATGCATTGACTGATGGAATGGGATTGTGGATTCATACCTTCACTGGGAAAGAGTTAGACAAGAATAAATCTTCTATCTGTTGAATACAGACAAATATGATAAATAAAACTGTTTTTACAAGCACTTTAATGTCTATGGCAATGAAGAAATGGGGCTATAAAATGGAAATAAATGCTAGAGCATGGAATGGCCAGAACGGTCCTTTTCTTAAGACTATGTATCCACTTAATACATAAGCACCCAAATATTTCATGAAAGTCAACTGGATGGAGATATCTATTGAAAACAATCTTCCAACTCTTGTCTTTTCAAGTAGATACAGCCAAAACATAGGCCAATTAGGTGATATGCACATTTAAGAACATAACTGCAAGAGCACAGTGGCTTATCTGCAGTGCTGACATGATCCCAAGTATTGACTTGAAATAGACACTTCTTAGAACTTAGAAAAGTAAATCAGCATGGAAAAAAAGTGTTAGGAAACAAAGAGAGCTAGTATTTGTATTCCAGTGAATGGCTGCAGCCTGCACTTGTTAACACTTGGTTCTTTTGCTTAAAAACTTGAATTAAAAAATTCTGGCTTAAGACAAAACATAAAAGATTGAGACTTATAATTGGAAAGCATTAATATTTGAAGATTCTGACTAACAAGGGAAAGAAAATTAATTGCATTCGAGGATAGGGCTGCCACCTAGATAGATTATATACTGCTTTGTTCACTCTTCTATGGATTTATTTATTCACACTTTCATTTGTTGTTAGAGTGACTGTTGTGTATCCATAGTTGTCTTAGGGGATTGGGCAAAATGTACACCTAAAGGTTTGCATGGATTTGTTGTTAGTATCCTTGCCTTTTTTTCCGTGTTGACCTTTTTTTATTCCCAGAGATGCTTCTGAGTATAAAAGAGGCACTGAGACCTAACACTGGAGACTGAAGTTTTCCCACATGTGGGTAAGAGCAATGGCTCCCAAGTTTGGCTACAATAAGAGTCATCTGGATGAGACTGGTTTTATATTAGAAATTCTATAAATATTTCTGAGGATGTTTCAAGTTTGAGAACCAAAACTTCAATATCTATTAATTCCCTTTGGCTTGGATCTGTGTTTGTGGCTATCGGAGTCTTCATTATAACATAATTATTCCACATAAATTGGGAGAACTTCTGCAAACATTTAATAGAAAATCTTGAAAATGTGTATAGTCTTTGTGAAGTATGAAACAAAACCCTGGAAGTCCAATTAATGAACTTACTTTAAATTCTAAATGGAAACAATAGTCTTTAAAGTAGTGTGTTTTGAAGGCATGCATTACTCACTATATAATAGTCATTTGATACACTGAATTTCTTTCTCAGTGTGGTGTACAGTCTCTGATAAATTCTCCTAGGAAAACTACATGACACATCTCTTGTGCTGTGGAACAAGGTCACACCACACATATAGCATGTTTACTGTTGGAAATATATCTCCTGTTGGATATTATTAGACCAGTTAGGCACCCCATTCTAGGAAAAGTGAGAGCAACAGCGTGCCAGTGCTTATGGTTTGTAGACATCTACCACACACCACAAAAACAGAGGTGGTCCTAGAGAGCAGTGTGAAAGAGAAGGCCTCCTGGCTGGCAGGACATGCATGGTAATCAATTTTGCTTTGTCTGGAAAGAGAAGGGGCTAAAAGGTTAATTTGTAGGTCAATGAGATGAAAGAACAAATATGGAAATTTATAAACATAGAAGTGATGGGGGAATAGCATGAGAGAGTAAAAACTAGTGGTGAAAAATGGGCAGATTTCTCTGGGAGACTCCATCCTCCATAAAAGAGTGTCACTCGTAACAAGGTAAAGTTAATGGGTTAAACAATGTAAGTCTTCAGGGTCTCTTTTCAACATCCCTATGCACATACAAAGTGTGTTGCTATACTGGAAAGGATGACATAGTCTCATGATGTTTATACACAGCGTTGTAGAGAGATCCAAAAAGAGCAAGTTTTAGTTCAACGAATTAGAAGAAAACTACCCATAATATATTTGTGCAGAATATTGACTTTTCCTGTTCTTCAAAAGTAATAGACTCTTACCCATAATCCATTGCTCTATGCTTTGTATTCTGCCATATGTGGCAGACATATTCAAACATAAATTTGTACTTCCCAGCATAATAATAAATACATTAGATCAGTATTGGGGAGACATAGCTTTATATATTTTGTTGGAGACACAGTGGCAGAGATTGGTTATATATGCACCAAAGTCTTTTCCCCTTCATACCAGGCACAGATGTGAACTGCTTCCCAGCTATTTTTGAAGATAAGTTAAAGTAAAAGTGATGTACAAGGTACTTAGAACTGACCTACCAAAGTATCCAAAGTAATTCTTGCATTCTTCATTAGCAGGGTGGATGTGGTAAATGGATTCTATGAACTCAGAAGAGAATTCAGCCACCTAGTAGGAATAGCTAGGTAGCATCCGAATTTCAATAATCTCCAATTCTCATCCCAACTGTCCTCTTTATAATAATTTTATGTTGGTGAGAAATTAAACCTTGTATTAATCTACTGATATTTGGTATTATGAGTCAAAGGAGGTGGTTATATAGGTACCTGTATAAAAATAGGCAGATTGAAGAAGGGCATTGCCACAGTAAGAACCTGAGATATGTAGGAATATGGACCAGTAGGGAAGGTGGGAAATGCCTACTGGGGTCTGGGAAGACAGACAGCCTTCATATTCTACAAAGACCTGTAATTCTGTACAACAAGAAAGTACCCATAAAACAACCCATAGTTCAGAGAGGATGTTTTATTTCACAGCATGGATGACATTATAAATTGACTATTCTACATTAGTATTGTGTGAGATTTTCCAATAAAAATGGTGACTTGAGATAGGAACTCATTAGTTTTTCAAACAGAGAGAAGAGGGATTACAATGTGGACTCTCTAATAATGAGGAAAGTCGACTGTAGGCCATGAGTAAGAGATAAGACTGAGCAGTGGCACAAAAGTCCCATCAAATCCAGTGCATAGCTCAGTGTGTAAGAGGGCAAGGCACTGACACAACAAACACAGGGGCAACTTCTATGGACTAGACTGGTGCAAGGCTAAGGGCACCAGGTAGAGACAGCTCGTTTTCTGGAAAACTGTCACTGTCACTAGCAAGAAGGGAATGACAGCACACAGAAACACACATGAGCTGGAGCTGCACACTCCTCTGGTATGTCCTATGAGCTGTTTTCACAAAACAATTTGGGAATCTCAAGAGAGTGATGCCAGAGTACTCAACCCTAACTAAGCCCCTGGCATGTTCTTTTCCCTACACTAAAGATTAACACTTTCTCTCTCTCTCTCTCTCTCTCTCTCTCTATATATATATATATATATATATATATATATATATATATAATTTATAGTCCATCTTCTCACTAGAGGTTGATCTGAAAGTGTGCTAAGTCCAAGGGGGAAGAAAAACAAATGAAAGGAAAGATTCCTCACAGGTAGGACAGCTTAAATTACAGATTTAAAAATCAATAAATCCTATTGAGCCTATCTTGATTATCCACATCCTTTTGTAGTTTGTTCCACAGTCTTTCCGAGATTAGCACTGACTTGCTTTGTTCCCTTCTCTATTTATAGTATGACAGTGGAAGATACTTGATAAATACCTGTATATTTGGTTTTAGTCACTAGCGGTTCCTCTGTACCATATAGCAGTCTCCAGCTATATTCTTAAAGGGAACACTAGAGAAGAACTATGCTGTACTAGCCAGCAGTGTTTGCTACATACCATCTTGGTCAATCCAGTCTCAGTAGAACCATGAGGTATTATCAATACATGATCATATCCAGACAAAAGTGTCAGGACAATGCACCCAAGGCCAGTGTATAAAACTGTTCAGGTAAGTAACTAAATGGTTAATGATTTGAGGATTAACATTTGTAGCTGATTTGTTGTTACATAACTGTGAATAATGAATATTTACAGCATGTAAACAAAACCTTTCATGCTTTTCATATTGAAATCAATAAATGATAATCAGTAGTAACTTATCAACTTAAAAAGTGTATCACTTTCTGATAAATGAGAAAAAAAGCAAAACCAGAACATAACCAAAATAGTAAATACAAATTGCCTTTATGAGGATTATGATGGTGGTTGTCTGGATTGCCCTTTTCTTTCTTTTTTTTTCTTTTTTTTTTTTTTTTTGGTATGTAGAAAGCGAGATGGATATGTATGTAGGTAAGTAGATATACAATCATTTAATCAGATAACTTACTGAAACACGATTTTCTCTGAAGCATGTGCTGGAAGGTCATGCACAAAGGCTCTTCATTCTGTGTGATGCTCCTGCAAGCACATGGCACTTGGAGGACTGTCCCAAAAGTCCCCAGGTAGGCGGCCCTGCAGCTGTCACTCCCAGAACATGTAAGGTCTTGCTTGCTTAATGTGCTGATGCAGGTCTCATCTTCTTGACACTTTCTTGTCACACGGGGCCAGCACTCTGACTGGAATGTTCGATAGTGTGTCCTAGAAAAAGATTGAAGAGCTGGAATCAGCCCATGAATAGAGTGCTTTCATGATAATATCTAATTATCTTCCACCTAGTGAAACACTGGCATGGGGCAAGATGAGGTCTTGATCCCAGTACAAAGCTAACTTTGTACTTTAATAGGTAGTATGGAGAAAGAAAAACAAACAAAACAAAACAAAAACAGTGCAACTGTGAAAATTACTGTCCTTTCAAGAGAGTTTCCTTCATTTCTATTTTTATCATGATGGGTGATGATTTGCAATACTCCATGATAGATTTATTGAAAAACTTTTAAGCCTCATATGACTTTGGAGCTAACATTTAGACACTGTCCCACACCAGGAAAATTCAAATAAATGCACCTCCAATCCAGACTTCCTACACAATGGGATGTGCTTTATTCTTTGTCCACTGTCCTAATTATACCAAATAGAATTTACAGAAATAATTTGAGATTTTTCTCTTGGACAGTAAGAACTAAAGGCTGTGGGGGCATGTCTCCTCAAAAGAGATTTCACAATTTCTTCCTTAAGTTACAACTTTTTCAGTCTACTTCTTACGCTTTTTTGGTTTTCTTTTGAGAGTATAATTTAACTATGGCATTTTCCCCTTCTGTTTTGAAAGAATAGGAGTTAGACTTCCTGGTAGACAGACAGGACAGACCACATGTGTTGGTAACCTGGCAACCTGGTAACCCAGAACTCCAGAGGCTGAGGCAGAAGAATTATCGACTCAAGGCTAGCCTAGTATACAGAGGAAGGCCTTATCTAAAACAATGAAAACCCAAACAACAAAAAAGGTTCTGTAATCACACGAATAAAAGGCTAATTAATTAAGAAGCTGATTGAGACAGCTGTGAGACAGATGACGGTTGGAAGACAATTTCATAAAGCCTGACAGACTGTAGGCCCCACATAGTAGAAGAGAACCAACTCAAGAAAATTGTTGGCTGCATGTACTTACACGCTCATGCATGCATACATGTGTGCATGCACACTCACATGATAAATATGATCTTTAAAAAATGATATAAAGGCTGTCACAGTTCAACATAGGGCATTTCTTTATTGTAAAAGCCTACTCTGCATTTTACATTTGAATTTCAAAAAGGATACCACACATGTACCACAGATTCACAATGGGAATTGTCTGGCTTTATTTACACCCTTTTGGATGATGGTGGGAACTCCAGCAATGGAAGGAGATCAAATGTTAGGACTGGACTATAATAAATAAGGTGCCGAAATAAGAAAGCAAGGTATGTGTGTTTTTACTCACCTGCATAATTCATCATTTCGGCAAGTGTGAATTACACTGAGGCAAGTGGGGGGTGGAACTATGTTCAGTGCACATGGCTTGCTGTGAAGAGTTTCTTTGGACTGCTGACAGGGTATATCAGATTGAGCACAGTCACAAAAAGCCAACATCTGGGCAGTGTTAAAAGGCATATTTTGATAGAAGAACCGTATGGCTGCTTGGCAATGTTTCACATCACACAGATTTCCATTTGCTGAGCATGCTTTAAGGTAAAGGGCCAATTGTGCATTACAAACCACATCCCCTACGCATGCTTCTGTCACTTCCAAACAAGACTGCATCTGTCTGAGTCCTGAAAGCAATAAAATGCCCAGGTCATAGAAAAATAATCATAAGGTTGTATCTATAGAATCTGCAAATAAAACTCTGGGAATTCAATAAGCTGAGTACAAAAGTGAGTCAGGGTGCTACGGTTTCTTTAAAATTATAAATTTAGTGAGGCTTGAGGGTGCAACATTTGAATCATCTTTCATCAATACTATGTGTGGTGATACAGGCTGGTGGGGAATGCAGAGGACCAAAATGAAACTTTAGGGAAAAAGTATCTGACTCTAAGTTTCTTAAAACAAGCAGCAAATCTTCAGAAATAGAATTTGAACAATGTAACTTATTGTGAGCTCATGGTCATGAGTCAAAATCATTGTTCTGTCACAGTTAATTAGGGATGGATAAGAAAATCTGAACAAAGGTGCTACACAGTAATTTCTGCCTATAAAGATGCTCATATTCTGATATATATACTGTTACCTCTACCATCACTGCAGGCATACATAAAACAGTTGGCTTGTATGATCAAAATATACTCAAAATTTACCCAACTATTTATTTCAATATAAGAATACTTCTCAAAATATCTACAAATAGATTGCAGAAAGGAAAACAGTTGCTTTCATAATCTTCGTTGGAGAGAATGTCATCATTTTGCAGCATGTTTTTTTATTGCAACCTTTAAAGTTCACAGATTATTTTGTATCAGCCTATAATTAAAAATCCTGATAGTAATATTTAAATCATGTCATCCAGTAGTTTATACACATTACCATGATGTAAAGTAGTCAGATCCCATTTGTATATATTATCCTTTTTCATGTTATCTAGAAAGAAAACAAGAAACTATTTCACTATTGTGTAGCTTTCAAAATTTCCTAGAATCTATGAATGCATAGTCAACCAAATATGTACAAATGTGTAAAACATTTAGTTAATCCTTGACATGTAAAATTGTTTAGAGATAGATGAAGAAAAACCATGTAAGTAAATTGAAAAAGGCTTGTTTTGTGGATTCAGTTACTTGAAAATGTAAGCTAATGCTAATGACCAGGCCAGGTACTTAGTGAAAAAAAAAAGAAAAGAAAAGAAAGAAAGAAAAGGAGGAAAAAAGAACAGGAGTGTTTTATGAAGAGAGGAAGAGAGAAAGAAAATAATAGGAAAGGAAAATAAATTTCCATACCAACAGGATCATACATCAGGTAGAAATACGGTTTTATTTCTATATTAGTACCTCTATATTAGTTCCTCTATTTATCTTAGTCTCTATGAATTTTAGGATTCACAAAGGTAGAATTAGAAAATTTCCTTGACAGAATCTTCCATTCCCCAAGCATTAGTTGGGTTTTGACTGGGTACCAAATAGCATACTAGAGAATAGAAGTATGCAGTACTTACGGCTGATATTCCACAGCTTCCTAGGAAATAAACACAACTAAAGCCAACACAAAATATAAGATGTAATAACAGATTTGTGGAAAGGATATTAGGGAAAGCAATGATAAGAATTTTGTTTAGAAACATTTAATTAATGTACTTTTTTGCTATTGTTTCTAGGACATCAACTTTTTTCTTATGTAAACATCCTCTCATGACTAAATTTGTCCTTGTTGGGCTGTCTGTGCTCCTTGTTCATCACCCCACTGAAGCAAAAATTGTACTATAATAAGCAAGTTCTTTTCAGTGCTGTGTGTCTGAAACTCCTCAGACTCTGCACTGCCCTAGCTGTTGTTATTGTATAATTTTGACTTTCTGTTAGTTAGGTAAAGAAACATCTTTTCTTCTGAGATCCAGCCTCTTGTCTTTCTGAGGAAGAGCTGACTTCTTTTGCCATGGTACTAAAATTAAAATAACATTAATTTTATTTAATACCTATATTCAATTCAAAAAATAGAAAAACAAATAAAAGCCAGATATCAGATTTTCTAAAGTACAAACACAGACATACTAATGTAGACAAACATCACTATTTGGTCAAATTAACAAGTTGTGTGCTATAGACTAAAACATATTCAAGAAACTATCCCTGACCCATCAATTTGTAAGCCCTTTATTGTTATCAACTGAATGTCTATGCTCTGTTTTCTCAAACATAAATGTTAAAGCTCCAACCTCAAGTGTGTGTGTGTGTGTGTGTGTGTGTGTGTTTTTAAGGAGTCTGAGGGACAAATAAGGTCATTATGGTGGGACATTGGGACTCATTTGTTGGCTAACTGTTCTTAAAGAAGAGGCACCATATGCTTCTTCTGTCCCCTTTCTTCTTTAGTACACATCAAGAAAGAGCCACATAAGGACATGGCAAGAGGCTAAGGAAGAAGGGAGAAGACCCTGCTTGGCTATCAGGGCTTTCTCTTTCCAAATGAGACATAAAGCTTCATCCCTCCACACCATTTTGTCTATAGGGCTTTGTTCCCAACCTGCATAGAACAACCAACTCATTGTGTGAGTAGTTATCACCTAATAAACAAAATATTTACTTTTAGTATAAAAAAATGAACTTCATTTCAGATGGTATGCTATTTTTGCATGTCCCATGCAATTAAGTACAATAAAATGTCTGCATATTAAATGCAATCATCATGTCATTTCATATGTGTATTTGTTATATTTGTATGTGTATGCATGTATTTTTCTAAAAGGATATTGTCAACAGTAGGTTCATTATTGAATGATAGTTAAAAGACAGTTTGTTCTGGGACCAAACAATTATACACCAACCAGACCTGTAGTTGAATTTTATAATCATATACAAACACATTAATAGTTACAAAGCATTTCCTAAATTTGTGTCAGAATCTCTCCCATTTGTCTTCTCTTCTTTAACATGATGGTACCTGGAGCTAATTGCTTTCAAATATTTGATTTAAAAGTTATAATCTTATTAAATATGCTTGTAATAAGTGAATATATTTCTATAAGATGATAAATCAAATTAAATATAACCGCAGACTGCTTTTCTCCTAATATTTAATGTAAATATCCTCAAAGTGAACCAAAAGAGTCACTTGGGGGAAAGAGGGGTTCGGTGTCCTGAAGTCTGGCTCTTCTGTAGTCCACTTCCCAGCTTTGTTGTGGACGGCTGCTGACTTTCATTGTGGAATCAGGGAGGGTGTTTTTATTGATTGTATCAACTTCTACATTTTCTCTTGTTGACCTACATCTATCAACAGCTTGGGAATTTGGCATCACCTCACCCTGCTACCATTCTGGTCTAAGACACCATAAACTTTTTTTTTCGGTTGTTAATCATGATTAGTTCAATAGGCTTATAATATTCTCTTCTTTCTCTCAGTTTTCACCTTCTATGCAAATCTCATGCCCCATGCCATATATGGAATCAAATATAAATTTCATACTTAGAACTTGAGATCATCATTTGGATATCTAGCAAACATTGCAGACTCAAAATGTACACATATGGATCTGGATATCTCCTCTGCACTCCACTAAAGCCTAATGAAAGGAATGACAGTGGTGTCTTTGGAGTTTGTGGTTCAAGAAACAAAACACGAACCAAACAACTTTAGAATTAACTTCAACTCTAGTTCATGCATTCCCACATGATTCACGAATATAAACATATTCAGAATCTAACGTTTTTTTTTTAATGTATATATTGGTCTGTCATCTAACATTAAAGTCTCATAACAGTCATGAGTACAGTTGAGTCAGAGCTCACCTTTATCTGATGCTTTCTGAGGTATAGTGTTGACCCACAAGGTGACTGACTTACCTGGACTATCATCACTCATATCCATTATAGATGCACAAGAGGAGGACAAAGTGTTAGTCCCTTGCCTTAACAGGAGAAAATTCTGCAAGTCCAGTACTGTGGGCAAGCGACCAACTTCTTGTAGCATTTCAGCATCTCTATCAAACCCTGTGTTTCTTCCCATGACTTTGCCTGCATTCATCTCAGTACTCAGTACTGTGCATGCAAATTGGCTTCTTCACAACCTGTTTCTCTAGAAAGTGGGACAAGAAACATGGAGAATAACTATCTCCATGTTTTATCTGTTTCCTTTTTTTTTTTTCCGAGACAACATCTCACTATGTAGCTCTGGCTGTCCTGAAACTCACTCTGTAGACAAGACTGTCCTTGAACTCACAGAGATTTACTTGATTCTGCCTCCTGCCACTACACCTGGCTGTTTTTTTTTTTATTTTAAAATTTCTTTAAAATATAGCAATCTTCTCCAATGAAGGACAGATTTCCTCCTTTCACTATTTAACACATTGTAAATGTTCCCTAAGCATTTGGTTAATGAATATGTGAATAACTTAAGTTGACAATATGCTAACAAATTAAGTCACATTGATTCAGTCTTCCTGATATCCTTTGTCTGTTACTGTATGGAGATTTACAAACATTTAATTTCCAAGAGAAAGTCAATAATAACCTTCAAGGTAGCAATGACAAATAGAACCAAAAATTAAGTATTCTTTAGTTAATGCTTTTTTATGATTATGTTTATTATTCCTAAATTATTCCTTTAAGTACCAACCTGAAGCAATGTCCTCCTTGAGTCTATCTTCATTGTCTTGGTTGTCTTGACTGAAGGTGGGAATTTGATTGATTTGAGTATCCTGTATGCAAATGTCTTCAAATAAGCCTTTCCAAATTTGAATACAGTTTCCTTCTAAAGGGAAACCGCACTGACAGTCCCACAAAACTGTCTCTCTCAGACTCTCTCTTAGGGCTACACACAACTGTTGACCACTAAGGGTGTGGCATTGTGCTGTTCCTTTGCCACAGGCTTTCCTAAAGTTCTCATGGAGCAGAGAGCAGTTCTCAGATTCCTGGCAGGCCTCTGCTGCTGTGACACAGTCATTCTTCCTTTCAGCCATTAAAGATGTATCTTTCCTCTGGAACCCTCGTGTGACATTTGACCTTGGCACCAAATCAGAAGGCAGAGTTGACTCCTCTATAAATGAAATAAAAGAATTATTTAAGTCCATTTATCTTTTATGTGCTCATAAACTCTTTAATGCCTTTTTATGAATATAGACATATTTTATAGATATTTCAATATCTTTTAAAAAATACCTGAAAATTATTTTAAGGGATCTGTTTCAAATGATCTGAAATTTAGGAAAATTGACACATACGTTTTCAGTTACAGATATTAGTACTGGATTTCTCTTGGAGATACTTTGTCTTCATTGTGTTTTGATAATTGCTATAAATTCCAATTAATTTAAACGTGCAAATTTAATTCATTATTTCCCATATATATTTTAAGATTTTTTATTTCCTTGTGGAAATGTGCCTTCACTGAAAAGCTTCTCAGATGTTTTTCTTATTTCTCTTTTTGTACTCTTTAAGGTGTTTACTTTTCTAATTAACTTAGCTTCTCATACAACTAAATTCCACACATATTTATCCATTCACATAGAATGAGAAAAGGTAGATTAAAATATATACATATTTGCAATTTATTTTGCTTTTACACATAATAAAGTAAAATATTTTTGCCATACTCAATTTTTACCATTGGAGATGATTCTCCTCTAGATAGAGCCAGTAACCCATATTACTTTCATTCCAAAAAAAAAGACAAGAAATGCAACTTCATTAGAAAGTTCTGGGTCCTTTAGCATGAGCTTTGAGGTCTGTTTCTAAAATGTTTGCCTTCTTCTGAGGTACTTCAGATGACCTCCACTGTGAGCACCTCAGGGACATTCCCATTCTTTCAGTGTCTTCTTTTTTATTTTAAGTTTTCTTTTGTTGGTTTTATAACATAAATGTTCCTCACAGTTTCATTTTTTTCAAATGCTTTGTATGTATATGAGATAAGCACCACATAACTAACTTCATGTTACTTATGGTAGCATTATAAAAAAGTGTCCATAGTTATAACTGGAATATGTCTCAAAACACAAACTATTGTAGCATTCAAGTAGTTTTCAAATAGAAGTGATGGGAGATGTTATTCTGTAAGTATGTTTCTCTTATTGGTCAATGAATAAAGTACTGTTGGTCTATAGGAAAGCAAGCTAGACGGGACAAGGAAACAAAGAAGAATCTGGAAGATGTAGTAGTAGGAGTCAAGATGTACGACTTGATAGAAGAGGTCTGGACTGGACCCTCTCTCCAATAAGATAAGACCACATGGAAATGCTTAGATTGATAGAAATGGGTTAATATTTAAGACAGAGCTAGCCAATAAGAAATGGCTAGTAACCAGCCAACATTTTCATAATTAATACACTGTCTCTGTGTGTTATTTGGGAATGACATGGCTCTGGGACAAGGCTGGTGGGAAAGTACACATAACATAAGAGCTCACTATGAATTCTATGTGTCAGATTCTGTAATAAGAACAGAGACCATGTCAGCTATCAAGCCTGGGCATGCATTGTGAAGCATTTGTATATGAGGCAGACCTCCTGTAATTAGACCAATCATATTGGTCATTGAATATTTTCTAATGAGCTTTACATCTATCTAAATATCAATTTGTTTTATGGTATGCGTCATACCATAACTATATGTATTTAAAATAAGCCAGGTTAAATTATATAATCCTACTAAATATCTGTTTTACTCTGTCTTAGCTACTAAATAGCTTTACTCAGTGTTATATCCATTACACCAGGAACTATGATATGTCTATCTATATTAACTGAATCTATTTAATAAATGAACACATGATTTTAATGTTCAAACTTTGAGAAACTGTTTATACAATATACTTGATAATAGTATATTAAGTTTCAGGTACTTTGACATAATCAAAAATGTCCAAAGTTAAACATGTAAGTTTATATAAGCTGGGGAGTGTTTTAGTGATGCCAAGGAAAGAGGAAAATATTTTTTTTTTCTCTGCAGAGTAATCAAAGGGTTTGCAGAGAGTGCTGAGACTGGAATAGAATGAACAATGAGACTAAAGTTATCATGTTCCTTTTCTCTCTAAACTGAATTGTAGGCAGTCTGTTAGGTGCCCTTTGGAACTGTAACCCTCAAATAGTCCATAACGAAATACACTTGAGAGAACATTTAGATTTCCATCTCCAGTCATCGGATAGCAGGGATCTGTTGCCTGGATTATGCATATTTCACATTGCAATGTTCATTGAATTTCTATTCTGTGAAAAAAAATTTATGTGAAATAGCTACAACTTCTATGCATTTGTTTGTACTTGGTAACTGATGATGTTTTTGGAACATGAATGAGGATGGCCAATAAGTTACAAGTTTACTGTCTTGGAAAAAAATTGAGTTGCTATTTGAATAAAATTTCAAATGATTGTAACTCACTCTACATTTGTCCTAAAACTAAGGAAGACACACATTACCAAAATAAAGACATTTCCACACCCATTTGTACTGACTTTTCACAGCTATAATGGTTGCTATTTTCTGTAACTTCTTTTTTTTTTTGAGTTTTGAAATTTGATAGATTGTAGGTTTTTTCCCTATTGTTAAACATGGTATGAATGGTAGAAAAGAACTTGTAGGGAGGAGGGGGCTAAGTGGAAGAAAGGAAGATTGATTAGAGAGGATGGATGTTAAAGTAGTCACAATACCCTTGTGCTACATAGCTTCTCATCAACTTGATAACTTTTGGGTTCTTTAATTAGATAGTAAAATTTTGCAAGCAAATGTTATTCTTCATAATTTTTATATGCTTTCACATACATTTCCAGCTGGTCATCAAGTCGTCAGGATTACAATTCATAATTTTTCAGCTGAAGTATATCTTATAATTTCAGAACAACTATGTTATCTTGAAAACATGTCACTTCTTATTAGTTTGGACATGGGTGATCTCTTACTTTTTTTTTTTCTATTCTCTTTTAATCCCTGGAAGTGACTTTTTTAAAAGGTCAATTGTGCATTTCTCTGTTTCAAATGTACAACAGCTCCTCACAGTAAAGCATCAAATCTAATCTCTTTAGAAAGGCAAGTCCAAGTTTCCCGATTTACAGTATTTGGTTTCTTTCTCACATCTTGAGATGCTTCTCCATCTTACAATGAAGCACAACAAAGGACTTGTTGTTCCTCAAATGGTGTTGCTTCATTTTATTGCCTCTAGTTGCAACATTTATTTCTGTTTACCCCCTAAGGAGCCCAATTCACCTATCTGCTACCAGTTCTATGAAGGGTTTGAAGCCAGTTATTTTCTCTGCTATGACGTCAAGTACCCTCTGTGCACGGTCACTGTGGATGTACAAAGTGAATCTTTGAGTCTTTAATTAAGAATTGAGATAGTCTGAAATAGGTTTCTTGTCTTTAGAACTAAACTAGAAATCAACAAGAAATGCATCTAGGAAATTTCAGGTATCTGAGAATTAACAACCTTCAAAATGAACTATACATTAAAGGTATAAAGAAGATAATTTGAAAGGACATTCAGGGGAACTCTTCTGAGAAGTTCTTTGGGGCCAGCACACAGAGGCTGTAGTTGAGGGGAGCAAAGGTTACATCTCATGAGGATGGCTGAGCTTGGTAATGTGTAAGGGGCTACCACATGGCACTGGTTTTGAAGGCATAAAGCAGTCAGGGGGAGCAGCTGAGGCTTGGCACTATGTGGCTATGATGGAATCCTTTCAGAGAAGTCAGGAGGCCATTAGTAAATGTTCAATTTAAGATGAAGTAAATTGATGGGGTCATGAAGAGAAGCTGAGGTTTGCCACCAAATACTGGGGTCAAAATCCCTTCAGAGAGGAATCATAGTGGAAACCCCAGCATGTTAGAGATGCTAGGACATGGGATGTCCACCAAAGATAGCAGTATGTTTGGAGTAAGCCTACAAGATGAGCTGTGTGTTTGTGTGTTCTGTGGATGGCAGAGCCACAAATACAGAGTTTTCCAAGCCCTTTGTAGGTCAGAAGACTGTGAATGAATCACAGACTCAGACATTGAAATAGTTACACTGTTGGAAATTTGGTTTTGCTTTGATCTGAATGCAACTGTGCTCTGCTTTTTACCCTCTCAGAAAAAGAATTATGTAAACTACCAAAGAAAAAATTCATTCAAGATTCTGTATAAAATGATCGAAAACTGAGTGCAAAGGCAATTTTTCTTATCTTTGTATTATTTTTATTATTATAATTATAAAATAATATATTTTATTTATTCTTTGAAATTGTAACACATGTTCACAATGTATTTTGATCATAAACACCTGCTACAGATTTCTCTATCTTCCCCTAAGATCTACCAAATTGTCTCACTCCAGACACTATTTCCGCTTCTTTATTATTTTATTATTACTACTACTATTATTCCACTGAGTTAAATTAATGCTACTTGGGAAATGGCTTTGGAAACATTCATTGAGCATGGGCAACCTACCAGCACACTATCTCTGAACAAATGTGATTCTCCCTGTCTTATTAGCCATTAAATGTCAATTGCTTCTCTGTTATGGGTGGGGCCTTGGAAGTTCCTCTCCCAACCATATTGGAATTTTAAATGACATTATCTTGTGTGGGTCTTGTGCAAGCAACCATGGCTGGAGTGTGTTAACGTGAGCATCAGCTGTATCATGTCATGTCTAGAGGACAGCATTTCACACCTCCTTCCCAACCTCCTTCACTTACAGTCTTTGCACTCTTTCTTCCTCAGTGTTCCCTGAACCTTGATTTGGGTGGGGGTTACAGGTGATTCATCCACAGATGAGCACTTGTCATTAAAAAAGTTGAAAATGAAGGCCAACTTATAGTTAAATGAACCCAACCAAATATGAGAAAGACACACACACACACACACACACACACACACACACACACACACACACCCCTTCTACAGATATTAAAATGACAAGCAGAGAATACTAAGAGTACCATATTACAGAGATGTACAGAGATAGAAGTCATAAAGAGTCACATGGCAAAACTATAAACCTATAAAGAATGGAAGACAAACTACAAATTCTCACTCATGTCACAGAAACTAGGCCAATTCTATAACAATCATATTAATTTATATTTTTATATATCATATGATGAATTGTGCAACTGTAGTACTGTTTAAACCAGTAACAACTGGTTTAAACTGAACAAAGCAAGAGTATCAAGTCTTCCTATACTGTTCTAAAGTATAGAAAAGAAAGTACTTTCCAATTTAGTTTTAAAAGTCAGCATTAGACATATAACAGAATTAATAATGTAAGAAAATGTGTCATTATTGTGCTTTAACTCAGTTATATCAATAAAATATTAGCAACTTAAATGCTATAAATATACTACAACAAATGAATGCACAAAGACTGAGGGGGATTTAGTTTTGAAATAAAGAACTGATTCAACAAATATTACCTGTTTGATTGATGCATTTTTTTCCAAAAAGTTTGTTCACTGTGCAGTGGAGATCATCGCCACAAAGACACTCTTTAAACTGGAGATTTGTTTCCACCAAAGACTGGACACTCAGTTTACAATGTGATGAGTTATTTATCTGGCAGGAGTCACCTGGATTTTATAAACACATATAACACTGAAGATATTTATCTGAATATACATTTTAGTTCTCCTTTTCAAAGTGCTTTTAGTACATCAACACAAGAAATTAATGAGTTTAGTAAGATTATCTTGGTTTGCTAAAGGATGTTCATAAAAGGGACTTTGTGTCTTCCAGATGTCTAACAGTAAACAAATATTATTATTGCCTATGGGATGTACTTTAATATATGAATATTAAGTTTGATATAGTTCTCTATATAGGACTCAAAGTACTATGTCCCTTGGTACTTAATTTCCCAGAAATCTCCAAAAAATTCATTTTGTTTGTCCCCCAAACACCGAGAGAATCAGAATAAATTAGGATCTGTTGAATACACATAAATTCTGGGGTCTGTTTTTAAGCAATCCATGATTGAGAGTTTTTATATAATAGCATCTTGATCAATGATGGAGTTGCTAGTATAACTACTAAGATGCCTTCAATGCTTAGAAATTACAAATATCAAACAGAAAATAGAGAAACTTGACTATACCTCCTAGGGTCATTTTATTTTGCTCTCTTATCTTCCCAAGAGTGTTGTAATTTGGCTGCTTTATATAGCAGGCAAATGCCTACTGCTGAGCTACACGTGGATCTCCAGATTCATTTACTTATTTAAACTTTCTATACATTTTAATTAAAATATAATTACACAATTTCCCCCTTCCCTTTCCTCCCTTGAGCTCTCAAATCCCCTTCATTCTACTCTTGACAGTCTTTTCTTCTCTGATTATTATTGTTGACACATGGAAAGATAATTAGATAAATAGATATGTATATGTTTGCACAGACACATACATATATGCATACATGCATACATGTATACAACCTAAAGAGTCTGTTTTTATTGTTTGTGTGAATATGCTTTCAGGGCTGATACTTTGTATTGGACAAACAATTAGTCCCCTCAACCCTAGGAAAGATTAACTCTCCCTTTCTCAGCAGTCTTGAGTGGCCTGTAGTTTCATTTCCAGGTGAGTGATCCCCTGAGATTTTCCCTTTCCTCACTAGTGTGTCTATTAGTCTTGCCATTGTTCAGATCCTGCTTATACAGCCATTTCTATGAGAGATTGTTTCACAAGAAGACTTGGGCAAGATATGCATACAGGTGCAGTAAGTGGCACATACTTGTTGGGATAACCAGTAGTTCTCTAATTGGAATGAAGACCCACTCAACAGGAAAGAAATCATGCCTGGTACTAGAAACCTAGCCAACTTCCCCTGACTAATGTGATCATGGATCTTAGAAGAAAATCTACTACTACAAGTTTGCTAGACCTACTGCATTCCAAGTCTTATTCTTATATGCAGAAATAAATGTTGCTATCAACTCATCAAAGAAGTTCTCCTTTCCTCTTTCTTTTAAGATTTACTTTGTTTTATTTGGGTGCCTGAGTGTTTTGACTCCATGAATGTCATGCCTGGTGCCAATGGAGAACAGAAGAGGGTATAAGATACCCTGGAACTGGAGATATAGACAACTGTGTGCGTTTAAAATCTAATCTAGGTTCTCTGGAAAGAAGCCAGTGCTCGTAACTGCTGAGCCATCTCTCTAGTCCCAAGAAGCCACTCTTTTTAGTAAATGGATACCATCACAGAAAATCACAACTGGATACACTCCAGACATCAATAAATCATGCAGATAGGTATATCAAGCCAGCCCCTGTGGATGCACCTATATCCCAGTTCTTGCATCTATGGCTCATGGAGCATCAAGTGAAAGAGAGCAGAATATATATTCTGGTTCTGGCTATAAGAGCCAGAATACCCAGAAGTCTGATGTAGAACAGCCTAGAAGTGACTTTTTAAACAAAATATGTATATTTAGTGTTTCCTCCTTTAGAATGCTTCCCCAAATTCTTTAAAGCTTGCTGTATTTTAAATGATGATCTCCACACAGTGGAATGTCAATGCTTGCTGTTCAGTAGTATCAAACTCATCTTACACAGATTAACTGGGCTGCATCTCAGTCTCAGATATTCTGTCCCTTTAACTATTTTTTTGCAATCTATTTTATTGTGCTTATTACTCTAAAACTGTATTAAAAGACATGTAAGTGGTACTAAATTGTTTTTTATGAAAAGTTAAAGTTCCCCCAAGGCTTAAAAAGCATTTTATAAATAATGTTGAATAAATAAGTCATTTCTAATTACCAGTATTTTATTTTCTGGTTAAAAATTAATTTGCCTCTAATCTATATACTTTTTCATTAAAAAACTAATTGAATTTTTTCATTTGTGTATTTGGGAATATTTCTCTCAGCTTCATATGCAGAATAATTACTCAGATATTATAATGTATTGCAAATGACTCAGATTTATTTACTAAAATAATAAATAAGTTTTATTTCATGACATATAACTATATTTTAATACCACATTTAAAGTTGCCTTGCCCAATATAGCTAGACGTTTCATCATCATAGCAAGTAAGATTTTTTTTTTTGTCATCTTCTGACCTCATCTTAAAATGCTTTATTCTGAGCAAATGTGAGAGCACTGGGTTGGACAGTTGTAACTCCCTTATGAATGGAGATATTTCTCTTCTTTTTCCAGGGCAGAGAAGTCCTCTGCAAAATACTGTGGAACCCTGCTGATGGAGACCCTGGCATTGTTATGACTATAGGTCACTGCCTTTCACCTAGAACACTCTGTGCCAGGATAGGTGAGATTCACTAGCAGGGTATTATCCAGTATTTGTAGGAAAGGTGGAGAAACATTATGTCATTTAATGAATTTTTCATTTTCCCTTTTTAATCTCTCATTTTGCACAATTTCCCCAAAATATTTAACTATAATAGTCACAATACAGAGAAAATTAAATTTGTCCTAATGACAGAATATAATTTTTAAAACAACTTTGGCATAAAAACACCAAGGGAATGTTTCACTCTGTAGCTGGTCTGTCAATCTACTTTTAGAGAATGCGAATGTACTCTCAGCAGTGTTAATTCAGCTACCCGTGTTCAGATGATTGAAAGACCCCCACTCAAGGCTAATAGCTTAAGGCCTGGCTTAGCAATGGTAACGCCATTTTGCAAGGCTTCCACATAAACAAGTAAAAGTACAGGACAAGGTCAGTACTCACAGGCTGCCACATCTGGCCTTGGGAGGGGAGCAGAGAGTTCAGAGAAAAACCCAAACATGAGCTAAGTCAGCTATTATCAGATCCCCAAACACGTAAGAGGCTTGTCCTCGGATGGGATGACTCAATGCCTTATTTGAGCTGACCAATGGGACCCCTGTAACTATGCATCTCGCTTCTGTACCCGCGCTTTTGCTACCCAGCCCTATAAAAGTCCCTCTCCCCAGCCTGTGGGCGCGCAAGTCCTCCTAGAGACTTTGTTGCCCACAGGTACCTGTGTATCTCAAATAAACCTCTTGCAGTTTGCATCTGCATCCGTGGTCTCGGCTTGGTCTTTGGGTCCAGGGGTCTCTTCCTGGAGGGAAGTCCTCTTCTGGGGTCTTTCAATGATCAGATGACTTTTGTTACTGTTTTGCAAATGCCAGTCACTCAATAGCACCTCCCACACCTCTCTCCACAACAACAACAAAGAAGCAAACAAAAAGAAAATGGGGGCTATTAAACCTGTTCCATGGAATTCAGAGAGCAGCTAACCTCATCACATTTGGCCAGAAGTTGAAAAAAACGGGAAATTCCATTTACCTCTCATCTGACACCTTTTAACTGGAGAAGTAGTTTCTGAATGTGGCAAAGCCATGGCTTCTGCCTCCCCCAATCTCAACTACAAACACTCCCAGACTCTGCACCCAGCTGCCCTGTTTGCCTTCATCTCCAGATGCTGTGTAACCTGGTCTCTGGGTGCTACCCCTCACATCAGCAAAAATTTGCTCTCAGAGTCTGAGGTGGAACAGTCTTCATTCTCATTTCCCCGTTCCCACTCAGTTCTTACATTTTCTTGCAGTCACTACAGTCTTTACTGAGATCCCAATCCACCTTCCAAATATTTGTACTGTACAACCTTTAAAACATATTTTAATTTGTTCAGGACACAGTAGGAATAGAAATAGTATACATAGTTTATTATAAATGTACAAATAAAATTTTAGTCGTGTTCTGAGAAGCAAGCATATAATGATTGTATTCATAGTGAGAGAAAAAAGTAACGATTTTAAATTTTACCGAAAGCTACCCCCACTGTCGCTCTAAGGACCCATAAGTCCATAACAGTCCAGTTTTATAACTATGTTCATTGATGATGAGTCAAGTGAGTATCAAGAATAAATGAAATATTTAAAGCAAAAATAACTTAGCTCCTAGGATTCTGTAAGATAATGTGAAATCTCCCTACTATGGTGGTTGAAAAAACTCATTTGGATGGGCTTTTAACCCCAGTGTTACCTGGAACAATGCAGGCGTCCTCCATTGATCTCCATGACCGCTCACAGCCATTTGTGTCAATCAAGCATTGCTGCATTAAATGTGCACAGTCATTTGTCTGGGAAGTGGGTTCATTTTCTGAGCTTAGCCTAGCAGCTTGAACAACAGCAACAGCAGCAACAAGAAAACAAGAACATGTTAGCAGGGTTACAGTTTGGTAGCCTTTTTCCTAAAATATAAGCTATCAATAGTGAAAGACAGGATTATGGCCAATATAATGTGGCAGAAATATTAGGGGCTGAAACAAATTTTCTTTCTCTTCCCCATAGTTCTGCATTTCTCTATTGAAAACAGGTAATTGTTTTAATTATCATACGATGTAACAGGTTCCATTGTGACGGGTTTCATACATATGTATCTTTGTATTTTAGTCTTATTTGACTCTGCTGAGGCTCCTCCCTTGTCCTCTTCCTCCCTCCACATGCTCTGTCTGTTTGATAAAGTGTTTAATATCCTTAAGTAATCAAGGAAGTACAAATGCTGATCCATTGGTGTTGCATCTCACATCATTCAGAATGGCTCTGGCTAAGAAAACAAATGCCGGTGAGAACGTGGGGGGAAAAAAGACCCTTATTCACTGTTGGTGGAAGTGTAAACTGGCAACTATTGTGGAAACCAGTGTGGAAGATTCTCAAAAAAAAAAAAAAATGAAAACAGACCAGACACTAGCATTTTTGGATCTACACCTAAAGAATTCTAAGTCTACAAGCCACAGAAATACTTAGAGATCTTGGCTTGTTGCTGTGCTGTGTTCAAGATTCTTAGACATGGTACATTATGCTCTTCATTCTCACCTTGCATTTACTCCTTGACTAGTAAAAGTTTTATTACCTTTCTTCCATAGAAACCACTTCTAAAACCAGATTTATTTCAATTTTTGTGTATCTGTGCTTATGCCCATGTGTGTGGGTGCCCATGGAGGCCAGAAGAGGGGCCGTGGATGCCCCTGGCAGCCAGAAGAGCAGTCGGATCTCCTGGAGCCAGTTTTAAAGTGAGTGCAAGCTTCCAAATATGGCCACAGGGAACCCAACTAGTATCCCCAGGAAGAGCAGCAAGCACTCTTTTTTTTTCTTCTTATTTTACATATTGATCCCAGTTCCCTCTCCCTCCTTCCTCCCTCCCTCTCTTTTTCCCTCCCTCCCATGCCCCTCCCCACCTCTTTCCCATCTCATTTCCCCCCTCTGACAGTGGAACCAGGATGTATCCCTGGTGCATGAAAGCAAAATAGTAAGATAAAGGATGTTGTAATGTGTATCACCCTCTTAAGGAAATTCACAATTTCCCCTATAGTTTTGGTCAACAGGAATTTGCTCCATCATAACATGTAATTATATAATACTAAACATGAGCTAGGCAATATGGGGATATTTTCAGTCCTAACCATGTTAGTAATAATTTCCTTTTTCACAGACCCTGGGTTCTGTGTTAATGTGGAAAAAAAAAAAAAAAGATGGCAACAAATGACCATAGCCTTTTCAACCAAAGCCTTGAGGAAGAATGATATGGTTTGTATGATCTGATACATTGCTACAAAAATTGAAACTCCAAGATTTATCATTATAACAAAACTATAAATGTCAGAAACTAATAAAGAAATAAGGAAACATTATAGCAACGAGAAGAAGCAAACCCCTCAACACAGGAATTTCCACAGAGACACTGAAAATGTGCAAAGGATCCTTTACTTCCTGGCTAATTTTCTTGGATTTGATTTATTTTGTTTTTCCTTTTTAAAATGTAACTTGGAATAACCTGTATTATTTTCTGGCTCTTATTTAGCCCCATTCATCAACAACTATAGCTAACACTAAAAAAAATCCTGGCTTGTTTATTAATATACAATATGACCACAATTATCCTGCATCCTGAAACTGATATGTAGACGCTAACATACCCTGAAGAAAATATAAACCTTCATCAATCACATATCCACCATGTAGGTTTTTGTGGGCTCTTTGTTAAAGAAAATTATTTGGATTAACCTCTTATCATGACCCAACACAAGAGAGTGGAGCCCACGTTTTACCTGTGGCCATGAATGTCACTCAAGAGGCAGAGCTTTTACTTCAGAGCTTAGCAGATTTCTATCCTTAGCTGGTCCTAGTTATTAAGGCAAACTAGAGAGACAGTCTGTGTTGATCTCTCCCCTCCCTCCCTCCCTTCTTCCCTCCCTTCCTTCATTTCTTCCTTCCTTCCTCCCTTCCTTTCTTCCTTCCTTCCTTCCTCCCTTTCTTCCTTCCTCCCTTCCTTTCTTCCTTCCTTCCTTCCTTTCCTCCTTCTTCCCCCCACCTCCCTTTTCCCTCTCTTCCTCCCCCTCTCATCTGCTGTCAAAACTAAACAGAAAAATAAAATTTTGCCATCCTTTAACTTGTAAGTATACATTGGGCAGATACATTTTTCAAAGGTTCTCACACATATGGAAACTCAATAGATGTTAATAAATAGTTCAAAGTTATTTGTGTTATGCAGGAGCAATGTGATGAGTAATGAAATGCTCCTGTTTTGTATTATCCATAGACTTAGGAACAAGTAACTACAAGTAAACGTACATTACTGGAAATAACATCAAAATACAAGTTAGTAACATATTTGGCATTTTTTACTTATATGTTCCCATAAGCTTAGGCCAGATGGGACAGCATTAGTTTACAAAGAGTTAATATTGCAATAAATTCAGAACTAGCATCACGATTCACTTACCCAGGAAAATGAACACTATCATGTTGGACAACTTGGGCTGTTCACCTGGAAGAAAGACAGAAGCAAGGACACCAACCAGCTTCCCAGCAGAAACTTGCGGAATAAGGATTCCGTTTCTGCTCTCGCTCCCTAATAGTACTGCCAGAGTCAGTTTCTGATGTCACCATTTCCTCATCAATTTGTTTTGAGCTAGCTGTGAACTTTCCTAATTATATTCAAATTCAATTGTTCTCCTCCATGTGTGAAATTAGGATATTATGTTTCCATGAAAGCACACAAACCAAGTAACAGGGGAAATGATGCATTCTCTGCACACTTACTAAAATACTAAGCTGTGCTTCCTGAATGTAACAGTCTTCCAAGGTGTTTGACCATATTTATCCCCTATCCATGAATATGTCTCATTAAGTCAATTTCTTATAATTTCAGGATATAGGAAAGGAGCAACAGCATAAACAAAACAGAAAAATGATTGCAAATCCAAATTACATTCAAATAGGAAACGGATATGTCTCTTGTTTGCAAAACCTTCAAATCCCTAAAGGACTAAAAATGAAACCCAGCCACAGTGTGAAAAACGACTCCTTTTGGTGATGCATAAGTTCTCCACAGGAAGATAACTATTCACCTTATCTTTATTGTTCAGACTTAGATGCTGCTATTCCTCACTTTAATCTAAAACTTCCCTGAACTTCAATTAAACAAACTACTCTGATCCCCTTTTTAATCTATGTTTATTAAATATAAAGTACTACCTTTGCCAAGAAATTTAAAAAAAAAGAAAAAGATAGTCAAATGAAAGGGGAGCATCTGTGTTCCCACTGCCACATAATTTATTGTTTTTATTACAATCTGTTAATGTTCATTTTCCATTAGAATAGAAATCAGATTTTACTTTTAGAATGCATACTGTTTCCTAAAACCCAATGAACTGAGATTATAACATTATAAATTATCTCTGCAGATTTAAGTAAATGGCTTAATATAAGACATTACTCTGAAAATGCATTGATTATATCATGGTTGTAAATCAAATTATGTTTGTATGTAGGTTATGTATAACAGAATTCTGTTAATGGTAATATTACACCAAGTGATTTATTGATAAGGAAAATATAGTAACAGAAAAATTAATCTCCTCTCTTTTTGAGTGCATGAGTTAAAGAGGAAAAATCCCAACAATACACAAAATATAGCAGTGACTCTTATGAATAGCCTCCAGAATCAGGATACATAATTCACTATAGTTTTTTGGGGGGAAAGGCAATTGCAAATTTTGCTGAGTTCCAAGGGAGAACAGACCTAGACCACACCTCCCGATGAAAAAGTACCAACACAACAGTGGGAACATAGCATATGAAATGGGATATATCTTGGTGAGGCAATAATTGGAAGATAAAAGCTAGCATACAGATTTCCTCATTGACTCATGTTGTCTTATTCTGTTATGTGATTATACTTCAATATAACTTCTAATATAATTTTGACAATTCTTATGCTGGTTTCAGTACTTTCCCCCCAGTTTGACAATATGTTAGGCAATTGTTCACATTTTACCTTCTGCTATCCATTCCTTGTGATCCTCAAATGTACAAACAAACAAACAAAACAACAACAAGAGACCTTCAAGTTTAATTATCTTCATGTCACCACACTGGAGAAAACACCGTTACTAAATTTACTGGATGTGTTAGTCAGGGTTCTCTAGAGAAACAAAATTTAACAGAATATATATTTGTATAAGAAGGGGATTTATGAGAATGATTTACAGGTTGTGGTCTAGCTAACCCAACAACGGCTGCCACACAAGGTCCAAAATATGAAAAATGAATATGCCAGAAGAACACAAGCAAGCAGGCAAAGAGAGCAAGCTTCCTTCTTTCCTGTCCTTATAGAGGCTTCCAGCAGGAGGTGAGGGCCTGATTAGAGGTGAGTCTCCACTTCAAAAGACCGGAATTAAAGATGTGTCTTCTCACCTCAAAGATCTAAATTAGAAGTGGATCTTCCCACATCAGATTAAGCAAAAATCCCTCACAGGTGTGCCTCATGAATGGGTTTTAATTCCAGGTGTAGTCAAGTTGACAAGAAAGAACAGTCATCACTCTGGCTGTTATTTGTAATCACATTATTTTCATTTCTGTCCTCTACCAGGGCTTTTGACATCATCAGTAGTACTTTCTCAACTATATTCTCCAAGATGGTTCCTACAACATTCACAAGCAATTGAAATGTGCAATTCTCCCCAATTGGCAAACATGTGGCTCCTTATTACAAAAAATTTTCAGTTTTTTCAGCATGTCCCTAGTCTTTAGTTTCTAAAATAAATGGCCAGTTCTGTTATCATGCAAATAAGAACATAATTCTTCATGTTTTTCTTGTTTGTATTTATAGCTGCTTTCTATATATTGATTTTAAAGTACTCCATTCTCTCTGTGACGCTTCCTGCATCTTTCACTATCTCCCTCACTTACCATCTCTCTCTTTCTCATGTTCTGTCTGCCTTTCTATGGCTCTCTCTCTCTTAATGTATTCTCAAGTTTGTAGATGCTTTTGACTTTGGGTTGAACATTAAATCCTGGCATAATACCCCTTTTGTCATATTTTCACCTTACTTTTTTCCCCCCTTCGGTGTTTCAAGACAGAGTTTCTCTGTGTAGCTTTGGAGCCTATTGGCACTCACTCTGTAGACCAGGTTGGGTGGAACTCACAGAGATCCACCTTCCTCTGCCTCCCAAGTGCTGGGATTAAAGGCATGTGCCACCACTTGGCTCACCTTTACTTTTACTTTGCCTAATTAACACTAACTATACTTTGGTTTGTACATGCCCAGAGTATCTTTGCTCATAATTTTAGTTTAGAAATGTAGTGACATCTTGCTTTGACAGTGAACTTGCAGTGGTGGCCATAGCATATGGGCATGGCTTCAAGTGTGCAGATGTGACCCCTTATAAGGTAGAAGAGGACCTGGCTTAATCTCTTGAGTTGTTATGAGACCATTGGAAGGGCAGAGATCGCATTTTCTGGAGCAGGAAGATGGCAGTGGTTATTTACTATTATCTGTGAAAGTTCTTCCCTAATAAATACCTATCTTGGGTCTGGTGGGGTCATTTAAACCCCACCTTTATAGAAACCTTCTTACTAATTTAAAGATACTTGTTATAAACAATTGGTAGCTAGACTTTTTGTATAGTTGGTCAACTATTTGTTTTTATTATAATATATATTTGTTTGATGCTTTTGTTGACATTTTTTATTCCTGATGGTTATCTTCCAATTATTGTTTTTTAATATTTATTTTTATTCATTTAATTTTGTGTCTCTGTGTAGGTGTGTACATGAGAATGCTTGTCTTAGGGAAACAGTGGCATCAGATCCTCTGGAACTGGAATTGCTGACATGTGGATGTTGGGAACAGAAGTTGGGTCCTCTTAAAGACCTCTTAAAAGTTGAACCATCTCTCCAGCCCCTTGAGTTAGTTCTATCATTCCAAATACCCATCTTTCTGACAACTTTCCTGAACTATCAAGGACCTTAATACCAACTTTAAACACTACAGAAGAATCAGTCAATGGATATCTATGAAGCTTTGCTCCCCAAATCTTTTTTTTGGGGGGGGGGGGGGCTGAGACAGGGTTTCTCGGTGGCTTTGGAGGCTGTCCTGGAATTAGCTTTGTAGACCAGGCTGGTCTCAAACTCAGAGATCCACCTGTGTCTACCTCTCAACTGCCATGATTAAAGGCATTTGCCATCACCAAATCTTACTTGATGTATCAGTTCAGCATTGTATACTGTGGCCTCCTTGACAGTTGAGTCAGGTGGTTACTATCTCCACAAAGGTCCTGAAAAATGCAAGCACAGATGATCCAGGGATCATTCGGTCTCTCCTCCTCCTCTTGTTCCTCTTCATCTTCTGCCTCTACTTCCTCTCCTTCTGTATAATTTGTGCATAACAGATGTAGTTTTAATAGCACTTGGGGTCATTTCGAGTCTGAGAACTTTCTCTTAGCTTGTGCCTGGAACCCTAGGCCTGCTAGTATTACCTGTAGGCTATGAAGTGATGCCTCCTCCTCTCTAAAGAGTTGAAACCTAGGTCACAGCCTACAGACTATGAAGACATAGACTCTTCTCTGGACCCTGTGTATTGAAAAAAGATGAAAGATGAGTAAACTTCAGCTTCCTACAGCCATTCACTCAACTTTGTATTCTGCATTTAAAGTGAATCCTACCCAGTAAATATTGAATTTCAGTTTGAAACTGTGAATGTGGGTACCAATATTTGCTGTCGTTTATTCATTGTCTCTGTTTTCTACTCTTTTTAGTTCTTGTTTTAGCAGTATTTAGTAGTATTTTAAATATATATTCATGGGAAGTATTCTTTTAGACTAATATTTTCAAATTGTAAACATTTGATACATTCTGGATTCATAGTCCACAGACCTATGGTTTCTTTTCCTTGTAGACACAAAATACACAAAATATAAGAAGGCTTTAAGGATTATAGGGTAAGATATATAGTGTAATGTAACATGTCAGCAGACAGAAAGGTGGACTGTTGGGAGATAGCAACTGAGGTGCAAGATGCCCTGCTAAAGAGCTTCAGAGACTTGACCTGGGACAGATTTCAAAGTAAGAGGCTCCTGGGTACAAATTCATAGAAGAGAAAAGAGTGTTTAGTTTCCTCTTACTGATAGTAATACACCCAAATATTCCCAGGAGAGAGAAGAGTAGAGAGACACAGAGAGAGAGAAAAGGGAGAGAGAGGGAGACAGAGCGAAACACAGAGACACCGTGAGAAAGACACACACACACACAGAGTAAAAGACATGTGAGAGAGAAAGAGAGAGAGAGATAATAAGAATGACTCATCCACTACATTGCTATAGAAATATCATTATTTTTACTGTGTTGATCCTACCTATCTAGGAGCATGGGAGATCTTTCCATTTTCTGATATTTTTGTTTACTTACTTTCTTTAACAACTTAAAGTTCTAGTTCTTATCATACATATATTTCACTTGTTTTTTTTTTTTTTAGAGTTACCCCAAGAAATTTTATGTTGTTTGTGCCTATTGCAAAGGGTGATGTTTTTCTGATTTCTTTCTCAGCACATTTATTGTCTATGTATAGGAGGGCTACTTTTTTTTTTTTTTTTTTTTTTGTTAATCTTGTATGCTGCCACTTTACTGAAGGTGTTTATCAGCTGTAGGAGTTCCCTGATAGAATTTTTCCGGTCAGCTAGAGGAAGCTGTTATAGGCTTAATGATAAACCTGGCACTAGGAAAATCTCCATGAGTCCACAATGATGGGAGATGTTATTCTGTATATATGTTTCTCATACTGGTTAATAAAGCACTGTGGCCAATGAGATAGCAAGATAGGCGGGGCTAGAAGACAAGGAGGAAAGAGGAAGTAGGAGGGAGGAGTCAAGATGTAGACCTGAAAGAAAGAAGATGCCAGCTGCGGCTCCCTGATAAGACAACCATATGGAAATTCTTAGATAAGTAGAAATGGGTTAATAATTAAGACAGAGCTAGCCCATAAACAATAATGGTAATTGGCCAACAGGATTGTATCAAATACAGAGTCTCTGAGTGTTATTTGGGGCTGGTGCGGCTGTGGGCCCAGACTGGCGGGCAGGCGGGATGGCGCCAGCGGGAAGGAAAAACCTCCCGTAACAACACAAGGATGACCCCAACTAGCAATCGAAGCAACAGGGGAGAGGCTACCTTAAATGCCCTTCCCCTATAAGGAAATTGATGACTACCTTAAATGCCACCCTAGAGCCTTCATCCAGTCGCTGATGGAAGCAGAAGCAGACACACACAGATAAGCACTGAGCCCATTTCCTGGAATTCAATTATAGAGAGGAAGGAGTGATGAGCAAAGGGGTCAAGACCATGTTGGGAAAACCCATAGAAACAGCTGACCTGAGCAAGTGGGAGCTCATGGACCCCAGTATGACATCTGGGGAACCAGCATAATACCAAACCAGGACCCCTGAAAGTGGGAGTTAGTTGGGGGGCTTGGACAGTCTATGGGGCCTCTGGCAGTGGAACCAGGATTTATCTCTAGTGCAAGAATGGGCTTTGGAAGCCCGTTCCCTAAGGAGGGATACTTTCTCAGCCTAGATACGTGGTGGTGGTGTAAGGATGGAAAAATTTAGTCTAACTCTGCACTGACCCCAGGAAGCTGGAAGTCTGAATCCCAGGCTAAAGGTCACCTTCTTGACTGTTTACGACAGCACCTGTGAGTGAGTGAACACAGGAAATGAGCCTTGTCACCCTACCCAGAAGCCCGTGCGAAGGCAGACTTCCTGGGCTAAGCGCGGGCTTGGATAGTTTAAATTAATTGATCCACACTGGATGCTATGAGATGATTGGTTTATGATGAGCGGGCTTTGTTGTAACCCTATAAAAGCTGTCTCAAGCTGTACTCAGGGTCCTCAGCCCTCTACCCCTGCGTGGGTATGGCTGTTGACCCCAGTGCACTTGGAATATAAAAGGACCTCATGCTTTCGCATCAAGACCACTTCTCGTGAGTGATTTGGGGGGGCCGCCTTTCCTGAATCGGGGTGTGAGGATCCACGCTCACAGGTCTTACAGTGGTGGTGGGGCAGACCTTGATGATCCTCTATGGGAGGCCTCATCCTCCCTGAGGAGTGGATAGGGATGGGACAGGGGGATGGTGGAGGCCATGGGAAGACAGGAGGAAAAGGGAACTGAGATTGGTGTGTAAAATAAGATTGTTTTTAATTTAAATAAAACTTAATTTAAAAAATTAAAAAAGAAACATTACTATTACTGAGAGCAACATGAAGAGTAGGCAGTTATGGGTCAGGTGCTAGCATATTTTTGGCTATAAGACTAGAAAACTGGCTAGTTTCTGGTGTGTGTGGCAGCACACACTAGAAGAAGGTTAGGATGTATTATCAGTTGGAAGAAAAGGGGAAATTTCATCTAGATATTAAAATTACTATTACTGCTAGCCTTGTTGCCAGTGGCTTGTTTTAGAGGCAAATTGTATTTGTTAAGGAGGTTACAGAGATGGCCTAATGGTTAACAGCACTGGCTGCTTTCTTAGAGGACTAGAATTCTATTCCCAGCATCATATGGCAATTTACAAAGATCAATTACTCTAGTTCTGGGAAATCTGATGCCCTCTTCTGGCCTCACATGTGGTGCACAGACATACATTCAGGCAAAACATCTATGTATGAGAAAAAGGGGGGGTGAGGGAAAGAGGGAGGGAGGGAGGCAGGAAGAGAGAGAGAGAGAATGCATGAGTCTTTTTTTGTACAATCTCATCTGATATCTAAACTGCCAGACCCTTCCTCAGGTAGGGCTGGAGAAGGACTGGTTCAGCCGGTTTCCTTCTGGGGGAGAGGCACTGAGGAGGATGGTAAGTGTTGATGACTCAGACCTTCCCCCTCAGGGTTACCAGATGGGGAGAAACACACACTGAGCCTGGAGTCTGTGGAAGCAGGATCTTGATTTATTGCATCAAGGAGGGATAGGGGGTAGGAATCTTAGGATGGGGTAAGGTGATATGAAGAGAAAGGGTCAATAATATTCCACCAAGCTAGCGATTAGCCAGGCAGTGGGCAGTCTTACATCAGACCTTGCTGAGTCAATCCCACATGGAGGTTACAGGCTAAAGACTGAGCACCAAACTTTAGCCAGGAAGTTCCACTAGGCCTCACTCCCAGGCCTCTTTAGACCCAACATAAAATACATTGTTCAGGCCTCCCATATACAGGTGATATGACTATTAATGTTCTCTCCAGAATGCAAGTCTACCTTACTAATTCTTTTTGTTTTAGCCACTTACTTCATTGCCTGATTTTCAAATTTCTTTTGCTGTCCATAGGTTTTCACATGCCCAAAGCTATTTCCTGATAGAGCCTGGTTTCTCTTTAAATAATGTGCAACTCTTGTGGAGAAGATCCTCTCTTCTTCACGATGTGACTATGTAGCTTTCTTCAGACCAGCCTGCCTTACACCTGCTTGTAAACACAAAGGAAGCATTTGTATGCTGAACGGTAAACCACCCTCTTTAATCTCTGACAAGTAAAACTATTACCTTCAAACATTCTTTGCATAGGGTGGCTATGGGTGAGAATTGAATCCTTTTGATCATACATCTTCCCATATAATGTCTAGCTAAGTAGGAAACACTATAAGTGTTTTGATACTAGCTAATTTTATTTTGATGCTCTAATAAAACACTTTTTATCAAAGCAACTTGGAAAGAGAGAGGTTTACTTGAAGTTAACAGCAGTGAGTGCTAACAAGGGTGGCTAGAGAGACTGCTCAATGGTTAAAAAGACTTTGTTTTTCCAGAGGACCCAATTTTGGTTTCCAGCACCCATACTAGGTGTCTTACAACAACCAATAACTCTAGCTCCATCAGATCTAGGGGATCTGATACTCTCTGACAAGATTGCCTGAGCAAATTGGAACCATAGGGGGAGGGGAGAGGGAGTTAGGAAAAAGAGATGGGGAGGAGGGCAGAGGTGGACATGAGGGAACAGGAAGATTGAGTCAGGGAAAGAATAGAGGAAATCAAGAAAAAAGATACCATAATAGAGGGCGCCATCATTATTGGTTTAAAGAGAAATCTGGCACTAGGGAATTGCCCAGAGATTTACAAGGATGACCCCAACTAACAATCTAAGCAATAGTGGAGAGGCTACCTTAAATGCCCTTCCCCAATAATGAGATTGATGACTACCTTATATGCCATCCTAGATCCTTCATCTGTAGCTGATGGAAGCAGAAGCAGAGATTAACAACTAAACATGGAGCCAAACTCCTGGAATCCAGGTGCAGAGAGGGAGGAATGATGAGCAAAGGGGTAAAGACCAGGCTGGAGAAACCCACAGAAACAGCTGACTTAAACAAGGGGGAGCTCATGGACCCCAGACTGATAGCTGGGAAACCAGAATAGGACCAGCCCAGACCCCTTGAACATGAGTGTCAGAAGACCTGAGCAATCTATGGAACCTCTGGTAATGGATCAATATTTATCCCTAGTATACTAATGGACTTTGGGAACCCATTCTAAATAGGATACTCCCTTAGCCTAGACACACGAGGGAGGGCCTAGGCACTGCTGCAAATGATATGACAGACTTTGAAAATCCTCCATGGAAGGATTACCCTCTCTGGGGAGCAGAAAGGGAATGGGATAGGGAGTTGGAGGGGGCAGGGGACAAGGGGAGGGAGAGAAAACTGGGATTGACATGTAAAACATACTTGTTTCAAATTTAAATTAAAAAGAAAAAGAAAAATTCTGAAAAAGACAAAGGAAGCTGAGCAGCACCCTTCCTCTCTCTGCTTGCTGAGTGCAGCTGTATTGTAATCCACCCCTGCTGTAGTGTCTCCCCTGCAGCAATTGGCTGAATTTGTAAGCAGAAATAAAAACCTTTCATTTTATGTTGTTTCTTGTCATGTATCTCATCACAGCAGTGAGAAAAAACAATGAACACACACAGAAGTAATTCAAGGGATTGGAAATAAAGCCATATACTTTTGAGAGACTAGTGGGTTACTGAAGAACCTCTGAGGACATTCTAAATTTTCCAAAAGCATAGAAAATAATGAGATGTGGAGTTGGCAGTTCTAAAAGGAAAGTTTCCAACTGTAAGCACTCCCATAAAAATATCGGAAAGACATAAAACAAATATTCTAATTAAGTGCTCCAAAGTCTCAGAAAAACAATAACAAGCCAACTACAAATGCAACAGAGAGCAAGAAATATTGAAGATGGGGGTGGGCGGGTAATGAAATGGAAACGAAATCAATAATGCGCAAAATCTGCTTAAGAGTTAATTATTTGGAAAGCTAAACAAATTCAATGAACTCCTAGGCAAACTAACCACAAAGTAAGAGAGAAGATCAAAATTTTAAAAAGTAGAAATGAAAAGAGAATCGTTCTAAGAGGCTCCAGAAGAAAATGTATTAATGGACTGGTAGACCAGCTCATCGGATAAAGGTGCTTGCTACTAAGCTGGTGACTCAGCGCGATCTCCAGGATCCACATGATAAAAGGAGAAAACTGATTCACAAATTGTCATTTAGCTCCATACACATGCAGTGACGTGCACATGCTCACCCGCGCACACTAATTCATAAATGTAAAAAATGTACAACATGGTAAAAACAGAGGGTTAACCCCATGTTTTAAGGATTGTTAGGTCATAGGAATGGTTACACCCACCGGGGTGGGGGTGGGGGAGTGGAATTGTTAAACTTGGTCTTTGAATGGATACTGTTACCCAGTGGTGGAGACCAGTAGGGGAAAGAGCAGTCAAGAACATTGGACCTGTTGGTTGGTTCTGCTCCTATAGCTATTGTTCAGGTGTGCATTTTAGTTAATGTTGCCAGGTATTAGAAGCTAAGTCCCAGTGCCCAAGAGATGTTAGAAGTAACAAACTAATCACCAAAAATACCCTGCTAGTCTTTTGGAAGGGCTGTTTTCAGGGAGTGGCCTTTGTACTACTCACACTAGAATCATCCTGAAGTAGAGTTGTGCAGAGAAAAAGATGGATGGGGGAAAGGCTCTTTGCTAGGACCCCCACATCTAGAGGACAGTTACAACTGTACCCAGGGATCCACATGTGCATATGGGAAGATAGTTGTGTTTATCTTGCACACCACAGCATCTGAATTTTTATAAATGTCCTAAAAGAGACCATTTGGTTAAAAGTAGTGCTTCATAGATTGACAGAAAAGGTGCCTATTGAACACAAAATTGTTAAGCGATGTCTGGATAGTGTGAGTTAATTCATGTCACAGAAGGATGCTCACAGGGTGAGCTCTGCAGCAACGTATTGAGAATGACATCCTGAGAACCCCTGCTGTGGGTGCATGTTCAGTATTCCATAGAAATACATTTATTGAGCAGGAATACATCTTTCTTACATCTTAGTATATAGAACTGATGATAAACTTAAGAATGCTGTATTTATTTGGTCTGTTGCATTATATTTCTTTGTCAGCTGAGATTTGAGAATGCAGAATTTTAATTGTAATTTAGCCATTACTTCTAGCTAGAGGCCTGCTGCCATTTTTGTCTTCTCTGACATTTTTGTTGCCAAGGAAGACAGGATTGCAATTTTGTCTGATGGATTGAGATGACCTGCTGTATTCTTGGTTATCAAAAACTCATGTAGTGTGGGGTTTTTAGTTGGTGAATATTAGCAATGAGGGGGCATGGTACATACTGTATAATATCTACTTTATAAATATATGTACATATGTAGGATCTAGGACACATCAAGTTGAGCTGCTTGTGACTGGGTGACTTTGTTCTTGGCTTGTGTTTTTTTTTTCCTTAATGTGATGGGGGATATCCTCTGTATATATGTTCCTCTTATTGGTTGATGAATAAAACACTGTTGGCCAATAAGGCAGGAAGATAGGGGGTATTTAAGAGAAGAGGAGAATTCTGGGAAAGTTTGGCTGGGGAGCCCCCCCCAGAAACAATTGCCATGTAGGCCACCAAAGGAGTAACAGGTCCAGACCCTTCTCTAGTAAGATAAGACCACGTGGAAGTACTTAGATTAATAGAAATGGGTTAATAATTAAGACAGAGCTAGGTAATAAGGAGCCTTAGTGATTGGCCAACAGTTTTATAATGAATATAAGTCTCTGTGAGCTCATTTGGGGCTGAAGCAGCAGTGGGACCTGGTAGGACCCAAAGAAAATTCAATAATAGTAATGAGCATACAATAAATAAATAAATAAACAAACAAACAAATAAAAGCTTCTTTTAAAGAATGAAAAAATGCAAAGATTCGTTAGGGAAGAAATATATTGTAAACTTACTTACATCCCTCTTTAAAATGAAAAATCAGAAAGAAATGGATAGATCCCCAGACTCATTTAATCTCCTGAAATTAAATCAAGAAGATATAAACAGCTCAAATAGATCCATAACAAGCAATGGGACAGATAATTAAATGTCACAACATAATGGACATAATGGAATTGGCAGGACCAGAGGGATTCACTTTTTCTTACCTTCATAAAACTTTTTAAAAAGAGTTAAGACTAATGCTTCTCAAAATTGTTTGATAAGAATTAGCTTTCTCCATTATCTTCTTTCTGATATAATCCCAACTGGTCAGCCCCAACACATAAGAGCAATATTAGTGAACTTAACAGCACATATATGTAGTGATAATAATTAAAGAATAAGATATTGGGGCTGGAGATTAAGAGCACTGGCTGCTCTTCCAGAGGTCCAGACTTCAATTCCCATAAACCACAACCTTCTGTAATGAGACCCAGTGCTCTCTTCTGGCCTGCAGGGATACAAGCAGGAAGAACACTGTATATAAAAATAAAAAAAGAATAAGGGAGGAGTGATAAGAAAATGGGGACAAGACCAGGCTACAGAAACCCACAGAGACAGCTGACCTGAACAAGGGGGAGCTAATGAACCCCCAGCTGGGAAATCATAATTGGACTGACTCAGACCCCCTGAACATGGGTCTCAGTTAAAGACTACTTGGGCAGTCTAAGGGACCTCTGACAGTGGAACCAGGATATATCCCTGGCTCGCAAAAGGACTTTGGGAGCACAGTCCCCATGGAGGGATACTCCCTTAACCTAGAGGCAGGAGGGAGGGCCTAGTCCCTACTCCAAATGACTTGACAGATTATGTTGATCCCTCCTGGAAGGCATCACCCTCCCTGTGGAGGGTGAGGGAGGGAATGGGATAGGAGGAGGGTCAGGGGCATGGGAGGGAGGGTAGGAGGGAGAGAGGAAGGTAGGGGGAGGGAACTGGCATCAATATGTAAAATAAGAAAAATAATAAAGAAAGACAAAAAAAATAAGATGTCATAAATTGAAAGACTGGAAAGGAAGGGAGTGATGGAAATACAGTACTCACACATGAAATTAAGAGAAATTAAATTAAAAACTCTTTTTAAAACAATTGTACCAAAAAAAAAAACCAAACAAATAGAAAGGGAAGGAAGACTCTTAAACTAATTCTTCAAAGTCAGTGTTACTCTAAAACCAAAGCTGGATAAGGGTACAACAAAATAACAAAGCCATAATCCATTTTCCCTGATGAATCCAGATGAAGAGCTCCAGAAAGTACCTGGAAACTGAACTCAAGGACACATTATGACTGTACTTCACCAACATAGTGGGCTCATCCTGGAGATGCAAGGTTGGTTCAATGCACAATAATCAATCAATGTAGTAAAACACACAAATAAAGTTAAGGGCAGAAATCACATAACCATCTTAGTAGATGCAAGAAGACCTTTGATGAAATTCAACATGATAAAAGTTGAATTACACTGCAGTATTGTAAAGGCTACACATTCCTTACTACAAAACTACAGCCAAAATTGAGAGGCAAAATTGAGAGTCATTCCTCTGAGATATGGGAGAAGACATGTGCCTATACTCCCCACTCTTATTTAATGAAGTGACCCAAGCCTTAGCCAGGTAATAAAGGATACATATAAAAACAGATATACAAAGGAAAGGAAAAGTTTAAATTCACCCTGTAGATGACACAATCATTTTGTTCCTGGAGATGCTACCACAGATCTCTAATACCTAATAGCCACTTTCAGATGACTAGGATACAAAGTATTACACAATAATCAATAATTTTCATATAAATCAATAATTCATTTTCAAAAAACAAATTAGGATGAATACCTTATTAAAATTAACAAAAAGAACAACTAAAACCAGATCAAACAAACAAAAATCAAAGAATTAGGAATTTATCTCGCTGTAAAGTGATTGCTTAAAAAGGACAATGGCATGCATTTGGTTCATAGAACCTAATAAGTAAATACATGAATAAAATAAAAATATGAATAAATAAATCAATATGAAAACAAGAAAGCTAGGAATAAACCTAGCAATGGGAGGTAAGTATAATGAGTTCCTTAAGGAATTGAAAAAAGAAATTGAAGAGGATACTAGATGGCCGAAATAACCTTCAATGACCATGGATGGGTAGAGTATTGGAAAATTGCTACAGTACAGAAAGCAATTTACAGATTCAATATACTCTCTAGTGACATTCTTCAAAGAATTATAGAGAAAACCTCGAATTAATAGGCAAAAATCTTGAAACAGACAATGCAATCCAACACAGGAAGCAATGCTGGGGCTATCAGAAAGCCTGACCTCAAATTATACTGCAGCCATAGTAAAGGCAACATGCCATCACCAAACAATGGAGAAAAACAGGGAATAACTCAATGCAGCTACGACCACCTGAGTCCTGGCAAAGTCAAAAATACACTGAAAAGACAGCCTTCTAAAACAAATCCTGCTATGAAAAATGGATATTTATATGGAACTTAGATCCATATATCTCACCCTGAACAAAATTTCATAATGGAAAAAACACGCCAAGGCCCCAAACTCTAAAATTTATAGAGGAGAAGAGGGAAACAATTTATGATATAAGCACAAACAAGGACTTTCTGAAAATATCTCCAGTCAAACATATATCAATGAATAGGATTATATGGAATTAAAATATTCTGTACACCAAAGCAAACAACCACCAAAATAAAAGATAGAACGAGAGAAAATCTCTTAGACAGGGGATTGACATGTGTGTGTGTGCGTATGATGTTGTCACCTGTACAGATAATGTATGTATGCATACATGTCTGTGTGTATCAGCAAAAATTGAACACTAAGTGAACACTAACATCCTCTCATTCTCAAAAGAAGAAACATAAATGACCAATAGATATTTGAAAGTGTTCAATATCATTAGCCATGAGGGAAAGGCACACAAAAACTACTTTGATATTCTATCTTACCCCATCAGAAGTTCCATCACCAAGAAAACAGGCAGCAGATGTTAGCAAGAAAGTAAGAAAATAGCAACACTCTGTCTCGTCTGATGGAAATATAAACTGATGTCACCAGTGTAGAAATTGGTAGGGAGGTTCCTCTAATTTCTAAAGATATAACTAGCACAAGGCATATACACAAGGCATATTTCCTGGATACATACACAGAGCTGTACTTCCTATCTCAGAGACCCTAGCACTTCCATGTTCATTTCCTGAGTATAAACTGTGAAACATCTCCTCTTTCTTTCTCTTTTTTCTTGTTCCTTAAGCTTTGATTCATTTGTTCTGTAATTTGTCCCTTGCCCACTTCAGAAGACAAGGAGAGCCTAATGACATTGGTTAGTAAAGGGTGGTAAGTGGCCCTGAGGCTTTGGAGTACAGGACGAGGGTGAACTTGGAGAAAAACAGAACAGGAGACCAACCAGAACCAGATGAAGTGGACAGGACCAGAGAAGCCCTCCACAACTTCTCCTCTGTCACTCCTGGTGCATGGCCATTGGCTTGAGTGGAAGGCAAGATGCTATGCCCTCTCTTCAGGGCTGGTGTCTAGTGTCTGACTGTGGAGTACCCCATGATATTCTCACCACTGACAACTTCCTCTTGTAACCTCATTTAAAAATAGCTCTCTTCCTCCATGGAAGCCAAATGACATTTCGATCATACTTCTTTATGAGTCAAATGTTTACCTTGATCATTTGATGTTTTCATAAAGATTAGAATAAAATGTTCCAAATAGAAGTATTTGCACTAGATTCTGAAGTTGTGAGAATCAATTGGTTAAAAAAAAAGACAACTAGAGGTATAGTTAAACAGTTTAATTATCTAGAAGAAACTAACTCATGCATTTGCAGACTATGATAGTAATTTGAAAATTAAGGGGTTCATTATTTTAAGCCACAGGCAGAGGAAATTCTGACTCAGATAAAGGCTTCAATTTTTAGTTTTATAAGTGTGTTGTGGCTTTATATAACTTTTATGAAATATTTATGTATTTAATATTAACCTTTTTGTAGTACCTCCTCTTAGAAACAATGTTAAAAATCTTTTATATCATAATTATCACTGGTTATATAACTTATTGGAAAAATATTTTGGTCATCAAGTATGGCACCAGGGTTAATTCAATCCTTAACTGCAAAGATTTGACAATAATTATGAGCAAATATATCCAATATATGTATTGAACAACAACATAATTTTTCACATAGTACAGCAGGACAATGTAGATGTGATTTCGAGCTTCTCAGTAATATTTTACTTAAAAACTACATAATTCAACCTTCACACTGGGAGACATAGAATCACATTGTTTTGATAAGAAAGATCTTCTTGAAAACACACACAGTACAATCAAGCATAAAGGACTTTAAATGTGTACATGTTAAACAACTGACATGCTGATACATACATGGATACAGTAATAGAAACACATTTCATGAAAAACCTAGATTTTCTAACTCCAAAGCCTGTAAACAAAATTTAAAAGAATAGAAATACGTGGCAAATTGGGGAGTCTTCTGTTCCCCTTTTCAATAGCAGAAAACTGTAGAAAAACATTCCCTTTGAACTTGGAGAACAGTGCTTTTCATGTTCCTATTCTTTGTTTTCTGCTGTGCGTGAAGCAATACAATGGGTTGTAAATTAATACTTTTCTACTTATCTAATGACCCCCCCAAATCCCATTACTTGCTTCAAGCACTGTGAAAACTATTTGAAAACAGTCTAATTGAATTTATGCTTTTTCTTGTTGAAAATTACTTTCTGTTTAAATGTTTCTAATTGTAAAGACTAGCTATGTTTTTTGGAATGCATTTGATTTTTGTTTGATTCATAGCTAATGCAAACCTGATATCGTTACATTGTATCAAAGTGCTAATAGCCCTCATTTCAGGTATGATCAGTACCATCTCTATACACATTCACATTGTCACTTATAAGCATAGTTTCTATTCTTCCTGAATCAGTGCGTGCTGTGGTGAAACTGAGTATTACTGTGCCTAACACCTTTTCACTAAACTTGCCTATAGTTTATAACTACTTAGTAATTCCACATTGTGGAAAATTTAGAAGTCACACTTTTTTTTCACACCAACTTGGGATAATATTTAGCCCCAAATGAATAAACTCAAAACATCAAGGTTTTATGATATTATAAAAATTCATCAATCATTAATCTCAAATATATATTGGTAAAATTATTACACATCCTTATTAGTGACAAAACTAATGACATTAACATATCACATTGAATATTTGAGTAACAATAGAAATAAAGGCAGATAAATGTCCATTGATCAGCATGACTCAGCTCCAAAATACATTTTTTCCCATAAAGTTTCTCATTTGTGCCATTAGCACACAATGAGGTAAGTAGTTAAGCACCCCAATAACATTGCTGTTTTGGGGCCTCCTGGTTTTTTTTTTAACCATTGTCCTATAAAGGTCACCATATTAATCCAAATTGCTCAGGATTCATGGGCCTTAATGTTGAGAAATGTATACATGTTTCATGATTCCTTTCCCAGAGATTCATTTATATACCAGTTTTATTCATCAGTTTTCTTCTAGGCAATAGTTATTCTTGCAAATGAAGTGCTTCCATAAAGCAGAAACATTAGCAAATAAAATCGGTAATTGGGAAGTTTTAATAAAATGTCAAGTCATCTAGGTCACTTATGAAGCATATAAGTGCCTTAAAATCCATCTTCTTTAACATCACACTAAAAACACAGTGGCAACTGTTTTGTAAACCATTATCTCTTTGAGATGACATGAGTGAGATTCCACATGGACACTCAGCTTCTTCTCTCAGACCTCCAGCCAGGTCGACAGCAGTGAAGACGGTACTCTCTGTTGTAGATACCTGTGCAGTAAAAGACTTTAGTTCATATGGGCTAATTGGTTGATGCCAGGAGACACCATTTAGAGCAGAGGTTCTCAAAGCTAAAGAGCTGTATAATCGCCTGTAGAATTGTAATCACACACATTCCTGGATACCAAACCCAGATCATTCGGTTCAGTAAGTTTGGAACACGTGTTTAATCTTAGTTCCTCGAAAATGCAGATGTTGATGGTCCAGGGACCACACCACATTTGGGTTATTAATTTAGAACAAGCAAATTCTGACTTTTGATTGACCATACCAATGCAGCTTCTTTTGTCCATTCTCCCTCTCTCTTTCTCAGTCTCTCCTCCACCCCCTCTCTTTTCCCACACTTTTCCACCTCCCTTCTCAAGGACTCTACTCTTGCTTATATAACAAGAACTGGCATCTTAGGATCTAATACTGTCTAACAACTTAGAATTAATGAAGCTCAATTATATTGGGTAAGACCATTATATCATTTTTATTGAGCTGCAAGACTATTAAGGCTTATTACCAAGAGGATTTGAAGTTATCTTCAAATATTAAAGTGCTAACTGTCATCACAATCAGAAAATTACAGCTCTCTCTCTCATGTGTCAGACAAAGCTCTAAAAGGGGAGCAAGGAGACATTGAAAGTGTCATGTTCATAGATATAGAACATCACAATATTCAGCCATATAACTGTGATACACCTCATATAAGAGGGCAGTCCTGGCTTAGAGTACTAAAAGGCACATGGTAACAAAATCCTACACTTTGGAAAAGAAAGTATGGATAATTTGGTGGTATTATTTTTCTCTGAGGATGAAGAGTTGAGCAAAAGGCAAAATGACAATATAATTATTTTCAAATAAAATCTCTCTTAAATATTAAATATGTCCCATTTTGATATAATCAGAGTGCCCACTGCTCACTATGAGATGAAGAACAACTTTGTAAGTATGGTTTTAAACTTTCAATTTAATTTAGAAGCGGATACTTGCATCAGAAGAATTTTGTAGAGAACAAATTTGAAATAATCACTCATTTCAATCCCATGATTTACATTTGTGCAAAATATATTCTATCCTTTCCATTTGTGCATGAGTTAGTAGCAAGCCTTCTATTTTCCTAACTTCCCATCTCTTAGACTCAGGCATGCTAGAACTACTAACACAGAGAACATACTATATCTAAATGGGGATGGAGTAGGGATTGTAACAGTACTGCCAGTGTTGTGGTGGGGACCACAGTCTTTGGTACTTATGTGACTACTCTGCTATGCCCCTCAGCTTTTCTCCCTTACTAGACTACAACAAGCCTTGTTTCATTTATTTGTTGTTTGTTTTCAGTGATGGTGATTACACTGTAGCCTACTGTAAACTATTAAGGAACTTCTAGGCTAGTCAGCCCTATCCCAGAACTAGAGGACAGCCCCTCTCAAACCCTGGCCTTCCCTCACTTCCTCTGACCTGCTACACTGTCATATTCTGACTCCAGCAAGGCTCACTAACTCATTGTCCCTAATTTGAAGAATAGGATAATCTGATTTTTAGCTCTTAATTTAAATGTTCAATTCTCCCCAGAGATGAAGATGATTATATATTAGTAGTTGCTGCAAAATTTTTATTTTAATACAGACAGTTTGAGTCTGTATTGCACAAAAAAACTTTTAGATAAGATTATAAACCTGAGAACATTTAGTAAATTAAAAATAAAATTAGTGGCAAACAAAGCTTGATAGTATATATTTCATGGGATTTGGAAAGATAGATTTAGAATATATACCAATTATAGCTATTTGATTTGTAAATAGTTTCCCAGGTAAGCACATTGCAATTATAGCTTTTGGGACATTAAAAAAAAAATATTGTCAATTAACATATGTCTGTTGTTAACTGAGAGTTAATCATTGTTACTTCTTTTATTAGTCAAAAGAGAATGATTAATTTTTGGTGAGTTTAGCAACCATTTTGAGTTGTGAGATTAAAATGCCAAGGGGTTATAAAAAGAATTAGAAATGTTCAAATCCTTAATTGCCACAAACTTCACAGAACTAAGAAGAAATACCCTAAAATAAATATCTGCACTTCAAACATATAACATGTTCGAGGAAACAGTTCAAGAAGTATTTCAAATTTACTTATTCCCAAAGAGTGATCGATCAAAAAAAAAAAAAAAAAAGAAAGAAAAGAAAAAGAAAAAGGATTAACAAGTAATTTTAGGTTTAGATAACTGGATACTGAAACTTCCATTCACAGAGTTTGTATAAAAGAATAGTTGAGTCGCGTATCCTCCTCATAGCAATAAATGTTCTACCAGTTTTGAAGCGGTCCTGCCCCGTTGGCTGCTGGGAGTGTGCTTAGGCTGGTGAGCACCACGTGCTCTGAGAGTTTTGATACATTATCAAAGTTGCTGATCTGAGTGGTCAGGGACTTCCTGCTCTCTGTGCTTGTGCGTCCCCTGGAGAGCCGATCTCCTTGGCGATGATGAACCCCAAGACAACAAGAAAAGGCAGCTTTAAATTCCTCTCGAAACTTTCCTGGCAGACAGAGAGAACGAAAGGAAAGTGAATTATGCATAAACAGCTCAACACCTAGTGCGCAGGGTACAAGTCAGTCATTCTCTTGAGACAAACGAACAGTGAGGTGGAGCATTTTGCATCAATAAAGGAAATAGAAAAAGGAAATTAAACGATGAACTATTTTCCTATGTAATACTTGGCGTTTGTTTTATTTCTTTAAAGTCAAAACCCCTGTGTTTTTTGTTAGTTTTTAACCCTGTAAAAATGCTATACGGCTCTTAGGAAACACACGGCTCTTGCACACATACCTAATTGCTTTAAAAGCAATGAAATGTACATTGTGTATAAGTAAATGAACAGAGATGTGTTATAAAGATGCTGGTAACATAGGAGTTCAACAACACATAAAAAAGACATTGAAGTACCTAAGAAAAATCCCTCTTTCACAATCTATGTGTGACAAAATAGGAAAAGAAAGCCACCAGAGAAATCTTAATAAGTTTCTCTTTAAACTATTAGTGAGATCTTAGGCTTTTAAGAAGATGGAATGATCATCTTTATTAGACTGATGGGCGTGGTGGAAACTATTCTCTCTATGCTTAAATTATCTCACTAGGCTACTGCGGGACCAAGTGTGATGGCTGTTCACAGGCCTGACAATGGCTGTTAACCAGGCATGAGGACTCTACCTTGGTCTATGCCTTCTGCTTCAAAACTTGCCTCCCCACTGCCCTGCAGGTTTCAGAACAAGGTCAAAGCCCTAGACAGTGTGCAGTGCTTATTTTCAAAGTGACAAACTTATTTTTCAGAAATAAAATTGGTTGCCTTTTCTTTTACTAATTAAACTTTTTAAATACAGGGAATCATAAAAATTATATATCTGGTTTGCCAGGTTATTTTTCAGTAAATGTATGCAGTCATCAAAGCTTAAATGTAATTAAATAGATGCAAGCATTTGTTACATATTAATGGCAAAAACACTAAAAATACTTTGATTATTTTTTAACTTTTTGAGATCTGTAATAGATCCTTCTATTTGTAATTATCTTCCCGCCAAGTCTATCACTATTTAACTACCTGAGACAAATCATGCAAGCCAAAAAGCCAATGTGAAATTGGAAGACAAACATTATTTATTAAGTGTACAGGAAATAGTTTTCTTGCATATAAAAATGACTATATAGTTAGAAATGGAAATAAACAAATAGCCAAGTAATTGGGGACAAAATATACAAAACAGCAGATAACAGCAGCACAGTTCTGATATGGTCAATTGAAGCTTCCCAAGCTCCAGAGGATGGCCCACGCTCACAAGAACACAGATCAGATCATGGTGGCATGTATTCATTTCCCTTCTTTCCTTCCTTCTTTCCTTCTTTCTTTTCTTCCTTCCTTCCTCCCTCCCTCCCTTTCTCCCTCCCTCCCTCCTTCCCTTCCTTTCCTTCCTTTTTATTTACTGGCCAAACAAATTGTTTTTCAAGTTACATACTAACCCAGCTCCCATTTATTGCTCCCCTTCTCATGCCCTCCATCCTCCCTTACATCATCCCCACTCACTCAACCCAAGGGCATAAGGCCTCCCTTGGGGAGTCAATGCAGTTTGGTGTGCCAAGTCCTTCCCCCGTGTCAAGGCTGAGTAAGGTATCCCACCATAGGGAATGGGCTCCAGAAAGCCATGTCATGTACCCAGGATAAGTCCTGGTCCCACTGCCGGGGGCCATATAACTGTCACTCACATTCAGAGGACTTAGTTTGGTCCCGTGCAGGCTCCCCTGTAGGCTCTCTGATAGTCCAGAGTCCATGAGCTCCCACTAGCTTGGGTCACCCAATCATGATCTTGACCCCTCTCGCTCACATGATCCTTCCTCCCTCTTTTCAATTAAGCGCCAAGCCCAGTGCTTGGCTGGGGATCACTCCATCTGCTTCCATTAATTACTGGATTACATTCTATGAAAATTAGGGTAGTCACCAATCTGATTACAGCAGAAGGCCAGTTCAGGCACCTTCTCCACTATTGCTAGGAGTCTTAGCTAGGGTCATCCTTGTGTATTCCTGGGAATTTCCATAGCACCTGGTTTCTTCCTAACCCAGTATGTCTCCCTCTATCAAGATATCTCTTTCTTTGCTCTCCCTCTCCATCCCTCCCCCAACTGGGTCATCTGGAGCCCTCCTGTTCCCATCTTCAACCCCCTCCATTTTACTTCCCTTCCCAGTTTACCCAGGAGATCTTAACTATTTTCCCTTCCTGGGGCCCTCCATGTGTTTCCCTCTTAGCCTCCTCCTTTTTACCTAGCTTTTCCAGGGTTGTGGATTGTAGTCTGGTTATCTTTTGCTTTACATCTAATATCCACTTATGAATGAGTACATGCTGTGTTTATCTTTCTGGCTCTGGGTTATGTCACTCAGGATTTTTTCCCCTAGTTTCATCCATCCAGTCAGGGACTGTCTTAGCTCAAAGAGAAACTAACTTTTGCATCTACTTCAGAACTGTACCACTCTTGAGGAGAGGCTTAATGAAGAAATACTGAAAACTTACCACTAAGAAAATTATAAATGATTGGGTTTGCAGCACTATTAGCATATACAAGCCAATGAGAAAATGTGAACCAGGCATAGACAGTCTCTCTGTCTTCTGTGTGCGTGAACATCCCAAATACTCTGTAGGGAGAGAAACAGAAACAGAAACTTGAGAGTAATCTTTAAATAATTGAAGCCAAAGTTGAACAAACATCACAACAATAACCCAGCCCTGAACTCCAGGACAGGCACTAGTCTCCTCTGAAGAATGGTTATGGGTACCCATCAGCAAATTCAAAGCTGAATCAGCTCAGAGGAAAAGGCTGAAATCAGGATAGGGAAATCTCTTGTGAAAAAGACAGAAGCTGAATTTCCCTTCTGTCATCTTGTTTCTAGATGTGATTAACTAACCTTGTTGCTATTCTGCAATGTCCATTTAAAAAATATATTTTATATGTATGGGTGGTATCCTGAATGTATTTGTGTGCATGCCTAGTACACACAGAGGTAAGAAGAGGGTGTTAGATCATCTTTAACTGGAGTTACAGATGGTGGTCAGCAGCCGTGTGGGTGATAGAAATTGAAACCTGGTCCTCAGGAAGACCAACCACTGTTCTTACCCACTAAACCACCCCCCCCAGACCCAAAACTGGACTGCTAAATTCTTCCTACTTCCGCTTCTGTACTGATGAATGTATATGTATATTTCCTCAATTCTAAAGCTCCCAGCCTTGTTGAAATTTGTCATGAATGTCTCTATATAAAGGCAATAACTGGTTTTCTATGGATAAGATTCTGGTAGTCCTTAGGTACATGAGTTCCAAGCTTTCATATAATATGTTAAACTAAAAATGTATTACAGTAACCTCAAAGGCCAGTTTTGAGCAATGTTAAGATTGTTTTCTTTTGTGTGGGGAGATTAGGTAGGGGGTAAAAGCATTTTCTCTGAAGACTTAACAACCTGAGTTCAGATTCTCAGAACACCCATAAAATTCTGATGTATTGGTGCATGTCTGTAATCCCAGTGATCATATTGTGAGATGGGAGGTGGAGACAGTAGACTCTCTTAGAATCTCACAGGCCAGCTAGCCTGGAGTATACAGCACAGTTGTGGAAATAAAGAGCGATCCTGCTTTAAAACATGGAAAGCAAGAACTGGCTTACATAAGTTTTCCTCTTGTCCTCTAACCCCCATGCCTGTGCTATGACATGTGTGCAACAACAACAACAACAACACACACACACACACACACACACACACAGCAGTAAAAAGAAAAACAAACAACAACAACCAAAACCCAAACCTACTGTATTCTATAATTAGATATCTCCCTCTCTCATTTTTGATTCAATAATGGTAACCACTAACCTACCCCGACTCTTGCAGCTACTCAGTAAGTCCCGGGATGAAGAGACAACATGTCTCATCCTGCCTAGAGGTGCTGTCAATAATTACGTGATTTGTGTCTTTCTAAAGAAAAAAGGTACATAATAGATATGGATTTCTGGGATGAAGCGATGCTCTATAGAATAGTAGAAGTTTGGAAAACACACACACAGAGTGAAAGAATGTGGACAAATTAAATATGCAATATGATACAAGTGCTAGTTCACAATCTTTGAGATGCAGACTGCTTTGAGGAAGTTAGCTTTAACCAACCAGATAAAAACAAGATTATGTAAGGCAAGACTAACTTAAAGATTATATGTATTTTAAAGACTGTATGCAGTAAAAGCAATTTCCAAGATTACGTTAAATGTTTTTGTGTACACAAACAGGCAAATTAGTCAAAACTTGAAAAATGTTTTAAATTAAACTTAAAGTCTCCCTCTCCCCCATCTGGGAAAGGATGGCATTTAATTCAGAAAAATAAGATAAATATTATTGACAAGAGGGCATCTGGAAATGATTAGAGGGGGAGGTACTAGAGTAGAGATAGAAGAAATTCAAATCTGCACTGCACAGAGTGCTAAAAATTTAAAAGATTTAGACTAGTAAATAGAGGAGGGAGAGGAGGGAAAAGGAGGAGAAGGAGGAGGTAGGAGAACGATGGAGGGTGAGGGGGAGAGGAAGGATAAATCTATTCAGTGTCATTGTTTAGGATGTTCTTAATATCAGAAAACAGAAACCAGCAAAGCGCTTAATATTCTGTATTTGATTTCTGTGAGGAATTAGCAGAAGCAGAGGGTAAATTATGTCTTGTGAGAGGACACATATCTCAAGAACAGGAGCTTTCAAGACCTTATACACTCAAGGCTGTGATGGTTCTGAATAGAAGTTCATTTTCTACTTCTTTAGCAAAAATGCCTTTAAACAATCAAAACCAATGGCCAAAGGGAAAGAAATCTTTGCAGCTGGTTACATCACCCTTTGTTTGACTCTAGCCAAACCTACCTGTCCCCAAGGTCCCCAGCTGTGAGGAATATGATACTGACTCTGACTTTGGGAAAAGGGACAGGAGTGATTCCAGATTAAGTTCGAAGCTTGTTATAAACAGAATTAATGTTGCTCTGGAACCAGTCTGTGTGCAATGGATTTGATATTTCCCAATGAAGCTAGCTATTCATGTCACTTGTCAAAAAACATTTTTTTAATTTCATAGCTTTGTCTAAAGTGTAACAAATTATGCACTTGTAAAAAATGCTATATGTTATAGTTACATATTAATATGTAGCATATGTAACATAATATGTTATACTATATTATATTAACATATATACATATGTGATACTGAAATTATTCCATTGACTTCAAGAAATGAACATTCTTTTTTCGGTTTAATGTTCAACACAAAATATCTGCTTCATTACTTTTGTTTAGTGCCCCAAACAAAGTATTCTTATCTCTTTTTTTGATTCTGAAAAGTATTTTTTTAACAAAAGAAATTGTAGTATGGTTGTTTATATATTTGAGAACAAAGTTGGAAAACCCATTTATTCTCATGAAAAAGAACTAAGAACTGTAGTTGATTTTTATTCATTTATGAAATTAGTTATTGAAACACAATTTTTAGTGGGGTGTTTTCTCCATCTAAGGCTTAGCAGTCAACCCCAAGAGGTTAGGAAAGTAACTGTTTCATCTGCCAGTCATGTGAGACTCTTCACTGACTGAGCAAGAGTATTTTCTGAGCATGCTAGAAGGCTAATGTTGCCTTAAGTGCTTTGACAACTACATCACTAGGAGAGAGTTTTGTCTGTTTAGGAAGAAGAGAGTTCTTAATTAAATGTCAAGCTGCAGCTGCTTCATTTTCAAATAAATACATGGGCTTTACCTCTTTAGCACATTGAGGATGCTGATTGGTAGATAGCAAATTGCAAAGACCAGAAGTACGACCATGAGCATCCGGGCTGTTTTCCTTCTGGCTCTGATCTGCTTTATCTCAGCAGCCACAGCACTAATCCGGGCCTTGCTCTGCTGTCCGGATCCTCGCGGCTGAGAAACCGGCTGTGGCTGCTTCCATTTTCTCTGAACCACAGAAGAAGTTCCTGGAATCTGAAAGGAGAGGGTATCCCTCATTGGTACTTAGCAAAGTTGCACATAGATTAAGAAACAGAAGTTTGGAGTGTAGAATTCCAATCTCTCAGGAGCACTGGCCTGGCTGCATTTTCTTAGCATTCATCTAGTCAAATGGCAAATAGACGCTTGCCTGGGAAAAAGTTAAAATCAAGCTTTTGTTGTTGTTGTGGTAAAGCATGCCAACTTTTTCAAGGTCTAAGGAGAATGCATACCCTTATTAAAAGAAGAAGTAAAATGTGGAGAGAAAAATGTTAAGAAAATTCCGACTATAATTTTTCATTATAAATTCTAGATTCAGGCATCACAGAAGTTTAAACAGGACTGGAACACACAGACACAGACACACAGACACACACACACACACACACAGACACACACACACACACACACACACACACACACACACACACACACACACACACACACCCCAACCCAAAATACTTGAATGAATTTTTTGATGCATTGATACTGCCATCTGCTGTCGTACAGAGACATAGCATCCAACCAGCTATTAAAGCTTTTTATTTTTTTTATTTTTATTTTTCTTTTTTATGAGGTTTTGTGTCTCCGATTCAGACAAAATAAATCTATGTATAGAGGGAACAAAAACAAAGTATTCTCCGTGATTTACTGTTCACATTTACAAAATTGCCTGAAACTAATTTTGCAATTTGTCCTTCCAGAAAGCACACACGTACAATGAGAATCCTTCCAGGTCCTACACTAATGTTCTAAAAAGCCACAATTTGTAGCAATTACATTATACAATATACTTCTCCTTTGATTTTCAGTTAGTTGATAATAGCAGAAAGTTCTGCCAAGTATAATATTTTCTTAATTATAATCTCAGGAAAATTGTTAGACCTTAGCAAAATATTAAAATGTAGCATGTGCCTTTTTCTTTTTTGATAAGATGTGCCAGTAAGTACACCACCAGGACAGCTTGATTCTGTTACAATTATTCAGCTGTTACTTTTATCTTTGCGCTCACACCGTACAGAGCAGTGTGTTCCCCTGACCCCTCAGAATGAAGGTTTCATGGAACCCGTGGCTGTTTACACTACAAGATCTTCAGTTAGAGAATCTTCTCATTTAAGAATGGAGTTTTGCTTTGATGTCCAAACAGACGAGTCTCATTACATGAGACCCCACTTGACCATATATATTCTCAGTTAAAGAGATCAAGGATACAAAGGAAAACCTGCCCCACAACAGAAACACCTGACTTCACCAAACTGCTGGGGGACAGAGAGCTAAAAATCCTCCCTCTTCTGTGATTCTCTTCTTCAAACTTTAAAGAAAGGTCATTCAACTTTTATTTTATGTATGTGAGCATCTTGCTGTCTTGTATGTCTGTGTACCCCATGTGTACCTGGTGCCTGCACAGGTCAGAAAAAGGTATTGGATTCCCTGGAAGTAATTGGATAATTGTGAGCTGTCACATGGCTGCTGGGAATTAAATCTAGGTCCTCTTCAAGAGTAGCCAGGGCTCTTAACTGCTGAGTATCTCTCCAGTCCTGTGGATCTCTCTTTCAAAAGTAGTTCTAGAAACAACTTTTGCAGAAATAGCAATGGACTTAAAAAGTTCCAGAAGAATTTTATCAAAAAGCTGCTAAGTACCTGCGAAGTGTTCTTGAAGTGGTTTCTAAATCAAACCACACAGATCACTCTATTTTTGAATGTTCCCATGAAGGAGAGAACCAGTATTCTGCCTGGTGACTTTTTCATGTATCAAAAACATTCCCTTGAAGAAAAAGTCCCATAGGGGGCCAAGGTGTGGCCCTTGCAATGAAAAGAAAAAGAAATGTGGCAAAGCTACTTCCAGATAGGGACCTGAAGGCAGAAGATGCTTACACCTTCAACTCATTCTCCACTTATAGACTGTACAGAGAATCTGAACAGCCCAAAGAGACAGCAGAAAATTCATTCGGAGTCATTATATCAGCTGATACTCGAGAATGGCACATGACCTTAATTCTTGCTCAATGTGTCCTTAAATGTAAATTATAAACCCCATTTCATAGATTTTGACAGAGAAGATACTAAGTAGACTATTTCAGAGCATATATTTAATTCGTACAGAGCTTCAAAACACATCTTTTTTTAATTATTAAAAGTTTTCTTTAGAAAATTTGCATACAAAAGAGTAAACAGTTTTTGGGTGTATGTTTGTATGCATGTATGGGTTCACATGTGTTCCCATGCATGTGTGAGTTCAGCTTTGTCTGTGTGCATGTGCGTGCACATGTAATAGAAATCAGAAGACAACATAGGCTAGGGTTCTGTAGTTGATATCCATTTTATTCTTTAGTCAGGGTCTCTCATTGGCCTGGAACTTTCCAAATAGACCAGGTTGTCTGGATAGTTAACCTTAGAGATCTTCCTGGCTCCTCCTCTCAAGCAAGCATTGGGATTACAAGTATGTGCTATGATATCCAGATTGTTTGCATGACTTTTGGAGTGTTAAAGTCTTGTCCTCATGCTTGCAAGACAGGCAATTTGTAGACTGAGCTATTGAATCTTGAATTTTGAATGCATTTTTTATTACATGTAAGTAGCAATAATGATATAAAATGATCAGAAAATATAAATCCCAAAGGTTTGTTCCTAATGGAAGGTCTTTCACCAATATGTCACTGAGGGCTCCATAATATCTAACTGTGGAAAGCAGATCACAGGCATGACATGTTCATCACACTGTAAATGAAATGTGTAAACAATCTCTGATGGGTAAACATACTGTAAAAGAAATGATAACAATAATTATTAGTTCAAAACACCATGTAAATGATGGATACTGAAAAAGAAATTAAATAAGCTGCCAGATAGGGGAGATGTCCTTCATGTTTTTGGACTGGCAGAGTTAATTTTATGAAAATGACCATATGAATAAAAGTAATCTGCATATTTGCCTTAATCCCCATCAAAATTCCAATGATACTCTTCAGAAAACTAGAAGATAATCCAAAAAGTCATAATCACATGTAAACACAACTGACCATAGATAGAAAAAATAACCCTAAATAAAAAGAACACTGCTGGAGGTATCATAGGGCCTGACTTCAGATTATAATATAAAACCATAGTAAATGTGACACCATGGTATTGGCACATAAATGGGCAATAAACAGGATAAAGAATCCAGAAATAAATGGACAACAATGGGTACCTAAATTTGAAAAAGGCATCAAAAACATTCATGGAAAGGACAGCCTATTCAAGAAATGTCAGTGGCATAACTGAACATATAACACTCAGAAGAATGAACTTAGATCCACATCTTTAGCCTTCTGCAAAAGTCAGTTAAAATGTTTAAGAACATTAATTCCAGGTATAATTTTTATTTTTCACTAAGTGAGTGTGTCTGCATGTATGAAGTTCATGCCCACAGAGCCATGAGTTGAAACTATAGACAGTTGTGAGCTGCGTAACATAGATGCTAGGACCTGAACTCAGGTCTTCTGTAAGACTATGTCATGCTGAGCCATTTCTCTGACACCAAGGCCTTAATTTAAATCTGAAACTTCTAGAGTAAAACACAGGGAATACACTTGTTTTGGGTATTGCCAGTGGTATAGACAAGAACTTTCTGAATAGATTTCTAATATCACAGGTCAATATAATAATCAAGAATCAGATTTTATGAAATTTTAAAGTTTCTACACAGCAAAGAAAATCATGCAGAACAAACAGATATCCCACAGATTATGAAGAAAGCCTTTACCAGCTATACTTCACATAGGGAGCTTCATATACAGAATAAATAAAGCACTATAAAATTAAATACCCAAACCACATAACTGTTGGTAATAACTAAGCTACTGAAAAGAGCAGTTAGTTCTCAAAGAAACAAAAAACGTCCCACAAATGTTTTCAAACGCCCTCAGCTATCAGGGAAATGTAAATTAAAACCACGTTGAAACTACTTTGAAAATCTTCCTCACCCCCAATCAGAATGACCACTGTCTTCATTAGCCTTCTATTGCTGCGATGAAACGCTATGATCCAAAGCAACCTGGGGAAGGAAGTTCCCCTGGGATCACAGTCCATCATGAGGAGAAGTTAGGTGCATGAGCAAGAGCTGAATTAGGGGCTCTGGGGGCAGGGCTGATTGGCTTGGTCCACATGGATTGTTCAGCTTGCTTTCTTACAGCACCCAGGACCACCAGCAAAATGGCACCACCCACGGTGAACAGGGCCCTCTCATATCAGCTATCAATCAAGAAAAGTGCACCAAGCGTTGCTAACACTGACATGCCATTCTGGTGGGAACATCTATCTGCTAGGGACATTTTCTCAGTTGAGTTTCCTGCTTCTAAAATGACTCTAGCTGTGTTAAGTTGACAAAAACAAACAAACAAACAAAAACCAAGTGACAAAAAATGTTGGTGAGGTTGTGGGTAAAGAAGTACCCTTATCCACTTATCCAGTGCTGGTATGAGAGTGTAATTTAGTGCAACCGATATGGAAATAAGTATGAAGTTTTGTTATTTTTTTTAAATGCCCAATTCTAACTGCCATATGACCCAGAGATAGCAAAGGATTTCTATCCTACCATAGAAATACATAATTTCATATCTGTACTTGTTGCTGCATTATTCACAATAATAAAGGAATGGAACCAACCTAATGTCCATCATCATCAACAACAAAATGGATAATGAAAGTGTGACACATGTAGAGAATTGCACCTCACTCAGCTGTTAAGGAAACGTTAACTGTGAAATTTATGGGAACACAGATGGTACTGGCAAGTATTACAGTAAGTGAGGTAACTCAGTTTTAGAAAGTCAAAACAAATCACACATTCTTTTTCATATGTGGCTCCTCACTTTTAATGTTTGTAGAATCTTGATTACTCATTCTGCCTCCTAATATAGGTCTTTTCATATTCTCTAATTTACACTGATCAACATTTGTAACTTTGGTATTTGTTTTGTATAAGTCTATTTTATCTATTGTGTTCCTTTATTTCTCCATTAGTATTTTTTATTGTTTTCTATTATAGCATCTAAGTTTTATTGCCTTTCACTAGGTACTTTTTTGAAAAAAGTATTTTTCTAGAGGTTACAATAAACAGTTAAATCCGAACACTGGTAAATATTAATCAAATTTTAATACATGTAAATGTATGTTTTTCCAATATCACTGCACACTGCCTTCATCTTTCCTATAAGTTTTGTGCTTAAGCATTATAAGATGAATTTTTAGTTTTATTGTTTTCATAATTGTATATAAGTCTGAATATAAACAAATAAATTCCAAATAAAATATCTTTATAGCAATTTTTTAATATATCTAAGCAGTTACATTTACTTGTGCTTTTTTATTTCATTGTTGAGCTTGACTGTTCATTGTCTTCCTGCCTCTCCACATCTTCTATGACCTTCTGTCCATTTTCTCACACTAGACTGATTATCCCTATTCAATTCACTGCATGAATTCTAATTTATCTAAAAATGTTGGTGAATAAAAGGTAGATAGGATCATGGACACAATCATAAAATGGAAGTTCTTTCAGTCTTTGAAAACTTAAAATCCCATCTGACTTAAGAGTATACTGTTGCTCACCTCTACTGTCTCACATAGTATAGGCAGACCAGTGCTTTGCCTAGTAATATCTGTCGAATGCATTAACAGAAGTTTACATAAGAACTACAATCTGTGATTAATTCTCAGAAGGCTCGGAACTGGACTAAGCACAGAAGTATGCACAAGAAGCCAAGCGTGTCAAGCTTACGAAGTTTCTGAATGTGAGGATCTTGAACGACCAATCTGCAAGTTCATTGCCAGTGAATTCTTAGAATCATATTGTCACAGGAGAGGGAAGTAGAAGTGACCGATTCGAGCAAGACAATAGCTGCTTCTTTTAATGGCAACTAAAGCTCTTAACAAAGTCAAACGAGGACAAACAATTTGCTCACTAATAATTTTACACTTGCCAATTCAAAAGTACAAACCAAAATCCATGCATCTTTGTAACTTTAAGCAAATAGGATCAGCCCTTCACTTGATGGCTCTCTTGGTGTGGCCTATAGCAAATGCCATGCCTGATAACTCTGTTTAGAGGCAGTAACAGTTAGAAGCCAAAAGTTGCTCAAGCAGAGTTCTATTTAATTATCCATCTGGGGTCAATTTTCTTTATTACAGCTGTAAAGTGGGCTCAGCTCAACTTGCCAATTTTCATTCCAATCTGCTTTTTAAATGTTTTAGTTTCACAGCTCAGGCATTTTACTGCAACTCTTTTAAATCATGTGGATTGCACTAAGTGGGATATTTCATCAAAAAATGTAGATTAGTTCTAAGCCTGTAATACAATTTAAATTTATGTAAAGTTTTGGAAATTGAGAACTATAAGATTAAAGAATAAATAAACATTTTGTTTATGGTTCAAGAGTCATTTACACATTAGAGAACATTTTTCAAGTCCCTTCTTTGTGCAAGGCAACAGGTAACAGTTGTAGACACAATGATAACAAGACAAATTGCATATTACTCTTAACGAGTTTTAAAGGTACATTAATTTTTATGCAAGTGAATATACAAGTGTATGTAAAACTACATAATGGGAGATTATCTTGATATCTTAGAATCACAATCTATACTTATATCTGCATAGCTGTATTGTACATTAATATTTTTTCTTCTTTGAGAAACTGTCATATTCCAATTTTTTTCTTAAACATTCCTCTGAATGGATGGATAAGAGATTGCTGTATGTTCTTTCTTTTAAAAATTCTCACTATTTTTTTTTCTATTGTACTCATCTGGGCATGTGATGATTAGAAGAATATGAAGATTCAGGCTACTATGTACTGTCATCAATTAATGGCCTAGGAAACAGAAGAATCATTACTAGGATGTTCTAAAGACCCATGAAATAAGTTCATTTTTAGCGATGTTACTCAGTCACAAGATATGTCACTCAGTGGGAAAGATGTCATTAAAACATGGCCAGGCCCTGAGTTTTATTCTCTAGCATGAAAAAGGAAAGTGAAGGCAAATGGCAAAGATCACAGACAACAATTCAGCACATGCTAATTTAGATGTATAATCAGACTTAGTTGAAAGTCAAGCTAACAGCATAGACTGCTGAGGTGCCTTATGTGATGATTTGGGTACTTATTTCAATGATTTAGGTACTTATTTCAATGATTTAGGTACTTAGCCCACCTAATGTGTATGAATTTATGAGCTGTGCAACCCTGCTTTAAGCGTGATACAGGTGAAGCTGGAGATGTGACCCAGTGGCTAAGGACACTGGTTGCTCTCCCGAAGCACACATGTGACAGTTGGCAATTCTCTGTCATCCCTATCCCAGTAACTCCAGGCACTGTACACACATAATCCCTAAGACATACACATGATTGCAAAAAATAAAAATTTTAAAGGTGATGATAGTCACAGGGGTCATTGACAAACTTTGTGAAATGATTCAGTAGCATGCTCAGAGGCCAAATGTTTGCATTCTTGACCTAGACTGTAATTCTGTCTAATACATTTTCATGCTGTGATATTCCATATCATCTGCCTTCAACTACTGAGAAGAAAGCTTCTGAAAAGAAGGCCCTGTGACTTGTGCCTTTTGTCAGAGAATACTTAAGTATCTGGCTATGGGGTTAATGAAAGATTACATGATTTATGTTCACAACAGAAATTTCAAGAGGTAGTAGATATTTTTCCAATTTCTCTGCCTTTCCTGTAATACCCAGAATGCCATGTTCCAGAAAGCATCACTCACATAGACTGATGGGATATCAGCTGATCCTGGCACTAACAGGAACTGAGAGTTAGACCGAACTATGGATGAGACCAGCATGCTTCCTTGATAGTCCAGGAGCCTAGTAAAAGCTGATACCATAACACATAAGAGGAAGTGGGATGTTACAGTAACAAAACATCCTAGAAAATGTGCCATGGGCTTTAGAAAAGTCTGAGAAAATAGTAGCTGGGCATGAAACAAATCACTTCTCATGTATTTTACTTTATTCTCTTTCTTTGTTTTAATTAAAAAATCTAGAGAACAGAGCATGACTTTGCTACTGGATATAAAAATGTCACAGAATTTATAAATAAAATATACAAATATAAAATATATTAACATATGGAAAAGCATAATGAAAATAATTATTAAAAGAAAAATTTTGTTGTAAAAATAGAAGAAAATTGAGAATTGTGCAGCATACAGGACAACTCAAAATTGTAAAAGCTGTTTGGTTCCAATCAGTGAAATATGGTCTTGAAAGGTGGTTTGAATACCAAGGATTGAACACAACACAAATTAAGACTCATCCTCATGGACCAAATAAGACATCTTAGAAATGCAAGAAACTAATGCTAAGGATGTTTAAACATGCTGACTAAAAATTTAGTATTTTACAAGCTTCAATAAATATATGGAAGCTTATAAAATGGAATAGTATGTACCTGCATGTATATATAGATATATTCATATAAGAGTTTACTTGGGGTTACTCAGGAAAAAACTCTCCTCCCAGAAGCTGCAAGCTGCCAAATAAAAAGCCTCTTGCCAAATGTGGCATTATTGGCCAAGAAAGTTCCATCAACTACACAAAACAATGCAGGCTATTGAAATTGTTCATTCCCTACATAATTTGATGGCAAGACATTATTGCTGACAATGCTACACACCTCGATATGGAGAAATAAAGGTGGTACTGACAGGGAAGCTTCCTTGCTATGTAGGTACTGGGGGAGAAAATTCATCAGCAGTCTTATTAAACTCAAAGAGATTCTCCTGTCTCTGTCTCCTGAGTGCTGGGATTAAGGGTGTGTGCCATCACTGCCAAGCTAGAATACATCTTTATCATGTAGTGTATCTTACTAAACATAAGAAGCTGAGTGATATCCACTCTGCATATTTACAATTCTCCACACATTTGCTGATTTCTTTCAAGTCATAAAGATTTAACTTAAGTGTTACCAGCCCATGCTTAGAGGTTCCCCACACTTCACTAAGCTCTGGTACTTTGTGCTTGTATGAAAAAGGTTGTTTCCACTATGCATCTGATTATATCCTCAAAGACTGAATTTACTGGTCACATAAACTGGTTGTTTAGTTTAAGGCTAGCAGGCAGATGATAATAACACATGACAAATGAATCACCAAGAAAATGAATGAAATCCCATGGATGGTATCATTTTTTAGTAAATCACAGTAACCCTAATTGAGAATTAAAACTCCTTCAAAAAATTCTTAATTATACTAGGTATGAGAGGGTGGAAGTAGGATGGGTGATGGGGGAGCAGAGGAAAGCAACCCTGAGTTATCTCACTCTCTAAATCTACTATAAATGAGGTCATTGAGGTTAAAGATGTAACTCATACATCAAATGTGTTACAAAATTTTCACTTACAGTACAACCATTTATATTTATACCCTCCAGGAACTGGAATTAATTTTTGCTATTTATAATGAAAAATAAAATTATCAATTTTATTCCCAGGGGCTGGAGGAGAGATGGCTCAGCAGTTAAAAACATTTGTTGCTCTTCTAGAGGACCCAAATTTGGTTCCCCGCATCCACATGGAGGCTCTTAATCATCGGTAACTATTTCCAGGGCATTCGGTGTCCTGTACTGTTCTCTGAGAGCACTGTGTACATGCAGTTTGCTGACATACATGCAATCAAAACACTGCATAAATAAAATAACAATAAGTAAATCTTTAACATAAATTTTAAAATGGTGATCCCAGATTAAAAAACTCAGTTAATTATTGAGATTTTTTTTTTTATCAGAATTGTATACTTCTTAAGCCAGAATTTAAGACATTTGCTAAATACCAGTGAAATAATCAAGGGATATTTTCACATCTAGAGTATCAGTAATTTAGAACAAACAATCCTGTATTAGTTCAATGAATTTTTAATTTTGTTTTTATGTATATCTTAAGAAGACAAGCAAATTATTTGATATTACATACCTGTCGGCACCAGAGTTTACGGAATATTTGCAAATAAGCCAATACCATAAGACACAGAGGAGCCATGTATGTCACCAGAAAGAAGCAGATGTGGTACATCTTTGGGTAAACATCACCTGAGATGAGAGTGAAACCATAAAATCTGACATTAAAATGAGGGATTTAGAAAAGGGGTTAGTTCAGCTTTTTCCTTTAAAGTATAAATGCATCTTCTTTATGACTTCACTTGTGTATTTTATGCATACATGGGAAGATAAATTCACAATATTTCACTTAATACACTCAGAGAAATAACAATTAGTCATTTCTAAATTGGGTATGATTAAGAAATTTACGTATCAAATGGCTCTT